>CM045912.1:12205625-13409357 GCA_025169955.1 Salix arbutifolia | reverse complement strand
TTTCAGTTTCAGTTGGAATCGAAGTAACCAAAATAGTTGTGGACCAAACATGGAGCTGGTAGTAAAAACGAGAGATGCAACCAAGCTGGCTACAACCAAGTGTAGTGGACCAGACGAAAATTTACTGGTTTTGCTTTTTGCTCAAAATGTCATTATTGGAAAATAAGCTTGCTCTGCAACATACACAGAAACACATGTAAAGGATAAAGTTGTCAATTCTGATCTTTTTTTTCAACATATCATTTTGGAGTTGTACTGTAAATATAAATATAAATATATATATATATTAAAAAAATTTAGTTAAAATCTAAAAATAAAATTATTTAGAATTGTGTAATTAATGTAAAAAAGATTAAAATAATTTTTCTAAACAAAATTATAAACATGAGTAATATTACAAAAATATAATCATCAATCTGAAACTGCTGGGGCATAATATATACCTGCATTTTATAACTTTTCTTTAATTTGAAAGTGCCTTGATAAACCTGTTGGAAATGTTGATGCCACAAAAAAAAAAAAAAAACTTTCCTTGTGGGGATCGCAACTGGAGGAAGCATCCAAGCCTGGAGCTAGTTGATTGCCCCCATTAAGTAAACGGGAAAGGATGCTTGCATCCATTCTCGTTATCAAAAATAAAAATAAAAATAAAAATGATGAACTATAAAAGCATGGGATAATATACAAGACAGATAATCTTGCCCTTCTTTTCCTCTGAATTATATATCCAGTCAAGACCATCATCTCTTAATGTTGACTGCTGCTGCTATGATGAAATGCCAAAAATTGTCTCCCCTAAAAAACCCATCAGGTTCCTATATGGCTGTCCATTAACCCTAGATAAGCTACACAATTTCAAGATCATTGTGCGTTGACCAACTTAGACCATCTCCAAGATTTTGATATTCCCAGTAGAGTTTGCAGCAACCAACGTAGATGACTGGCTACGCCAACAGACAGAAGAAATAAATTGTGCGGCATCATCCATTTCATGGCCAGAAAGCGGGTCTGTGTTGTTAAACTTATAGGACAACACCGGCATAGGGAAAGCTTTGTGGTAGACAAAAACCTATTCCACAAAAATATCAGATTTAATAGATGAATGACACTTGCATTGTACCCTATCTTGCACTGTAAACGTCACTCCATGACCATAATTGCTTGAGTTTTGATGGGTGTTCAAAACCAGGCAATAAAGAAGATAAACCAGAACCACCATGATAAAAACAAAGCAAAAGAACAAGAAAGAAATAGAAAAGAAAGCAGCTAAAATGCTAGTAAAATACCATGATGTGAGAGAAAAGAGTGGCTAATGTGATGTCTGACAAAATATTAATTATTACTTCCATTCAACTTCATGCCTCCTTTTTTCTACTGGTACAAGCCTGTCTAACCTAGTAATAGAAAAGGGATAGAAGTTTTGAGTCTCGTGTCACCTAAAAGTCAATACAACCTGTACAATTTGTGCTGCATGGATTAAACTCCGACACTCGAGGGAAAAGCTCAAGCTCTGCCAAAAAAAGGTACAGGTAAAATGTTGGATATGTCTTTGACTTTCTAGCTCGCTAGTTACTAGGATGCAGGAACCTTTTCCCTTTTAGCCCACTTGGTTTGCGATGTACTTTAACTCTTGTATTAGAAGGCTAAGGCTCAGAAAAATAATAATCCCGTTGAGTAAGGAAGCTAAAGGTAAGAAGAGGAGAGAGAGTTGCTTGTACTGCTGTAATACGAGGCTGTTGGTTTATGCAATTGTTTCATATTCCGGATGCTGTTGTGTTTTTGTGTCCATTAGGGTAAGTCTTTTTTTGTTTTCAGCCCAAAACTTTTTCAAGTCTACAAATCTATTACGAGAGCCTAGTTAGATGCATGAAAAGCTTCACCCGACCATCGAAAAAAGTAACTAAACATTTGAAGATGAAATTGGTTTCTTTAAAAGGTGCTATATTCTTATGCAGCTCAAGTAACCAGGTTGGTCAAACAAGAAGAGAAAGACCACGAGTAGATGGTTATGCCATCATAAGAAAAGCAAAGGGGTGAAGTTCAGATTGTTTTGCAACTAAAACAAAACCACAATTTTATCCATTGTGGATAAGCGAGGAACCTCTAAATACTAAAGAAGTGAGAAGATATATGAAGTACCTCATTTGTTTCCGAGCCAGTTGCAATGTAACCATTTGCTACAGACAAACCCACGAAGTTCTACAACATGAGCACACATAAACAAAAGACGTCAAGCATGGGCGATTTTTGGCCACCAAAAACAATCATCTATCACTGTATAAAGTGCATCAAACATACAATAAACTAAGAGATTGAAGCAACTTAACAGTGAATCTTCTAGCATATACGTGCATGGTGAAGTGCCTAAGCCAGAAAAAAAGGCCCTTGAATGTTTCCTTCATTAGTTCATTTTTTTAGAAGGCATTTCTAACGTTTAACAATGATGACCAGTCATAACTATTTTGAGCACCCAATCCCTGGTTTCAACATGAACACACGATATGAAAGGTAAAACACAGACTATTCTAGAACTTTCTATTCAAATGCATATCCTCGAGACTATCACTACAGAAGCTTTTGGTGTCACTGATGGAATTCAGCAAATTTCAGTAGTTCAGCACACAAAATTATGATAGAGCATTATATTAATTGCTAGAATGAATTGATTCACCTCATCCATTGCTAGAACCCCCAGTTGCAATGCATAGCAGCCCCGGTTCTCCCAACAAAATAACTAGCTTACATGAAATATCAATTGTGCAGTTTTTATTAACCCTTCAGATGGCTATTTACATTCTCCGAAACATCTACTTTATAAGGAAATCACAAGCCAATTTTTCAATGAAGTGAAAAATGTTTTGAATGAAAATCACTTTTGAAAGCACGGAACTTCACGGCTGGAAACGCCATAATGTTTTCTTCATAGCGAGTCCTTAATAATGTTTTTTATCAATATAGTGAAAAGTTAACATACCATTTCCCAACCCCCTCTTTGCTAGTTGACTCCAAAGAACATTTGTGCCAAGCGCATAAACAATCTAATTCAATTACCCATCTTGTCCTATTAAAAGCCTAGCATTCGTTAAGGGTAGGTGCATATAGTACCAGTGATTTCATGACTAGGAATGACCATGCTATCGTAAAGTCAGCCTTGACATTAAAATGGAGAGTGAGCTTATCAATTGTTTAGCTTTCATGTCATCAGCAAAGTAGCTCAAAAGTAAAGCAACCTCATGACAAGATGGAGGGAATATGTAGGCTCACAACAATATTTGAATTATGCTTGCGCTGTAAGCCAACATTATATCTGTATTTGCAAGTGATATTGATTGCATCTTAAGCAACCCTAATATCGCTATTTTGAAACAATAATTACATTCTACATAGAGTGGCTCCCCTATGTTAGCAAGTGAAAGTTGATAATTAAAACTTGGAGGCCGAGTATATTATAGCCCAATGAAAATTAAAAACTACAAGCAAAAGGACGAGTTTCATGGGCTACAGCTGATTCTAGTTCAAGTTTAAACTAATCCCAACTGTGACAGGCCAGGGAAATAACTACTTAAAATCAGGCTGATTTTCATCCAATAGTCATTACAGAAAGGTTATAAAATAGCACATAGATGCTAAATATTGTAAGAGAACTGGCATACCTTTGAATTCATGTGGCCTGTGAAGGATTGAATGGGGTTATCAATAACCCTAGATGTGCCCATTGACAAATCCCAGAGCTTCAGCGTGTTGTCCGTTGATGCTGAAACAAGATTGGTCATATCTACAAACTTAACATAGCTCACAGTTTTATTGTGTCCAATCAATGTACACAGAGGAACTTTGGAGTTGCGGAGATCATAGTAATAAATTCTGTGATCTGCTGAACCAAAAGCAATAGAACGACTAGAATCCAAGGGAAACTGAACAGAGCAGATATTGGCTTTTGTTTTGATGGAGCCGATACTTACTCCCTGCATTTGCAACCCAAGTCAGACGAACAAAGTATCAGTCATCCAGAATTAAATTTACACCCTAAGAAATCACATAACATTAGTACTTTTATTTTCAAAGCTGAATCCACCAAATGCAAAAGTAGCATTGCCTGATTGATACTCCATAGCTTGACAGAACCATCATCACTCCCGCTAGCCAGCAATGTGGGGTCTACTGATGAAAAGTCAACAGACCACACGCGCCTCTCATGCTCTCTCATTTCTGTCACTACTTGACTTCTTGTAACATCCCATACCTGAACATGTTGAGCAACTGATTTACGATTGAATGATATGAAAACAAAAGGCTAATAAAATATAAGGTTTGAGCCATTACCTGCACCACACCTTCAAAGTTACTCGAAGCAAGTTGGCTTTTAATGTAGCTGTTCCAACATATGCTGCTTAGCTTTGACCTGCATACCATTTCAACAACAGGGTAGTGGATATCACGAGCTTCATTTATAATTGTATCACATTCAAATACTTTTATCTTTTTATTTACACCAGCTGTAGCGAAAAATTCTCCATCACGATCAAAACTAATAGAGCAGACTAGGTTTGAAGAGTTCAACAAATCCCCTTGCTTCAGGTCAGCCTTCACTTCTAACTTGCTGAATGATAGATACTTGCACAAACCCTCAAGGAATGGACTTATCCATCCACTGCGTCTACCCTCAGTAAACTGCTGCTTTGGTGCTATGCTATTTATGGAACTTCTTTCAGTAGCAACATTAGAGATTCTCCCATCACTAATTACTGGTAAATTTCTAACAAATGATGGTTTCCCTGGTGGCCTTACTGGTCTGCATCTTGTCAAAAAATATGCGGACTCTAATTTCTTAAAGTTCTTCATTAATCGTGAACTTCCAAAAAGAGGACTTTCCTGGGATTCTACAAATGTATCTGAGTCCTGACCTTCATTCAGATTATCATCACATTTCTCTACGTTATGGACCTCAAGGCCTGGGCGAAATCGTTTTCTGGAACCCAAGCTAGAAGAATCATCAATGTCAACAACATTCAGTGCAGGAATATTTGATGTTAAATGACCACCCTCTCCTCTTTCTTTACATGTGTCTCCCTTTTTCTTGAGAAACACTTGATGCTTCGTAACTTCTTCGATATCAGAACATAGAAGAGAAATAGTATCTTGCAACTTATCAGCTGCATCCTGTTTTCTTTGTTGTATTAGTAAAAGGAATTCCAGCAACAATTCCTGCTCCTCTATTCTCTCTCTAAGCTGTGTTGCTGCTTCACGCTCTTCCAAATTGTTTATTGGTTCATTAAGAAACTCACTTTGCAGCAATTCACTGTTACATGATACAAAAGCATAAGACCATAAAATTTGATTGAACATAAATCAAATGAAATGTTAAATCAAACAAGGTCCTTCGCTCACAGTTTAATAACCATAAGAAAATGAAGTAATAGTTTTGAAAAGTAACCACATATATTAAGGCAGATGATACCATGAAGTGATAAAGAAAACAAAGGTGCAGAAATTAATAGTCACCCCATTTTTGGCCGGCTACCAGGTTCAGGGTGCAGTAACCATAAGCAAAATGAAGCTTCCTTTGACCACTTGAGCAGCAGTTGAGGAGGAAGAACTCGATGTCTGAGACTAGACATAGTTCTGCTTTTGTCTTCACTTGAGGTGAAAGGGCAGAACAACTGTGCACAAGTAGGACTATATCACATCAATGTAGACAGTAAACAGCATGAAGAACTATATCACATCAATGAAGCTCTAACACATCATTACAAGCAAATTTAGATTAATGAAGAACTTCATGCTTAAAATAGAAGTCAAGAGTGCAAAACGATTACAAGAAATGTCTTTTTAATCCACCCTAATTCTGATTCATAAATGCAGCATTATCATAACGAACCTCGAAAAGAAGAACTCCCAATCGGTAGATGTCTGAAGCGCAAGAGCTTGGTGAACCAGCAACCTCTTCAGGACTGGTATACCAACTGGACTCCATAAGCAATATTTGCTTCATTGGAAATGGTTGTTTCCTTTCTTCTTCATGTTCAACATTTCTCATATCAAGGACTTTATGCTCTTCTGTATCTTCCACAAATGGTACATCTGGTGCATAAACCAAGCTCGACTGCATGCAACTGGCTTCTGATAAAGTATTTGTTGCGGTAGATGCAGGTAGAAAATCTTCACTTTGTAACCTACATCTTTGTTGTAACATGTCATAGGGAAAAGAAGAAGATGAATTTTTAACCTCCATAGTTTGGCTGTTCAATCCATCATCTAAAGAATCAGAACCTGAATCTGAGCAAGACGCAGACTCAATGAAGGAGACATGGTCAAATGATGACATAACAAAGCAAGAAGGCCGGACATTGTGAACAACAATTCCTTGTGAATGTGCCGCATTTACAACTTCGACTACTTGCCTAAATATGTGCAAACATTCAAATTCATTAACAGACCGTTGTGGTTTGTCCAACCAATGCCTCAAGCTAACATCGTTCCATTCTATGGTTTGCACAAAACGGTCAACGGCAGCTTCATCCTCAAAAGCCCCAGAAAAAGTACCAGCCTGGTTTTTAAGGTTTTGACGCGCCAGAACAACCCTATCACTCCTCTCCTTTCTAAACCCAGAATTGTGAGATGCAGATCTCAGATTCCTGTTGGAAACTACTGAAGTATTGAATTCCCTATGACTATCAGACTTCTGCCAAGCAGACTCAGATGAGCCCTCCATGGCTACCCCCCTAGGACTGCATGCAAGCCAGAACAAACACATCCAAGAAAAGGAGGAATTCGCCAACTTCTACCAAACTCTCTAACTTCCACCATTGCCATCTTCAGAAATACCTCATTTCAGAGATGGCTAAAAGAACCCAGTTTCTGATCAACCCACTCAGCCCCTCAGATAAAAATACTAACCCTTGTTGGGAAGTGGTCACTGAAGGAAATAAGAGCTCTTTCTTAGGTCTCAGCAAGCAAACTTCTCATGAGACAAACTGCAACCGCCTGCATCAATAAACCAATAAAAAAATTAAGAAAATCTTATAAAGTTTTTTAAAAAAATCATCACATCTATTATCCAGCACACATTTTTTCCCCTTTTACATCCACCAGAATTATATAACTACGTCCTCAGACATGAACTTTTCAACACAAAAACATTACAAGCACCAGCACCACAAAAAATCAGAGACAAGTACTAGAATATCCAGAAAAGGAAAAGGAGAAATTTTGGACACCCTTTTCAATATAGAATCCCAAACACCTGTACTAAAGGTTTCACGGGGAGAGAAAAAACACATGCATCAGAACAAACGAAAGCCCGCCCACAATAATATTATATGCACCCTTTTAGATGGGGGGATACGTACCTGTCGTAGCACCAAGAATGGATCTTTCTGATCCTGCTAGACCATCCTGAACAGAGAACCACAACACAAAGAAGAGTTTAGTTGCTACGCTCTACCAAACACAGTCAGCCTCATAAATTCCTTCATTTTCCCCCACAACTTCAAAAAAATAAAATCTCTCTTTCTCTCTCATGCCGTACTTCACTCCTCACAGTATAGCACTTCATTAAATAACTATTATATTCTTTCTTTTTTAAGCCACAGGGTCAAGGTTCACTCTTTGGCTCTTTTTCTTCCTTATCTTCCCGCTTTATTCCATTTGAGTTACGTGGCACCACCATAGCCTCAATCATGTGTGTTTTTTCTTTTCTTCATACAGAAGTCAAAAAGGGAAATGGTAAATTTGAAAACTAAAAAAAAAAACAGTTCTTAAAGAAAAAAATGATCTTGGCTTTCGTGAAGTGGACACCAAAGATTAGTATAATAACTTTAAGTGCACATTAAACTAATCTAATGATGCGGTTCTTGTTAGAACAGCACACGTAAGGAACAATTAAGAATTGTTAATTGGGGTTCTCGTTAAAGAAAACTAGTGATTCTTTAATCAAAAGAGAATCCGATTGGTGGCACTAACAATATAGCAATCCTAAAATACCCACGAGAAACACACATCGCATGATAGTAAAGAAGCTAATAAACTATTGATTATCGCTGTAATGAAAACACAAACAAGCTAACAAGAAATAATGATAAATAAACCTCAAAAATGTGGGTTCGGGTCTGGCTCCCTCTCTCTCTCTCTCTTTCTGTGTGTGATCTCTGAAGTTGAAGTTGGCAAAAGAAAGCGTAAGAGTAGACAAGGAAGGAAAAGAAAAGTGGTGGGGTAAATTTAATGGAAGTAGGAGGATGGTGGGACAGGTAATTAAGTAGTGAGTGGTAAGGCGGCAACAATAATAGATGGCCTGATTGATTTTTCATGTACGAAAAATGGCCACGCTATTTGTTTCATAGGGTTTGTATTTGTTTGTGAGAGAACGGAGGAGATATTTGGGCAATCTGTGTGGACCACTGGTTCACCACACGAGATAAAATGTATAATGTGGAGAACGGAAACCATTGAATGTGAGCTCTTGGAAAACGATAGCCGCCATGAAAATCAAATCAACCTTGAGTTACTAAAAGTCCACCTCAAGTTTTTGTGATTTCCGATCAGATTCACAGTTGATGCACAGAAACCCACTTCCATTTCATCGATAAAAACTTCAGAAAGATCAAGAGGGACATTCATCGGAGGCTTTCGAGGGTTCACAATGAGTGAAGGAGCCGTGGTTATACTCGACTCATAATTCATGTAGTCTATCCATACCGTGCAGTTCTCT
The DNA here is from genome assembly GCA_025169955.1 of Salix arbutifolia. Classification (NCBI taxonomy): domain Eukaryota; kingdom Viridiplantae; phylum Streptophyta; class Magnoliopsida; order Malpighiales; family Salicaceae; genus Salix; species Salix arbutifolia. The sequence goes on along the minus strand of CM045912.1, from coordinate 13,400,650 downwards.
CCGACGTGAAGCTTCAACTCTTGGAAGGGCCGATTAGTCTTTGCAAAGTTTGTTCTTTGTGCTTACTTAAGCAGACAGAGATGGGAAATATTTTTTTAAATTATTTTTAATATCAATACATAAAAATAATTTAAAAATATTAAAAAAAATTCATTTAAAATAATAAAAAAAAAACGACGTTTGAAATACGCTTCCAAACAGCTTCTAAATATATTCAGTTATTAACACTTTATTATTTTTTATTTTTTAAAAAAAATACATCACAAAAATTATTTTTGATATTAATACATTAAAATAATATAAAACATAAAAAAAATTAATTTTTTTTAAAAAAATCAATTCTTCAAAACCTTTAAAATAATCTCAAACACCCCTTAGGGCCTGTTTGGGAGTGCGATTACGGTAGCTTTTCAAAGTGCTTTTCGTGCCGAAATACATCAAAATGATGTTTTTTTATTTTTTAAAAATCATTTTTGACATCAGCACATCAAAATGATCTAAAAACACCAAAATATATTCATTTAAAATAAAAAAAAATCAAATTTTCAACAAACACCGATTGCAACGCACTCCCGGTCTTGGTATCATATTGAATCTTTGATTTTGGAAACATCATACTTAATGTCAAAAACATAGTAGTTGGCGGTTGCCATCATTGGTGGTGGATGCATGTCACGACCTGAAATTCTGGGTGATTGGCAAAGCAGGAGCAGTGCTTTAAAAACACTTAAATGTACTTTTGATCAAAACAAATGTAATAAAACTTGGCATTATTTTATAAATTTTTAAAAAATATATATTCAAAATCAATAAAAACAAATAAGATTTGTACTATTTACTACACTATGAAATTTACACTTAAAAAAATCATATAATAGTAGAGCACTTTAAGAATTCAATTCAAGACTTAAAGTAGAAGTCTTGTGGAAATAAATAAAACATACTAATAAAAAAACAAAAAACTATCAATTCAACATGTTTCTAGAAACAAAGAACTAAAAACAATATATTATACTGGAGGGTGGGTTCAACCAACTCAATAAGGGGATAATATTTGATTATAAAGTATAGGTTATATATTAATATAATAAAAAGAATAAAGCTAATACACACGTGTTAAACATATTGGTATGAATTTTATATTATGTATGAATTTTATACTTTGCCCCTCGATCATTAGTGCTCGTAATAATACACACAAGAGGATAATCATCTACCAAGTCCACCCGCCTACATTAGGCCTGTGTGGGATATCTGTTGTTATAGTTTTTCAAAGTGTTTTTCGTGTCGAAATATATCAAAATGATTTTTTTTATTTTTTAAAAATTATTTTTGACATCAGCACATCAAAATGATCTAAAAACACCAAAACATATTCATTTAAAATAAAATAAAAATGAATTTTTTGAAAACGACGTTTAAAATATTGTCCCAGACAGCTTCCTAATTTGACAAGGCCAAGTTTCTCTGCGGTTCGAAAAATAATAATAAAAAAAAGGACAAGTCAGATTAGTGAATATAAAAAACCAGCTCAAGTGAGATTCATGGATCGCCATGTTGACCGGCAGAGCCAGCCGGGTTTGATAACTCTAACTGCAATACCAAGTGAAGCCATGAAAACGCAGACAAGATCATAGCTAGGGAGAGAATTCTTGAACGGGGTGATGGAGAAGTGAAAGAGGACGGCGCGTAGGGCAAAAGCTTTGAGGAGTACGGATATCTTGTGGAAAACATGAGTGGTAGAGGGCCCTACCAACGGAACCTGTGTTTCTAGCGAAGTTGTCCATACCGCCGATTGGGTTGGTGATTAGTGTTTTCAATTAGAATGAACTTGGACATTTCAGAGGCCAATAAGAGAGGGCAGTTTAAAAAATGCATTTACTTGAAAAAAACAGCAGATACATAAGAAAACAATTTGATGTTTTTTTAGTGAAGTCCAATAATTTTAATATTCAAATATAAAAAATTATTATTATTATTTTAATATATTTTCCATCATCTACGAGTGGTCAGCCATGCAGAAATTCGGAACAGGGAGGAGAATATCATTTCTAAGCCAGTGATGGAGCTTATAGAAGAATCTTGGGGGGGGTGGAAGAAACGTTTCTCTCTTCAACACCGTAGAAGAACAGCACATCATCCAGATACTCTACATCTTATGGCTGATACAGATGCTCTACAAGAATGGCCAACAACTTAGAAATTGCAGTAAGAGTGGAAAGTAAATACACCAGATCAATCGCTGAGAAGGGAGAGATTTATCAGTGAGCTGTAATCTTATAGCTAAAATGGCCACTAGCTATCTTTCTAAGAACATATACAAAAACTGAACCCCAGCCACGGTTTTCAACTCATATTTCACAGATGGAAACCACCAGTCAAGTTACTCTGCAGTGATCTTCCCAGCAATACTTTCTCATTTAGGGCTTGCCTCATCGACCTGAAACAAATAATGAATTGGTTGATCTTTGGTTGTTTTCAGCCTGGATTTTTCTGACCCTTGCCTTGTCAAGGCGTGCTCGTCTAACAGCTTCTTGGATCTGGCGATCATGATCCTTGAGCATCTGATCCATGTTCCCTGATGGAACTATCAATGGACCAGAATAGTGGATTTTGTGACCCTTTGACCCGTAGCCAAGCTGGATTCAAATTAACATGAATAGTGAATCAGGAACCGTGAAAAAAAGACAGTCATAAACAGCATTCATTATACAGAGACAGAATAAAAAGGCTGCAAGGTGGTTAGAAAATTTGTATCAGTCCCCAAACTTTTAGCAAAAATTTACACAAAAGAAGAGGAGAAAAATGAAATGTGTTTCGAAGACTTACATGGACTGGATTTTTACTGCTATTTCTTCCATCTTCCTTTTGATGGGAACCAGCACCACCCTGTGACAGATGCCTTGGATCCTGTTGGGCGAAGGATTCTGAGGTTTCCTTGAAGGATCCTGGAAACCTTGCCATTAGTTTTGGAACTTCTTGTGATAGACCAGACCTTTCCTTGTGATCTTCAGACAATAAACTCCTCCGTGCTGCCACTAAGCTTGACATTGTTGACAAGTCAGCCCCAGTGGCAATCTTAGGAGCATCATCGGGGTTACTGCCAGCTTTTGCCCATGCAGTACGGTGAGACAAAGGCCCTGAATGGGAAGCCCTCTTGTGCTGATGCCCCTGAGGATCCATGTTTGACTCTGCAGCTTGGGATGGTCTAGGTGGATCGATAGGAAAGCCAGAAGCAACTTCTTCCGGATGGGGATTAAACTTCTCACTCCGGCTCTTGGAATTTGACTGACCATGTCTTTTCTGTAATTAGAGGGCAATCCATTAATATAAATTTCATTAACAAAATAAAATTGAGTACCAAAAAATAAAAGGAATCAATAGTGAAAAGAGATCATTCAAGAAAATGAAGCAACAAGAAACAATCAATTATTTAGGTGATAATTCTTAAATGAGGCTGGAGCATTAAAAGAAAGTATGAAATGCTGCTTTCATGGCATGATGAAGAGGAGAAGGCGAGTCAATAAAAGATGTCATGTCTCATGAAGTGCCTGTTGTACGAAGCTGTTATTTGTGGTGAAGAATATCAAATTCAATGTGATCAGAATGGAGAGATGGCTCATCACTTTATACTTCATTGTTCTGAGATGGGCGCAGTGGGTAGTGTATTTAAGACATAGTGTCATGACTAAACTTGTTTACTAGGTTTTTTGGGATTTATAACAGTGCTAGCTTCTTCTTTTTTAAAAAAAAAAACACCTCTCTTCCAGCCAATCTTCCACAATTTTTTTCAGAACTTCACAATGTGGCCCGGCAAGCAATGCTAATCGCTTCCTAATCACAATCCTTCCCCAACCAAATACATATACACATTCAAAAATGTGTCTTAATAGAGAAACAGGTGTCTTATAGAAATCACCTGCATTGATAAAACTAGCTCAGCATTGGCATCCGGTGCCGGGACAGCACGAGATTCCCGTTGTCCTCTTCTTTCCATGTCAGGTTTCTGGCCCTTGCTTCCTGTTGCTCCTTGTCTGTTAACATGAAAAAACAAATATGAGATTGTTAGCAAATTACACTACATTTACAAGTCAAAGATGTCATCAATGATAGAAGCGTGACAGACAGATTAGTGGATCATGAAGAAACCCACAATATGCAATATGATCCAGGGCATGGAGGCCAATGTAGTTTCTGTTGCTATAACAGCTCCCATTCCTACTGCTACTACTAAAATGGAGGGGATTACTTAAAAAAGCACCGTGCAGGTGCACTCTTTCACCTGGTAAGGCTCTAGAACCAGAACCAGTGTTTAGATAGCAAAATAAAATTACATTAATAAACATTCCATTCATCTATGCAGGAGCTTCAGCTCGTAAGGCATTCTAGACAGGTAAGGGCATGCAATTTGTTTATTTCCAACACTGCCATGATATAGCTAACATGTCCAAAAATAAAACTTTTAAAGCCTTTTTCTGGGCCTATGCCAGCATCCTTACAACTAAAGATTAAATAAGCAACTAATGGGAGAACAACTTTTTTTCTGTTTTTTTACAATGTTTACCTTCTAGCTTCTTCATCTCGCATTTTTGCATCAAATTCTTTGCTAGGAGGATACTTAGGCAAGCTTGAAGGATCACATGGAAGTGGCTTGGTTATAAAGAACTGTAAAACAAAACTAAACAAATCAAATACTAACTAGCAAAAAGAAGCAAGAAAATTGTAAAATAGAGCTATATTATTAGTGCAACCTTAGCCAGCCATAAACATCATGCTCCACTTTTGTAATTATTTATTTGTCCAAAAAAAAATTATAAGGACTTGCAATCCAATGTTCTGAACCATTATGCTGCATCATACGGATGGTGTTTTCCCAAATTTGTGTGAAGAATACAAATAAAAATAGCTGTGCTGCTAAAAAGCTGTAATAACAAATAATAAACTCAAAAGAAAATAGGATCGGTTAACCGAGCTACATCAAAACATATAGCATTGTGAAAAGAAAACATAAAAAGATGAACATGCAAAGTCTTGTATATGATGCCATTATTTTTTCAACTGACCAAGTTATATAGAAGATGGGGAAATGAAGGGTGATTCTCTTTTAATTGATCACAAAAAAGAATTCAGTCCCCATATGCACTAACATGTGTATCAATATAGATCTTCTAACTGAAGCCAGTACATTACAGAATAAAAAATATGTATATATCAACAAGACCATAAAGTTGCATATGGGGAAGCATTTGCAAACAAATTGAGTCAATTTACATGCTAACACCAACCTACATCTCAACCCTTTTCCCCTCATCCATAACACACACTAATCCTCCGAAGAAAAAAGGAAAGTTTAGGAGATATAGTTCATGGATGCTTAATACCTCACTCCTCAGTGCAGAAGCTGCAGACCCACGATCTGCAGGATCAATGGAGAGCAGGGTCTCCATAAGAGCTAAAGCTGGTGGAGGGAATTCCTTAAATGTATCTGCAACACAGCGTCGATAAGGCTGCTGAGGCTTAAAGATAGTTGCATGAGGCAACTTTGATTTCCTCCAATAATCTTCAGAAGGTGAACCACACAGCTTGAAAATTTTATGCAGCTGCTCCACCTACACGGCAGCATTAATGTCATTTATAAAACTTACATGGACAAAAAGATAGCACAACAAGGATACAGCATCTCATGATAATTATTCTCTCTTTGTTAAATCCTTGTTCTTTTTCTTGTCATGCAATCTTTGCAAAAGGATGAAAAGGAATTCCAACAAATCTGCGATGTTAGGTCTCTTTTTTTGTGGTCTTTTTATAAAATAAAATTTTACAATAGATTGAAAAAGGCTAATTAATAAAACTCTATTCTTACTCAAATTGAATAGTACCCTCATTTTTTTCCTTTAAACAAATTTATAGAGAAAACAAGGTACCCTCCAAGGTTAAAGCATTCATTAAGACAATGGTTCCCTACAATCAATACCCATGATTTGTCCAAGGTAAGAACTCATAAAGTATTATCAACATGTGTTTGTATTGTGTTTTACTGATGAAAAGTGCATGAACTTGTTTTTGCATTGCCCAACAGTTGGCAATATGTGTGATTGAGTTACTAAATGATTAAGAGTAAGGAAGTTCTGTGTAGGGTGGAGAGGATGTTAATGATCTATTTAGTGGGGTTTTGCATACAGTGTAATTCAGCAATCTTCAAAGTAATATTTACTTGACAATTATCATGGGATAAAATTTTATTTCTGGCAAATAATTAGTTCAAAATTGTACTCAGAATCATGGCCCATGAACAGCAATCTGCATTGCATCATTTTATCACATAAATAGCATGCATTTAAGAGAAACAATCTGTTTGGTGAAAAACCTAAAAGACATTTTTTTTCATTAGAATAAGAAAGGAGAGCTACCTCAGTTCTCCCTGGCATAATAGGCTTGCCTGCATACAATTCAGCAAGTATGCAACCTGTACTCCACAAATCAACAGCCATCCCATAGTAGGTAGCTCCAAGTAGAAGCTCAGGAGGACGATACCAAAGAGTCACAACACGACTTGTCAGTGGCTGAACACGAGCGGGATCATAAAAACTCGCTAGTCCAAAGTCTGCAATTTTTAAGATACCATTGTTGTCAATTAATAGGTTGGAACCCTTTATATCGCGGTGAAGAACACCATGGCTATGGCAGTGATCAAGTCCTCGTAAAAGTTGTTGCATGTAACATTTCACCTGCCAGCATATAATTATTAGACCATAACATCCAAAGCATACACGTGCAAATCAAACACCAAAGTTACACACATGCACAGTCTTGGGCAATGAGAAAAGCATGTAAAACTTGCACATGTATCATGGAAAAATGCAAACATGCATTAAATTAGAATCTGTGCAAAATGGCCACAATTACCTGGGCTTCTGTAAACTTCAGACCAGGGTGTGCAGCAAGCCCAGACAAGTCATGCTCCATGTATTCAAACACAAGGTACAAGCTGCAAGACATCCTTGATGTAACTAGACCTTCTAACTTTATTACATTAGGATGGTCAAGCCTACGCAAAATGTGAATTTCCCTGGCCATGAAGCGAACGCTCTCAGGTTCCAGGTTGTCAAATCTTACTTTCTTCAAAGCAACAATCTTCTTTTGATCAAGGTCACGGGCCCTATAAACATTACTGTAGGTTCCCTGGCCAATCTGCATTAACATGGAAATCATTAGATGAGGGAACCAAAACAAGCAAGCAGGTAATAATCTCAGTCCAAAAACAACAGCAGCAGATAAAAAGAAAAGGGAGGGGGGAACCATTCTACAAGCCTTGTGAGTTGTAAGAACTGAATAAAATGATCTGCTGTTGTCACCTACACAAAACTAAACATGAAAAATGCAAATAGAAGTCCATGGTATCCAAACAAGAAATGCTCGCCAGCAAACCTGCCCCCTTGCCCTACATTAAGGTAGAAGGGGCAGGATACAGATTTAAACATATAGACAAACGGACTCATGCAAATTGCTTCATCCATCAAGACTAGATATTTGAACAAGTTCTACCAAATTAACCAAAAATACCAGAAGTGTGGAGTACTAGACCCAGCTATTTAAGTTGTTAACATGCATCCACTTCTTAAATTATGCTGTAAAATTAACAATACATTTTCAACAAGTTATATGCTGTCCATCAAAATGAAAACCTCTGCATACTAAAGCTAATTGATTGGCAGCTTATCAAAACTGGACCCACTTTATATTCATTGTGCCTATTTGGAAGGATAATTACCCACACATTATTATGAGTATTCTATTTAAGGAACCATCTCACCTAAAAGCAAGCTTTTAGGTGAGACCCCATAATATGATTTATATTATTCTCTAACACACACCCTCATGTGAAAGCTCTTTGGACTTGAAACTTGCACAGGCCCACACTACCTTGTGCTTGGTTTTTTATCAAATAGAATGAGGGTGGTGAGATTCGAACCCGTGACCGTTGGGTAACAAGACTCTAATACCATGTTAAGGAACCATCTCACCTAAAAACTTAAGCTGTTAGGTGAGACCCCATAATATGATTTATATTATTCTCTAACATATTCCACTAAGTATAGTGGAAAAAATGGCACATTTCTATGAATGAATGTCACTTCTCCATTATTCCCCAATCCTTAATAGCTCCTAAATTCTCATGATCTCCTCTTACAAATTCTCAACACTCTTGGACTCGGGGATAATTCCTATTTTCCAACATTGCAATCTAGCCAAATAAGAAAATTCTAGCTGCAAGAAAATCACTCAAACCTTTAAGCAACACTAATTCCTATTATAAGCAATTGCTTATTCATTGATCCTTCTCCGTTGTAATCAATATGTTTCATTCAAGATTTTAACTCTTTCATATCGACATGGTCTCAAGCCTCCCAAAACTCAATAGTTTTAAGGCCTCCAAGTTCCAACAACTAAACTGAACTTCTGTCTAACATTTATTAAGAAGTTATCAGCTTCAAAGAATCATCATTAACTCTATCATTCATTACTCCTATGTGTTAAAATGAGCACTGTAGAACTTTTATGCATGTTATTAATGAGCCTTCATGCATTTTTCACCGCATTGTTTATTTATAAAATATAAATAATAAGCATACACACGGACAAATCTCAAGGTTATGTCACCTAATAGTTCAATCGATTTTCTAGCTGAATTCAAGCTACAGCTATAAAATTTGACAGTTCACAATATATCCAATGCATGCAAACATGAAAATGCTAAAAAATGTAGAAGCACAAGCAGGTTCTCATTCTAATTAGCAACTGTCAAATTGTTCATTACACTATCCCCCAATTGAATTGTCATAAGGATGTCCTTCAACCACTCAGTTTGAATTGCTAAGTTTTGAAAATCATAAACTGGATCTTGTTTGTAATGAAGCTGCGCTTACAAAAATAGATCTCAAAATTGGACTCCGGATTTTTTTTGATAATTAGTTTAAAAAAATTGATCATCGATAATTGCAAGAAATGTATGACCGGTAAAAAAAAATGAGATTTAACAGCACAAAAAGAATGCAGAAAAGGGCATACCTTATCTAGCTTCTCAAATGAATCTGCACGCCGTGGCAACCAACCTTTGATTGCTTCTCCAGCCACATTAGCTAGCCAGGAAGGCCAGCCTGCGGCAACCTGCTCCCCTTCTGTAGCTTTCGGTATACTGCCCATCCCTGGGTGTTGAACAACAGTATACTCTGGCTTGTCCCTCTTCACCTCAACGTGCTCGCCCTCGTGCACTCTAAGAGATCCATTCACTTGCTTATCAATCAGCATTGCCCTACCATCATTACTATCACATCGATCTTTCGCCCTATATGCTTCCTCCCTCCTTGAAGAGGTGGCCCTTGATACCCTCAAGTCAGACGACGCCTTATTTGAGAGCCTCTCCCTTGGACTCTCTTTGCTATCCTCAATGGCAGAGGGTTTACAACAATTGCAACCCATTATGCACCTAGACCACCTCCAAAAACGCCCTCCTCCTTTAGAATCAATAATTACCCTTCAAAATCCTCATCTTTACACTTCTATCCTCTTCTTCCATTCCCATTTTCACACAACCAAATAATACTTGCCTATAAAATAATCATTTGGAATAAATAACTTACAATTTACCCAAAATGAACATAAGCAATAACCAGTCAAGATAGAAATCTTACAATTTTACACAGTACCTTAACTGTGACTCAATGGCTGCTCTTTTGCAATGAAACTTCCATCTTCTTATCGAGCTCGCCGACTCCTAGGTCAGGAGAAAAAAAAGAAACAGACTTTCTCCACCAACCAAACTAAAAGTTATTCTCAAAAATGCAAAAACCAATAACAACCACTGCCTTCACTCCAGCAACAAATTAAGAATCGCAACCTAAAAACTAAACACCTTTAAAGTGACATGCCTGGACTTTTCAGCTCCCAAATCAGGTGATTCAAAACCCTGAACAAACTAACAATTTCACTACAATCAAACCCTAAAAACCCAAGTTTCATTAAAAAAAAATCAGAAATATGTAAAGAACTGGAAACACTTCAACATAAAGCATGCACCCCGAAATGGAAAGTAAAATAGGAATAAATACTATTGTGAGATGAGAACTGAAAACCCTAGGGAGAGAGATCTAGGGCACCGAGATTTGATGGAGAGAGAGACGAAGAGAGGAGTGCGTGTGGAGAAGATGAGAAAAAATAAATTGAAAATGAAAATAAATGTGTACTAAAATAAACAAATATGAAAGTTATTATTGCTGTTATTATTGTAAATTTAATTAATGTCACGGCGCGTAAGACCAGACAGGCTTTTTGAGAAGACAAGACTGACGAAGACCCCAGTGTACAAAGACATTCATGTTTTTGTGTCTTCCGCTTTTGCCACGCGCTCTGGAAAGCTGTTTTCCTTATTTCCCCTTTCTTTTTTTATTTTCTTTTTTAAAATGTTTCCATTTTTTTCTAACAATATAAACTTTTTTTTCCTTTGGATGTGGTCTGAATTATTCCCATCTTAACAAGGGTTTTGACCAATTTGTTTTTGATCTTTTAAGATTTATAAGAATGAATGAAAATTAAACTTAATTATCGTTTACAATATTTTATTTCTTATTGTTAAATTTTCATATTTATACATAATACATGACTGTACAAAATAATAAAAATAGCAAAGAAAAAATTAATAAATAAATAAATAAGGAGAATTAAAATATGGGCCCGTTTGTTTTAGCTTTTTCAACCATAGTTTCCAAAAAAAATGATTTTTTTTTCATTTTAAATGAATATGATTTAGTGTTTTTAGATCATTTTGATGTGCTGATGTCAAAAATGATTTTTAAAAAATAAAAAATATCATTTTGATGTATTTCGGCACGAAACACTTTTTGAAAAGTTATGAAAAGCTACAGCAACAGCTTTCTCAAACACCCTCTATAACTTCGATGAAAAGTTTAAAAGATTGTTTGGTCTTGTGGTGATATATGTTTTTTAAAGTGTTATTTACTTGAAATTGCATATCGATGATAGTTTTTATTTTTTATATAATCTCATCAAAACAGTCTAAAAAATAAATAAAAATATTAATTCAAAGAAAACAATAAAGTAAAATATTTTTAAAATATAAAAAACAAAACACACTCTAAATACATCTCCATGATATTGTATTTATGCAAGTAAAGAATCAATAGGATAGAATCTCTAATATAAGTTATAGTATCACTTAATGATATAATCACTATTGTAAATCATAAAAAAAAAAATCAATTTTATAATTTCATTTGATTTATTTGTTGTTATTAGATCAATTTAGAGGATCTTGTATTTTTATTCAAACTTACCTAGATTATGCAATGATTATCACGTGATTTTTAAAATTTATAAAAACCAACAAATCTTGTATTTTACAATAATTAAAGTCATTTCTTAATAAGAGAACATAAATTTTAGTACTTTTCTATTATTGTTATAAAAAAAATCCCCAAAGAATATGACGTGATAATAGAAGACTTGCGATCTATATAATAGATCTCAATTTCGAGTCAAAAAATATACTCTTATCAGAGTTTAAGACATTCAAGATTTTATACGTTTAACTGAACTAACAAAATACATTTCCCGAAAGATAAAGTTTCCTCACATCCAACAAAACTGCAAAAACAACCGAAATTTTTCCATTTACCAAATGAATTTTTGATGTGAACATTTTCTAAACACCTGCTAACAATATAAACCACTCAATTTGTCTCCAAACTATAAATGATATGATTTGATCTTTCATCTCTTTATTTTTCTCCTCCAATGTTTATTTTAGGACAACGAATATTTTTTTCTAGTGAGTATTTGTTTTTGTTTTAATTTTGTTTGTTTGAATCCAAAAACAAATAATAATCACATCATTTGCCGCGAGTGGCCGTCACAACTTTTTTAATGAAAAAGGTTGGACTGGTGTTGTATGTTTTTATTTTATTTAAAAGTATAACAAAATATTTTTTTATTTTTATTATTAGTATATTAAAATTATTATTAAAATATTTTAAAAAATATTAGTTTGATATTTTAAAATATATCAAGTAAAAAATACAATATTGATCAGTCTAGACTCCGGAAAGGTGTTGGCTTTTTTTTTCTTTGTATTTTTTTATCTCATTTGTTTTTGCATTTAAAAAGTCTTTTTGAAAAACATTAAAAAGATTTTTTAATATTTTTATATTAATTTGATATACCGTTATCAAAAATAAATAAAATAATAAATAAAAAACAATCATTACTAAAATACCGTATAATTTCTTTATCATTTTTACTATAACTTGGTAATAATTGAATGTTGGTGAAAGAATTACCATCCAATGCACTCACACATACAAACTCCGTCCAACAATTTGATGACCCCACAGAAAATAATTGCCCTTTTTATTATCACAATCTTGGTAAGCTTTTTTTAATGCTGATTTTAATGGTTCATCCATCATGATTATCTATCAATTTATAAAGTGGGTCCCTGTGGTTGACACTTTTCTTTGGGTGATTTCCACTGATTTGAGATTTTTTTTTCTACTTCAATGTGTACGGGTGAGAAAATGGTTGACAAATGATTTCTGACATTGATTAAGGAAGTGTTCGGGGCAAGTGGTGTTTTTATTTTAAAATAATTAAATTAATATTTTTTAATATCAATAATTTTAAAAATATATATTTTAAATGATTTTTTTTAATAAAACTCTAATAATACTTTGAAAGTTAATGTAAGTATTGTTTTAAACATTAGTTTTTTTGTAGCATGTATTTAAATTAGTTTTTTTTTAGAATTCATGACTATAACTATATGCATTTGTTTTAGATTCATTTGACTTAAGAAAAATGAAGATGTCTTGGATATTATTTGTAACATATCTTGAATTATAAAGTAATTGATCCATTTAGTAATGTTGAAATAGAGGAAGAAGTTTATTTTTGTGTTGGGTTTGTTATATATACATATAGTGAAGTCTCAGGTGACGAAAAGATGTTTAGATTTATTTGCAGATTATGAAAATTAGATTGAATCGATAGGAGATTTTGTTAAAATTTTGATAAAAATAAAAAAAATAAACTGTGTTTTCAACAATAATATTGTATGAGAGATGGTATATTGAATGATTAATTTGGGTTATTACATATAAATCCACACCATTCTTCCCTCTCATTAATCTACAATTTATATAATTTGTTAAGTGAAACTTTAAAAAAACAAATTTGATAAAAAAAAATTAATAAAAAAATGTTCTCTAGCCTATGTGAGAGACTTTGACATTTGATCAAAAATGAAAAAAGGATTATATTAACCAAAACTAATCATGGTTTCAAAAACACTATACACATAGATTCATTGACATTGTTCTTTGTACAGTGAAATGGAGTCATTTATTGACAAAGAAACAAATGCCTTAGTTATTAAAAGATTGATTGAGAATATATTTTTAATTTTATTTTTTTTAAAAGGCGATAGAATAATGTAATTGACATTTAAATCAAAATTTATCAAACCAATAAATAGAAGAAGTAATGTCATTTTATTTGAGAAAAACATAGTAAAATGATAAGATTACCCTTTGAATGAAAAAAGTTTAAATCACAAGACAGTTTTTTGGTCTTTTCACTTTGATTTCTTGTTATTACTAGGTTTATTAAGGTCATTTTGATCTTTTATTACACTTTAATTATTAATTAAATTGAAAAGGTTGACAAAAAATGTTTTTCCGTCATTTACCTCGTGGTATAATGCGTGTCAATAGTACTGGAATGGTTATTTGATGACAGGCCTCTCTTTCCCCTTTCTTTCTCTCTTCTCTCTAAAATTACTTCTTTCTCTCTTTTCCCAAAATATTACAGGTTGTTTCATTTTGTTATTGATATTTCAACTTAAGCTTTATTCATGGCTCTTTTATAAAATTATTATTTGTTTTCAATTCTATCCATAATTTTTTTTTCAAGTTAGTCTTCATTCTTTTGATTTGTAATTTTTTTTCTTGATCTTTTTGTAAAAGTTTTATTGGTTTTTAGTTTTATCATTCATTATAATTTTCTTTTTCAAGTTAGTCTTTATTCTTTTGATTTGTAATTCTTTTGAATTGGGCATCAATTTTTTTAGATAGGTTGCTTCAGGTCTAATGCCCCGGTCTTGGTTTTAAAAAGTTAACACGAGTTAATATTTTTTTAAAAAAATTAAAAAATAGGCTTCAAAAGTTATTTTGATGTTATGATTTGTGTCGCAAGTATAATAGACTTCCCTATGTTGGCTCAACTCTAATTACCAAGGATAGAAATTTATCATGCCAGCTCAAATTGACTAGAGCTGATTTGTTTAGGGTTTTTTTTTTATCATATTTTACCATTTTATATTTAATTGATTGTGAATTGAGATAGTTTTTCTATATAAAGAATATTTTGAATGTTTTTTTTATAATTATAATGATTTTGATCTTTAAGGTTTTGACTTATAACAAACATTGTTATTCTTTACTCTAATATTTATTATAGGGTATCATAGCCTAACTATTTTTAATGACTTTGGTCAGGGGTCATAAAAGACATGTATAATTAATTAATAATTCACGATGATTACTTGTTACTATTTAATTACACGCACTATATTGTGGGCCGAAATATTTTTTATAATATTTAATTAAGTCTTTGATGTTGTTGTTATAATAGCTAAAAAAATTCATTTGACGTGAAAATAAAAAAATGTAATAAAAAAACCATAAGAAAAAACAGAGGAAAAAATATAAGAAATATCAATTTTCAAATGATCATAAACACAAACTAAAATTTAAGAACAAAATTGTTGAAAAAATGTTATCTTAACAAAAAAGAAAATAATAAAAATTAAAAACCAAAACTAAAGGCACATATATAAAAACATGGACAAAAATAGAAACTATTTAAGAATTATACAAAATTAAAGGAATTAAAATAAAAAATTAAAAAGTATAAGGCCGAAAACAAAACCAAATATATTATCGATTTCAATCAAATAAAAAAATTGAAAAAATCAAATAAAATATAACATTTATACATGAAAGGTTTGATATAGTAAAACACATCAATACATCCTATTATAACAACATGAATATCGAAGCCTTAGCATCTAAAAATATTATTACTATTACTACTAAAATAATAAAAAATATTAAATAACCCGAGAAAAATATCAAAAACATTAACAAAAAAGGAAGCAAGAAAAAATATTATTATTATTATTATTGCATTAATAATGGGGAAAATTCAATCAAAGGAAAAAAAACCAATAACTTTAATAAAAGTGCAAACAAAAAATGAAAAAAAATAAAATTATAAGGAAAAAAAATGAGGCTGGTTAGGGGTCGAATCCCTGACTTCCTGCCTGAGAGGCTTGCGTGTATCCACTGAGCTACATGCGTTTCTTGTTATGTTATTATGAAAACAGAAATATAAATCAATATATCGGCGAACCAAATAAACCGAACCGGCTCAAAAACTGAGCAATACTATTGTAATCCACAATAATTTGTCTCACAATGAACAGTAACCGAATCATGACCTCTTTTAGTATATAATATTATTGTAATTCACAATGATTTATCTAAAAAACAATAATCAAACCATAACCTCTTTTAGTATATAGTATAATGCGCTATTAAATAACCATAACTAGAAAAAGTTGCAGAGCATAATATATTTGTGTAGCAGGGGATGAAAAGTCCCCCCTCATGGAAAAAATCCCAGCAACAATTGTGTTGTTTTATTACAAAGAACCTAAAAGAGGTCCGTCGTTCACTGTAGCTTAAGACCCATTCGCGCTGTAGACTGGATATTTGATTCGGTGCATTGCGCGCGGACATTGGCTTTTTTTTAATCTGTGAACAGTGTATTAACGAAAAACCCCCTCGAAAAAGACAAAAAAGCCGACGGTTTCAGGGGCTCAATGATAATTGACCATTTTCGGTCCAACTCGGCCTGGTTTGTCCGGCCATTTTTTTTTAATAATTACTTGCACAGTGCAATAACCATTTTGTTTCTTGAAAAGGACAAAAAACAGACGTTGCAGGGAGGGGCAATCTGGTAATTAGCCTCTCTTTTTTCGGCAATGTACTGTTGACGCGTCTTCGTACGTGCCGTCCATTTCCGCGCCCACGCGTATTTCGGACAGCGCGTGCGGCTGACTCCGGCATCCAAAAATACCCAACTAGCATCTAAAATGATTTTCAGGCATGTTCTCTTCCACATGATGCGGTGCGTGTGATGATACGGTGTCCGTAGACGTGTCAATGGTCGTTTAAAATCCCTCCCCATTTCTCTCTCCTTTTGCGTAAGCTGACGTTAGCGCAACTATGTTTTGTCAAATTTCATTTTAGTCCCTGAACGTTGTAATTTGTTTTTCTGGCTCTTATTGCTATTATATAGGTTTTGATGTGTTTCAATTTCGTCCTTCAATTGAAATTGATTATATATTGTACTTTCAATTAGGTCCCTAGTCTTTTAAATTTGCGGATTGGGCTGGAATCCTTAATATTTTTGGTATCAAAGTTTTCATTGATTTCAATTTCATCCTTCCATGCAAATTTATAGTAAATCCTTAATATTTTCGGTATCAAAGTTTGATTTCTTTCAATTTTATCCTTTTATGCAAGTTAATTATGGATTTCAGTTTCATTTCGGTCCCAAATCTTTTAATTTCCAGTTTTGTGTTAAATTATTTAATTCCAATGTTTGAATTTACTTCAATTTTGTCCTTTAAATTAAATACATTATTGAAAATATGTCAAGTTAATTATATATATATATATATATATATTCAACGAATTAAAATATGTGAGACTAATTATATGTTTTGATATTTATTGAATATTATCGTCTAAATATATATATATATAGAGAGAAAAAATGACCTAGGATTTTTTTTTAAAATAATTCAGTATTCTTAAATACATTTAATATAATAATATGATGAATAAATCTTATAAAATTAAAAAAATTTGGCTTCAAATTTTAATTCTATGCTCTTTTGTTTAAGTTAATTTCTTAAAAAAAAATAACAATATTTTTATTCATAATATTTTCAAATCTAATATTACTGGGGAAAAAACAACTCACAAAAAAAAGTTGACAAATTTACCTAGGTTATCTACAATTAAATTTAATATTCAAATAACTAATTTCAGTTTCATTTCGGTCCTAATTTCTTTAATTTTCGGTTTTGTTTTAAATTATTTAATTTTAATATTTAGATTTATTTCAATTTTGTCCTTTAAATTAAATTTATTACATGTGTTTTTTTTTATTTCATCCCTTATAATTTTAATCTTGAGTTTTATTTGAGTTCCATTATTTTTTATACATATTTCTTACATAGTTCCTATTTCTGTCCATGTTTATATGTATATGCTCTTCGTTTTTCTTTTCAATTTTCCTTTATTTCCAATGTTATTAAGTTTCTTTATTTAATGTCCAAATTTTAACGAAATAATGTTTGTTATTATTTCTTTTTTTTCTTAATTCTTCAAGTAAAGTAATTTCTTTAAATATAATAATATGTATTTTCTGTTAATATTGTTAGGTATTGAATTTTATAAAAGTAATTTCTATCCAAATTTGTGAGTTTTATTTTCTTTTAAATATATCAGACTAATTATATATTTTGATATTTATTTAATATTAGAGCTTTAATATATATAAATAACCTAAGTTTGTTTGAAGAAAAAAATCAATATCACTGTTCTGGAATACTTTTACTATAATAATATAAAAGTTAAAAAAATATTGAATTTTTTTTCCTAACAATAATTATGGTCTGACCAATTTTTATTATTTTCACTATTATTAAGGTTATTTTTTCATATTTACATTTTAATTTTTGTTCATGATCATTTCAAAAATGATTCTGTTTGTTTTTATTTTTCGGTTCAAATAATTTCTTAGAATCTAATAATATTTTTTATTTTGTCATTTATTTAGTTGCTTTTCTATTAATATTATTAGGTCTTAAATTTTTATTATTATTATAGATAATACATTCAAAATAATAATAATTATTATTTATAATATTTTATCCCTTATCAATATGTGAAACTAATTATATATTTTGATATTTATTTAATATCAGCACATTCATATATATATATATAAATGATCTTTTTATTATTATTCTAAAATATTTTAAATATAATAATATAAACAATAAATTTTACAATCAGTTTTCTACATAGAAATTTTTTTTAATAGATTTTATTAAAAAAAGTTTTGGCAATAGCACATTCAATCACTTTTTGATGAGAAAAAAAATCCGTTTCTAACAGATTTATCAATTATAATTTTGCTGATTAAATTTTAAAATAACAACATACAACACATATAAAATCAATCAATTTTCTACATAGATAAAAAAATTCAATGCATCGCACGGGCATATAGCTCGTACGCACTAGTTGTTGTTATTAAAAATATCTATCTAGTTAATTTCTTTTTCTATTTTATTTTTATATCAGTATTATCGTGAGATTTGAATTTTCTTATTTGAATGGAATAATTTTCTATTTTTATTTTCATAGTCGATATTAGCTTTTCTATATTATTTTCAAAAACAAAATAAAAAAATAATTTTCAAAAACTACACAAGAAGAATGATCAACAACGAAAACCCGATTAAAATAAGCTCGAAAGGAATTTAATTTGAGTTTCAAATCTCATTTTCAGAGGCAAGCCCATCTCTAAAACTCCCTTCTCTGGGTATTTGAAGTCTCTCCTGTTTTCTTTTTTTGTATCTATTGTTGTCGTCGTTGTTTGTTGGCTTATGTAGGTTGCCCTTTTCTTAAGGTTGAGGTTTTGTTTTCTTTAGTTTGGTATCAGAATTGTATTGTGAATCAGTTTCTCATGCTCCATTGATTGGAAGAATATAATTCCCTTTTATCCCTAGAAAAACGTCAATTAACAGGTTATCATTGCATTTTAGGATTTCAGGGTATCTGATATTTTCTTTAAAATTTTAAAACTGGGTTTTGTTTTTAGGTGCAGCTTGGTTGGTTTTGTTTTAGACCCTGATTTTGAGGAAACAAAGAGTTTTTCTTTTTCTTTTTGCATGTGTGTGGGTTTTTTTTTATCTGTCTTTGCATAAAGTTAGGAGGAAAGAGAGGAGAAGTGTATTTTGGGTAGTACAAATCAGGAGAGTAGTGGGTTTTGGTTTTTGAGAGAGAATAAGTTTTGTAGGAGAAAAGGTGATATGAGAAGTGGGATTATCGTGGGTCTAGAGGTACAATGAATGGAGGGTCATTAGGTCAAAGGGGGGGCTATGGATCATTGCTGTGTGATGGAAAATCTTCAAATAATGCACGAAAACCATCGAAAATGTTGCCAGTTAGTTCAAGGGAGAAGGAACGGGTTTTCCTGGGTATTACCCGGTGTTTGGGACGTAGAAGAGTTGCAATGTTGCTCTTGGTTTCACTTGCTCTCCTAGTTTTCATCTGGGGTTCCTTTACAGTCACTAAAGGTATGGTTCCAAACATGTCTCTTTTCCTATATAGAAAAATGTTTGAGTGATTTAGGTATGGTTCCAAATTGTTTGTTAAAGCTGTAGGTTTGTTTTGGTACTGATTATCAAGTTAATTACAAGAGGTTGAAAGATTTATAATTACAAGGGAATGACAAAGTAACTGTTTAGACACCTATTTATCAGTTCCAGTTGTCTATACTATAACTCAACCAGAAAAGATAAGGCGTAGTAGTTCTTAACTGAATGTGTAACTTTTAGAGCATCCTTTTATTCTTCCTGTTGCTTGAATTGGAATGTTTATTCATTGTTCATGGCTTGAGAGCAGCTCTGCCAGGCAGAAAAGAAAGGGAAAAAAAGAAAGAAATAAGAAATAAAGAGGAGGTAATGGCCTTGTTGCTATTAGTTCTCATTCTATGCTACGCTTTTGATAGGAAAGCTGACAGCCAAAGAATCTCTCTGTTTTTTTTTGTCTATATTTTCAATCTTGAGAGGAAAGCATAAAAAGAAAAAATGTCTTCTTGATGTAAAAATAGGAGATGATCAATTGATTATAAACATATTGAAAGATTTTGTTCTTTACTTATTTTCTGCATTTGATCAATGATGTCAAAAGTTCTGAAATACTTGGGATTTTTACTGCTATTTGGTTTGCTTTAGATTTGGTTGAGGCAATAACTAATGTTTTGGATGCACCAGAAACCACAAGTCCAACTTTTAGGCCAACAGATAGTATACATTTTGACAGCATCGATATAGTAAGCCATCGTTCCACTGTTTGTCGTTATAGAGTCAATAGTACGTTGGGCCATCCATGCGACAAGTTTTCTCCCCCTCCTCCCCCTCCTTCTGGTGGACGACGGATTGGACCACGCCGTAAGTTTTGAGTTATTTTGGTTGAAGTGCTCCTTATTTTCTGGTTTTAAGTTATTTTAGTTGACGTGATCTTTATTTTCTTGTTTTTATCATCATTCCATCATTGTTAATAGAACTGGACCATAAGTTTGAATTGCTACTGATTTGTGCATGCATTTGGCCGTAAAAAGTGACTTCAGTCCTGGATGTACAAAAAATCTGCTATATAATTTTTCTTGAACCAAAAATGTGTCCATCACATTCTGTAACCTACTATTATGTTCACTTTCAAATTGATAAAAAATAACCCTTAATATCTTTGTAAAAATTATACCAAAATCTATGCTTTTAGTTTAAGTGAAAAATGTTCACATCTAATATATTTCCTGTTGCTGTGGTATTTATTTTGTTGTTGCTTGTTTGTTACACAGCATGTCCAGTGTGTTACATTTCTGCTGCGCAAGCTAGAGCTAGCATCCCATGCTCCTCATCTGCATCACCGGTGCTGCACAACTTGACATATTTTATTGATGAAAACCCAGTAAAAACTGAATCACATGGAGGTTCAGACTTTGGTGGATATCCTTCTTTAAAGCAGAGGAATGATTCTTTTGATATACGTGAATCAATGACTGTTCACTGTGGGTAGGAGTCCTCACTTATCGTCTTTCTGTAAAAACACAAGGCACTGTCTCAAATGAATCTCATGATCTCTGTCCTCCATTATTCTAAAATGTCTTGTAACAAATTTGAATTATTTGTTTCATTTAAACACATCTAATTTTTCTGCTGGCCATATTCTGTTATCAGATTCGTTAAAGGAAATAGACCTGGTTTCAAGACTGGATTTGATATTGATGAAGCTGACCTGATGAAATTGAAAGATTCCCATGAGGTCATTGTTGCATCAGCCATATTTGGTACTGTTTTACACTAGACATTCTGCAAAGGCTTCATGTTTTATGCATGTTTTCTGCTTTCCTCATTATTGCACTTTCCCAGGGAACTATGACATAATACAACAGCCCCAGAACGTTAGTGAAGCAGCTAGGAAAAATGTTCCTTTCTATATGTTTATTGATGAAGAGACAGAAATGTATTTCAAGAATTCTAGCTTCCTAGATAGCAATATGAGGATTGGACTGTGGAGGATTATTGTTGTCCGTAACATTCCTTACACTGATGCAAGACGTAATGGAAAGGTTTGTTTGCATTTGTTTGGTTGCTTTGCCTGCTTCTTTCAAATGCTCTCATTTACCTGGGCAACAAACCTCTGCTGGATTGCATCGTGTTGTCTCCCTATTTTTTTTTTCTTCCTCGTGTTCTCCTGCTTCTTGTTAACTCATTTATGAAGCTATCAATTATTTAATAAGTTTCTGCTTATTTCTTGGCGAGTCTGCAAGAAATTTCTATTTTGATGCTAATCCTAATGGCAAAATTTCTTGAATAAATTTCTGTTAATAGTATAATTGTATAGACTTTCCATTTTTTTTCCTTTTCTTTTTTGTTGTGGGCTTTGATATTCTATAGTACCTTGACCTTCAAGTCATTTTCTTTTGATATGCTGAAAACCTAAAATATTTTCCGCAATTAGTGATGGATGCTGTTATTGTGTTATGTAAATGGACAGGTTCCAAAACTTCTATTGCATAGGCTCTTGCCTAATGTTAGGTATTCCATATGGATAGATGGAAAGCTCCAGCTTGTCGTGGATCCATATCAAGTTCTTGAGAGGTATATATTGTTTATACTTAAATTAAGTGGTCACTGAAGGATATGCATATGGCTCGTCTCTCGATAAGAATCGAAACATTCAGATATGAAAATGGCTTGTGAATTCAGTGTTTTTTTTTTTTTTTTTATATATATATATTATCACATATAATTTTTCTGGTATCTTTGAATTGAGATGTATGGGAATTTTGTTGTTTCTTTGGTTACCTGGGTCATGGTACAGAGTTGTGGTTCCAACTTGTGCATCACTGCAAAAGTTTTGAATCACCATGAGTTTCTTGTCTCATCATGAGGCAACTTATGGGTTTCTCTCTAATTCTGCAAAATGCATGACAGATATAATTACAAATGGAGATTTTTTTTTATCAGCTGACTTGACGATGTTAACAATTGAATTTAGGTAATGAAAAGACCTTTACCACAAATAAAAGAAGAGCCTATTTAATGATGTTAACAAAGATATTCATTTTTCAAATTCCAACTTGTCTATAAATACTGTAAGCTGTTTTTCCATGTAATTTACTAGTAGTTTTGATTTTTGTTGAGCTGGCAAATCTATTGAAAGGCGGTCCTTCTGAAAAATCTCTATGGATTCAACCTGATTCCAAGCAACCAAGGCAGTTTTCCTTTTTACATGCTTTGATTGAAATATAGATGAACAACAACAGTATAATTATTGTGTTTTTATCTCATCAAATAGATCAAATCACAAGGGAATCTTTCTGTTGGTTTTACAGCAGTTCATGTTTTGGCAATGTGTTCTTTATATGTTGAGTCATGTTAAGGCAGGTTTTTTCGGTGTAAGCATTTATTGCTTTGATCTTCATTTATACTGCAGTTCTGGCCTCTAGACGCAGGAAAATAGGTAGATTTGATTTTAGTATAATTGCATAACCTATATGTGCTTTAATTTTACCTGAGCTATCATATCCTTTGGTTCAGATTCTTGTGGAAGCAAAATGCCAGTTTTGCAATCTCAAGACACTATCGTAGATTTGATGTGTTTGAAGAGGCTGAAGCTAACAAAGCTGCAGGAAAGTATGACAATTCTTCCATTGATTACCAGATTGAATTTTATAAAAAGGAGGGTTTATCGCCATATTCCAAGGCTAAGCTTCCAATAACCAGTGGTATGTGCCCTGTGTATATGTGTGCTTCATGTTCTTGAAGATTTATAGTTCTTATGTTTTCTGCTCAATTGCTGACCTTGTGCAGATGTTCCTGAAGGTTGTGTTATCATAAGGGAACATATTCCCATCACAAATCTGTTTAGCTGCCTGTGGTTCAATGAAGTTGATCGGTTTACTGCCAGGGATCAGTTAAGCTTTTCCTCAGTGAGGGATAAAATGATGGCTAAAGTTGATTGGAGCATCAATATGTTTCTGGATTGTGAAAGGCGTAATTTTGTCATTCAGGTACATGTTTATGTTTTGTCTTTTTATTGTTAGAGGCGATAAAACAGGTGCATCTAAAACTAAACAATTTGTTATCTATTTGTCTGCTCTAAATGAATTGTATAAGTGTAACTTTTCCTATGAATTTTGTCGAAAAAACTGAATGCCTTTTAAATGTATTATAATCATATTATCATTTTCTCCTTAAGATAGATGAATGTCATTAGCTTATTTTTGCTTCACTGTTGCCCAAACAGCTAGGAGCTAGGTGCATGAAACTGACCTCTATGGGTGCCATTGATCCTTCTTCTATTTTCTGATCCCGGCCAGGTGTCTTTGGGCATTTAATGCAATTACTCGATTCATTTTATCATGTTCTCCTTACAAGTAGCATTTGAAGCTAAAATTCATCCTGGGAGTGCAATTCGTAAAGGAGAATGGTGCTGTGGCTAGATGATGCTAAAAGCAGGAACTATCTCATCAAATCTTAATGTGCTGTACGCTATCAAATAAAAAAAATCTTTAACATGGATAGTTAACTTGGATCTATCAAGAATGTTTATGCCTTACAATGCTGAATCCTACCTTCTAGTTTGTTTTATCATTATTTTTATGCCCAGCACTTCATTGTTCTTTTGACTTGCAGGCTTACCACAAAGATCTATTGGACCAAATGCCACCTCCAGCTGCTCCCGTTGTTCGGCACCCCCCACCTTTGCATCGTGATAGTTCATCCGGGAGGAGCTCAGGTAAAAATTCTAGGCGTGGAAGAGATCGGAGATCTGGTTCAAGGCAACGCCGCAAGGCTGCTGCGGGTAACAAACAAGCCTTTTTGTAGGAGAGGTAAATGTAGGTTTTCCCCCATTACAAACAAAGCAAGGGGTTATGGATTTGATTAGAAATATTTAGAGTGACCCCGGAACAAGTAACTCAAATTTTGTTTGGAAATTGCTGATGTCTCCTATTCTTTCATTGCTGTAAATACTTGATATCAAATAAGTTCCATAGAAGCTGCAATCATTTAATGGCATGGCGCACGAATTTATATTGGCTATCACTTGTGTATTTTGTGTGAAAAATTCAGCCCACAAATCCCCTCACAGCTTTGAGTAGGGGCGATAATTCTGTCTTCTGGTGTGCTCTTCTTTGCTAATCTGTCTGTTAGGATGCTTAGGATGCACTTCTTATGTTTTAAAAGTATTTTTGAAAATATTTGATTTTTTATTTTAAATTAATTTTTTTTAATGTTTTTAGATTTTTTGATGTACTGATATCAAAAATAATTTTTAAAAAATAAAAAAATATTTTAATATATTTCTAAATAAAATAAAATTTCAAAAATAACCTCAACTTCTTTTCCGCAATAATGCAACACGTTAACAATAGACTTGTCAACTGCGTGGGATCACATCACTCTCGAAAAACATATAAAAACAAATTTTAAGTAAAAAATGAAGAATTTAAAAAATTATTTTAAAAAAAACTATTTAAAAAAATAATAATTATAAAATATATACAACGACGTATGCTTGCAAATTTGCAATACCTTACAACAGCTGTTTTTGGATGCCTCGCAATGATGGCTTCTTCTAGTTTTATGATAAAAATAATAAAGTAGTTGTCATCCAGTTTGGGTACAGAACCAAGCAGTCCAGCTTGAGATATGGTAAAGTATTCTGCTTTCCACTTTCGATCCATTCTGAGATCCGAAAAGCACTTTTAATGTATTTTTATTTTTATTATGTTTTAAAATTATTTTTTTAATATTTTTAATCATTTCAATATATGGTGAAATTACAAATAGTTTTTTATTATAAAAAATATATTTTAAAAAACAATCCTTACTATATTCTTAAATATCTTTCATTAACTACTATAATATTTTATTTTATTCTTTTAATTAATATAAAAATTAGTTTACACATATCTTAACTAATCCTATAAATTTTAAAATTAATAGCCATACAAATTTTAGTAATCATTATATTATAATTAATTCAGAATTAATCAAATCCAAAATGATCATGTAAACTTATATTATAATTAATTAAGAAACCAGTCAAATCCAAAATGATCGGATGATTTTTTTTCAATAAAGAGAAATGATGTACACTTGACCCTAGATGAACATATTGATTCCAATTCCAAAAAGCAAAAACATCCACATCCTGAAAGAACTTCTCCTCACGGTTTGTTTTTGTATTTCAAAAATATTTTCTAAGAAAAAGTAGTTTTTTTGTTCCGAATTATTTTTTGATATTTTAATTTCATTTTCAATGAGATCATATAAAAAATAATTATAAAAAATAAAACATTTTAAAACATGTAAACAAAAAGGAAGAATATGTAAAAATAATAATTTGAAAGAGCGCACAATGGGTAGACCTAGACCACCGAAATATTGTTTTCTCTATAATGTGTGTTTGGGAGAGTTGTTGATATAGTTTTTCAAAATGCTTTTCGTGTCAAAATATATCAAAATAATATTTTTTTTTATTTTTTTAACAATTATTTTTGATATCAGCACATTAAAATAATCTAAAAACACCAAACTATATTCATTTAAAATAAAAAAAAAAACTGTCAAACCGAGGTTTGAAATCTGCATGCCGAAGGAACCCACAGAAATAAATCCATCAATTAAGCTGATTTGTAGCACTCCTGATATGTCGTCGCATCCAGATGAGCACAGACCTTCCAACCTTTGAACCCCCCCTCCATTTCTGTACCATTTCCCCTCGATTACTTCACAGCTGTAGTGGGGTTTTGGGATCCAGAAGGGTTTCTTGAATATCTCTCTTTCAAAAGTAGAATTTGAGGTTAGGATTCTAAAGACTTGGTAGATTTAATGGGGTCATATATTGAAAAATGAGCTGGGGGTTCATGTCGGTTTCTCGTTTGATTCAAACTCATCCAAGATTTGTTTTCTTGTTACAATTTGTGGCGGAGATCTAAATATGATCTTGGTTAATGGGTTTATCTAGGTTTTGGAGTCTTGCCTTGCACTAAGATTCTGGGCTTCGAATCTTGATCAGTGATTCGATTTTCTTTCCTCAAGATTACACATTTAAAATAGAAGGTCTGAGTGTTGAGCCATTGTTCTAGATAGAGGTAAGGCAAGGGGAGGGGAAAGGCGTTCCTCTTGTGCTTGATTAAATGGAATCATCTGGGTTCTTTCTAATATGTATGCTTCATTCCATGATAGCTCTAACTTGTGGAGCCCTAATGATGTTTTACACAGATGAGATCACCATGTTTGGCCATGGCGTTGAAGTAGCAACAAAGCTTAAAGGGTCGACGTCGCACGACCAACTCTTGATCCAAACCTCCGAGTCCTTTTCTGGGCTGCTTTTGTTTGCCATTGGGTTCCTCTTGTTTATGGTAGCATTTGTCAAGGACAGAGAGTTCCAGATCTTCTTTGCTAAAGGGTGTACCTTGCTTCATGTTTCAATGGCGATTTGGAGAGTTTACTTTGAGCAGAAACTTGAAGATTTGGCTCATGATTTGCCTAGACTAGTTGTTGGTGACATTGCATTGGCTCTTTCATGGGTTTTCTTTCTTGTTTATTCATGGAGAGAGAAGTATGATTAGAAAGCTACGCCATTGAGTTAAATTTGAGCTGGTACTGGTGTAGATTTATGGGTTCTACCCAGTGGGGTTTTGTTTGTCTTGGCTGTGAATCTGTAACTTTACAGAAATGGAGGCAAGGAACGCATCATTCTTGATTGCTGTTTTTTCTTATGTATAATTCGTGATTGGGTTCCGAGAAAAGTTGGAGATGGGATCGGGGTTGACGTGATGTTTTCGATTGAGAATCTTCAACTTGACAATTTTCTTGAGCGTTCCAAAATTGGCTTCTTTTATTGACCTTCGTGTAATTTGCAAATCAATCTTATTCAAATTCACTTCTGTTTCACACTGAATTTCAAAATTATTTTAAAAAAAATTGATTTCTTTATTTTAAATTATTTTTTAATGATTTTATATTAAAAATAATTGTTTTTAAAAAATTATTGTAATATATATATTAACAAAAATCACTTTAATAAATAACATCAAATCAAAACTTCACTAAACCTACATCAAGAAAAAAGTAAATTAATTTAGAGTTTGACTTTATTAAATCAATTCAATCAGTTAACTAATAAATTGATCTGAATTCATTTTTTTTTCCTAAACAAAATCTATTTGGCATTTCATATTATTTTAAAAAATTAAAACAAAGATTAGTTTTATCCAGTTGAAAATTGTTTTTATAAAAAAATAACTTTTTATTTTAAATTAATTTAAGATAATATATTAAAAATAAATTTTAAAAAATTAAAAAACTTATTTCAATATATTTTCAATAAAAATAAAAACATTTTAAAAAAAAACTATCCTTAACAAACAGTATAAAATTATTGTTATTCTTATTTTTTAATATTGGGCCACGAAGGACCGGCCCACGATCGCCACAGCATCTAGTCTAGTCAAGGACCCGATCTCTCATTATTTCTCTTTGAAATTTCTACTTTCTAGCTTTCAGCGACAACATAAACCCTACAAAGCCCCAACATCTTAATAATCTATCACTTCTCTCTGCAGTAATACTAACGGTAACTTATTATTCTCTTTAGCTCCCTCTTTGTTTCCGTATGTTCATCTGTCACTTTATTGTCTCTTAAGCTGTGTTTGGTCTCTTGAGGTTTAATGTTTTGCTTCTTTTTTTTATTGTTTGGGCTTTTTTTTTTCTTTTCAAAATTGTTGTTTATTTCTGTTGTTTTATTTAATTGTAATTATTTGGTGTAAAAGGGACTCAAAGCTCAAATGAGTTTTTCTTGAAGTTGATTTTCACTCGAGATTGCAAATTTGTAGTGCTAAATGATTATAATAGGTGTCATAAATTGCTTTTTGTTTCTTGGGGGGTTATTTTTTTGTTAAAATCTCTGCATGTAGGTTCAGTTTTAAAGAAGATATTATGATTTTCTACAAAGTTAGGAAATTGAGAACATAATAGACATGATCATTCACTGCAATTAAATGGATAATCAAGCAGGGGTTTTAAGAGAAAAAAGGTTAGATTTTTACTCGAGGCGAATTAATTCTTTTCTTTCTTTTTACTAAGTTAGCTGAAGTTACTGATTTGGGGAGTGGTTAAACTGTTGGTTCTTGACTTGGTTGAAGCACAGTTCTGAACCTGTTAGAGTTGCTAATTGCTGCCTATTGATACTGAGTGGATAGTTAGTCATGATTGGTTGGAGAATGATATCCTTGTTGACAATTCAGTAGTAAATTGCACAGACTAATGCTATGTAACCCAAAAATATGGTAATGAAAAGTTCACGAACAGACAGTTGCAAGGGAAGTGATTTCATTCAACTTTCAGGCTATTTAGTATCTGTGTCTATCGTGTTCCATTCGTTACAAAACATTCATGTTATACAGCTTTATTCAATGGTCTAATTGTGAAGCTTAATTGAGTCAAGTTGCTTCCTTGATTTAAAAAGAAATGAGGCATCTTTTAAAGTGCTGGTCTCTTTCCCACGAACTGGTCTGTATTAAAATGCTTAAACAATAAGAAATAAAAGACATTTGGTCCAAAGATGGCCCAATACTTGACCTATGAGTTCGTTTTTATTAAGCTTCTGTTTACATTGATTCTCACGACTGTTTCCAAATTACTTTCATTAGTTTGACTGAATAGAATGCTGACAGTTTTGTGGCCAAATTTTATGCGGGGAAGTGGGAAAATGAGAAAAAATAGCCATTTCATCTTGTTGATTTACCATGCAGCGTACATGATCGAGTTTAAATTTCTGGCTTAGTAAGCAAAACATAACTTAATGATATGGGTAATGATTCAAAATGTTTGATGGAGTCAGATATCATTCTGAATCACTTGTGTTATGCGATGCATTAGAGGGATGATTAGTGATCTTTATACAGGAAAACAAATTATTATACGAGAAAATCTCATATGTTGGAGACCAGTCATACAATAGAGCACATGAACAAAAAATCTGAATTGTAATAGTGAGTTGATTCTCAGACAATATACAGAACAACGAATCCAGGTGGCAGAGACATTAATTGGCAAAAGAGAGAAAATTGATAATGTTTTAAGTATTTGCCCTCCAGCTGAACAAATATTTTCTATCCCCCCTGCCACACACACCGATTTTCACTCTGCCTTCCCTTTCTCCCTGAAGCTGATGCTCTACTTCAATTTGATTTTCTTCATTCCTTTTTCTATGCCCACTTTCCTTCGTTACAGTACTTGTGTTTTCTGCAGATTTGTGATGGGTGAGCTGCCTTTACAAAATGCTTCCCCTGCCTCAGCTGGAAGCCAGGTTTCACTTATTACAACATCTAGTCAAGAATCAAAGCCAAAGAAGAAGATCTGCTGTGCTTGCCCTGAAACTAAGAAACTAAGGGATGAATGCATTGTGGAGCATGGTGAAGCTGCTTGTGCAAAATGGATTGAGGCTCATCGACAGTGCCTTCGTGCTGAGGGCTTTAACATTTGAGTTTGGTAGATACAGTTTAGTTCATAAGTCAATACCATTATGAGAATATAGAACAATTGTTTTTGGAACGAAGCATACCATTATGAAATATAGAACCTGTTTTTGGAATTAAGCATACCAAATGTGAGGAATAAAGCTAGAAAACACAGCTTTTCTTGACCTTTTCAACATTGTAAGAATTTTAAGTTTCTTGAATTATGATTTCTTTTCCTTACAGAATGACAATTGAAAATGACCAGAATACTTGGATTGGGTTGATGTTGTGCTTGTCTCTTCTCTTTGCCTGTTATTTGATTCTTGTTTGTACCTCTAAATTTACAGGAAGAGGAAAGTTCCTCCTCTTTATGTATAATGTATTCCTTGCATGACAATGGCTCTCCCTCCCATTCATGTTTCCTTAAATCCCATTATGGTGTTAGATATTGCTCTGACCTTCTGATAGTTATAGACTTTCACATTGAGCTGATGCAAGCTTATCCTCACATGTCCATAGTTATTATCCTTACAGGTAGCAGTTGCCAAAGATGAGCCAAAATGATCAAAGGTTATTACATCTGAGATGCATTGTCCAAGCTAGATGTTCTAATCAACTTTATCGCAACCTGAATTATCCTCAGCTGTTGCTTCTGAGCCATCATATTTCTCCCCCTAAATTGAGCTCCTTGAGAGATGTAATGGCTCAGAAGCAAGTCAGAGAGGGATAACTTCGTGGGCAACAATGTTGATTAGAGCATCCAAGTTCGACAATGCATCACGAAAACCTCTCCTGTTGAATCATCTTTTGCAACGGCTAATCACTGTATGCCAGGCTAGTTCTATCTTTGTTAATATCGAGAACAGATTCTCCATGTTTAACTTCTTTATATCCTTTTCCGAGCTCATCTTTTGAAATTACTTTTCGTTCATTGCTTCATATGCCAATTATCATTCAGTTCAGAGCTCAATGTGTATGAGTTTATTGCAGTGATCCATTGTTCACAAAATCAAAGGGTAGTGTTCTCATCTTTCCAGTCCATGTATCAATTTAAGAAAGGATTTGATATTTGTGAGGTTTCTGTGCACCTAATCATTATGCAGAATAATCTTTGAACTTAGGACACTAGTTGGCCTACACATTAATTGGCAAAGAAGAACAGAACTGAATGAATTGCATGGTAGATGATTTAATATTGTCAGCCCTGTAGTTCGTTCTGAGGCCTTTATCACTGGGGACTGGTACATATGCTTGAGTTGATAAACTAACAAAATAATTTGGAGCAAAGAACACATGTTTTTGGAATTTCATACAACAAATGTGAGGAATAAAGCTATAAAAGACAAGCAGCTTTGCTCTTGACCATTTCATCTGTTCAATCATTCTTGTTCTTTCACCTGCACTAACAAGTAACAATTGAAAATGGCCAAAATGCATGAATGAGACCTTGAAAATGTTGTGTGTGCACGCGCCTAATCTCTTCCATTGCTCCTCCTGTTTTTACATGAGGTTTGACGAGTAGACTAAAGTTCTTTCTCTGATATACGTTTTCCTTGATATTGCTATTGAAGTCAACAATTTATGTATGGTTCTTTCGTTATATTCCATGATAAATGATGCTAGGCACTGACCAGACTTGTTTTAAGTTTATCAATTATCATAAGGGGATCCAGTTGCTGAAAGGAAACCCATCAGGACGGTACGCAACAAAGTTGATCTAAACGACTTCAGACAGCAACCTTCCCTGATTTAGTTGTGAAGAAATGACTAGAAAGATGATCGAAGCAGAGCACTGTACTGATAATATTTCATTAAACCACACAAAAGGCCACAGACATGGCCCTTACGTAACATTGAAGAAGACACAAACATGACAGTTTATGTGCTTAATGTCCGCATGGACAGCTAGTTCAAGTGCAGCAAGCACCGCACTTGCACTTTCCATCGTTCTCGGTCGCTGGAACCTCCATGGCAACTGTAGAGACATAGCTGCAGAAAAATTAGACCTCCATACATTAGTTTCGTATCCCATGTCGTTCACAATTAATCCTGACAAACAACAATATTTTGGAATAGCGCAGTATTAGCCATCTTTGTTGTCAGTGAGTATCTTTAAGTTTCAAACATGCTAATTAGACCACGAGCTCTTCAGGCAAAGAGGTTATTTCTGTGTTCATCTTTTGTGCAGGTGCATGCTAGACATGGTGATTGATGGATGAACTAAGAGACTTGGGATATGAAGTTGTTCTTTCCGTAGCCCCGCCTGAATGGTTGGAGGTGAAGATCAGAAGGGCTCGTGGTCGATTGTGGGGTTCATGTGTATTGCTTGTGGGACACGCCTCTCGAGGAACCGTACGAAGGAATCGTGATATATAATGGAGGTAGGGGGTGGCCATTTTTCCTCCTCTCATGTCAACTTCGTTTTTCTTTTTCGAAGAGACTGATCTATCTATATCTATATCTATATATATATATATATCTATATCTATATCTATATATATATATGTGTGTGAAAAAAAGATGGATCTTCTGTCATTCTTGACACAAGATGTTAGCCCCACGCTTGAAAATCATTCTAGTTGGCATTGGTTCTAGGCTGGCTAGCTCTTCAGAGGTCCATTTGACAATTAATTTCTTCATTTTAAGTTTTTCTGTTTCTTATGGACGCAATTCATTTGCTTGGTTTTTTTCTTCTTGGTTAGCAATGGAGGGATTCGAACTTCTCTATAAACGACTATAGTGTTGTTGTTAACTTGTAATCGCGTGTAAGGATATATTTTTTATTGCATTTTAAAAATATTTTTGAAAAAAATTGATTTTTTTTATTTTTTTATTAAATTAATTTTATGATTTTTTTTAAATTATTTTCATGTATTGATATCAAAAATAATTTTTAAAAAATAAAAAAAAATTATTTTCATGCATTTTTGAATGAAAATCACTTTAAAAAACAATCTCAACCACATTCTCAAGCACACGGCTTCATAAATGCTTTTGAAAAAATTAAAAAAAAATTATTTTTTTTATTATAAATTAAATGTTTTTTTTGTATTTTTAGATTATTTTTATGTGTTGATGTCAAAAATAATATTTTAAAAAATATTATTTTGATGCATTTATGAATGAAAAACACTTTAAAAAATAACTTCAACTACACTTCCAAACAATTACTAAGTTTATGAAAAATAATTTTTGAAAAAAAAAGAATTATTTTTAAATGTCTGGAAATTAATTTTCGTGTTACTGTTTCATGGAAAATAATATTTTAGTTATTAAATATTGTAAAATAGCAAGATTTTAAAGTCATCAACTTTTTCTGGATACCTTTATTCATTGTAAAATGAATTATTTGTTTCGTTGTTACATCAAAAACAAGTTGATGTCCATTGAAAAATCAAGTGCAAAAAAATGTAACACGAAAAATAAAAGGTGTTTCCAATAATTTAAATAAAATGTTTAAATATATAATTAAATCCTAATAGAATGAAATAAAACTAAATTATTATTGTTTTATAATAATAATGCAAATTAACATTTAACACAATAAAAAAAATGAGATTGAGAAACAGTATAGAATGAAAATGATTATCGGTTATTTTTTGCAATATAAAATGTGATGAAAAATAAACTTCAAAGTAGTTTAAAATGATAATATACACGCATGAATAATAATATTAGCATATAATATACAAAATGAAAAGTGTTTTTCATTTTTAAAAGAGGAGAACACTTTTTTATATATATATATATATATATTTTTTTTTTTTATAACCGGGGTGTCCGGACCAGCTTGTGCGCACCTCGATTATTCCCCGGGCTCACTGAACATCCTGCAAGCCCAGTGAACATGTAAGGCACCGCGGGGGTGACAGGCGTACCGAGCAGGGATCAAATCAGGATATCATGAAAGGGACACCCTCCAGATACCGCTGAGACACTCAAACCACGATCCCATGAAGGGGGGCACTCTTCATCTATCGTTGGGACAGACCCTGCTAGTACTTTTCTTTTATATATTGTTTTTACAGGAGGAGGTTAAAGTCGTGAAAAAAATATTATTTATATTTATGGATAAATATTGAAAATTATAGTACTTATACTTTTGGATATTTATATATAAAAAAACTCATAAAGAATCTTACAAAAATAAGGCCATTTATTTTAATTATTTTATATTATTTCTTTTATTTAGAAAAACAAGAGGTCTAGCAAACGAATAGTCATGTTTATTCTTCGCAATCCTATACTCAAATTTTATTTAACCACTTTGACAAACATTTTACATTGGTACATCCATATAAAAAGATTTTGCAAAGATTCGGATATACTTTGTATATTTATGAGCTAATCAACCACCTAGTCTCCAATAAATATTTTTACTATTATTGATTTTATAGTCGCTTATGGGTTGGAGTGTAGAAACAAAATCATAGGACTCATCAAATAAGTAGTAACATCATATTATTTATTTTATAAAATTTATTTTAAAAAAATGATATAAGCATAAAAAATATCTAGTTGGAGATATTTTTATAATTTTTTGTAAGTACTATATTTTTTTTCTCTTTTTTGTGTTTATGTTTTTCTTCAAAGTGGGTTATATAGAGTAAATATCATTATTTACTTATAATGTACCATAAGTATTTTTTTAAAAATTTCTTGATAGTTTGTAGGATCATTTTTCTTCTTCTTATTACTATCTTAGTTTTTATTCTACTCAATTAATTTTGTAAGGTAGTGTTTGATATGCTAAATAATATTGATCGGAGTAGATTGGACAAATAATTAGATTGAATTGTGTTTTGTGTGCTTTAGATTGAATTGGACAATATGCTTCTTTTTTTTGTTTCTATACACTTGCCTCACGTGGTGGGTGGAGGAAAAGGTGAAGGGGTGATAAAAGACTCCCCCATCATTATTAGTGATTTCTATGCTCTTAAGGGTTCGATCTTTAAGGAGATAACAATGGGGGCTATAACACTAAGAAAAATTAGAGGTAATGACCTTCCTCTAGTTAGGGGAAAGGTAAATTCGACTATTTCTAGAGTGGTTGTAGGTGCTGCCACCTATTTTAATAATAGAAGAATATTTACCCTAATGAAATCTAATGTTCCACCCAATTAATAGAGTCTCTTGTGATGGTATTTCTTGTGCCTCAGCCTCTTATCTTATCAAATGAGGAAGTAACAGTTAGGGCTTCTATTTGGCTGACATAGAGTTCAAGAAAACTTCCACTGTCATTTAGCTTTAACTAACCAAATAGATTTTAATATAAAGAGTTCTCCTTTTTTTTTTTGGTTTTGTTTATGATTACTATTTTTAACTTTTACCCTTGCCAGACCTTCATGATGTGTGCCTACTTTTAAAGGTGTTGAGTGACTAAAAGTACACATGCAAAGAAGGACATGGTCATAGAATAAGGAAAATCAAGCTATGTTCGGATGCCTATAAGAGGAAAATACTATAGAGTTCAAGCTATGAAGTGTAAATATGACTTATTTCGTATTAAAATACCAAATATAGGGGTTTTCCCTTGAGTTGGGCTCTAGTGAAAAGTCATTCCAAATTACATATAACTAAGTGGTTCCATTAAGATGAGTTTTTCGAAGCGAGGGCATCTTAAGCTAATATGTGTGACTAGCTTATCACTTTATGGGTTGAGCTTGCTACTACTATAGAATAAACCCAATATTCTAATTCTAAGTTGGAAGCTTTGATGGACTTTTTTGGGAGTTTGATGGATTTTTTAGAGAGTTGGAAACTTTGATCGAGATGATGAGAGATAAAATAGTGTTTTTTATGTCTAATATATATATATTTCTTTAACCTTTCGAGAGGAGTGTAAGTGGATTTTAGTATCACCTTCCATCCCATCTTGGTTTTTGACTTTTCAGACGTTGTTTCCAGTCAGGGTCATTGCAGCCCAACATGGAGAGTATCTAGTCAGGGAGCCTAAGCTAGAGTATTAAACCCCTACTTGTATATATGTGTTTCTATTTTTTTACCCTAGTCCTATGAGGTTGATCACTGTAACATATTTTATTTAATATAAATTCTTTTTTATAGAACTCGATTATCTCAATGTTAATTTGCATGGATTTAGAGTCCTTATATAGAGATTTTATGAGGCTCTAATGTCCATACTTAGTTAAATATTGATAGGCCCCAAATTCCTATACTTAGTTACATGTTATGAATGAACTATTTATACTTAGTTATACATTCTTGGGTTCACCCATACTTAGTTACACTTTCCTCATGTTTAGCTTTGAAATGCTTAACCTTAAAAGGATGTAAGAGGGTTTTGCTTCATTCCTAGAACTAATAATAAAATCTTTTTTGCAGATATCCTTTTATTAGTTTAGATATATTAATAATGAATTATTAAGAAGCTTTCATCTGTTTTTATCATTAGAGAGATGTGGAATTGCATTAGAAAGACCATGTCAATCCCTTTTAAGGTAAATTGTGTCATAACATTAGGGAGACGTTGATTTTTTCCAAAGTACATATGCAATTACACTAGAAAGAATGAATCTATCCCATCCTTGGAAGGTTGAAAGGTTTGTTCTCTAGCGAGACCGTATCTATCTTATTGCTAATATAATGTTTATCTCATTCTTAAAGAGATGTGTGATTGCATTAGGCAATCTATGTCAATCCCTTCCAAGGTAAATTGTGTCATATTGTTAGGGAGATATTGTTTCCTTCCAAAGTAAAATGTGCAATTGCATTAGAGAAAGTGATTCCATCCAAGTTTTGGAAGGTTATGAAGTTTGTTTCTTGAGGGGACTATATCCATCTTCATTGTCGAGACAATGTTTATCTCATCCTTAGAGAGATATACAATTTCACTAAAAATACTATGTTAATCCTTTTTAAGATAAATTGTATCATCATTAAAAAGACATTTATTTATGTTAAAGTAAATGTACAATTGCTCTAAAAAGAGTGAATCAATCCCATCCTTGGAAGGTTAAAGATCTTATGCCTTGGGGTAACATTTGGAGAATATAAAACATTGTTAATTTGAACAATTTAATTCATATACGAGAAACTTATACTTTTAGTCAATTACCATAATACATTCCTATCCCCATGAGGTGCATTCAATTTTATAATATTTTTGTTTGAGATCATGGTCTCAATCCTAAAAGAAATGTCCTCCAGATGGTTGCCAACAGAGACCCTTCAAATTACATGGTTTGAACTAACACTGTATTTGTATTTAAAAACTTTCCAAAATCTTGAGGTTTTAATTGCATTTCTAGAGTTGACATATGCATGCATTGGATTTTCTCACCTTAGTAAGCCCATAAACAATTAGAAAGAAATCTCTGTCTAACTTAGAACGATCAAATCACTATATAGAGCTTCCAATATAATAAAGAATTGCCGACACATAAATGAAAAAAATATGCCAATAGTAACAAAAAAACATGCTCTGATAGTCTATCTTTGATGGTGATTAGGGATGTTGATAACCTAACTCTTGAAAGAACACATTATGTTTTTTGATCATTTCCTACAAACAATTTCAATTAATGTCATACTAAAAAATCTAAGTAGTTTGAGGATAAGACTTATATATCTTGGATAATATGTTAATCTTTTGGTTTGATAATTCAATCCATCCCTCTTAGCCAAGAAAGCTGGTGGTTGATGCCTGATACCTATAAAAGATCTTATTTGGTGAATTTAAAGTCTCTTTAATGCTTAAGTCAATATCTTTTTGAGAGAAAACGCAATGATATTATAAAGATAGTATGTGAACAGATATGTAATAAAGAACGAAGATTCTATTTCTTTAAAGGTTCTTGATATATCTATAGCTCATGAGTCTTTTTATGGAGATGAAAGTCTAATGTGTCAGCAAAAAATCTTAAACTCATCAAGATAAAATGTCTATGACCTATCAAAATAAAATATAGAACCCAAGATTTTTAGAGCTAAAAAGAGCATGAACTTAATCAAGCAATAATCTTGAAGTTAATGAGTTTGGAAGCTCGCTAGATCTATATATAATTAGACCCATTACTTTATTGAATTAGATATGATAGACTTTGTGATTCGTCAAACATAACTAAACTCGAGGATACTAGAGTTATTATCTTATGTTTAATTTTTTTTAGAAAAAATAATTCAGATGAACATTTAAAATATAACCCGACAAAGCCAGAAAAAATGATCAAATAGGATCTACGCGTTTCAAAGCATGGAATGATTATTTTTAACGTGTAAAATGAGCCGGCGATGACATACATCTCCATATGCCATGAGAATGAACTTTACGTTTACGTGTGAAAGAACAACATATTTGATTTCAAGAATATAAATATTTTAATTTAATTAGCAGAATTAAAAACAAATAAATGGAGGAGAGGGCTGTCACGGTTTCGAAGTTGATATTTTTTGCTTTTTCCAAAGCACAGTAAATGCGAGGTGGCATCCAAGCAATTCTAACCAAAGACATACATGCATGCATGCATACATACATACATACATATACACATACAATCAGATATAGTAGGGAAGATAATAATAAAAAAGCACAAAAAGTACACTTAAATACTCAGAATATAAAAAAGAAAGCAAGACTTGCTAGAGACTTAGCCATCTCTCTCTCTCTCTCCCCCCCCCCCTCGATGTAGCAAGTAACCATGTATGTATGCACCCATTCTTCAAGGAGCGAAAGCCTCAGAAACATCATAACAGAACTGAACCACTTCTGTCTTTCTGATCATCGAGCCAACCCAAGTCTTGCCAATTCTCCGTGCCCACCGTGCTCCACCCATCGTTCTTAATTGTTCCGCTACCCGATCGTCATCATCAATGAAGCCGCCGCCGCCGCTGTCGCCACACATCCCTCTGAATTCCAAGTCTCTACCCTCTTCCTCTCAAGATTCTGTCTTTTTTATATATGTGTATATATATATATATGTGTATATTTACTTTTCTTGAATTAGAGTTATTTTTTCTTTTCGTTTCTTTCTTCACACTATCTCACCAACCCAACAGGAAAAAGAGAGTGTTCATGGACCCTGACGTGATCGAAATCCCACCTCCTCCAACGCCGATTGTTTCTCGCTTTAACAGTACTAAACAGTCTAAAAACAAGCAGGTTCTTTTTAAAAAGAGTTGCTGTCTTTATTCAGAATTTTTCTGCTCTTCATTTATTTTGATCATGAATTTAACTTGCTTTCTCTTATTGTTTCATTCCTTTACCTGGGTATCTAGTGTCTCTGTGATTGTCAAACCTGTTTTTTTTTTTTAATAATTGAATTGGCTTTGTCCTTATCTCTGTGCTTTATTGTTAACTTCAATTTCAGTGTGGGTAGAGTTGAGAGTGCTTGATTGTTGATTAATACATAGGATTGAAAGAGTTCTGTTTGGTTTACAATCATGATTTTTATTGTTGAAGTATCGTGAGTAAGGGTGAAGTAGATAAAGACAATGCCAGTGTTTATGGAGGTTTTCTTTACTTTGAGTTTAAGCTCTTTTTTCTAGGATTTGAGTTGGGTCAATTCATATTTTTGTATAAGATAGTGTTAGTGTAATGCTACAGTTGGTTCTATTTCCCCTGCCTGTTATTTATGTTTTCAAGTGGAATCAATCAGAGAGTGTATAGGTGTAAGTTATCTGAATCAAATATGAGCTCTATGCAAAGTTTTATGAAGTAAATTTCATGAATGGAAGAAAAGGGCTTAGCTTTTGGTGAGCTTGGCTGATAGGTGCTGCTTTTGAGCATGCACTGGGTAGGATGACCATGTTTAGATGAGATAATAATGCTAACAGTAAGCTAACTTTGGAGTGAAGGAATGATTTAACATATTGTAAGTTTACATTTATAACTTTGCAGGTGGCTTTGCAGGTTGCTTAGCTTTTCATTTTTTGGATTTTCCCTTATTGTTTTGTGTTGTATTTGACCTATTCCAGGCGTGTCAGGACTTGGGATGGTCAAGCAGCCATCTCAAGTGCAGCAGTTTTTGGTAAAGTGATGATTTTGGAGTTAAAGTGGTTAATTATAGGGTGGGATTGATAGATTAAACTGGGTTGGGGATCGTACTAGTAAAGAGTGCAAATTATGAAAGTGTTCGAGGCTACTTAGGATTTAGAATGCTCAAATATAAGAATGACTTATTACTAACTTCTTTTTACCTCTTGAGGATAATATTTAGGAAATTTTCCTTTTCTCATCTTAACTGTCGAAGAAAAGACATTAAATTTCCCTTCTTTAATTTCCTTCACTTGCCTTTCACTTCCATCAGTCTATGCATTGTAATTGTAAAAGAATTATTATTTTGTAGGTTATTCTTCATGAAATAATTGATGTTGACAAGGAAGAAGATCCCATTGATGTGATGATTCTTGACAAGAAATTTGACATAAAGAATAAAGGGAAATCTATAGGAGAGAATTTTGATGGTTTCAGTCAAGCTAAGGTATGTATTAGTTTATACAATGTACATTTGTTAGCGCTAATACATGGTGTTTCTTCTTATTGGTATTTTTCCCTTTTTTTCTAGGATGGCATTTCCGATCATCTTTTAAGTTCTTCCCCTGGAGAAAATAATATGATTAATGTGGATGGTCTTGATTCTGACTCATTGTATGATGATGGCGCATGTATGGATTTTGATTTTGATAACTTCATGGAGTTTGATGAGTATTCATATTTACAATCCCATTTTGACAATGTGGATATTCCTCCTGGAGTGGAGGCGCCCATTCCGTGGCTGCCAGATTCTGATAATAATGCAAAGAAAACTGCTAATGGAACTAATGCTTTCAGTACAAGCAATCAAATGCAGTCTAATGGTGGGGGTTCATGGTCATTGAAGCCTGCCCATGCAAGCAAGAAGCTGAGTTCAGGGAGTGATTCAAGTTTTCATAACCCTATGGATTCCATGTGTCATGCTTCTGGAGTGAACCTGCCCTCTTCGTGGTCAATTCCCCAGGCTGCCCAAAGTATGAAAGAACAAAACATTTCACAACATGGGAGTGCCTTGAATTTCCCACCTTTCCAAAGTAAAAGAAAGCCAGCCGCTTCAAGTAGTTCAACTGTCTATGGCTATGCAAAGCACCTAGGCAATGATATGCTCCCTCATGGAGTCGGGCCAGCACATTTGGGACATACCAGTCTTGCTCCCGAATTGTATCCAACTCCCCCTTCATTTGTGGGAGGATTGCATTTTCCTATTATTGGCCCTTCCATGTCAACATTTATGTCGAAATTCAAAAATTCATTTGATAACCATACAAGTCATTCAAATTTCTATGATCCATTTGATGCTTTGCATATCCCTCCTGAAGAAAAGGCAGCTGGAACTCTGAAAAATCTAAATAAAGATGATATCCTCAGAAAGTTACAGCTATTCAAACGATTTGATACAGTCGAAGATCATTCAGACCATCACTATACTTCTAAAGGTTCTTCCATGAAGCAGGTGGTTACTTTAGAAGATACAGGTCATATTTCTTTTTATTATTCTGTGAATGATTTGTTTGCATAATGCTAGCATCCTCCTCCTTCTGGCAGCCACCAAAGACATGGGCAAAGAGAATTCAAGAAGAGTGGAGAATCCTAGAGAATGATTTGCCAGGTAAGCTTTATCCTTTCTGATTCTTATCTCTAATCACCACCACTAGTTTGAGTAGATGCTGGGTCTTCTCCTCCTCCTCCTCTTCTAATAAACCTCCTCCCCACTGCGCTCCCTTTGTGGTGTTCATATTATTACCTGTTCAGATTCACTAGGGGGCTACTGAAGACTATGAAGTACCGATAAAGTATACAATGACAAAACAATTGAGTTGAAAGAATACCAATATTTCTGTGTATACTAACATTAAATGACACACAAACCTTTTTTTTTTTTTTATCTCAATTTCATTAATGCTTCTCAGCATCTAGCTGTTTCCCCCCTTTGCTAATTGTGAGGAACTTTATAATGTGATGGCGATCTTCAACATGTAACAAATGATTGAAAAAATGCAATCAGTATGACTTTATTGAGATTTTTCTGTCCAGTTAAAACACCCCACCTTGTTCAGTAAAACATATTTCTTGTGAAAGGAAAAAAGGTCTATATAATCCTCTCTGATTTGCTTCTCTCACAAGCTCTGGATAATTCATTTCTCACATTGTGTTTGTCCTACTTCTATTGTGTCAACAGATTCTATATTTGTTAGGGTTTATGAAACAAGGATGGACCTATTGAGGGCTGTAATTATTGGAGCAGAGGGTACTCCCTACCATGATGGTCTCTTTTTCTTTGATGTTTTTTTCCCTGCTGGCTACCCCAAAGTACCACCGGTAGTGATCTAGGTTTTGTGTTGATTTCTTTTGCATCTTCTGTTGTTCAACATTCTCATAATTTTGAATTTGTCTGTGTTAGCTTGTCTACTACCATTCTGGTGGTCTTCGACTCAACCCGAACTTGTATAATTGTGGGAAGGTATGCCTCAGTCTTCTTGGAACCTGGCAGGGTAACAAGAATGAGAAGTGGCAGCCTGGAGTCTCTACTGTGCTACAAGTTCTGGTATCTATACAAGCATTGATATTGAACCAAAAGCCTTTTTTTAATGAGCCTGGATATGAACGACTGAGTGGTTCAGCAAATGGTGAAAAACGATCTCAGGAGTACAGTGAGAGCACTTTTTTCTTATCACTCAAAACAATGGTTTACACAATGAGGAGGCCGCCTAAGGTGAATTTCTTGTAACTGCTTATTTTCATCTGGGATTCCTGTTGGTTTAAAATGTCTCCTGAATTATATTGATAATCATCCCAGGAGAAGTATAAATGATTGAAAATATGGGTAACTTTCACCTTAGATCCACCACTTAACTGTCAATTGGAATAGTTTTTAGTACTTTTAAAATATGTTAAAAATGAGAAACATTGGAAGTATGGGCACGGGTACGAACCATGAATAACTAGAAGAGTCCAAACGCTAATTTTGCTTTGTTTGAAAGCATAAAAAAAACTCTCTCAATGGATGACCTTACATCAAGAAAACATACTGTTGTGATTTTGTGATGATGCTTCTGTGATTATCTTACTGCAACTTCAGTGATTCTCATACAGATTAGGCCTGTCATTTATTCTATCAAACTGTGCAT
This sequence comes from Salix arbutifolia, assembly GCA_025169955.1. Classification (NCBI taxonomy): domain Eukaryota; kingdom Viridiplantae; phylum Streptophyta; class Magnoliopsida; order Malpighiales; family Salicaceae; genus Salix; species Salix arbutifolia. Next base: position 13,357,549 of record CM045912.1, on the reverse strand, counting down.
GGGAATTCTCAGCTGGTGAAACTCTTGCGTGCCTTTAGATTTAAAACTAATCGATTCAAATCATCGTTGGCTGCAGCATTTTGAGGACTTTGTGCTGGGCCACTTCATCAATCATGCTAATGATATTCTCGTAGCATGTAAGGCGTATATGGATGGTGCTCAGGTAGGGTGTCTGGTCAAAGGTGGGGTTCAGGATGTTGACGAGGGGGATAAGAGCTGCTCAAAGAGTTTTAAGGATTCCTTGCCCGCCTATGTCGATATGCTGGTGAAGCAGTTTTCACAAATCGGAGTTCAGGACACTGAAAATTTCCAAACTTCAGAAAACAGGGGATTGCTGGTTGATTAATAGGCCCGTTACTGCAATATAAATGAGTTATTGATGAGTAATCAATTTTGAAACTCGACGGAAAGCGTCTTTATTTACATACCTGACATGCAACATAGGTTTTCTGATTCATATCAAGAAGTTAAAGATTTAATTATGGAGAATTAAATGGTTATTCCTATAGGGTGCTTATTTTTATTTTTCCAAAATTGTACATGGATCTAGACAAGGACAAGCTCATAAAGTTTTATCTAATTATTCAGTTACATTGTAGGGATGGAGTTGGCAATCTGCAATCAGGTTGAAATGCTAGGTGCTTGGCTACGGTTGATTTCAAAGTTTTGTTCATAGATCCATAGCCAAAGGGACAGCTTTCAATATTCATTTCAAAACTTGTCGTTTGAATTAGGGTATTGTTTTGAGTGATCACTGGTAGCTTGTAGTCTCTGGTTGAGTTCCATTGGTGCTGGCTGTGTTTCTAAATGGTAATCTTGAAGGAGATGCTGGTTTTAGGAGTGCTAATACCCTCTTCTTGCCAAAAGATCAGCTCTCTCTTTCGAAGATTTCACATTTGCCTCGAGGATATACTTTTTATAAGGGGGATGGCTAAAGGGGTAAAAGGATTCAGTTTAAGATTTGTTTGACAAAAGTACACTATGCATCAGGTAATTTGTCGAACCATTTTGAAAATGAAAGAGACTACTAATCTACTGTGCTTCATCTTCTCATAGTTATATTTCACAATTCACCACACTGTTCACTAGGCAATTTTCCTTCCAGATCCCTTAATTTCTAGATTAGTTTTAGCTTGGTATTCAAACTTTTATTTTCATTCAATCTGGTCCTTAAAATTTTTGTTTTGAGTCTGACTAATTTTGGATCTACTTTTGGCAAAATTAGACCAAGTTGTTGGTTAGGGTTTTGTTTGAATTTTTCTGTGTAATGTCATCGATTGCATGTTAGCCTATTATTCCACTCCTCATTTTACAATCCCGGGCATATTAAAAGAAAAGGAAATATATTTTCTCCAAAAATTATTTATTTCGAAGGCCAAGTCATGTGCATGTTAGCATTTATATAATATGAAAAGGCCAAAACAAATGTTGCTTAGCATTTATACAATCGTTGTTGTAGAGCATTTTTTTTTAAATAAGAAAATATAAAATACAATAATATTTTGCATTTCTTTTTAAATTTAATAATCATTTTATTAAATTTATTAGAACTTGACCAAAATTAAAAAGCTTTGGACTCCAAATATAAATTTTCAATTCAATTTTTTATTCAATCCATTGGTGCTAGATTCAATAAAACCAACTTGGACACCAATGTCAAAAGCAAGAATATCATCTTAATATTCATAGTGTTCATAATACATCATAGCTAGAAATATTAGAAATAATGCATGCTATTATTTATTTATTCATTTATTTATTTATTTTAGCTCTAGAAAATTTTGTCATATATCACAAATTGATTTGAATTGGGTTAACGTGACCCTAAAAATCCAAATCCATTAAGAGTGAATAATACTTTATAGTCTAAATAGGAATATAACGAGTAAGATTTCTAATTATCATAATTTATAAATTCGATTGCAGCTCCATATTAATTTTTTTAATTTTCCCGTGATGTCGGTTGCCACAGCAATTAGCCTAAGCTGTGCATAGAACTAAGTGTACGTACGTTACGTGTGATACCAAACAAGTGAAGTAACATTAATTCTTGCTGAGACTTCGAGATCGAAGCTGCTTAGTTATCCCTGTCCTCCTCTTTCACACATAAACTTTTGACTACTCTGCTCACCAAACTTGAACATGAAAACCTAGCTAGGCAAGCAGCAGGAAAACAAAACAATTATGGAAAACAACGGCCAATGAAAGGATCATAATGGTATCAAACATTTCCATCCCTGCCGTTTGAACCATGAACCAAGAACCAAGGTTGTTAATTCTATTTCGATTGGTGTTTTATTTTTTCAATTGAAACAGACTATTTTGGTTTCGGAGTGTTTCGACGTGCCGTTTTGAGGTTATACTGTTTATGTATATATTTATATAATTAAATATATTAATTAAAAAAATAGTTCAAATCTAAAAATAAAATTATTTAGAATTGTGCAATTTAATCTAAAAAGACACAATAAAATGATTTTTCTGAATAAAATTTTGAACATGTATAATATTACGAGAATGTCATCATCAATCATGATATGTATAAATATATCAAGAGACTCCTCCTAAAATTTTATCTCAATCTAACGGTCGGATTAAGAGATATGATTGATATTGTAAAATTATTCATTATTTAAAATAAAAAACACTATTTGGCCGAAACGGAACGGGTGGAACGATTGCAGAATGTTTTGGCTGATATTTGGCTAAAAAATCCAGAATAAACTGGAATTTAAACCGAAATAAAAAACACTATTTTATCTTATTTTTTTAACTGGTATAAAGTATTTTGACCGCAACAAAACAAAAGTGACAATCCAGATATAAACAACGATAAGTTTCTATGAGTAGACAAGACCGAGAATCATCTCCGCCTCCATCTCAACACAGGCTTTCTTTATTGATGACACAAACTATGGATTCTGTATACTCTCAACTGGAGGAATTCCAGACTCAATTAAGAACGAAACACCCACTCTATTTCCCCTGTGAAGATAAGAAATAGGAAATATTCTGCCCAAGTAACATAAGCTAAGTCCCAGACAGTATTTATACCATGATTCCAGCTAAAAAACCATGTATTTATACCATGAAAAATATTTATACCACCTCCATCTCCACTCAGGCTTTCTTTATTGGTGACACAAACTAGCTAAAAAACAGTATTATTGGCATGATTCCTAGCTAAAAAACCATGTTTTCATACCATGAAATATATCTAAGCATACCCACATGTTCCATACTGACATTTCACCCCCGGAGCACACTTTTTGCCGCATTTTCCACAATTATTCGCATTGAAAGCGACGTTTGTACACTTTCCACTGCAGCAGGACTCTCCAAATCTGCACCTGTTATCACATTGTCCACAGTTGTTCTTGTCTCCGAGAACATCGCGGCAATGTTTCTTGCAGCAGTGAAGCAGGCCCGTGCCTGTGTTGGCCGGGACCCCGTTACAAATGTTAGAACGCTCGGCGTGGCACTGTGCGCCTTTCTTTACGACAGCACTGGCCAAGAACCGGCTTCTTGATCTGATGAAATTGACTGGCGGCGGGGTGTCAAGAACGTACTCTTCATCTTCATCTTCTATTTCGAGTGATAGGGTTTCTTGAGTGTGCAAGGCCAGGAGGATGGAAACGACCAAGGAGAGAATGGTTGCGAGTTTGAGGAGAGAACTACTGGCCATTCTCTGAAATAAGGTGGGAAGGATACAGTGCTGCCTCGGAGTTTTGCACGGGGATGGCCAGGTTCTTATACTAATTCTTAATGAAACTCTAGATTCTTGCCTTAGTCATATAAATATAATTTGACTAGTTCGAAATATGAAAGTCTGGCCATGCCTGGGGCATGGGTGACCGTTTGGTATTGTGATTGAAGTTGTTTTTAAAAATATTTTTAGTTTAGAAATACATCAAAATGATATTTTTTTATTTTTTAAAAATAATTTTTGACAATCATCAGCACATATGAAAATAATCTAAATTGAAATAATTTTTTAATATGTTATTAAAGTTTTAATAACCAAACATTACTGAAGCATGTCGGTGTGCCACTATGTCTATTCCATAAACAAATCTAAGCATCTAAACTATAAAATTACGGTTGACATGCCTCGTTCCACTTATTAGCTTTTGGTTTTCATCGATCTCCAGCCGTGATCATAGCATAACGTGTTGACTCAGTAACGGCATAGATCAAATCATGTGCCGATTTAAATGATAGTCCACTGCTCTCTTTTTTTTCTTTTTCTTTTTTTTGACTTCTACATTTGAGAAAAGATACGGTCTTCTTCTAGATCTAATCGCAATGGCATATTGCTGCAATAATTTACCTCGAATAACAGCAAACATGGCAGTGTGTGATTGATGGGTGAAGAAATTGTAGCATTTCAAATTCCCACGTATGCTGTGGTGGAAACTTTCGACACATTTTGTCAATTTATATGGACATTTCGTACATATGTCGAACGGGTTGCTTTCTTCCTTCTTCTTCTTGTTTTTGTTTTAACCATCTGGTGTCGTAAAACAAATTTTCACGTCCTGGGGTTGAGGTTTTTCTTGATCGAATTTAGGCACGTCTTTGCTTATTATAAGACTACATATAAGCATTTATGAAATCTTGAAATGATAGCATGAAAAGTGAATCCTCTTTTTTTTTTTCGAGCAAACCTCACTCCCCGGAAAAGTGAGTTCGGGTGAGCGAGTAAAACCTGGGTTGTCTCAGATTCTTACAAGAAATGTACATCCTAACTCGAACTCGAGATCTATTTTATAGATCGCAAGTCTTCTGCCATTATGTCATGCTCTCTTGTCGGGGACTTGAATTCATAAAACAAAGCACAAAAAGTCGTTGCTTTCAGAAAGTCTAAATATATCAGAGCTGAATAATTATTTGGTGGTACAAAAATAAAATTAAGGAGATGAAATATAAAACTGCAACTGGGTGCTTTAATGAATCTATAAATCTGTCACGGGAGTGCTTCAACGATGTGTAATTTGAATATCTTTGGAGAAAATAGTTTCTCGGCCAGTCCTAGTAAACAGGCTGCTGGATGCAACTCGGCAAAGAGAAGCTAATTTAATTCCAGTTTTCCGAATACATTAATTAGTAATATTTACTTTCAAGAATGTCAGTCCCAGTATTTCATAATGCAAGTGCGATCTGGTTAAATGAATCTGAACCAAAATTTATAGGAGGAAATTGACTTGGAAAAATCACATCTACCACTGGCTAGCATCAGAATATATATAAACAGCTATTTCTATTGACTTGTTGCGGCCAATTAAGAAAAGTAAACTCAAACCAGCTACTGACCTAGCTAGGGTTATCAAATAACTAGGGCAGCTTCGAGGAAGAAACAAGATTCTAAACCATCATGTGTCCTTGAATCCATGTGAAAATGTTTTGGAAATTAAATGATGACGAACAAATCGAAAAACTAGGTTTAGAGAAATAAAAAGATGCGGTGGTGTACATATGTTTCATTGGAGGGCAGGCTTTTCTAGTCTTGCATGTTCTGCATGGGAATTTTATTACTGTAGACTACTGCTCCCATAATTTGTTTTTTAAAGTATTTTTTATTTAAAAATATATCAAAATAATATTTATTTATTTTTAAAAAATTATTTTTGGTATAATCAAATGAAAATAATCTAAAAACATTAATTTTTTTAATTTAAAATAAAAATAAATTTTTTTATTTTTTTCAAAAAATAATTTTAAGCAGTACTGCAAAATGTAACCAAGTGCATGAAACACGGGGACGATGCCTCTTGGACACAATATTGTTCAATGCTAAATTTTGCTCTAGTTCATATTTTTTTTAAAAATAAAAAATAAAATAGCATCATGCGTGTTTGGTGGCTAACTAAACAACAATCTTCTAATCCTACTTCTCCATTTAGCATTGATTTTCTCGATTTGGCTTTAGTTTGAACGAAAAATGGTAATTAATGAAGATTTTCTGAAACCCTCCTCTTTCCTTTGGTTAAGTTAAGATCAGTGCTAAACTCTGTGTTTTATCTAGTTTCTGTCTAGGAGTGTGGTTGCTGTTAATTTAAAAGTGTTATTTGTTTAAAAATACATTAAAATAATATTTTTATTTTAAATCATTTTTCACAAGAAATTGATTTCAAAACACAAAAAAATAATGTGCTTAACAAAAAGAAAAATCACAATCTTCTCGTCGAGTTTCTACTTGATTAAATGACCGATTACTTCCATGTGCTTAATTTGGTTATGTTGAATCAGGTTATTAGTTATGGAAATTACAACTTCGTTGTCATAGTATATTTTTATTCAGTATCCATACACTACAAAAAAAAAAAAAGGTCATTAGCAATCATGTAATCCCTTGCAAATAACAAGGAAATTTGTTGCTAAAAAACATTAGCAACGGAGTTTGCATCGGAAATTATCTGATGCAAATTTATCATTGCTAATTCATCTGCAACGGATAATCCAATGTTGATAAATTAGCAACAAAATTCCATTGCAGGGCAAATAAATTAGGAACAGAATATATGTTGCTAATTTTCGTTGTTGAGTAATATTCAGTAAATGAATTTTTGTTTGCTGAGTAATAGCAAGTAACGGAATTTTCATTGCTGAGCTTTGTAATTCAGCGGAAAATCCATTGTTGAGTTATAGTCAGCAACAAAATTTCCATTGTTGATCATCATTGCTATTTTATTAATCAATATTAATTTTCCTGATTTATTAATTTATTAATTAATTAATTATGAATATTTTGAAAGTAGTAAACATATTGAAATATCATTAATATTTAAAACTAAATACGGTGCAAATAAAAAATCAATAAAATAAAAATTAATTGTGAAGAAAAAAACAAAATATTATTTATTTAAATGAGAATTACATAAACAAGTAGGATTGAATGTTTTTTTTTTTTGCAATGTTTCTACAAGGTCCTAACACCGCAATGTTCAAATATCTATCCTCCCCAAAATAAAGATTAGTATTTCTTAGCTCATTTCCTTGTTATTATTATTCACTGAGTGGTTCTTGCCCCTCTTCAGCTTGCAAAAGAAAAGGTTACATCAACATGAGTTGGAGGAATATATGCAGAATAATGAATCAATAGAATCCTTGCTTTACTTCACTAGTATTCAAGGTCAAAAAATATCATTTAAAAAACATTAATTTAATATATTTTTAAAAGTAGATGTTTGTTGGACTTAAATGCTTAATGATTGTTTAAAAAAAGAATTTTTCAGGAACTGGTTTTTTGATTTCCTATTATCATAAATAACTCTCATCCCTATCTCATAATTTACCCCTATATATCCACCCTAAAAGTTAACATCAAATTCAATCCTCTTAAAAGGTACCTCTGGTTCATGTTGTTGTTGCTTGTTAGCAAGTTGGGTAGTGAACTTCCTAAACAAACATCATGAATTACACCCAAGAAGATTAAGTTAAAAAGTAGTGAAACGACTCAATTATCTCTCAAAACAAGATTTTTTTAGAACTATCATCCAAGGGATTTTTCAACATTTAACTTTTTCAAGCATAGTAAAATGACTAAATTACCTTTACAAACAAGAATTCTTTGACTAGCATTTATGGGCTTTTTATTATTTTTATTATAGTTTTTTAGTAATAATCAATTTTATTTGAGGGAAATTTAGTAATTGAATAGATATAAATATTATTAAGAAAAGTTGATGTGTGCATAGTTATCGCGTTATTTGGACAATAAGTATCGACTGGTCTAACAACAAAATTCTATATTTCAAGGCAATATTTGAATCATCTTGATGACCCTCCCATCACTAGATAAATGAGAGTGGTCAATGGACATCTAGTTTGGCATCAATAACTTTTTTTCATTTTCGTTTTTGTTTTCTTTTTCTTTCCACTCTTTAATTTTTGCATAGCTCTTAAGGTTTTCAAATAAGCCCTCTAAATGTGTTATTCTTTAGATTTAATGCCTATTATTTTGATTGCTAATTATTTTATTTTAAATAATTGATAAAATTGAAATTTGTTTTCACTTTCATTCTTCATTGATTTTTTTCATTTGTCATATTTGATCATTATTCTTTTGATTGTTATTTATTTTATTTTAGATAATTTTTATTTTGGATATATTTTCATCATTTTTTAGTTTTATATCCTTTCATATTTGATTTTTATTCTTTTGATTACTATTTTTAACTTTAAAATTTTTTATATATAGATATTTATTTTTAGTTTCATATTTGAATAATAAATTGATTGAGAATTAAGCTTCTTGATTGCACCTTGGCCTATGACTTCATAGCTTACAAGTTTGAAAAATCAACCTAGGTTTAGGAGATTCACCTAGGTCTGCTCATTTTTTCTTTTTTTAAGCTCATGTTCTTATGTGTGTTCTATAAGATTTTTCATTATATTTAAAAATGATATAGGTTATCTTGCCCATCAACATTGGATTGTTGGATAATTAAGATTCACATTCTTATTTAATTTACTTTTGATAGGGTTACCCAGATATATATAACATGGTTGTAAATCTTGCATGTTGAACCAGGTAAGCCCGGGTTGAGTTTTTTTTACCTTTTTGGATTATTTTTTTTCTTTAATTTCATTATTTAATATTACATTTTACTAGAATTTGATTTTTTTTATTTTTCTCTATATAATGTTACCGCGTTCTCATTTAATTTTTTTTCCTTTGTTACCAAATACAATCCTTCAACATTTGATTTTTTTATAGAAAAAATATTTCTTATTTCAATTTCATCTTTTTCTGATTGATTGAGAATTGATTTTCGTGCTCTTTTTTTACTTTTCATTCTATAAGGTTATTTTTAATCTTATACTCGTGATTATAGAGTTAACGAGTTAATCTTGTTTAACTATTTCTTTTTCATTTCTGTTTAAACAAATATTTTTCAGTTTCGCCCTTTAACATTGAGTTATTTCATAATTATGCTTCATAGTTTTATTTATTTTGATTTAATAAGGTTATCCTGATATCACATCCAAGTCATATATTTGACATCTTAACTTAAATAGGCTCGAATCGGGTTTGTTTTTAACCCTTTTCCTTTTCATTTTTTCAATTTATTTACACTATTATTGTGTTTTGTTTTTATATTTATGTTATCTTATTAAACATGTTAAACATGGCATCAAAACGTGCCTATAAAAACAAAAACTTGTTTATATCTGGGGTAAAGAAAGAAAAAGAAGTTACCACATAGTATTATGATCACTAAAAAAAAACCTAATTGGTTCATAAAGTTGCAAAGTAATTGATTGATTATGCTAAAGAAAAGATATTATCACCCTAAAGTATTTTACTTGAGGTAAGTTACATTGCTAATTGTTTTTTATTGCTAATAGCTTATTTTCTTATCCTATTAGTGATTTATATACATGAGTATACTATGATAAGTTAAAATCAAGGTAGGTTTCATGCTTTTCCTTTATAAAGTCGTGGTTATTTTTGTCACTCCTAATGTTTTAGTGAATTGACATTTTTATGCATGTTTACTTGGATCATGATTTGTGACTATTAATAGTTTATCAAGTTATGTTAGTGAATAATTATGTGGGTTTATATTGGGCTTATTGAACCCAATCCAAATTCAATAAAGGGTTAATGGATAATGCCTTGTTAAGATTCATCAATCCTATGATACTAAAGATTCATTCACAATATTTATTGAATGAATGGAGATCATATACCTCAATCCTACCCGAACAATGACCATTATAGGTTCATCTATATCATAAACCATTTCTGGGTCATCCCTAATAAATAAAAAATAACCAAAATAAAATAAAAAAAGGTTATCGTTGGTGGAAAAATCAAGTTGGAAATTTTTTAGATAAATTTAAGAGCCTGATCGTACTTCTATTATGCCGAAAGATAAAGCAAAATGTAGATTCAAGGTTAAAATAAATTAGTATCTGATAAATCTGCATAAAAATTAAGTTGAAAGACATAGTTGAATTTTTTTATAGGCCAATTTAAAGTATAATTATGCTTAGGAATTAGTTTAGGATCCAATTGAAGGATTTAATTAAATGCAAGGACTTAATTACACTTTAAATTGGTCAAATTAATTTTATTAAGGGATTTATTGATGAAAAATCAAGCTCGGAAGCCTAATTCGGGTTTAATTAAGAAGAATAAAATTTTCAAAGATCAAATTGAAAATTTTCCATTTCAATTGATTGAAATATGGGCAAAATGGAAGACAATTGAAAATTTAATACACAATTGAGGGTCAAATTGTATAAATCCAAAACCAAGGACCGAAGTAAAAAGGCGTGTAAATATTAGGCCGCTATTGAATTTTGGTGGGGATAAAATTATATAAAATTAAAAGTTTAAAGTTAATTAAAAGCGCAGTTAGAACAATTATAAATTGAGGGACTAAATTGTACTTGTACCATTTTGTATAAATTGCAAGCAGCCCATGAAGTGCTTTGTGTTCTAGCCTGAATAGTGCAGACATGCCATCGTCTTCATCATTATAGAAATGGAGAGGCAACCTGCAAACAAATGAAATGTTAGTTGAAAGTCGTTGTATTCCTATAAATACCTGCAATCAGCGAACAAGGAGGGAGGAGGGAGAACACATTGAACAAATGAGGGAAAAACAAAAACAAAACGAAGGAATATAAAAAATACAAATGGAGAAAGAGGAAAAAATAGTAACAGAAAAGAAAAGACAAGAAAAGAGGGACGAAGAAGAGAAGAAATTATGAGCAACTCTCAGCATCGACAACTCCTTCCTCTCATTTCCTCTTCTTCGGCAGTATCTTTGCCTTTTTCTTCACCTCTGGCAGTAGCAGAAGCAACCATCAACAACAACCTTTTCTCCATTGATAGTAGATGTACTTATCTATCAACAACAACTTTTTCTTCCTTTCCAACAGCAGCAACAGTTGCACATCCTCTTTCCCAACATCATCTTCTTCTTCTCTGATGACAGCAACAATAGCTATACTTCTCCCTTTCCTTCGCCCATAGCAGTAGCTACATTTCTCCCTCTCCTCCGGCCATAGTAGTAGCTGCACTTCCCCAACAACAACCACAACAGCTCCTTCCTCTCCTTCAGCGGCAACAACGACACCTTCTCTCTCCATAGCAATTGATTTCCTCCCCACCGGCCACTATTCCCACCACCTCCAGCACTGAATTGACCTTCTATACATGACAGCGGCAACTGGTAACCTTCTCCTTCTCCTCTAGTGTCGCTACTGTTCACTTGCATGTAAGCATTCGGTTGAACGGTGTGTCCAGTCCAACCAAGAGGGTTGTTGGGTCGAATGGCTCATCTTGGGTGTGTCAGGCCTAGTCTTAATATATATATATATATATATATATATTAAGAAATATAAAATATTAAAAAATATATTAAAAAAACAAAAAGTAATATTTTGTTTTTATGCATACGGTCGAATTCTAAAAATTTTCTAAACATACTTTTCATAAAAAAACGCATCTTTTCTCATGTTTTAAAATAAAAATGAGATATCGTAACTAGTTTATGATTATCCATTAGAGTTCTACCAAAATATTGAAAATCTTCCAACAAACATTTTGTTCATTTTTTTTTGCAAACTTTAATTATCGGGATGTAAAATTACATTGTAAAGTACTCTCATAGATATTAAAATACAATAAATACAATGTTAAAATTCAGACTTGAGAATGGTTTGGTTTTCAACCCAATGAGGTAGAGACTCTCTCACGAAGAAAGATTTACTTCGAGCCTTAGAAAAGACTAACAAATAAAAAATTTGACGTAGAAAAACAATAACACAATAATGCAGCTTACCTTAGGTAGAGAGCACTGGCGTGAAGCGTTTTTATCTTGCACAACAAGTCCCCTTACCAGACTCTCGCTGACCATTAGGTTTCATAATGACCTTGATTCTAGATGACGACTCCTAAAAATTGTAATCATAAATTTATGATTATAAAAAACTTTTTTTTCGCGCACCATCTCCCCTCTCCGGGGATGGCAACACACGAAACGTGAAAAAACTATTGTCACAACAATCTACTTGGAGTAAGATCTAATGACATGAAAATCCCTTATGAAGTAAGTTTCGACAACTAACCTTTTGGGAGTTTACTTGTCTCTAAGGTTTGTTACTTAACAACTACCTTCTTATGATTTATTTTTTTATTTGTTCCTCCTCATCAATGTTTGTACACACCAATGTTATGAATTATCTATGTATATTCATGGCAAGTGAACAATCTTATCCCCTCACATACATGTAAACTAATCGAAGAGACCAATACTCCTAATTATTTGGTTAATATTGGACTTAAATATTTTTAAGACTTATTTTTTATTTAAATATAAAAAATGAGTTACTCTTATTGATATATAGGGTAATGACCCGTGTTGAGTCCATTTTACCCTTAATATTGTGAATAACAAATATATTTTACATGATTTATGAGAAAACAAAAATAAGTTTTTTTTTTTATATTTCAAATGGTATGTTGGTCTAATGAGACTTTCAATGTGTGTCGAGACCCAAAGGTATTTGAAAAATAGTTACAATATTTAAAAATAAATAAATAAGTGATTTTGATGCCTTTTAGATTGAAATTGATAACAAACCAAATAGAAAACATCATTTTTTAGGCCAAATACAAGTTTGATGTATAGTAATAAAAGAATGATCAATAACATACTAAACACAAGATGTAAATAGTTTATGAGATTCAACCAAAATACAATTTTGAAAAACAAAAAAAAAGACGGTTTAAACAATACAAGACTTGAGAATACATAGATCTTTTTGAAAAACTACCTTGGTTGGCCTAGGGTGACTCTAATGAACATGAAAAGACTAGACATAATCTATAAGGTAGGAAGAAACAATAGAAAAGGCATAGACTCATCCATATTTGCAGAAAATCGAAGTAATGGATAAACAAACACCAAACAACATTCCAAATAATATGAATATTTAAAATACTTTTTAGTCCTAATTTTAAATGTCAAAGGATTTTATCTGTCAAAGTTGCTTATCATGAGTGAGTATTAGAACTGACTTATGTCTAACTCAAAGATTTCATTTTTAAAAGTATACACAAGGTAAATAAAACCAAAACAATAATAAGAACAATAATATATCAAAACATTTATCAACATTATTTTTTCATCCACAACAATGAAATCTTTGAGATTACCAAGCAAATGAAATTTTCATATTTAAGCATCATAAAAACAAGCAATATCACATCATCATAGGCCTTATAAACAATGACATATTACAATAGCTATTATTCCAATCAGGTAAACAAAAACCTTTAAAGAAAAGTAGATAAAAGTATTTTAAAGGTTCATATTGCTTAGAAATGTTATTTTTTAAAGTATTTTTTTATTTAAAAATATATTAAAATAATTTCCCTTATTTTTATAAGTTCATCAAAATGATTTAAAAATACAAAAAATAAATCATTTTTTTTTAAATAGATACAAAAATAAACAAAATGTCTGTAAAAACAATATAATAACATCATGATTACAATTTCTTTTTTTTTAAATAACACTAAGGAACTATACAGTTAATTGAGAAAAAAAAAGGATGATAATAATGTTAGTTTTTTTTCCTTTTCAATGTCATCTTTTTAAATTAGATTTTCATTGAGATTCAACTTGGTATTTTATTGATGCCCAATTTGACAAAATTATATTATATTATAATGATTTAAAATAATTAAAGTTATGAGAATGAAATTTGAACAATGAGTAAATATTAAGTCCTTTTGTTCTTGAAAAAATAAGTATTTGATTGCATGATTAGGGAATAGATCAACCACATTTTTTTTTGTTACTCTTTTTTTTTTGTTAATTTAAGCTATTAAATTTAATTTATTAACAATTTATTTGGTTGTCTAGATATAAGGATAATGTGATACAAAATTAAGTTAAATTTTATGAATTTCAATCAATTAAGGCTTGGGGGTCCAAATTTAAAACTGAAAACAATTATAGGAATTGGGCTAAATGGGTAGTGTAAGTGATTTTTTGGGAGTATGGTTGATGTTGCTTTCAAAAATATTTTTCTTTAAGAAATGCATCAAAATGATAATTTATTATTTTTAAAAATTATTTTTAACATCAGCATATAAAAATGATCTAAAAATACCAATTTTGTTTTTAATTTAAGGTAAAAAATAGAAATAGAAATTTTCAATTTTTTTTAAATGTTTTTGAAACATAGTGCTAAACATTCTCTAAAAATGATTGACTTAAGTATTGTACACGCTAGCATGTAAAAGATATCCCCATACTCAAAATGATGTGTAATACCATACACATTGGAATGCCACCTTATTTGGTATTGCTTAATTCATTTTAGACTCTGTTTAGCACTATGTTTAAAAAGTATTTTTGAAAAAAAATGAAATTTTTTATTTTTATTTTTTATTTTAAATTGAATTTTTTTTTAAATTAAATTTTTTTGGTGTTTTTAGATTATTTTCATATGATAATGTCAAAAATAGTTTTTTTTAAAAATCATTTTAATGTATTTATAAATAAAAAATACTTTAAAAAACAATCACAGCTACACTCTCAAACATGAGGCTTGTTTGTTGGTGGTGCGATGCATATACATGTGGGTGGCGTGTGAGTGTCTTTGTTTTTAATGTAAATTCATCAAGTTGTCTTGCTATTTATTTTTATGTCAGATTTGATTGTTTTTTATTGCTATTTATTTTGTATTGGATTCTTTTTTAGTTGTTTTTCTTCTTCTCAATCTCATCCCTTAACATTTGATTAATTAAAAATTAAATTTTATGATTTTTCTTAATTTATTTTTTATGAGATAATCCTAAACTCATAACTTAGGTCACTTTATTAATAATAAAAAATTAAAATCATATTTTTTTATATGCATTTTTAGATTTGATTAATCCCATAATTTTTTTTATTATATATAATATAAAATATTTAGTGTTTTAGAGTTAGTGAGTGTGATTTGTTTCATGGTAATTCAATATAAATTCATTAAAAATTATATTTGTATTATGACAATTACAAGGAAATAAGATGATTATTATAAATTATAGTTTTTTTTTTTAAATATCGATAGTCTCGATTTATTATTTATTTTCCAGTAAAAGAACTATTCTCGATTTTTTTTTTATGAAAATGAAGATTGAAAATAAATTCCCATTACTAAAAAATTAGTGAACCAAACGTCTCTCTCCCCCCCCGCTCCCCCCCGCTCCCCCTAAGTATTTCAAATTCAAAAGACCCTTCTCTCTCTCTCACACACACACACAGGCACACAGAGAGACACTCTCAGAGAGACACACAACAATGGCAACAACAAACACACACTTAACCACGCCTACAAAAACCCCATCGACGAACTCATCTTCCCTTTCAAGAAAACACCAAAACAACCCCTCTAACTCTCGATTTGAAGCTTACAATCGGTTGCAAGCAGCAGCGGTTGCTTTCGGCGAGAAACTACCCATCCCTGAAATTGTAGCACTCGGTGGTCAATCTGATGGAAAAAGCTCGCTTCTTGAAGCACTTCTTGGATTCAGATTCAATGTCCGTGAAGTCGAAATGGGTACTCGTAGACCCCTCATTCTTCAGATGGTTCATGATCCTTCTGCTCTTGAGCCCCGTTGTCGATTTCAGGTCTCTTTTATTTAAACTTGGTTTCTATTGCTTTTCTTACTTCTTACGTGGGTTCCATTTTTTTCTGGTCTTTAAGTTTTTTTTTTTATTTCTTATGGGGGTATTTTTTTATTTAAATTTTCTCATGGGAATCATATACTTTGTATTGAATGATATTTTGAGTGAATAAGGGCTTTCAATTTGTGTTTTGAATTTAGTTTTTTTTTTTGAAATTAGAGTATTGTTGGGTGTCCGCATTTGGCATTTTGAATTATTTTTATTTGTTGCTGACAAACATGGAATGAAATAGAGAATGGGAAATTGGTTAGTGACAATGTGATGAAAATTGTTTATATGAATTCAATTAATTAAAAGAAAAAAACGCCAATTGAAATTGGAATTCTGTGATTATTATTGGATTTAACAGGGTAAGGTCTTCGGTTTATGTAATCGAACATTTATGCATTAGCCACATTTTGTTCAGTAGAAGTTACTTTATCCTGTTATGTTAAATTTTTGAAATGCTAGTGCATTATTGTCGTGTTTGAAGTTCTGAAACTTGTCCATTGAAAACAGGAAGAGGATTCTGAGGAATATGGAAGCTCTATTGTGTCTTCAACGACAATTGCGGACATTATAAAATCCCGTACAGAGGTGCTTTTGGAAAGGACTAAAACTGCAGTTTCTTCTAAGCCAATTGTGATGAGAGCTGAATATGCACATTGTCCTAATCTCACCATCATTGATACCCCTGGCTTTGTCCTTAAGGTTGGTTGTTTAGCATCAAGGTGAATTGGAAGTTCGCGAGTTTTTACTGATGTAAATGTTTCTTATTGATGTGAAAATTTTATTTCAGGCGAGGAAAGGAGAACCAGAGACCACACCTGATGAAATTCTTTCGATGGTGAAGTCATTGGCCAGTCCTCCCCATCGTATTCTTGTGTTCCTTCAACAGAGTAGTGTGGAATGGTGTTCATCATTATGGTTGGATGCAATTAAGGACATTGATCCAAACTTCAGAAGGACTATAATCGTTGTTTCAAAATTTGACAATAGGCTTAAGGTATGATTAATTTGTTTGTGGAAACGAATTGATGAGGTTAAAGGGTGATGGTAAATGAGAGAAATCAATACACGTACTATACAGTGTGGAATATGAATCACAAAACCCCATATTATTCTGTTGACATCGTATCCAGTTATTTTTATAACAAAAGTAGTTAATGGAATGGCAAAAAAACATGTATTAGAGATGCATTAGGTGATGATCTCTGCTTTTAACTGTGTGACTGAATATGAGGATCATTCTATTGTTGAGAAAATAGCAAGAGAAGCCTTGGTTGCTGCTGTGCAAAAATGTTTCAGTAACTCTATTTCTACTCTTCCTGTGCCTGGTTCTTATTCATGGGACTTTCTATCAATGCAGGAGTTTAGTGACCGTTGGGAAGTGGATCGTTATCTAAGTGCTAGTGGATACCTAGGGGAAAACACTCGTCCTTTCTTTGTGGCTCTGCCAAAGGATAAAAACACCATAACAAATGATGAGTTCCGCAGGCAAATATCTCAAGTGGATTCAGAAGTTCTACATCATTTACGTGATGGGGTCAAGGGAGGATTTGATGAAGAGAAGTTTCGGCCCTATATTGGTTTCAGCAGTCTGAGGGGCTATTTGGAGTCTGAACTTCAAAAGAGATACAAAGAAGCTGCTCCAGCAACCCTAGCTCTCCTTGAGCAACGCTGTTGTGAAGTTAATGCTGATCTTGATAGAATGGACTCGAAAATATTAGCAACTTCTGATGTTGCTCATCTGCGGAGATCTGCGATGTTGCATGCAGCTTCTATTAGCAATCATGTGGTAAGTGATCATTTTGCCCATCCTTTTGGACCATCCAATATTCCTTAATTTCTTGTTTAGGCTAGATAATATGTTGGTTAATTGCATATGTGCTCCACGTTGATCAATATTCAAGATTTATTTCTGGACTTTTAAATTGTACCTGATCACTTACTGACAAATATCGTTCGTCTCCCCTGTGTTCTTTAACTAAGAATTATGTCTAGCATAGCACTAAACAGTCCGTCCACTGGAAGATAGCATGTAGTTTTTGAGTTTTTACCTATCACTGAGCGAGAGATCATGCAGCTTTAACAGTGATTAAGTTATAAAGTTTCTCTGGCTATTGGTATTGGTGAAGGGAGCTTTGATTGATGGAGCAGCCGATCCTGCCCCCGAGCAGTGGGGGAAAACAACAGTAGAGGAGCAGGCAGAGAGTGGTATTGGGGTTTGGCCAGGTGTTACTGTAGATATAAAACCTCCCAATGCTACTCTTAGACTGTATGGAGGAGCTGCTTTTGAAAGAGTGATGCATGAGTTCCGGTGTGCTGCATACTCCATTGAATGTCCTCCAGTATCTAGGGAGAAGGTAATGATTTTTCAAAAGAGCAAAGTTTTAGAACATTTGAAATTAGCGAACAGTGAATGCTAAATTATTTATCCTTCCTGAAACAGGTGGCGAATATATTACTCGCCCATGCTGGTCGTGGCGGGGGTAGAGGTCTGACAGAAGCTGCTGCTGAGATCGCCCGCGCTGCTGCCCGGTCTTGGCTTGCTCCTCTACTTGACACAGCCTGTGATCGGCTTGCCTTTGTTCTTGGGAATCTCTTTGACCTTGCTTTAGAAAGAAATCACATCCGCGACTCAGAATGTAAGAGGCTTTTTAAGTCTAGTATAACTTTTGGTCCGTATTTTCTCCATTTTCAGAATAATTTAGGGGATGAAATGAGGATCTTCTTGTTATAAAAGTGACATGGATTTACTGGATTCTGACAGTAAATAACAAAAATAGAACATATTAAGTCATTGTAGTCAGAAACCTTTCTTTTGCCCGCAAAGCTCATACATCTTGTGATTCGGGTGTAGATTTTTAGAACTTGAATACTTGATGCATGAAATCCTACACCAAACGTGTGATTTGCAACTTTGTTTTTCTGCAATCTTTCTAGTTTTCAAAAGCTTAATTCTTGAAATTAATATGCAAAATATTACAACTTCAATTGTGCAGATGATAAGAAAAATGGAGATATGGATGGGTATGTTGGTTTTCATGGTGCATTAAGGCATGCTTATAATAGGTTCATTAAGGATCTTGCCAAACAGTGCAAGCAACTAGTTCGGCATCACCTTGATTCAGTTACAAGCCCATATTCTCAGGTCTGTTATGAGAATGACTTTCAAGGAGGCTTTGGTATGAGTGTAACATCTTGTTTTAAGTTCAATCAAGTTTCTGCTAGTCCATTTTACCTTGATTTATCAGATTGTGGGCACCATCACGTGATGAAACTACGATAGACCAGGAGAATATTCCTCCGGAAAAAATTGTACAGCAAACTACTCCAGGAAAAGTTGCAGAAGCTAGAGAAGCTCTTAAAGACAGCCACATGACTGTGCCTGAGACCCCATCTCCAGACCAGCCATGTGATTTGTTATACGCTGGTGTAAGGAAGGAGAATTTGAACTGCAATGAAATTGGACCAAGAAAGAGAATTTCAAGAATTATAGGACATACCAAGAACACTGAAAATTTAAGAGTCCAAAATGGTGGCAGTCTTTTATTTGGAAATGGTGATAGTGGTTCGAGATCAGGGTCAGCATACTTGGAAATCTGCTCATCTGCTGCCCAGCATTTTGCGCGGATACGTGAGGTTCTTGTGGAACGAAGCGTTACATCAACATTGAACTCTGGATTCCTAACTCCATGGTGAGTTTATTTTGAAAACTAATTTGCTTCTGCATGAGCATATATTAGATGAGTATCTTTTGGTAATGGTTTCCATCAATCTATCTGCTTCAGAAGCATTATACGTGTTAGGTATAAGGGATGGGTGAATATAGTGATATCTATTCAAGTAGGATACTGCTTCCCTCGTTGCATTGAACCGTTCTCTTGACCCCGGACGTAAACCTGTCCCTTGACCATTTTAGTTTTGGTCCATGATACAGGAACACATAGAGTAACATAGTCTCATAGCACAGTAGAATCTTAACAGTCGGTTTTTTATTTCGTCCTTAGCACATTCTGTCTCAATTCATGATTTCACTTCAGCCTAGGGCTTTGATGCTGGAATCTAAACCAGTCTCTACACTAACCATGTTGACAATTTAGTTGATTATTTATATATGCAGACACTAATGTGAAGATCATGAATATAACCATGCTTTACCAAGTGTTTAGAAATAAATTTCTAAAGTTGGTTATAATTGATTTTTATTTATGGTAATTTTACTAGTTTGGCCATGAATGGAAAATATTGAAAAGCTTTAATTCACTTCAAAATTTTAACTCTCTGTCTCGTATTTGGTTTTTCATTCATGGTGATTTTTTTAAAAACACAATCATTTAATTGATATTAAATATTTTTTTTCAAAGCCTTTCTAATACTTCTATTTCCAATCTAACTAAATATAATCCATTTCTATTACAAATTTTACAATTTGATTCTAAATATAAGCAATCGAGATTCATTTATATAAAATATTTTTTATATACAATAGAAATACAAAATTTATCAAGCAACTTTTTCAAAATACAAAATATTACTATAAAAAATTAATAAGAAATATTATTTACCCATTATATGGTGCTTGTTGTTTTTAATTGATGAAATGTGGATGTGACATGGCGAATAACGTGGATAAAAAGTAAAAATCTCAAGCTCGAAACAAGAGAGAAATTTAAAGAAATCTCTATGATATTTTATTAAATGTATAAATAGTCTTAATCTTCTCAAAATAAACTAGATAATTCTATTTATATTAGTTCTATAATTTTTTTTATAGAACAATATCCCTAATTAAAACATATCTAATTAATAAAATCCATCATAACTTATAAAATACTAATTAAATTAAACATCTTAAACTAAATAGAAAACAAATAATTGAAAATTAAAATTAACTGCGATTAATAAAAGGAGAACAGCAATTACAGATTTTATATCTGGTGTTTCTAGGTATTCTAAGTAACTTCTTTCCATGCTTGTCCTTGTCTATATGATTTACAAATATAGTTATAACATGTTCCATGTTAATTCTCTCTTCTTGTGAAAGACTTATTCTCGAGTTACCTCCATGCTTTTAAGTACAAAGATTGATCATCATTGAAAGGACAAATGTCTAACACATTAAAAGTTCTACAAATACTTGTATTATCATATAAATCGATAACATAAGCTATGCCATTAATCTTCTCCAGATGGTGTAAGGACTATATTTTTTATGTTATAGATTGTTAAATGACCTTACCAGAAATCTCTTTTTGCAAAGAAAAACCTTTTATCTTTATCATTGAACACTTTAGCATGCCAATATCTATCAACAACTTTTTGTATTTGGTATTGGTCTTCATCAACTTTTATTTCACATATTCTATAGTAGTTTTTGCATTTATAGTTTTCTTCTTGGTAGCCATACAAAACTCATCATCCTTCTGAACTAGCACATGCTTAGGACATTGTAGATATATAATCTCGAATGATGATTTATTCATGGCATTATGCTTTAGCATTATTGTATGTAAATTCTGTTTCCGCAAGGATATAATCCTATTGTTTCGTTGTCACAATGACTATTTGTCATGGCATTATTTATGACTATTTGTCTATATGTTTCTGAATGTGCTATGTTATTGAACTTTAATAAAGAATCATACAATTTCTATAACAAATGCTAAAAGTGATTAAGAAACTTGTTATCTTGGTCAGAGGTGATGACCTTCTGCACTTAGTTGAATATGAATATGATAATAACCACTTCTCAAATCAATTTTTATAAAGATTGATGCCCTATGTAACTTATTAAGCATGTTATCTATTTGAGAAATCAAAAACTTTTATCTCACAATCATTTTGTTGATGGTGTGACTATCCACACAGATGTGCCAATTGCCATTCTTATTTGAAGTCAATATTGCTGGAATTGCACAAGGACTTAGACTCTCATGAATTTGTTAATTTCTCAACAACGTTTTTTACCTTCTTCAATATCTCACCCTCTTTGGGACTCATTCAATAATATGGAAGATTTGGAAGGCTAGCTCTCAGCATCAAATCAATGTGATGCTAAATATTTGTTGTTGGTGGTGATTCATCAAGTAGAATCCCATTAAACTCAGCAAGTAAAGACTTAGTTGCTTTAGGAATGTCTTCCTCGGCATTTTTCCTTGTTCATCCACACGCCTTCATAACCAACCAATGCATGAATTTGCCTCCCATACATATTTTTGCATCCCAAGTTCTGAACTAATTATTGTAAGAAAAACCTCTTTCTACTTTAAAAGCTTTAGGTTTGGATTATCCCTTTAAAGACACAATAGTATAATTCACCTCAATCTTTCTAATATTGTACAAATTATCTCTATCTAGGTGTTTAACATTCATAACATATCTCCAAAGCCTACTGAAAATCAAACTGCATGCACCTATATCTATCATGTCATAATACATCTCATCCTCATATTTTCCAATGGAAAAGATATTGTACAAAATTAGTTTATCTTTATCTTTTTTTTTTTTCTTTTTTTTTTTTATCTTTTTTACCAAATGTAAGATGAGGTTCTAGTGGTGATTTTAAGTTACCAGTGTTATGTTTACCAATAATATTTTCACAGCTTTCAATATTGATAATTAAGTTTGATTATCAAGTTCTTTTATTTATGGTGCAACGAGTATGAAAAAACCTATTTTGCTATGATTTCTCAATAAATTTTGGTGTTAACATCTATGTAATTACATAGGTCTATCTCATCATCATACTTATACAAATCTTCTTTGTCGTCCTATCGTGTTCGCATGGCTCGCCTTCATCGTTAGAGTGTTTGGCTCATGCTATCTTTTGATCAGATTGATCGATTTGATCTCTTATAGTTATTGGAATTGTATCTTGGTTCTTCAAAGCATTTGGCTATCATTGGCATAACATAGGGGTTATTTAGGTTATTCATTTCAACTAGTTTATTCAAAGCCTTGTAAGGTCTATTAGTATTATATGGCTTTACTGGAGTTGACTTTAATGGTTGGACTGCCTTTTTTTTTATTAGTAGGATTGATTTGATTGTCTCATTATACTATATCCTAAAAGGTTCAAACCTGTCAAATTTATTTCTATTATCAATTTTTTTTTCATTAGCATCTTATCCTTCAATGTTATATTTCCTGCCTTAAAAAGCGTGAACACTATTTGCACCCCCAATCTTATCTCGTATCACTAGCTCTAACCCTCTCAAAATCCTGCAACTTGTTGATTGTTTGTTTTTCTTAAGCTTGTTATATTATGCTAGTCTTTGAAATTCAGTAGTACACTCATTGACTGTAAACAATCTTAGTATCAGTAAAACAAATATTACCCATAGATAGGAGGGAGAAATCTCTCATCCAACAACTGTCTTATGTACATCTATAATGTAATGGCTTTTTATGTATGTGGCTGACATTTCCACCATTTCCACCAGTAAGATGCTCCACCTATTTGGTTTATATAGTTTGAATCTTCACAAATAAACAAGATATCTCTATTTATATTTGTTTTAGACTTGAAATTGTTTATAGAAAATCATTCCTAATTACAACTTTCCTAATTTATAGAATCCATATATTAGAATTCCTATATCATAAAACTCTAATTAAATTAAAAATCTAAACTAAGTAAGAAACAAGTGATCTGTAATGTAATAGGTTGTCTCATTTCTCTTAACTATGTATGTGGATGACATTTCCACCAGGAAGATGCTCCATATATTTGGTTTGAATAGTTTGAATCCTCATAAAATAAACTAGACATCTCTATTTATATTACTTTAAGACTTGAAATCATTTATAGAAAATCATTCCTGATCAAAACTTACCTAATTTACAGAATCCATATAGCATTAGAATTCTTAAACAATAAAATTCTATTCAAGTTAAAAATCTTAAGCTAAGAAACAAGTAATTAAAATCCAAAATTAATTAGAAAAATAATAATAGAAAAAACAACTACAGGTGTCATATTAGCATGGATTTGTTCGTGACTTTTCAGGCTTGGTTTTTTCTCTCTAGTCCAAAAATGAAGTTTATTTTTTATTTTATTTAAAATATTCTTTTATTGTATAACTTTATTTGAAAATATTTGAAATTTTAATTTTCAGCAGGGAGTGGTTAGTAATCGTTCAAAATGGAAAAAAAAAAAAATCTAGGTTCTACCAACGGGGAAAAACGATAGAAAATAAAGGTTATTTTAAATAATTGTTGGTTTAGGACTTAATCATAAACTTTAAGGACCGCAATATAATTTGACACTTGTGTTTTATGACTTGGTGTCATGAGGGCGTGTAATCGTATCTTTTTCCTTTAGTTTTAGTATTGTGGTTTCATTGCCGTATCGGATTCTCAACTTTGTTGATGTATATATGTTCGCATAGCTGATGTCCATTGGTTCTAAACTTCACTCAAACAGTCAGGATTTGGAATTTGGTTTTTAATGTCCCACTTTCAATGCTTGCCAATCACTTGTCTGGATCAGGTGAATCGCCTGGCTCGATAACTCGAGCTAAGAGGTAGAAATATGAAAAACCGTACAAGTGAGATTTGCTAGGACGTATAAGATACCTGCTTCCTGGGGCAGGTTTGCGATGAAGCATCTGCTAAGAATTAGGAAACTTTTTTCATTTGACCAATGATTTCATATTGATCCCAGATGGTAGCAATCTGAAGGAAAGCTGTAATAACTGTTATTGTTTCCGCCAAGTGTGGCATGGTGATTTTTTTGTGCTCTGCAGTTTTGTCATTGGCTTGATTGATGATCACAGTAATTTTTTTTCCTGCTTGATACAGTCGGGATCGGCTTGTTCTGGCAATTGGGCTGGATTTGTTTGCTGTAAATGACGAGAAATTCATGGACATGTTTGTTGCTCCTGGTGCTATTGATGTGCTCCAGAATGAACGCCAATCTCTTCAGAAACGTCAGAAGATACTCCAATCTTGCTTGAACGAGTTCAAAAGTCTTGCTAGGGCACTTTAATGCAGCCCATGTTCTTCGAAGGTTTCACAGCTAGTGAACCAGATGAGTTTTCATTACATGATGGATTATTTCTCAAGCTTCGTTTTTTGGCTATCAGGAAACCATTTATTCCTGTGAAGCTTGGGGAGGTACGATTCTTGTGGCTTTTTTATGGTTCTTAAGTCCAATTACAACTCTGTCCTTATTTCAAAACCTTGACTTCTGTTGACTAATTTACTCAATATGCCAGGAAGGACGAGTTAATGCACTTCTGGAATGCTCTCTGAGGCTAAACCCTAGAGGTAATCCTTGCAGTCTCCTTGTGCAGATACTGTGCGGGGGTCATCACGTGACCTGACAAAACAGGTTCATCTTAGGCACTGTCCGTAGCCAGTTTGTTTATGCGTGCAAGATTTCGAATGGTGCCCACTTTACCTTTTATTTCTAAAAAGAAAAAGAAAAAGTATTCTTGTTAGAGCATGTTTTCAGTGTAGAGCTAGACTCGTATTTTGTGAAAAATACAGTCTCCCTAGTAATATATTTTGCGGAGTGGTTGTCGACTCACTTTGTTCATAAGATTTTATGTCAGGAGAGTTGACATTTTAGTAGATTCTCATTTTACTTCTGTCCAATTTATTTCCCTACTCCATCTCTTATAGGGTAATGGCAATTCCACCGCAAAATGCTATATTTTTCATTTTGGAAAGTCAAATTAATAAAATAGTTTGTTGCATAATGCAAGTATAATTTATTTATTTATATATATTTCAATGGTAAAAGTTATTTAAAATAGTTAAATATATTTTAATATCATATTAGAGAGAGGGTAACACAGCAGTAAAGAGAGGGAGGGAATTTTAGAGTTTACTGGGGAATAGAACTAAGGAAGGGTCTGCTATTTATTTGAATATTTTGGTTTTGAAGTGTTTCGCTATTCTGTTTCGGGGTTGTACTGTTTATGTTTATGTATATATATATATATATATATAAATATATTAATTAAAAAAATTTAGTTCAAATCCAAAATAAAATTTAGAATTGTGCAATTTAAATTTCAAACATAAGTAAAAAATAAGAGTTGAAATGATATAACTTGATCGACTTAATAAATTAAAAGATAACATGAAAAATTGATAAAAATATAGTTTACCTATAAAAAATCAAATTGACATATTAAAAAAATATTGAAACAATAATACATTGAATCAACTCGGGTCAATCTAGATTAATTTTTCAAATGTGTGAACCTCTGTTATAAGATCATGATAACCTTAAATAAAACAAATCAAATCAAATTATAAAGTTCATTTCGTAATAAAATGATTGTTGAATAATGAAATTGAGAAAAAAATAATTTTAAAAAAGAAACAATAAAATGATTTTTCTGAACAAAATTATGAACATGTATAATATTACGATAATACAATTATCAATCTTGCAATTTCGTTATATTTTTTGATTGCTATGAAATTTTAACATGATATATATAAATATGTCAAGAGAGTCCTCGTAAAATTCCATCTCAATCTAATGGTCAGATTAGAAGATATGATTGATATTGCAAAACTATTCATTATTAAAAAAAGTACTATTTGGCCGGAACTAATAAAACAAAACCGGAACGTTACACCAGTATTTAGACATATTTTTCTGAACGAACTAAAATTTTGAGAAAGATAAAATTTATTTTAATTTACTCTGTGTTTTGAATTAAAACAAAATGTATCGACTATTCCGGACATGACGGAATGAACAACACTAGTTCTACTTCACTCTTAAAAGAATTAGTTATTGGTGAGCCTAAAGATGTGTACGTGTGCGTGTTAATTTATCTAATTTCTTGGATCCATATATTAATAGAAATAACCATGCTTCTCTTTTACCATGTTTAAGTAATCGATTTAGAATTAGAAAAATAGAGGAAAAAAAGAATAATAGGTAAAGTTGTAAATTCGTAGCTATTTCTTAATTAGATATTGATCTTGAGGCTAGAATCAAGGTTTATTATTTCCTAGTATTTTCTAAATATGGAGTTCATATCCCTATAATATTTTACAACGAATGGAATTTTTTGGACCCATAAGATTGCCAAGAGCTTTATCTAAAAGTTGAAATTAATAGAATTAATGATATTTATGCCACTAAAATCTATAATAGCATTTTGCTCGGTGAAAATTGTAAAAAGAAATGGCTCCATACATTCAAAATGACACTGTCAAGCTTCACTGTGCATACCTGTCACCCCGTGGTACCTTACTTGTCCACTGACTTGCAGGATGTTTAGTGGGTCTGAGAATTAGTTGTGGTGAGCATAAGCTGACCCGGACACCTCAATTATAATAAAAAAACATGTTTTTTTTCCTTTAATTTTTGTTGAGTCACATAACTGTGTTTTTATTTGATTCTTCCATGATATGTTGATTTGGGATTTGATTTCATAATATTTTTGATTTTAAAGTTAGTGAATCAACTAAAATTATTTTGAATTCTAACATTGATAAGTATTACATGAAAAAGATGTATAATATTCATGACTTTGGTGTTGATAGAATTAAAGTTCAAAGCTATTCCAATACTATTATTTATAACTTTGGTGTTAGTAAATACCAATATTATTTCTAATTTTAGCATTAGTGAATACAAATATTCTTAACTTTTTTTAGCATCAATGAATATTAAGTTAATTATTAAGATAAAATTAAATTTTAATTGTTTATTTATTTTTATTTTAAAAAATCTTTTTTTTTCTATTTCTCACATTCCTCGTATGATTTTATAAAAAGAAACTATCGTGTAATTTCAGTTTTTTGGATAGCGCACATCATAGTTTAAACTTGAGATAATAATTTTTTGTTGATTTGAATTAGGTAAATTTATTAATAAAATACAAATTTCTTTTGAGTTGATCAATTGGTTTAGATTTTCAAATAAAATAAGTTGAGGACATATTTTTAAAAGAAAAAAAATGTATTAATCATATGACGTGCATATTATTATTAATTTAATGCGATTAACCTGGCCGACAAGTATATTATATTAGAGAATAACAACGAACTATCATAGATTATTTATTTTTATTAAAGAATACAATTGATGAATGGTATAATTTATAAGGATATAATTGATAAAGATTTTGTATTCAAACACATAATGAATATACAAGGAGCATTATGAGAATAAAAAATCTATTTAGGTCTTCACTGACTTTTAATTCAATAATAATCTTATCCATTTATTTATTTTAAAATAAAAAGGAAATTAAGGAACTCTTAAATATTTACCTCCAATAGAGATAGAGAAAAGGAGATCAAACTTTATTAAACCTCATCTCAATTTATTTATATAAATAAATATATAACACCGAAATCAACAATAGCAATGGCAATGGTGTTTGTTGTTATTTAGTTTGCAGACACCTCCTTTGTTTTCGTCGCAATTTTCCATGCAATATTTCCAGCATTTTCCATCCGGACTTTTATCATCGTCCCCTGGCTGACATCTTCCAAGCTCAGGATGTTCAGTGCAACACTGAGATTGTGCAGCCACTTCATTTTTATTTTCTGAAAAATATATAGAAAAACACACACAAATAAAAGTAATTATCAGGTTGATTGTGCTGCCACCTTGCATGTGTGTGTGTGTGTATGCATGCATGCATGCATGCTAGATGTGTAATAAGCAACACGTACGAACCTTGGCAAAGCAAGAGAACTGCGATGAGGACAAGGAGAAAAATAATTTTCTTCGAAGACATTCTTTTGCAAAAATTGGTATAGCTGGAGAGGGGTGCAACGAGCATTGCTATTTATACTGCTGGTGAAATCATTATTCAATATTTCTTAGAAATTAATTCCTAATTTAATTCATTTTTTTTTTCCAAAATTGAGAGAAATTAATTCCTAATTTAATAGTATCAATTAGATTTTTAATTGGAATAAGTTGAAAGCTTCACATATATAATAATTCATTTATTCCAAAATTGAGTGAAATCTTAATTCCTAATTTAATAGTATCAATTAAATTTTTAATTGGTGTAAGTGGAAAGCTTCACATATTAATTGATTCATTTATTTCCAAAATTGAGTGAAATTTTAATTCCTAATTTAATAGTATCAATTAAAATTTTAATTGGAATAAGTGGAAAGCTTCACGTGTATAATTAATTCATTTATTTCCAAAATTGAGTGAAATCTTAATTTCTTAATTTAATACTATCAACTATGAGGAATAAATTTAATTAGTAAGATTAAGTGAATCGGGATTATATTCTATGAAGTTGGCTTAGCTTTCTTCACCCTTCTCATCAAGGAAGATTCTCAAAATTGAAACTTTGTGCATGATTCTTGAATTATGCAATCGAAATATTTTGGGGAACGGCTTGTCTTACCGAAAATACTTGATCGAGGTTGATAATTATTTTTTTATTATTTTAGTTTTGTGTTTTTGGACCTATGTTTTTATTTATTTATTAATTAGAAGATTGGTTTATTGGCTTTCTAAAAATATTTTTTAGTGTTTTTAATTGAAAATAAATTAAAAAATATTGTTTTGGGTCAAAATATCCCTGTATAGCTTTTCAACTACTCTTATGTTTGGTTGGAATTTGAGACAATATATGACATACTATATGCTTTTCTTAAAAAAAAGTTGATCATCAATAATGTTATTAAACCCAATTGAGTTTATAAATCGAGCTATATATTTGATAAATAAACCCGAGTTTGTCCAGTTTAATCCAAGCCGATGTTATCTTAGTAGATATCAGCACATCAAAATGATCTAAAAACATCAAATTTTTTTTTATTTAAAATGAAAAAAAAATTGAATTTTGACCCAACACCGGTTTGGCCGCAGTGCCAAACAGGCACAATATATGACATACTATATGCTTTTCTTACGAAAAAGTTGATCATCAATAATATTATTAAACCCAATTGAGTTTATAAATCGAGCTATATATTTGATAAATAAACCCGAGTTTGTCCAGTTTAATCCAAGCCGATGTTATCTTAGTAGATATATACAAACAAGTCTAGAACCCCATTTTTATTTTATTTTTCTCTTGAATTATAGTGGGTTTGACCAGATCATATTTTGACCATTTAGGTTGATTAAATGTAAGTTCTCACCTGATTTGATTTGAAGTTTTGAATCATTTTCATGTTGATCTATCGAGCCAAGTGGGCTTCGTAGCACTTCCAAAACGTTCTCGGCTGAAATGTTGAGATGGTGTATTGTTCTGTTTTTTTAATATATATATTTTTTTCAAATTCATTATATTATTATTATTATTAACTAAAACTTGCTTTGATAATCAAGTTAAGGTGTCAAAAAAATATTATCATAAAAAAACAAAATGTGTTAATAAAATAAAGGTGTTTTAATTAGAGAGAAATATTTCTTATTCTAATTTCAGATTATCAAAAAACATTTTTGTTCTTATTTATTTTATTTTTTATTAATTAAAAAGCTTATAAAAATTATAGTTTTCAAAGGAGAAAAATCAATAAGAAAATGAGTAATCATATCATAGAATTATTTTATTTCAACGGAATTCAACGTGTCACTATTCTTACAAAAGCAAATTATTTTCATATATTTAAATAAAAGCTTTTAAAGGGCTTTCCTTGGTAAGAGATTATATTTTTTAATATGTATTTATTTAACTTCTTGCTTTAATTTTGATTAGTATTAATAACTTTGTTATAATATTTATTGACACACATAACTCTTTCCTTTTTTAAATTTTAATCATAAATGAAAGAAGTGGAAGTATTCATGAACCTTGCTTCTTGTATCAGGGTACCGATCGTGGCCCCCCCATCCTCCCCCTCCATTTCCATTGTCCCTGTTATTAGGAACACAGCAAGGTAAGTTTAAAACATCATCCCTAATCATAGCCAGCTGTTCCACCATGGCCAGATAGCATGAATCTTTTCTCTTCATTGCTCTGCCACTATCAACCAATACATGATAGCTTTGCTCTTACTTTTCACATCATCCCACCGTTTTGGATTCCAAATCATAAACCTAAGTCGTGGTTTGGAAGGGAGCTACGATGGATAACAACATATTTCCAGAGAGGAAACTTTTCTCTATTCTTTTTTATTACTTTCGGGTTAGTTTGCACGCAGCTCGACTAATCCTACTAGCCTTGAAGTTAATAACCATGTAAATCTTCAATGATCATCATATTAACAACTACAGTGCTCGAATCTAAGATAACAGAGAGAACAAATCTCTTAATCTCACATCATCCCACCGTTTTGGATTCCAAATCATAAACCTAACTACGATGAATAACAACATATTTTCAGGCAAAAAACTTTTCTCTATTTTTTGTGTGATTAACGTGGATAGTATACGGATTAGTTTGCGTGTACTTTGACTAATTTCAATGACACTAAAGTTAATAACTATGAACACCTTTGGTAATCATCATATTAGCAACTACAGTACTCGAACCTAAGACCATAGGAAAAACAAATTCTTTAGTCTCAAGCTCTTATCACCGATCCAGCTATTAAATAATTAATTTTTTGTCATTTTGTTTGAAAGTACAATTGATTTTTAAAATGATTTTATTTAAAAATACACTGAAATAATAATTTTTAATTTTTTTAAAAATCATTATCATGGTTTCCTAAGTCCAGATGCAGTGCTCGATGTCATTACTTCCAGATAATAATAATAATAATAATAATAATAATAATAAGTAGTAACTTGTCAACAGCTATCAAACATGAACTTTATGTTATTTTTTTGCCCCCATCGCAACCACCGATGCAGTTTTCGTTTTCATTGGCATCTTGACATTAACAAAATGCAATCATTAACTCGCTGTTTTGTCCTCTAAGATCTCCTCTGGATCACTCTCAGCAATCAATGGCGTCTCGAGCAATGCTCCTTTCATCCACTTTATAAAATGTATCGTAGCTCCACCGAGCCCCGGGTACATTTTTAAATTAATTCCTAACAGAATAAATAAATAAATAAGATTGTATTTATTTGATATGTTTTAATCCACGAGTGCTTCAACTTTCGTTGTTTTTGTGTTTGTTTGGAAACGTGTTTTAAAAATATTTTGAAAATACATGATTTTTTTAATTTTAAATTAATATTTTTAGATTATTTAGATGTCAAAAATTATATTATTTTAATGCATTTTTGAATAAAAATTATTTTAAAAAACAAACTCAATTATATTATCAAATAGTCCCTTAGACTGTAATATACATAAATAAATTCAAATATTACTTTTAACATACATTATCTCAGTTCAAAATAATTTTTAAATTCTTGCTTTTGTTTTGAGAAGCAACACTCACTCATCAATATCTTGTGGAATTTATATAACCCATCAAAAAGCAGAATATATTGGGAGTGATTAATATTGTTTTTTAAAGTGTTTTTATTTATAAATATATCAAAATAATATTTTTTATTTTTATTTTTTAGAAGTTATTTTTGATATCAGAATATGAAAATAATATAAAAATACATAAAAATAATTTAAAATAAAAAAATTTCATTTTCTCCACTATACACACATAAAACACAAACACAAACACAAAACAAAAACAAAACATAATAATAAAAAAACAAAAAAAATGTTTCAGCAATTCTAAAAACCATATTCTTGAACCAAAACATAAAGTTCAACTAGCATCTACAAGCTCCTTCCAAAGTCCAAACCGAATAAGTGAATGTTTAGCTCTGCAGTGATTTATGCGGTTGAGGTTTAAACTCAGTTTTGGAAAAGCAGATGCTTTTCACCTGAAACGCCTCACTCGCTTACAGTCAGCCAACGACATCACAGCCTAGCAGCAAGCTTCCGACACTTGTTCCAGGGGTAACATGTGCTTTCATGGTTGATTAGTAACAAATTATTAATTATTATGATAATAACAAATAAATCTTATTGAAAAGATTATTCTGCTTTGAAAAGATAATTAAATAATTTTGTTTAACAAAATAATAATAATTATTATTTCTCTGATCCAATGCACAATAATTTATATCTTAGTTTACCGTAAACATTAAGGAATTTTAGTTTTTTTTATTTAATTTGAAGAGAATATTTAGAGAAAACTAATGTTATTATGCACAAATATTATAAAATAAATAAATAAATAAATAGTTCGACTAGGCTCTACGGTCAACTATGGGACATCAAACACGAATAAAGCATACCATGGAAATTAATTTAATGTTAAATTCAAGGGATCCTTGATGAGCATACATCTACACATGTATATATGCCTAACAGGGTACTTTTTGTATATGATTTTGTTTTTCCAATTTTGTCATTATTTTCATTTATGATTTCTTTTCATGACTTTTTTGTGTAATTTTTATTGGTTTTCAATTTATCCTTCGAGTCCATATTTATGATCTATTGTTTTTTATTTGGTCCTTTATTTATTTATTTTATTTTTTAGTTGAAGTTATTCTTCTTTTTAGTTCCACTCTTCAATCAAAAATATAGAATTCACCTCTGATTTATTTTTTATTATGATATTTACCCTCATTCTTTAGTTCCACTCGCAATATTTAAACATATTTTTTATGAAAAAAAAGAAGATAATATAGCCCCATTCCATAGCATGGGCACACATTTATAGTACTATCTATTTAAGTAACTCACCCGTGGGTATCTCTGCTTTTCCAGGGGTCGTTCTGCTCCCTGCTTCGTGGCTCCTAGATTCTGTTTTTGTATAATGCCCTTGTACTTCAATAAATAAATAAATAAAAACCAATGGACAGGCATGCATGATATGACATGAATGAAATTCCTCGAGCTTTTTGTAACAATTTCTTTTAAAATTTCTTTTAAAATTATAGATGACATTTTGAACCTATATCCTAGCCACTAACTAGCTGGTTAGGATTTTTACGTTTTATTTATTTATTTCTATGAATTAATTACATATTTTATAGCTTACTTTAGTTGTCGTTGCTCCACGTGTATCT
The DNA here is from genome assembly GCA_025169955.1 of Salix arbutifolia. NCBI lineage: Eukaryota > Viridiplantae > Streptophyta > Magnoliopsida > Malpighiales > Salicaceae > Salix > Salix arbutifolia. The sequence goes on along the minus strand of CM045912.1, from coordinate 13,323,919 downwards.
TAGTTAAGAAAACTTATTAATTATAAACTTATTCAATTTAGATGCTCATTCTCTAATACTTTTTAATTTAGTACCCAATTTTATCCGAACCAAACACAATGAAGGCCCAATAAGGTAAAGAACACGAGTAGGAAAAATAAAGAGACAATTGTCAGACCAGTTCATGAATTTAGTGTTTCATCCAAGTTGTCCAGTTGTGATATATATGTATGTGTGTGTGTATATATATATATATGTATATGTATGTGTGTGTGTGTATATATATATATGTATATGTATATGTATATGTATGTATGTCATCCTAATTTTATTGACATATATATGTATATGTATGCATGTCATCCTAATTTTATTGAAGTCGACTCGTATCTTTATTGGTTATCTAGCTTGTTTTTAAACTTTTCAAATCAACTAGTTAGTATTATAGCAACTCTCACATAGTTTAATTTGAAATTCGGATTAAAAAAACATTCAGGTCGAAAGGTTTCAAGGTTGACACACTGGTCTATATTTAGTGACACTGTCAAAGTGTTCTCCATGGCCTGCCATTTTTTATTTTTTTATTTCAGAATAACAACCTTGCTTATAATTAAAAATAAAATACATTGAGCCTCCTATGGTCCGATCATCTTTTCACTTTGCCTTTTGTGTTTTGGGAAATTATACCTGGGTCAACTCAAATTTATGATCCTATATAATACAACACAAACTACATGTCAATCCAATGTTCACATATTTGGATTCTCCCTTTGTATGATTTCTTCTCTTCCTTCCCACTGACACAAAACACAGACTTTATTGGCTCATCAATATATGGTTGCTCGAGATATGAATTTGGTTGTTGTGATTTTTGTTTAAGCTTCCTATGTTGCTTATCCCTCTTAAAACTTTTCTTTCTTTCTTCTTTTCTATGCAGATTAAAAACAAAAATCAGAACTTTTCTGTTTCATATTGTATTTTAAAAATATTTAAAAAAAAAAAAAATTTAAAAATAATTTTTTGGTGTTTTTAATTCATTTTTCATGTGTTAATGTCAAAAATAATGATTTTTTTTTTAAAATCATTTCAAAAATAATCTCAACCTCACTTTCAAACAAGTATAAGATAGGTTCAATTGAAATCTTTAATGAAACTTTAAAATTTTCAAAAATAATCTCAACCCCACTTTCAAACAAGCATAATTTGTGAGTGTCAATTTAGCCTTAATATATTTCATGTTTTGTGGTTTGATTTTGAAAAAAACTCAACCCAAAGGTCATGAAGTTGTTCATGCTTGGCATAATATTTCAATAGGATGCAACTGAACTCGATTTTTTTCATGACGGTGAGATTATTCCAGCTGTAATATTGTGTCAAATTCTTTAGTTATGTCTAAACAAAGTTTCAAGATCCTCGCCATTTGGAAGAGACCAATCAAATAAATGAAAGCATTTGAAAGTTTTTTAGATTTAAAACTTGTGTAGACTCATATTATATTCTGCTTAATTGTATCAAATAGAATAAAAAGAAAAGAATTTGAACTTGCGATCACTTAATTAACAAGAAAGATTCTAATATAATAATATCATTATAAAATCATTCTATCTAAAAATTTAAACTGTATGATACATAACGCTAGGTAACAATGAATACAAACCAAGTGTCCCGATTGCAACTTGCATTGCAAGTAGAGAAATGACATGGGGAATTCTAGTTCTTACCTAGCGAAAAAGTGCGTCCATGAACATGCATTTGGAGCTGAAATATCAACTCCGGGCAGAAGGGGGAAGACAGCCAGTCATTCTCGAGCAACAATTACTTCAATGCAAAATCCAATATGGTGAAAGATCACATAATAATATAAAATTTTGCTGTCAATCATCTCATTCATGTTTATCAATTGGACCTACTCGAGGATACTCCATTAGTCACTTGAGATTTGCACTCTCTCTTTCTCTTTTCGAGAGGAGGTGTGGGATTTAAGTTTTTTTTATGGTAAACTACTTGCATGGAATTAATTCGGTTTTTATTCATTGAAATCTTTGTTCATTTTGGATGAATCTGAAACAAAAAACTTGAAGCGTACTTCAGTAGTGTATTTGAAGATATTTTCTCAATGGCAATATCCATTTTAAATTCAACAAGTTCTTCGTCAGCAGAAAATGACAAGACCAACAAAATAGACGAGGGCAGTCATGATGTATTATTATTGTTATTATGCTATTTTTAATATCCAGAGTTTCTTGCTTGCAGTTTAATTAAAATATATTTGCAGAGACTTAAAGCTAATTAATGGCTTTTCATCATAAATGGAGTTTATTAGGAACTCCACAAACCAGACACAATGATTTTAGCTATGAAAGAATGGGATCCCTTTTGGAGCAGCATGTCATTAATGGAATTTCGGTCCCCCACCCTTCTTTTACCCATTTGTTTTCTTTTCTTTTTCTTATTAAAATCTAATAATTGAGAATTTGATTCTCTTTTTCTCTTTTCTTTTTTCGTATTTAATTGAGTCAACTATAATTAAGAAGAAACTTTTGATAATGCGAGTTGAAAAACGGATTCGATGATCAAAATCAGAATCGGATCATTGCTTTTGTTTGTCTACACTAATTTTTGAAACCACACGTATTCATGTCCATAAATTAAATTAATCAATAAGAAGATTCTAATTATCTTCTTTTCGCTACAATAATCAAATAATTAGGGGGTGAGCTTGTTCACATTCTCATTACCAAAACGGTGCACGTTAAGAATAATTGAGTATAGTATAGTTGTGAGTGTATTATGTGTCTATTTATAGGTGTGGTGAAATCCACTTTTTAAAATATTTTTTTATTTAGAAATACATCGAAATATTTTTTTATTTTTTTACCAAAACTTCCTTCTTTTCAATCTAGGTGACTAATCTAATCCTTCCATAAAATGTTAGCATATATGTATCCATAAATAGTGCTGTCTATACCTATTGAAAGAACTTCCTAACCTCAATGCATCCAAGGGCCCAATCATATCAACTTTGCACTGCATGTTTTTGCTTATGAAAACAAAACAAAGAACTCTGCATTGATACTAGGATATTGTTACTGTGTTTTAAAAAGTATTTTTGAAAAAAAAAAGATTTATTTTATTTTTTGTTTTAAATTAATTTTTTTGGTGTTTTTAGATTATTTTCATGTGCTGATGTTAAAAATGATTTTTTAAAAATAAAAAAATATCATTTTAATATATCTATAAGCAAAAAATACTTTAAAAAACAACTTTACGATAATATATATATATAGAAGCTGTTTGAGACAACTTTTGAAACCGCGTTTCCAAAAAAATTAATTTTTTTTCATTTTAAATGAACATATTTTGGTGTTTTTAGATCATTTTGATGTGCTGATGTCAAAAATGATTGTTAAAAAAATAAAAAAAATATTATTTTGATATATTTCAGCACGAAAAACATTTTAAAAAGTTATAACAATAGTTGTCCCAAACAAACCTATAATCTTCCTAATCAAAATAGTGCGTGTGAAACAGGGAAAGTGAAGGGATGCGGTGATCTTGGACGAGTTTCAAAGTGTTTTGCTCTATCACGCAGAATCATGGACATCTTTGAATGCTGTCCTACCTCTATCATTACTAATTATTGTACTTATTTAATCTCAGAATTTTAATGCAAAATCTATAGCAGAATAGCATTGGAATTAGGTTAAAGGTCCGATTACAGCAAATCGAATTGCAGATAATGAAATACACAAAAGGGGCATGGAGGACTAACAAAAATTGCAAAGTAGTTAAAAACATTGCATTTGAAAACTATGAGATTTTCTTGGCCATGTTATTTAAATATATATATATATATATATATATATTTATTGTTAGAGAATAATATAAATTATATCTTGGGGACTCACTTAATAGTTTAAATTTTTAGGTGAAATGACTCTCTGACATGGTATCAGCGGTTACGAGTTCAAATTTTACTATACTCATTCTAATTTATAAAAATCAAGCACAAGATAATGTAAATATGATTTATATTTAAAGGATATTATTAAAAAATAATATGAATATGTGTTTAGATGAAATTATTACTTCCGTGACTTTATCCAAATGAAAAAACATAAATTCGGAGATATGTATTGATTATCCAAGTACTTGGCTACCAGCTAGCGCACACTTGACAGGAAGGAAAGGGGGATCCGATCAAGTGGAGGCAATCTGGAGCGTGAGGGCACGCGCCATATCTAGAACGCATAGTTGTTTGTTCATTCGGCCATCATTACCAATCCCATCACGCAAGGAGTCATTGGAGTCGGGTGCTGAAGTCAATGCCACACACATTTATGTAGCGATCCTGACCTCTGCGCATTGAGATTCCAGGGAAAAGCTTGGGACTGATGCTGTTGGCCAAAAGTTCCAAATACAGCCAATACCCTTCCGATCTTTTTATAATCCCAAAAAGCTTGGCCATTTTCTCCCAGGCCTCAGCCAATGAATCCCACAGAAAGAGCATAAAAGACATTTTGGTTTGGGTGGAAATAGCCAGCCCAAAAGGTAGAAAACACAAAGTCTAGAGAGAGAGAGAGAGTTTGTAGATTTATACATCTTTTTTTATCTTCTTTTCTCGTGTCTTGGCTCTCTCTACAGCAGTATACACATTGCAAGGGAAGGAAACCAGCCCTTCTACCTCATCTCTCTCCCGACCTTGTTTTTCACTCTTATATTCCATCTCCCCACCCACACCCACCACCACCCTCAAAACTCTACTCCTCTCTCTCTCTTTCAAGGCGGTGCTGTGGTTGTGGCAGAGGAAATCAGCAAGAGAGCTAAGGGAGGGACGGTGGGTGGGTAGCTAATTAGGCTGATTGTTAATTTTCAATGGAAACCTCCGCGAGATTTCAAGAAACCAGAAACCCATCTCCAATAAACTCGCCTCGTGGCAATGGAAGCAACAATGGGGTCCAAATTCACAGCACGCCAATCACTCCAATACCCATGTCCAGATCTGACACTAACCCTTACCCAACAACCTTTGTCCAAGCAGACACTTCTACTTTCAAACAGGTTGTTCAGATGCTCACTGGCTCAACAGAAACAGCGAAACAAGCTTCCTCGAAGACAGCCCAAGATCCACCAACAACACCGAGTCAAACTTCAAGGAACTACACCATCCCTCCCATCAAGAACATGCCGGCCAAGAGACAACAAAACAGCTTCAAACTTTATGAAAGAAGAAACAACAGCTTCAAAAACAGTCTCATGATCAACACTCTATTGCCTAGTTTTGCGAACAGTAGTAGCGCTTCCCCAGTTTCTGGGTTTTCACCAAGAAACAAACCAGAGATCTTGTCTCCAAGCCTGCTTGACTTCCCGAAACTTACACTTAGCCCTGTAACCCCATTAAACGAAGACCCTTTTAACAAGAGCTCACCTTCTTTAGGGAATTCATCATCAGAAGAGGAGAGAGCAATAGCAGAGAAAGGTTTTTATTTGCATCCATCGCCTATCTCTACTCCTAGAGATTCAGAGCCTCAGTTGCTGTCACTTTTTCCTGTAACTTCACCAAAAGTCTCAGGCTCTTCTTCATGAAAATATTCATGTCAAAAGGATTGATGATGGGCTATGGATGGTTTTGAGGGAGAGGTAGAAATCTTGGTGTTCAATTGTACAATTTGATCTCTCTTTTCATCAAATATGGTAAAGCCTTTAATTAATTTGTTTAACCATTTTCCCTTTCCCTTTCCTTTCTTTTTTTCAAGTAAATTTTCTGATAATTGGGTACTATATTTTATCATTATATGAAATTATTTAGGTGAAATTCCTTTCTTCACATTTTGTTCTTTAGGACTATCAACAAGGGTAAATGAAGTTGACTGGATGTATTTGTGTGTACATTACTGATTTTTTTTCAACAGATTTTTAGAACTATAGTTTTTTTTTTCTCTTTTACATGTATGAGTTCTCCTTTCCTCTCTCTTATTGACCTATTAATAGTAGATATTAGGTTAAGTTTTTCTTGAACTTAAAAAAAAAATTAAAATATTGTTAATATGTTTTAGTGAAAAAATAATTTAAATTGTGCGGAGATTGATTCTATGTGATCTGATTGACCTTATAAATTTAAAAGTAACTTAGACGACTCGTAAAAAAAATCAATAAAACATCTTTTTTATATTAAGATAACATCATATTGGATTCACTTAGATCAACTCGAATTAATATATCAAATATATAACCCGAGTTATGAGACTATGATAAACTCATAGAAAATAAATTATGAAACGTAGTTTTCAATCAATTCAATGTTATGAGAATTAAACTGAAATAAATCATGAAGTATAACTCTCAATCACACACTATTAAATGTTGAGATTACAAAAAAAAAATAGTTAAAAGAAGAAGAAAAAATCGAGTCAACTAAATTAATCTGTCAAACCTACCATTTATGTCATGAGATGCAGACAACTCAATAAAAATAAATTCAATATTGAAGGACATGAGATCGAGATAACATTTTTAAACAACATGATTTAAATGTGGTTACAATACTAAGAGGGTGTTTGGGAGAGCTGTTGCTGTAGCTTTTCATAGCTTTTCAAAAAGTGTTTCGTGCCGAAATACATCAAAATGACATTTTTTTATTTTTTAAAAATTATTTTTGACATCAGCACATCAAAATGATCTAAAAACACTAAACCGCCGGTCTTTAAAATGAAAAAAAAATTGTAATTTTTTTGAAAACCATGGTTGAAAGAGCTAAAACAAACTGGCCCTAAAACTCATGAACTTTATCATGAGTCTATGATATTCTTATAGGAAAAATAAAATAAAATAAATAGTGAAGTTCAATTCCCAATTGACTCATTATTGAATGATAACATTGAAAAGAAAAACTCAATTAAAAACCACACAAAAAAATGAATCAACTCGGATTAACCTATTTTGCATTATTCTCGGGTCATGAGAATGAAACAACCTAATAGAAATCAAATAAAACAAATCATGAAGTCTAATTTCAAATTAACTCAATATTAAAGAATGAAATTAGAAAAGGAAAGTTCAACAAGAAAAAAGAAATCAGTCAATCAAGTTAACTCGTTAAACTCATAATTCATGTCACGAGTAAGATAATTCAATAAAAACAATTTTAAAATATTTAAAAGAAATAAAAATAAAAATTGGGTTGTGTGCTCAATCATTGTTGGAGTAGACAGCATAACAATGTTAGTGGCAAAATAGTGCATCTGATGTTGAAGGAAAGTTCCAAAAAATTAATCAACTTGTGTGTGAGATGAGTATAAAATATGTTCTGCAAATTTGGATATGTAATGCAATGCTTGATTTGGTCCTGTTAACTTAATTAATCAGGTCAATCTCCACTTAGGGATGGTATTTTTGTCCTAAAATGGCCCACCAACTAGATGTTCATCAATTAAGTTCACCCACCCACAGGTTTCTGAACATTTATATTATTGACAGAACAGGAAAATTAAAAGTACAAGGAGTAATTACACAGTAGAAAAGCAATTTATATAAAATTGAGATCAAAACAACTTAATAGCACATATTATGTTAATAAATCATCTTATTTAAAAATTTAATCTATTAGGTGAGGTCCTAGAATATAATTTATATTATTCTTTAACACACTCTCTCAAAAAAAAGTTCTTTGAGCTTGAAACTTATATAAATCGACATTACTTTGTGCTTGATTTTTATCAAATAGAATAGGAGTGGTGAGATTCAAACTCGTGACCGCTAGGTCAACAAGACTTTGATACCATGTTAAGGAATCATCTAACCTAAAAACTTAAATTTTTAAGTGAAACCTAGAATATGATTTATATTATTATCTAACATATTATTTACCGTATATTATTTACCATTACTGTCATAAATACAGCAGCATGCTATTTTTTACTGGTTTCCTGATCTTTTCCTTCTCTGGTTTTTTTCTATCATTGGTCTTTCGCACTGGATGCTTTTGCCAACCGCTTGATATGAGAAATTTGTTTAGATTTCTTGGGTTTCTAGCAAAATTTGTTTAGATTTCTTGGGATTCTAGAAAAAATTGTTTAGTTTTCTTGGGTATCTAGGAAGATTTGTGAAGTGCGTGCGTGTAAAGGAACAACAGAAGTTAATGAACTATCTCAGTTTGCTTCTTTCAGGAAGGAAGTGAAGTCATTGTCCTTGGCTACAACTTTTCAATTTCTATTCAAATATGGTATCATGCAATGTTACTGTTTCGTTTCTTACTCTCTTTTTTTTTTCTTTTTAAATTTGAATATGTTGAGCTCGAGGTGTAGTCGTTTTTTGACCTAAGTGGAGACCTGGTATAAATTATGGGGAAAAAAGCCCAAGAAAGGGTAGAAAAAATAGATAAAAGGGAAAAGAAAGTGGACTTTGTTATGATTATGATGATTGAAAAGGAAGGGAAAAATAGAGAAAATGGGAGGGACTTTCTTTCAAAGTTTACTTCGTCATTCATCGTGTCTCTATTATTTGACAGAACTTCCGTGATCTTCTTGAACTGGTTTTTTTGCAAGTTGAGCAACTTTTGGCACCTTCTTTGGGGGCCTGGCAAAGGCCAGTTTCTGGGGCTGCTCATCGTAAGTTCTAACTTGATATTAATTTCCAACAAAAGATACAAATTTATATATATATATACACACACACACAAACACGCATCAGTTGAAGATGTAGATTCATAAAATATTCAAATCCTGTTCCCCGCAAAAACAAAACAAGAGCTTCCACCGATGCATGCGATGGAATATTTGCAATGATATCTATGGATCAGATCGCCGAGTCCACTTTTCTTGGCCTAGTTTTTTCAAAGTTTGGAAAAACTATGCATCTGCAGTGCCTCTGCTAGTGTTTCTTAGAAAAAAGAAAGGGAGAAACCTCAAAGATACATTATTTTTTTGCCAGTGTTTGTCAATAGGTCTTAATGATTTTGTCTCTTTGAAAAAACTAGCAGAATACATCCACACCCTCTTGCCCATATGATTGAATGGCGAATAAATTATTTGATCAAGACTTCAGATGAGCAAACTTTGGCCCACCAAGTGCAGATCTATACACCACCACATCTCTTTGATGGTGGTGGTGGTGGTGTCCATTGCGTGCTGCTCTGTGGTTGTGTGCAGTCCTTGTTCTGGGCCACCACAGACTACAAACCAACTCAAGACATGTTGTGCATTGTGTAGTTCATCGCCGCAAAATAAATATTGTCGGTTAACTAACCATTTCATCTAAAATTTTTAGTTCTTAAGTGAGGTTCCAGAATATGATTTATATTATTCTTTAACGCACCCCCTTAAGTGAAAGTCTTTTGAGCTTGAAACTTGCACAGATCCATACAATCTTGTGCTTGATTTTATCAAATAGAATAGGAGTAGTGAGATTGAAACTCGTGACTGTTGGGTCAACAAGGCTCTGATACTATATTAGAGAACCATCTCACCTAAAAATTTAAGTTGTTAGGTGAGACTTCAGAATATGATTTATATTATTCTTTAACACACACCCTCAAGTGAAAACTCTTTGGACTTGAAATTTACATAGTCACATACTATCTTGTGCTTGATATTTATCTAATAGAATATTGGTGGTGAAATTCGAACTTGTGATCGCTGGATCAACAAGACTTTGATACCATATTAGAGAACCATCTCACCTAAAACTTAAGCTGTTAAGTAAAGCTTCATAATATGATTTATATTATTCTCTATCAGACCACATATCTAACCACAACATCACCATTGAATTCTTAGGCCAACCATACCTTGGAGCACTACAGCTACAAAATAATCTAAAATTTAGGGTCCAACAACTGTTCTAATCATATTTCTCCGGTTGCTGCTGACTTCTGCGAGTCTTATGCAATGTATAGTCGTGACCTGTGTCTATTGTTATCTCATGTATAGTAACCTTGATTTATATTTATTTCATAAGAAAAGCTATAAACTAATCTTGAAAAATATAGAAATGTAGCAAATGTGTGGCCACCATTCAGATTAATCAAACATTCTTTGAATCCTTCAACAGGAATCTGCGACCACAACGAAGAGAATGACCTCAGCTCACAGATAGTGATAAGCTTAAAAATTTGAAGGGTCTGGATATTTTCCATTGAAGATTAGCAAGAACTTTGAATTTGTCGTGGTCCAATATTTGGCATTATAAGTGAAGGATCATGTGTGCCAAGTGGTCAGAATAATATAATTATATGTTTTGATAGTCCTTTTAAATTATATAACAAAGTGGTCACGGTAATAATTAGATACAAAGCTAGAAACAAAGAGTGCACAACGGATTTCAACAAAGGTTTCCTTTTTTTTCAACTATTGATGATGATGAATGTTTTCATATGCTTAAAAAAATTGAATTTAGCACTTGCTAAATTCATCAAAATTGTTGGTATATGAAAAAAATAAAATAAAAAATCATTTACATGATGGCAGCTCTCTCAACTGTTTGTGTTTCTCTTTTCCGAGATGATAATCAAACCCTATCCAACCATCACACACACACACACACACACACATATAAAAGAAGAAAAGTTCGACATTTACTAATTTATTTATCTGGGTGGGTTTGAAGAGGTTGCAAACCAGGACAATATATAATATTTTTAATTTGGTTTATGTGACTGGCTAAAAAAAATAAAACTGTTCAATTAGGCATGTTAATTTCTGAAATAGTTTAAAATAAATCTCCAACAATTTTGTTTTCCAACACAATCTGCACTTGTTTTATTTCCTTCCAGATGACAGGCTTCAATTTGCAGCTCTTGCCAGCCTCAATAATTAAAAGCAATTGCCTCAACCTGCAGCTGAAGTGTTTAAACATCTCAATGTGCAAAATCGAGCTGTGGAGATGAAACCAGCTTGTGGGGGTGCTGCTGAGAATTTTAGAACTCATTTTACTAAAAACAACTCGTTTTATTTATGCTCAAGTAAAGAATGATACATCATACATTTGCAACAAGATTGGTGCGTACCTTCTTTCAGATTTCAAATCAAAACTTGTTTTTCTAGCATGATAAATGTTTTGTACAAATCTGCTCAGATTTCAGTGAAAGAGGTGATCGTCTTGAAACTATGATCATCTGGAAGGGGCGCATTTCCCGGTCGGATAGAAATCATCACCTCCAAACCTGAAACACGCATGAAATTTCAAATATCAATGCGAAGAATAGCATGAAAGAGGATGGCCTTTTCTTTTACCACGCGCAGCTGGAGATCTAGAGCTCAGTTTACAGAACAAATATCTGCTCTTAACTCAAGATTCATTGCTGGAGATGAGTAAACTTCCATAGATGCCATTTCATAACACTTAGTACCGGAGTAGATTAGCTTCTTTTTGACAAGCTGTAAGTAACATGAATGTGTTTACTTTGCAAATTGGGAAACTCCATGCAATTCAGGTACAGCTTGTAGGCAGTGACATGATCTGTAATTAGGGGCTATCGGGGGTTCAACTAACATTGCCTCATTCCTAATGCTCAAAACAATGATTGTGAAAAAATGAAAAGAAATCCATTGAGCTGATTAAGTAACTCGAAACTAGTAGTGAAATGATGCACTAGGAGGATTTTGCTACCGGTCTTGCAATACTTTATAAAACTGAAGGTAACTTGTTACCTGCTGCTTTTGCAGCTACAGCTTCTTGAAAAACATCTGTCAGAAACAAAATGTCAGATGGTTTATCAACTCCAAGTGACTCTGTGATTTCAATATAACTGTGTGTCTCTTTCTTATTCCTGCAAAGCACAGGAGTAAAGAGTGTTATCAAAGTCCAAATTAAGTGGAAATGGAATTTGGGAAGCATCTATAAAACTTACCCCACAGCGGTGTCAAAGAATCCAGACAAATATTTTCTCAGGTCTCCATAGTTTGTCTTTCCAAATATAAGTCTTTGTGCCAGCCTGCTTCCACTAGAATATATATACACCTGAGGCAACATTTACATAATGGCACAAAGATAATATACATAGTCAAGGAATTGATTCCAATCCGGCAAACAGAAACCTTTGAGTCACAATCAATCAGCTCAAGGAACCAGGTTTTTTATTTCAAGGGCCATCCCTTCCCATGCATTTATACAATGGATCTCCAGCTCTTCAGTGCCACTAACAACTATTATTCATATATTCCAATTCTTATTTGTCCATTTCTACTTTTGGGTCTCCTTTCCTTCCCTAATGTTCAGATAGCAATTGCATTGTATTTTGCATGTAACAGATTGCTTAATATTCCAAACTTTTTACACACTGTAATATCCATTATAGCTATCTGTACAAGGAACTTCATATTTAAACTTAATACTTAATCTAAGAGCATCTCCAACCCATTAGCCATCAGAAAAGCCAAAGCTAAATATCTGTACTTTTTAGCTTTTGTTTTTAGTTTTATCTTCTCCAACGCAAGAACCATTTGAATAGCTAAAATGGCTATTCAGCTGCTATTTCTACATATTTCAACAGAAAAGCTAAAAGCTAAAATAATGTCCATATATTGTTGGAATACTGTTCAAGCTAATTAACCTAGAAGAACGCATGAGCTAGTAAAAAAAACCTTAATCAAGCAAAATACTTTCATGTCGAAAAAATAAGATCATAAAAACTCTAGCTTTGTTTGTGTTTGTGTAAAGATAATGGCAGACGTGCAAATGGGAGAAGTAGAGACCTTCACATTCCAAGCAGAGATCATCCAGCTCCTGAGCTTGATCATCAGCACATTCTATTCCAACAAGGAAATCTTTCTTCATGAACTTATCAGCAATGTACGTTCTTTCTATTTCATTTTTGGTGCTATTGGTTTGGTTTCTTGATTTTGATGGTACTAATGGTGGTGATTTGGGGTTTGTGTAGGCGTTGGTTAAGATTAGATTTGAGAGCTAAAAGATAAAATAATGTACATATATTGTTGGAAATGGGTTCTTTCAATAGGTATACTGTTTTAATGGAGCATCTTGTTGTTTCTAGTGAGTGAGATTTAATTGCACCCTTTGTGTTTGTTGTTTTGTCTATGTTAATGTTGTTTTCCTGGTTGGTGGATTGATGATATGAAGGCTTCTTTAGATGGAAAACTTGGAATCTAGTTTTGGTCAATTATGATATTTTGTGCAAAAATTAATATAATTGTTGATGGTTTGAAGATATTTATTTTGCGTTGGAGGCAGGCTTATGACTTGCATTGGAGGCAGGTTTGAAGATAGTTTAGTTACTAATTTGATTCTTTATAAGAAACTGGCTGCTTTTATTTCAAATTTAAAATGTTGCAAGTTTTTTATTTCAAATTTGATTTTTTTATTTAAATAAAATTAAAAAATTAATAATTATAATGTTGCAGGGTTTTTTAAAAACAATTATTTAATTATATAAACTATTCATATTAATTGTATAATTATATTATGTACAAAATAATTACACTATATTTAAAATGATATACAAAAAATGGCTCTTCTAAATAACTTTTATCATTGGAATACATATAAACAAAAAAGTTATATTTACACTATTCAAAAAGCCATTTTATCAATTTAACTCTCTAAAATGCCTTTTTGCAAAATGCTTTTTGCATTGGAGTTGCTCTAAGAGCAAGTCCAATGGTAAAAACCATTTTAGAGAGCTGAATTGATAAAAATAGCTTTTTGAATAGTGTAAATATAGTTTTTTTGTTTATGTGTACTCCAATGGTAAAAGCCATTTAGAAGAGCCATTTTTTAAATATTATTTTAAATATAATGCAATTATTTTGTATATAATATAATATGAGTAAGTTATATAATTGAGTAATAGCTTTTAAAAAACCCTCAAACATTATAATTATTAAATTTTTAATTATATATAAATAAAGAAAGTACCATAAACATTTTATTGGTTAATTTTATATGATATGGAAAATCCAAAAAGCCCTAGTGAATATCCAAGATCTATTTTCTGTAAAAATATAAATAATCTAAATTCAATACAAAAACCCCAGTGTTCTTATTTTATTTCCGTAGCAAATCAAAGGAAGTAAGAACTAATATAAATTATTTTCCATGTATTACTCAATCCAAACAGATGATAAAGCTTGACAGCAGATGAAGGACAGTATTCCAACAATATATCTACATTATTTTATTTTTTAGCTCTTTGGTTGAAACATGTAAAGATAGCAGATGCCGATGAGAATAGCCATTTTACCTACTCAAATGCCTCTTGTATTGGAGGAGAGAAAACTAAAAAAAAGGTAAAAGGACAGTTTTTTAACTTTGGCTTTTCGAATGTCATCGGTTGGAGATGCTCTAACACCTTCTTAACAACTTGAGTGAATAGCTATCTAACACAGAATCCAAGGAGCCATTATGTCGCAGCATCACTTCAGATGTAAATACAATTAGGGAACAGTTATTAATAAGAAATACTTGAGATGCAGCACTAACATCCCCTTCTGTCTACAACGGTAACAGTTCACAGTAATGGAGTATTTCAGGATAAATGGGCAGAAAATTGGCATGTGATCTTTAGAAATTACTGTTTGAATCAATCATAGAGAAGTGAGAATTTGCTTTGATGGGTATTTAGCTACATTGACAGGTGGAAACCAAAGTGCAACTGTGACATTTCATGCTAGCATAAATAAAAACTAAATGGATAAATGCTGAAAAATAGAAATAGGAAGAACCTTTATGCCCAAAGCATGCCACTTCTCCAACACTTCTGGAACATCATCATAAACTACCCCTTCCAGTTCATTATTCTCAAATCCAGTTCTCCATATATGACCCTGATTCAATAAATTTTAATATTACAGGTAAAACTTTATACCGAGCATATCTATTGGTTACCAACTTTACGTTTCTGAATACTTACTTGTAATTGTTTCAATGCAGTGATCTTTCGATCTGCTTTTATCATTGCTTCCACATTAGCAACCAAAGCTGCAATTACCTCCTCTTTCCCAGCATCATCTGTTGGAATAGGAACAGCACCATCAACACCTTGTTTCAAGTCATCTTCAACCTACAATAACAGATATAACAGCTCATGTCAACATATTTCCAAAGTCCCTGAACTACTAAACTCATAAATTACAAGCAACGATCTCCTTTGATAAAAAAAGAGACTAAGAAGTGCTAAGCTTGGCCATCCAAATCCACTTTATACTGTTTTGAGCAATACAAAAGGAATTCAAGTACAATTTGTTGGGTGCTGACTAGTTAAGGTAAAATTAAAAGCATTGCAAGGGAGAGTTTCCATCAGCCAATTGACTACATCACAATCACATGCTACAAGTCCGGATATCCATCTCTACTAGCTGAATTTTCCATTTTCTAAGATTGATAGATTATTTGCACTTCTTTCTGGAACATGCTACAAGTCCGGATATCCATCTCTACTAGCTGAATTTTCCATTTTCTAAGATTGATAGATTATTTGCACTTCTTTCTGGAACATCCAAAATTCTAGGGCCATCTATTGAGATTATGTTCCTAAAAAGTCCTTGTCCAATACAGAAAGAGTTGCCATCTTTTCTCTCCAGTTCAACTATTTGGTGTGCTTCTCTCTCTGTTTTTTCTTGTTCACAACAACCTAATACATTTTACCATTGACGTTCAAAAGGAATAAGGAGGGCATTAAGTTTCAAAAACTATTAGCAACTAACTTCTTGACACACTCCCCATGAATGAATATAAATCTTTACCATTGTTGCACTCAATTTTCAAAAGATCAATGTTACAATTCCACCAACAGCATGCAATAGAAACCATAATCAATGTGGTACAACAATTAATTGCTATCATACCAAAACTTGTAACAATGATTCTTACTTGTGCGCGCAACAACTTTATATCATCGTGAGTTTCCGCAGTCTTGTATGTTGCAGAAAAATGCCTCCCAACATTATCACGGGCATATGGAAAGAGAACATCAGCAACAAATGTTATTGGAGTAGTAGTTCCCTCAATGTCAAGAACAATGCAACGCTGCAACAAAAACAATTGAAGAATAAAAATGTTTATTTGATGTGACAGAAAACAAATGATAACAGAAAAAAAATTCAAAACCGTTGCAGATTTCAAACCACAAGGGTCTGGGGCCAACATAAATCACAAGTTTTTGTTAATTCAGTGTAACATGCGTCAAAATTAAGATGCAGAGAATATCAGTAATGATGGAGACATCGTTTTAAGAGCTTACTGGCAATGGCCCAGTTCTATTATCTGAATTGTCCATGCCTGCCTTAACCACCATTTTTACATTTCCATTACAGCCTAAAACTCCTTTGAACTTTTGAATTCGGCCACGGCTTGGGGTGGACCAATCCAGGCCCATTTGATGAAGTTTTATAGCAGCATCAAACAGATAGTGATAACATTCAGCCTGAAAGATTTGAGACCAATTGAAGTATAGCTCCAAACAGCAGTGAGATAAAAGAAAAAATATATATGAATTGATCATTTGGAGATATAAAAATTATGTAGAATCAAAACTTGTCTGTAAGGAATTGAGGATACAGGATCACACACATGCAGCTAGTTTTGGGTTAGAACCATACAAATATATTATCTCAAAAAAAATTCTCCCTCAAAATTTCAAGCTGCTGTATATCCTGGGGTTTCCTTGATTGGCAAAATAACACCAATTTAAGGGTCAATCAACAAACTTCCTAAGGTTTCTGCTATAGTGAATTAGAGGAAATTATATAGCAACAAGGAGACAGGGGAGTTAAGATTATGAGCAGAAACAAAAATAAGAAACTTGAAAAGAAATCTTTTAACAAGAGATCCAATGAACCCCTTACATAGCTAAAGTTATTTCAACATTTTATCAATAGTTTGAATAGCGTCCCAGGTCAAATATCTATTGAATTCCAGAAATAATGGCAATATCAGTGCAATACTTGAAGCAGCCTAAGCTTTGCCCATGTTCCCTTTTCTCTTCACCTTCACCGACAGAAGGAAATTAACATGTGATTCAAAGATTAAGAATTTGAAAGTCACTTTAGATTCATAGCATTTCAAAAATAACTAGCTAAAATCAACTGATGATAGGTAACTTTTATGATTGATCAACTGATGACAGATAACTTTTTATGATTGATCTGGCCCTTCATCACTAAAATTTACAACGATGATCATGCTAATCAGCATTCTTAAGCAATAGTGGACACTTAATAGCAGAACAGTCAACTAACAACAACAAATAAAAATAATGAATTTCTGTGCAGTTGCCAACTTCATTCAGATCCTTCAACAGCAGGCACAGACCTGGGTTTTGGCACTGATCCATGAGTCTCCCCATATATATATACCATGGTTGCGAACAAGCACAGCTGTTGTTTTTGGGTTCTCTTCAATCTGAAACATATTAGTGTGTTCTAAGTCGTCTAAAGCATACCCCACTGAATAAACAAAAAACTGGGGATCAAAGAAAAAATTTCTCAAAGAAGGCATTCATTCTCCAGAAACTACAGCGAAGGTAGCAAGGGTCGGTTTTGGTTATGCCACTCGTCATTGTGATAATGAGCTACTAAGGAATAATAACCAAGAGATCACTGAAACAATCATCCATCAGCAGAGATAATCAAGCAGAATAATGGAATGAGGAAACAAGCACAAATTTCTCCAGTAAATATATGATGAGACAACAGATCTACACATGGTGAGGTCCAGCTCATAAGGAATATATGATTAGTTGCTCTCCAAGTATCTTTTGTTCTACAGATGAGCATAGAAAGTCAAATGTTAGAAACCAAGCTACACATTATAGATGCCAACAAATAAAAGAACATGCAGCTTTAGTAAGAGAATCTGCAAGCTCGTTTTCATAGGCTGTGTTCTCTATTATTGGGACAACAAGTTCATCATATATATATATATATTCAGTTAATTTCACTTGCTCTATTAGTAAAAATCTAACGGTACCATATGGCAATTGTTTCGCAACTGCAGATTACCTATGTATCTCATCAACCAGGTTGGATTTGATGTTTCATGCTCACTGCCTATTTGCTTCTAATCCATTTAGAATTCTTTAAATATGAGATTAAATAAAGCCATTTCCGAATCTTTACTAGTAATATTTTACTCTCCTAAAAGCTTTTACTAGAAGCAATAAAAAATATCCGAATTATTCCAATTTTCCTGGCTTTTTACATGTTTCTTCTGATTTTATAAACTTCCCCTAACACCCCTATCACAAAACTTACATTCAAATCACAAATAACAAACCATCTCAACAACAACAAACTGACTTTTTATTATTTAGTGGATCATGTTTAGGTAATGTCATCATTCAGTATGGTCAAGATGGGCTATAGGATTGGAGAACACTCATTCATTTAACAGATTGATCATTGTCACAAGACAAGATTTTATCCCATGACTGTGAATGACAGCTCCTGCACTACGCATGTCATATGCCTGCCTGCATTACACCAGAATAAATGTTATTTGTGACACTAAAGAAAAAGTGAAATTTCATCTTATCATGTTAATCCGAATATGAGATTACACTGCAACTCCTATAAAGCACTTGAAATCTGCCATTTCATTATATTTTTCCTCCATTGTAACAGTGACCAATCACTAACTATTAGTAACTAGAAAATAAATATAGCATCATGACTACCATCACAAGTACGAATTCAAAGAGACACAACATTTAATAAAGTTGTAAGCAAAAATTATGCTTAGAACACCAGAACATCCCATATAGCAAATGTTAAAACAAATCAAATAGGAACTCACTACTGTTTTATTACTGTGCAACATTGCACTAATAATAAACCATTGATTCAGATTTGACAGTTATTGATAACAACTCAAACTCCATTCTTTATGTGCTATCAAGTAGAAGACATAATCGAACCAAATACCGTCAGAAAAAGAGGAGCACGATCAGAACATTTGGGAGGCTTGTGTGGGTAAGGTTTCGGAGATGGCGAGGACAATATAGACCCGTTTGTAGCTAAGACATACATGTCCTCTTGTTCCATTCTCTCCTTCTGCACTCCTGCTCAATTACAACAAATATTCAACTTAGATAAAAAAAATTTCCCAGTAGTCAACAACAAGCCATGAAAATACACAGAAAATACAATGAAGTACCAACACCAAGTAAAAGAAAATTAAATTGATAGAAACACACAAGGAACTAAGCACATATACACACAACTAAGCTTCAGTATCAAATCACAATAATAAAGAAGAAATACAGCACAACACAATCAAAGTAAGCTAAGAGAAAGAAAAAAAAAAAAGAGCCAGAAACCAAAACCACATAACCAGCATAACCAGCCAAAAACATTAACAAAACCAATCAAGAATCCATAAAAATACAAACTTTTAACACATAAGCCAACCCTTTAAAAACCAGAATATTAGTATTACCAGAAGGGGACATGAGAATAAATTGTTGGCGCTTAGGGATAGTATCATCATGAGCCTTAATGGTGATGCTACCACCAATCCCAGAAACCCATCCACGGCTGTAGAACTGTTTGCAAATATCAGCAATTAACACCCTTGTATCTTTAATGGCCTCTAAATAAGCTTGTGATGCCACCTTTGCTGCTGGCAGTCCTCCATAAACTGCCAGTGCTGGTGGGGTTGCCGCCATTTGCTTGTTTTCTCTTTCTAGAGAGGGACAATAAAAAGCATGGATTACAGAGAGAGAGAGAGAGACTGCAACTTTTTTGTATGGTGTGTTTATTTTTATATTTAAAAAAAAATAAGTAATTTTTATTATTACTAATTTTGTATTGTTTTAATGTGTTAATATTGCACAAAAATTTAAAAACAAGCATAAACATCATTTATTTAAAATGTGTTTATATTTTTAATGTTGATAGTTGATTAAGGATTTGTTTGGTTAACAGTTTTATAAAATACATTTTTAGTTGTGATTGAGAATTGATAATAAAAAATAATTTTATATATTTAATTATTATATTTTTCATATTATTTTTGAAATTAATTTATATATATATATATATATATATGTATATATTCAAGTTGAGTTTGATAATATTTTTATTTATCTATTGCTTATCAAATAAAATTATTATCCATTCAAAAAATAGAGTATTGTTGTTATAGAATTCTCTTGCGCAACAGAGATTGTAGAAGACAGCAGTTCACAAAGGTAGGGAATCGCACGATCAGATTCCTCAAAGCCCGGTTTGGAACAAGGCGAGTGTTCATGAGTATCTGCCCTGTCTTGGGGCAAGTACAGTGCCCTTCCTCCATCCACATACATATTGAACTCCGATCATAAGTCTGCCCAGTTGAAAGTATCACCGGATCTCGCATCAAATCCAACAATATCAGACAGAAAAAATCCTTAGGTATTGTAATAAAAGTTTCTGCAATCTCTTGAGCAATCAACCCTTTTCTCCGCTTCTTCTGATTCCCAATTTGCAACTCCACCTCATTTTCCCCAAACCCATTAACCACCGCGAAGGTGTGGGCTCAATCTCTCTCATTACAAACAATTTACTCCTCCAAGAACCCAATTTCTGTTATACATCTCTTCGCATCTTTAATCCCCACGAAAAACAATCTCAACTCCGCTAGACTAGGAATCCTTCCATTCTCAAACACATTGAGAAACAAAAACAACCCTAATCTCAAAGCCTCCTCATCCTTATCAATAAATACCCTCGTTCTGGGTAAAATGGAAGATCTTTGTCCAAATGCTCTAACGGGTTGTTGAAACAATAGCTATCAGTGTTGATTTAAGGGTTATTGTGTCATAATGTTTCAACGGTAACAATGGATTTGTGTTCTGTCGGTGGGATGTTAGGGTGGAGGAGAAATGAAAAGCAGGCAAAGTAGAAGTTCTCTGCTTTTTATAATAAACTGTGTTCCGAAAGCTATTTTTGATGGGTCTCATGACAATTAAAATTGTGGTTGTTAATTAACCACACAACAATCAAACTACTTTCCCTCAAAAATCACCCGCAAACACAATACCACACGGCCACTAAGACTTTGAAATTCAGCTTTAATTATTTAGATTTAGAATTCATTTATTTTTTATTTTAAAATAATTTTTGAAAAAGAATTAAAATAATTTCTTTGTTTTAAATTTTTTTGTGTGTTTTACATCATCATTTTAATGTGTTGATATTAAAAATATTTTAAAAAATATATTATTTTAATATATTTTTAAATAAAAATTACTTTGAAAAGTAATTGTTATCACACTTCTAAACACCCTTTAATTACTGTAATATATTAGATTGGTTGTTAGTGACATGATTATGTTAATTAAGCAGGTTTGACATGTGTAGTAGTAAGCCAAATGTAATTTTAATGATAGGTAAAAATTATTGTTTTCACTATAAAAAATTAAATATATTTTTTGTAATTTCAAGATAAAAATATATTGAATTGACTAATATTAATTTGGGTTAATCTAACAAATTAACAACTTAAGACTCGAATCATGATATCATCATATAAAGTAGATTAAAACAAGTTATGAAACTCATTCTCAATCAACATAATATTAAAAGATAAAATTTAAAAACCAATGATCAAAGTTAACTTGTCAAACTCACTATCTAAGTCATAAGACTAGGATAATCTCACAGAAAATAAATCAAAACAAATTATGAGACTTAGTTCCAATTAATCCAATGTTGAATAATAAAAATTTTAAAAAATATATCAATTACAAAAAGATAAAAAAAAAAAATGACCCAAGATAACCTAGTTTAACCCTTCAAACTCATTATCCATGTCACGACACCAAGATAGCCTTATAGAAAATAAACTGGAAAAAAAATCGACTAAGATGAGACTAGGATGACCTCATAGAAAGGAAATTAAAATAAATTATAAATTTTAATACCCAATAAAATCATTGTTGAATAGCAAAATTGAAAAAACATTAATCTAAAAAAAAATATAGTGAAATGAGTTTAGTCTACATAGGTTCGCCTGCAAAAGATGTGATCTAGATTGTGAGACCAGGATAATCTTATAAAAAAAATAAATAAAATATGTAGTTTAATTCATAATCAACCTAATATTGAAGGATAAAATTGAAAAATAAATATTAATTAAAATAATTTGAGTCAACATGATTAAACTCATAACACAAGTCATGAGACTATGATAACCATATAAAAAATAAAAAATTATAAAACTTAATCTTCAATAATCAAATGTTGAAATATAATATTAGAATAAATAAATAAATTAAAAGAAAAAAAAATATATAAAAAACATTATTGTGATGAATAATGTTTTGTGAGGTATGGACTAGTAAAATAACATTATCTCTGTTAGTTTTTGTTAATAATATTAATTAATTAATTAACATTTTAATTGTTGTTTATTTTAGAGTTTAGTAGGGAAAGAAGAAATTTAGCTCACAAAATACCTCTACACTACTAGTTTTTGTCTTCTTCTTTTGCTTTGTATTTTTTTAAGCTCATTGGATTTAGCTTCTATATAAGTATAGACTAGTTATTGGTGATTTAGTTTTTTTGTCTTCTTCTTTTTCTTTTTATTTTTTTAAGTTCATTGGATTTAGCTTCTACACAAGTATAAACTAGTTGTTGGTGATTTGGATCTTCCAAATGTATATGGATGGATGAATGTTAGAGGGTTTTTTTATTTACCAAGCAATTTGTGTACTAAAACTAAGCATTCTAATTATTGTATTCAAAGAAATCCTTTTATGAGTAAACTCATATGTTAACAAGAAATTTCTTTACAAAATTAACAAGATGATTTACTTTGAAAAGTTTATTGACTGTACAAAAAAAATCAACACGTTATAATAGAATTTATCACCCAAAATTAATAATTTTTTGGTAAAAATATATGAGGTTTAGTGCAAAGCAATTGTAAAAGTTAATTTATTCATTGAAGAAGTATTATAATTGTAATCATTTATAGTTTTCACCAA
The DNA here is from genome assembly GCA_025169955.1 of Salix arbutifolia. Taxonomy (NCBI): domain Eukaryota; kingdom Viridiplantae; phylum Streptophyta; class Magnoliopsida; order Malpighiales; family Salicaceae; genus Salix; species Salix arbutifolia. The sequence continues at coordinate 13,301,022 of CM045912.1, read as the reverse complement.
ACAATTACTTTAGGGCATGAAGCTTCTCTTGATTTATTATTATTATTATTATTATTATTATTATTATTAATAATAATAATAGACATGTATTACACCATTTTTGTTGTTTAAATTCCTGTAACTTGTGAATCATGCTAGTCAAAATATCACTAGCCCACAACTTAAAACAAATAGAAAACAAAGAAGAAAGGGCTTATATAATGGAAAGGAAAATACACTAACTTTACACTTGGATTATTAATTCAATTAATGGAGAGAGAGAAAAGCCCATTAAATTTAATTATTCAAGTCAAACCCACATGAAATTATAGTGCTTATAACATTAAAAGTTAAAATTAGGCTTAAAAACATTCAAATTTTGTAGGAGAGATTTTACGCAAAATAGGTTTTAAGCTTGGGCAACTCATTTAGGTTATAAGAGATTATTTAATGCAAAGAGAATTATTTGTTTCAGTATATGAAATTATAATTTAATTAGTTTTTCCATAACTTTTTCAATAGTGCCTAAAAGATAATTAAAATTGTTAGTGGGAGAATCTCGTCAACCCATTATTCCTAATTTTCTCACTAAAAATAGGATGAAGAATAATGTTAAAGTTGTTTTTTCTTATTTTGAAAAACAAATTAAAGGAATTTCATCAGCTCATGTTTTTTAATATTCTCTATATAAAGGGATTAAAGAAAATGTTTAAAAAATGAACTATTTTGAATAGAATTTTGTGTAGAAATTCATGACTATTCTTCACCTATTTTTTCAATTTAACACTGCTATTTTTTTAAGATAGATTTCATCTCTAAGATTTCTTTTTTAACTAGAGCTTAGTTTCAGTCTTTGAAAAGGGATAATTAAATGTTATTTTTCTTTTTTTGTTTATTGAACCTTGTTTGGAAGTGCATCTAAACAAGGTAAAATTGTTAAAGTCTTGAAAAACTTATTACAAATATCATAGTTGCACCAAATGAGGAACAATAAAGTTTTAAGAACAAATGATTTGTTAATGACAAAATTGAAAACCTCATTATTTTAAGGTACTTCAATTAATAAGTATTTTTTTTAACTTAAACATAGATTTTATATTATTAGTTTTCATTCTAAGACTTTCATTTATATTAATTGATATATACTTAGTATATATTCTATAATTCTATTATTCATGCTAGAAATTTGATTATATATCAATTACAAGTTTGAATATATGCTTACTACGCATGTTATAACTTTGTTATTATGTTTACGAGTTTTTATTTTGCATGCTTATAAATTTAAATTTGTAAGAACATTAGTATTTTATTACTCAATATTTTATTTATTTAATATGCCTTTATAATCATAACTACTAAATTTATATTTTATCTTTTTTTTCTCGAGAAAACCTCACTTCTCAGAAAGCGCATTTTATGGGCCTAGGTGAGCGAGTAAAACTCTGGCTGTTCCAGACTCTTACAAGAGAAACATGCCCTGACTCGAACTCGAGACCTGCTATGCAGATCTCAATTCCTTTACCATCACGCCCCGCCCCTTGGGGACCAATTTACGTTTTATCACTAATCTAATACTATGAAAAACAATTATGTGTATAAGTTTGTACGTCTTTTTTGCTTGTATAATGAAATAGCTTCATAACCAACAAAAGATGAATGAATGGTAAAAAGTCTTGGGTATATCTACATCGAAGCATTCTAAAAGATCATCAAATTGAATCCCAATCATCACATTTTAGGTTGATTTGGGCACAAGCTTAATGAGAGATTCATTAAACTTGTTTTGTTGTCTTAAAATGAGTGATCAAGGAAAGAGAAAGTCTAATTAATTTATTAGATTAAACTTTGAGAAGCTTTATAAACATACTTCTAGACACGTGCATGTATACATATGAAATCGGGTGTATAAAGATTGCTAACTTGCAACTATCAAGCATATTATATATATATATATATATATATATATATATATATATATAGACACACACACACATAAAACAAAAATTATCTTTTCTTTTAAAAATGGATGAAACTTCAATTTGATTAAGCTTGATTTCCATTTCTCCATATTGATCTTTGCTCTTACCCTTTAATTTATAACTAGTTTATAAACCAATGTGAGTTATGTGTGTGTTTGTGTGTGTGTGTATAAAATGAAGGTAAAAAACAGTAAAGTCATAAAAGGTTGTTTAACATTGTTATTAAATACAACTTAACAGGTTAACTTTGAAACCCCTCAACCTCACTTTTTGACTCTAGGTTTAAATTAAATGTATAAAACTTGTCTTGACATGACTTAGTCAACTTGATGAGTTCAAAGATAATCAAGATGACAAGTAAAAAATGTGGATTGTGAACTAGGTTTTATAATTCTTTTTTTTTTCATATTTGTTTTTTAGTTAATTATATGATAATAAAAATATATGATTGCAAAACTAAGAATAAATCAAATATTAGAATGTTTGTTTGAGACTATGATAATCTTATAAAAAGCAAACCAAGTAAATTATAACTAACCAATTTAAAATCAACTAAAAATTGAATAATGAAATCAAAAGAAAAAAACAATAAGAAAACACAATAAAAATATATTACTAAAAGATGACGTTAAAGAAATCAAGAAAAAGGACAAATGATAGAAAAAATGGAGGACTTGCTTCATTGTTTATATGAATAATGAAGTAGGTGGATTTTAACCTCTATCTTTTAAAACTATTTTAGAATGTTAGAATGTTTATTTATGACTGAGATAACTTCAAAGATAAAAAACTAAAACAAAATATAAAGACCAATTCAAAATTAACTTAATATTCAATAATGAAAATAAAAAAACAATAAAAAACTCAATACAAACCTAATATTGAAAGAATTAAATTTAAAAAATCAAGAAAAAAGATAAAATAATTAAAAATTAAAAAATATTTTTTCATTATTCATATAAATAGTGAAATAGGTGGGTTTTACCCCAACTATTTTAATCTATAACAAAGTATTTCTCTTTGATTTCCCATCACATTACAATTTAAAATAAAAGTTAATAGTGTTGCGTGTGAGCTTTTACAGTTAGAAAGCTTATAATTATGTATGATAATTTAACATGACTTAATATATATCTACATGAGTTGATCTAAATAAAATTATTTTTATAAATATTTATTGTTTTGAATTAGATATAAATATTCAAAACTTTACCTAATAGATAATAAATAAGATATGGATATTGTCATGTCTATCCCAAAATCTCATTTCAAACCTGACCTAAAATGAATATGTTCATATTTTATATGTGCGCGTGCACAAAAAAATAAATAAATAAAAGAACTCATACTTTTACTTTGGAACTAGACTCAACTAGCTATGGATTTAAATAATGTTATTACTTTTTTATTCTTTTTTGTTAGAAAAATAGACGTGTTGTGAGGATAGTTTTTTTTTCCTTTTCTTGTCTTTTTTTTATCATTTTTTTAGACAAGGGTGAGATTACTTTTGTTGAAAACACAACTATTTTTGTTAGTGTATATGTCATACAATCAATTTATTGATTATATGTGGCATTATCTTTATTCATGAAAAAATATACTTATAATTAATAAAGGCTATTCTTTATCTTTAACATTCATCTATCTTTTATAAATAAAACTAATATTTGATTAATAAATATAGAATAAAGATAAAGTTTTTTAGAGAATATATATACCCTGTAGAAAAAATATATACACTGTAGCCAATAAGTTGATTATATATGGCACCACATGCAAATATATTTATAATTAATAAATATTTTTCTTTATCTTTAATTTTCACTTATATTTGATTAATGAAGAAAATGCTTGGTTAATAAATATATAGTAAAGATAGAGTCACATTGACAAAAATATTTTGCAAAAGAAATTATAAATTGATTATAACTACTAAATTCTTATTGCATTATAACATTGTTTCTAAAAATTATTAGTCAATGTTTTATAAAAACTTGATAATAATTTGAGATATCGAGGCTCATACATATTATATTATTTTTTTATAATAAAAAAGAAATTATTTTATAAATTAAGGAATGAGTGATATCAAGAACTAATATGTATGTGTTTATTAGATGATATATACACTGAATTGATCCACATGAAAATTTTATATGACAAGATTGCTTGTGTCATAGAAAGGCTCACATAAAAATTTTATAAGTGATTTTTAGACTTAAAAGCACTAAGGTTTTTTTTTTTTTTTTATATATATAAAATATTATGTTTTGATCTTGTTATATATTGTCTTAGTCAAGAATAACAAACAAGTAGACATTGATATAATATAAACTATATAAAGATATTTTAGTATTCAAGAGATAATTAATCACTTTTACATGAGTTAAATAAAATATTTCATATTTTATCAAGTAATATTTATTGTGAAATCCTTGCATAGGGTAGAATAATTTGTAGAATGAGATTTTAAAGGAGTTTCAAATCTTATTCAAAAAATTAATGACTATGTTATTGAGAATAAATATAATTTGACTAAGCACACCCTGTGCTATAATATCAAAAGCAAAATATTCATGATGAAATGATAATAATTACATTGTGCAATTGATCACTGAAAGATTCAGTAAATCATTTATGATTTTTTTTAATATTTGAGGTATAATGGTATATTTTTAAATAATGCACTTGATATTTAAATATAAATTAATAGAATTAATAATAAATTAAGTATTTAATTTATTTAATTCTATTTTTATTAGGATTATACTTTACATTTGAGTCAATATATTAAAAACCTAGTGGTTCATAATAAAAACCATCAATCAATTGACCGTGAGCTAGCCTTAAGATTGGTTTAGAATTGAGATTTTTCAATCAATATATTTTCAATCTCTTATAAATAATAAAATCAAATTATTCTTGAAATCGAATTCTAATACAATATTGAGATGCTTTGTTTTAGATTGCAATAACTATTTAAAAAATAAATTAATAAATTTAAATAATAAAACAAAAAACAAAAAAGGGAAGAAAACATATGTTTTCCCTGGATACAATACATATTGAGCCCTTTTTCTTTTATAAAAAAATTAATTTAATAATAAAGAAAAAGCAAAACCAATTTAACTGTAAAAAATATTTCTTGACCGGTCTTGGTGCGGTTTATCTCTCGGCTTCAGACCCACCCCATACTTCAGCAGTGCAAGCTAGGCAGGATATCTAAAGCCCACTAATACATTCCCAGTTCCAAGCTCTATCCTCTCTATCCACCTTAACCATGTCGAGGGGAACAGACCGTCTGATAAAGAGTGTGAAGCAATTCGCTGACTTACAATACAAGCTCTTCACTGCTCGTTATGGCCAACAATTGATTGATATTTTCGAGTTCCCAGTAAAACTCGTCTTGTCTCCTTTCACTCTTGCTTTTGACATTGTTGGCTCCGCTCCTCGTGGCTTTGGCGTCCCTGAGCTTGTGTCCAAGTTCTCCTATGCTTCTATCTTTGTATAAATCTCGACCTTTCCTAGTCAGTTGTTATTTTGTGCCATGTATGTCCTGTGCACTGTGTGCTGTTTTTTTTTTGCAAAGTTAGAGACTTTATGGGTTGTTTTCATTTTACTTATCGTTACTTACATGGGTTTTCTGGTGTTTTTAGTTGCATTTCTCCTTTGCTTAAATGGGACACCCGGTGTTTGTTCACTTATGTTTCAAGTGGCATTTGACATATATAGGGATTCATAGTAAACCTTGATGATAATTCGGTGGCATTTCGAACCATTTGGTTTAAGTGCTACATTGACGGCTGCCTGCAACTATAGCAATTTTGCTGGATCATTGTACTTTTATGCAATCTTCTATTATTTTCTTTTCTATGAAAAGGTTTTGGTTGCGAGATAAGCCTGAAGTCATCCATTTCTTGCACTTCTTGATGTAAGCAGTTTTGCATGTCATATATGGTTCGGGAACAACATTCTAGAGATCATTGCTTTTTATGCAATTATTTGTGTATGCAGAGCTGGCACAATTTCTTACGATTTCCTTCCTCTTTTTGTTACTTTGCGGGTCATTTTTGGCGAACACTAATTTTAAAGATCATTTCACTTTTCTGCAATTTACTTACAGTACTTCACCTTTTGCACCCACAATGTTCTTCTTGCAGCATATATACTATTGTCCAAGCTTTGAGATTTTGATTACCTTCATGTTGACGTAGTGGTTCTTGAAGTTACACTTCTCATTTGGTTAGGCTGATTCGCTTCTCTTCCATAATTGGTGTTTTTTTTTCCTGTTATGGATTTCGGAACAGTATTCATAGAAATTTCACCGAATTTTTTTTTTATCTTCTTTGCAGGCTGTTGCTACTTTGGGGACATATGATATTGCATTGGAGATGGGAAAAAAGGTGATATGTCAAAGGTACTGACCCTTTCTCATGTCAATAATTGTTCTATTCCAGTTTGATAGTATTTGTCATGATAATTTATGGTATCCATTGTATTATGCAGAACTTTTGATGGTGTTTTTTCTTCTATCTATGCAGTTGAATATCTTTCTCACTGCTAAATTAAAAAACCTGTCACCTTGGGAACAACTGTTACCAAGGCAGACTTGGAAGTCAGTATTTTTATTAAATATACCTTACAGAATGGGTTCCTATGATTGTCATCTAAATGACACACTAAATGCTTGTCATGCAAATTTGCCTTTTTGCCTGTCAGAATGAATTAGAAATGATGTGTGGCTTAGGATAGCTTTCTCCCATTTGTTGACGTTCTGAATTGCTTTATTTTTGTTGTGTTTAATAGCCTTGTCTTGGTTGTGATGTCCTTCACTTGATAACCAAACTCTTGTTATAGTCAGCCACATGAAGTTCTATGAAGAGCTTCTTTCTAGGAAAGTTAAAGATTCAACTTATATTATATCAGTGCAGAACGATGTAAACTGACTAGAAGGGTGATAGTACATCATATTTGGTTTGCTTTTCATATTGTTCATAATAACATAAATGTCAAGTTGTTCACATCGAAGTTTCAGGGATGCTGAGCTGAAATGTTTGAGCAATTGCCTACAAATTTATTTTTGAATGTGTGGTGAAGATATTCTGTGCTTGAATTGCGGAGCTTTGTTCCTTTTCTTGCCCCCTGCATTGTCATGATTCTGTTTTAACTTGTGCTGAGAGCTGGAGAGTGCCTATTTGTTGTCAGTGAAGCAAAGCAGTGTATCTTTTCAAAGGACTAAAAATTATTCCTTTTAAAAAATGAACTAAGACGATGATGATTTTTTTTGAATCCAATGGAGGATGGAATTGTATTCAATACGCTTACCATTTTAATCTTTCTAGTTGCCTTGGAAAGTAGTAGAACATGTCTCATTAAGATTGGTGTATTCATTTAATTTATGCAGGAATTGTCACACTTGCAATGGATGGCAGGCACTGCGGTGTCATATGTGCAAAGGAGCAGGGAAGGTGCACTACCAAGTTAAAAACTACACCTTGAGAAGGTAGTGAATGGGGTAAAGCTCACCAAAATAAAATCATGGTAATAGGAAAAACCAGACTCTCATAGACAGAAAAATTCATCAAACATGCATCTAAACAAGCCTGGAATTTGAAAACTGCCAGTGCATGTATACATCAGAACTACTGTACCATAAAGAGTGACACTCCAATAAATCAGCGTCACTCTAGTTATGAATTTTCTATCAACATAGCAGACCACACATAACTTGGTACTTGCTAAATTGTTTTCTTCTTCTTTGATGATAAAAGTGTACATGCTTGTTGAGCTCCGTTTTAGAATATGTGATCAGCTGATACCTTTGTCTGATATGAGCTGCATACTTCATAATTTTCAAGTACTGTTATCTATTTTATGGTAAAATATCTCGAGTTTTCAACCAACATGTTGCAGTTTCAGGGCTTCAGAGGAGTCACTTCATGAATATGTTGCAATGCAGGATTTCTCAGCATCCCTTTCCTAGTTCCTATAATCCTACTTCAAGAAAGCCTATTTTTTTTGTAGTTCTTGGCTTCGCAGTTGCCTCTTCACGAATCTTATAGAGATTATTGGTTGCCTCTTCATGAATCTTATAGAGATTATTTTGTACATCGCAAAGCAAAAATCAGCATTACTGAGAGTTCTTTTTGCTGGACATCGATATCTTTAATGAATAATTTACTCTTTCCAATGAGTTCTGTAACCAAAAGTACAGTGCTCTCGAATTGTTTATATGCTGTTCTATGGATACTTTTGCAGCGGTGAGAAGGCTACAGCTGAATGTATTGCTGATGCCATTGCTGACAATCGAGCTGAGCTGGTGCACCTTCCCTCCTCCATGGATCTTAACATGCCTTTGCCATCTAAAGACTGTCCAACTTGTGATGGAACGGTGAGACTTGAATTGCCAAGCATGTCTATCCAAGTTTTCATCCCTGTACATTAGTATTGATATTGTAGTCTGAACCTGATGTTCTGTTATCTCAGATTCTGAAAGGTTCTTTCTGACTTCAGTCTATTTTGATCAGCAATGAACATCTTCACCTTACCATGGAGCCCCTTTTGATATAGTTTAATAAAAAATATGCCTTTTACTATTTTTCCAACCTTATATTTGTTACAATAATTGAGGAAGTGATGTCCATGGCACATACTTTTTCACTCTTTGAGCATAAGCTGAACAACTTTTCTGTGCATGAAATGTTAGGTTATGATAACTGGGTTCAATATTTATTGATGTTGCAGGGTGTAATGAGCTGCCCTGAATGCAAAAACAAATTACAAGTCAGGATCTCTGCAGATGATGTAAGTTTGTCTTCTTCTTTTTATACATTTTTTATGTGAATTTGCTGATACTGGTTTTTGTTTATGACCGCATAATATGAATACAGTCAAGTAGCTCCAGACTTTCAATGTGAACATTACAACCAAAATTTAAAGATTCAATCTCTCTGTGGCTTCTCCTGAATTTGTATGAACAACATGGTTGACATTGCTAGGAAGCAATCCTTGTAACCAACATCTTATGTTGCTATGCATGGCAGTGCAACTACTTTAAAAATCCAAGTCTTTGATTGTTCTGAAAATTCCTGAACTAAAAGCTATAAACATCAAAGCTGTGCTTCATAATGGAACTGAATGGCATTACACTGCAGTGGAATATCTCTTTTCCTGTGTATTGATTTTGTGATCCATTTAGATCAACTGGAAACTCTTCAAAAGGGGAAAAAAAACGAAGAAGAAGATCAATAATCCTAGTTAGACTCTGAATGGATGTCAACCTAGGATTATTCAGAAACACAAAAACAAAATATCACCAAGGGTAAGTATATTTGGCTATATCAGGTTGGACCATGGGTGATAAAACAAAATAATAGCAGCAACAGATAGTAAATTGTAAGAGTGTGTTCAGATTATTCAGATATGGTCTATGCTCTCATCAGTTTCTATTATTTATTTTTTGAAAAATATATTCATTGATGCTTATTGGATTACCTTTTGTGATTTACTTTCTAGTCCAATTCATGAACTCGTCCATCCTTGTTATTATTTGACTTTCTGCAGATAATGGAGCCCCCATGGCAAGCCTACAATGTCTTGAGCAAGATGGAATATCCTTATGAGGCTAGTATCATGCCACCTTTATGTTTTTGAAGTTCCTTTGTCAATGCCTTAAGATTTAGAAAGTCTTGTAGCATCATTACTTTGCCCATGGGAAGCCAACCATCGTAATTATGAAATATAAGCCTTTTACTTACCCATCTTCATCTCAATGAAGTACTCTAATATTATCGTGATCAAGCTGGTCAAACTAGCCATCCTTTTAGTCCATACATAGTCTTGCATAAATTGGACAATGTTTCCATGGAGAACAAATACCCATTATGAATTTCAAGCTATTGAGGACATTTTATGTCTTATTCCTGTGCATATAGGATCAATGTTGGATTGGCAGGATGTTCATTGTTAACCTGAGAACCCTAAATAACGAGATACCTTTGGAGACATGTATTTGCTCAGATTGGGATTCTGTTAGAGATGTCTTGTGCATTCTTGGTCTTTCCTAGTCGGATCAAATGCAAGCATGAGCCCTCTTGGGAACATATTGTCTTACAATTTTTTTTTCTTTTTAAATTGACCTTATCATTGGGACACTTGGATTATCTGACTGGCTTAGTGTTGACTTTGCATTCTAGTTACTATATATACCAATTGTCACCTCTCTCTAATCTAATGTTATTACATTGGCTTGATATTGTATCCTCGGGTAATAACCCCTTTCTAAGTGTCTATATTCCTTAATCATAAACCTTCAACAGCTCTGACATCATACCCCCTTAACCAAGAGATTTTTCAATTTACAGTATCCATACTTATCCTAAATTTGGGAGCATTTACCATGCAGATTCCTTATGCCTCTCCTTACAGGCCATGTATATTATACCCCACTAAGATTTTTCACTTCTTCACCTTCTCATTGATCCATTTCACTATCTGCTATGGCATTCTTTCTGCACACCATGATTCATCCAGCTTATACCAGAAGCATCTTGTAGACATGTGGGGTTGCTTCAAAGAACCCCACATGTCTACATGTCGCATCTTCATGTTTTACTTATATTTCTTTTCTTTCTGATATACTCTGTCTTTGGGAGTCCACTCATTTGTTGTTTAGATATCCATTAGAAAGTGATTGCTATGATCCGTCATCTGAAAAATTAGAGGATAGTATGGTTTTCGAAGTGGAGGCATCTTTACCTGATTTCAATTTATCATATTTTTAGAAAATAAATAGTTTTGACTTTTTTCTGTTTCAGCATATAGTTGATAGCATGAAAGATCCCAGCATTGCTGCATTTTTGTTGTTTTCATTTCCTGAGATTATGGGTGGCTTCAACTATGATGGTGATATCAAGCAGAAAATTTGGTGGCAATACAAGGTATCGAGTCAATTTTGCTTCCTTTGTCTTATCTGTTTGTTGATGTTATTTTCTGTCATTCATCATTTTCTTGTGGCACTGTTCCTGGAAAAGTCCAAGCTGCTTTGATTAAGCTTCTGCAACTTTAGTCCATGCTAAGCAATAACGTGCTGACATGCATGTGCTATATTTATCGAATGGTTCATAATCCATTTAAAAGTCTAAGCTTATTAGACGTGAAGTCTGTCACTTTCGCATATGCTAAATAAAGAAGTGATGACATGCATATCATATATTCATTGAATGATACATGCCAAATAAATAAATGATTAATGTGGATCCCTATATGCAGTCCCTTAGCCATTCATGCCTACCCTTTTCGTTTTTTCCCCTTAAAAACAGAATCAGAAACCTAGAAAATATAATGATCCTATCCATTCAAGATATTAAGATGTTTTATGGCTGTAAGTCAAACTGGCAGGTCTATTACATTGAATGGAGTTTTCAAAGCACAAGTTATCACAACACTTCTTTTAACAACTTGGTTTTCTATGCTGGGCTTAGGATTCAATGAGGTATGATCAACTACGAGATATGGTATCCAAGCGAAAACCTGGTTGGGAGCACTTGCAGGAAGTAAGACCATCTTCTTATATTTAAAGAACCTAATCATGAAATGCATTGACACATTAAAAGTGTGATCTTGTTTATGAGATTATTTGGTCTATGTAAGAGGACAACAAGAGCATGCAGTCAAATACTTTGCTTCCAATCCTTGCTGTGTGTTTGTTATACTCACCCTTCTGGGTTTCCTAGTAAACTGAAAAGATTGTTATTAGTTGTAATTATTCCATGTGTTGCAGCCACTTTATTTTAGTGAATCCATCATATGAAGCAAATTTCAATTTGTTTTGCTACTTTCCAATTTGTGGTTCTCCGTATTGATAAATATTTTATCAAAGTGCGGGGCAAGAACTTATAAGCTTATACTCTTTTATTTGCAAATGACATCTGGTTGTTATTATTTAAATTTTTATATTATAATAGCTCCTGTGGGCTTATGTTTTGTGTTTAAATAACTGCAAACCTAGGAGGAAAAATATTTATTGACCACATTTCAATTTTTTTATCTAGTTTAGCTGAATGATGGAACTTCTTTAATCAGCTTGAGTTTGTGAGGTTGTTGTTCAACAACTAAGCATTTCAACTAGCTGTTGAGTGAGTTTCATTGCGATGCTAGTATAGGGTCTTTAGTCGAGCAAATTCATAGAATTGTTTACCAAGCTTTTCAAATAATATCATGCTCTTCTATTCATTCATCAACTCCATGCCTCTTCAATGTTTAGGACAAAAGTGACATAGTTAGCAAACATATTGAGAAGTACAGCTTGCTGTAATTTACTGACTACTTAAACTGATAAAAGCTCAAATAATTTTTAAATGGAACCAATAGCAGACCTGCCCTGATCGTTTTATCTACCCAGTATTCACATAATGATTGATTAGGTTTGAGGTCAAAGCTTGGGAAGTTGAATCTCTTCTTTAGAAAGGATGCCAAAGGCTCATCCTGGGGAAACATTAGTTGCTGTTGTTTAAAATGTCATCGGTGTGCATATTCTCAAATTACAAAACCTACAACGTGGCACTTGTCTTTTTGAATTTTGGTTTTTTGTTTTTCTAGTAATTGTTAACTTTTCATTAACCATGATGAAGAGTTATATTTGACATTTATCATGAATATTTTTATTAGTCTACCATAAGGTGTGGGTTCTATATGATCTAATAAATTATGCTCATAATGGTAGTTATTCTTTTTTCGTTCCTAATTTCTCTTATTGTCTTTCTAATCAAGCTCTTCTGAATTTAAATATCTACTTTGTGGAATCGCATATAGTTCATTGTTTTGCTGAAAGTTTCATTTGAGTTAAATAATCATTTGCAGGCCTTGATCTCAATAGATCCTGTTCGTGCCAGGGATGATCCTATTGTTGTGAAAAATGTCCCATACTACAAAGCCAAGAAGGCATTGGAGGCAGAGGTTATGAAACTTGATCCACCACCTCGACCACAAAATTGGGGTGTGAGTGTTCATTGGCTTCACCCTATGGTTGCATTCTTTGATGCTTGTGCACTTTTTAATATCTCTTTTCAATTGGGAGAGAAAATGAGATATTTAGTATCTAAAACATTGACAATGATATATTCAATTCTCTGATAAGTTTCTTTTTTCACTAGTTGATGGTTATTAGAGAATAACATAAATTATATTTTGAGGTCTCACCTAATAAATTAAACTTTTAGGTTGAGATGATTTTATGACATTGTATCAGAGTCTTGTTGATCAATAGTCAAGAGTAGGAATTTCATCGCCCCATTCTTTCTTGTAATCAAAATTAATTAATAGCACATGTAAGTGTAGGTTTGCGTAAGTTTTAAGTCTGAATGATTTTTATTTGAGAGGATGTGTTAGATAATAATATAAAGTATATCTTGGGACTCACTTAATAGTTTAAGCTTTCAGGTTAAGATGATTCTTTAACAAGAGCAACTTAATGGTCATCCATGAAAAAAATGTCCAATTTAGATCTATGATGTAATGGAAGAGCAATTATGAATTGGAAAGCAAGGAGGGTCCTTATGCGCAATTAGTATGAAGAATGTCTTCAAATTTAAGTGGAAGCCTAAGGACCAGGCACATGTTCCTTTAGTCCTTGTTTTGAGGTATTTGAAGAATTCTCGATGTCATATTCTTGGTGACATTAACTGCCAGTATAATTGCATCTTGATCAAGGTAAAAAATGGGGAAGATCAGGATTCTAATTTTAAATCTTATTAATCACATCAACTCTACTCAACTTATTCCCAAACTAGTTGGGGGCAGACCTTTATTTCAATCAACATTTTAGAAATCAGGTTCCTTTATAGAACTTCAACCTATCATTTTTTCGTCTCGCTATCCTACACCTTTTATCTTTTCTACTCAAATTTAGTCATGTTCAACTGAAGTCATTTCTGGTCTATCTTTTACCCCTCTCACCTTTTTCCTCAAATGACTCTGGTTTATATGGAACATGGCTGAATCACCTTAAATGACCTTCTCGGGATCTATACCTTTTGTAGAATTGATTGTTCTAGTTTTTCTTATATTACCTTTCATCTATATTGATGGTCTCATTTTAACGTAGCATAACTGCTCTTACTGATTTCGTTTAAAGTATCCCCTTCAACTTAATAGGTGTCATATTATCTTACCATAGACCAATACACTCATTTTTATTCAGCTTCCTCTATTTCCAGAGATAAAATTTCTGGATATTTCTAACTCTAAGTATCATGCTCCCATCTCAACTTCAAGCATTAGATCATTTGGCAAGTTAACTCTTTTGAATTTGTCAATGTATACCAAAGTTAATCCATGTGTACTCATTGAATATGAATTTGTATTGGAAAGGGAAAAGGAAAGGCTGGTTTGGCAGGCAATACCCATGCATGCTTCGGAGATGTGATTCATGTCGAGTGTCTTGTTTTACTTTGAAGGGTGATTGAGCTAACCATAATCCCTTGGCAGGAGTTGGACCTTCCACTAAATGCATCATCGTGGAGCGAGGAGGATCTTAAAAAACCAGAAAAGTTCTATGAGATGACTGTACTTCTTAATGCACAAAGAGAAATTGCTGATAAAATTTTGGATGCACAATGGGAAACTAAATGGCGTCAAGAAAAGGTTGGGAAAATTGACTCTATTCCTACCATTTAACTTGTCTCATATCTCTCCAAACCTGTGTATATTGCATGCAACATTTACAAGTACGGGGTGCTAAACCTATACACATAATAAACACTTGCATGCGCGCGCGCACGTACACACATGTGACACCTTACATATGTAATGTTCTGTTTGTTTTTTCTTTACAAACATGCAAGGTGGATGACAGCTACATAACATGTGTGAAGCTTAATAGGCATTAAGAAGTTAAACCATTTTGAAATGCTGCGGTTGTAGGTGGGTTCTGTTGATTGAAATAGCTAGAAAGATAAAAGAAATCCCTTAAATTGTTTTGGGCTTTATTTTTGTGAGAAAATTATGAAAACCATATTATGGACAACACCCCTCTCTAATTATGGGTGGGGTTCTCTCTAAGTAAAGCTGCTATCCTGTCACTCTTGAATTAATATATCTACAAAGCCAGTCGGGCATCAAGTTTGTAAGATGAATATTGCTATCATGGAATAGCTATCGTAGCATCAGTGACTTCTCACCAAAACATGATAAAGAAATGACTTTTCTTCTCTGTCATTCCCTTTAGATTTATTTCCCAAGTCTAATGTTAAAAGACTACAAATGTTTTTTCAAGAGAAAAAGGAACATTTTATTGAAAGCGGAGAGAAAACAAGATTAAAAAATATTAAACATTGGAGAAGAAACCCTCCAAAATGAGTGCTGTAATTAACAATGGCTTGTAGTCTAATGTTTGATAAAATACTCTAAAAATCTCAGAATGTACTTCAGAAAGAATGCAAATTTATACGTCAACTGATGCTTGGTATCCATATTTGACCACTGGAAATAGCTTGGAAGCATACCTGAAAGGAGGGAGAAAATGTGAACTTTTTGCGTGGATGTATGAGAAACTCTCTGAATGCTTTTCTGCTATTCCCTTAAGAAACAAATGTGCAGGCGTCTCTCTGTGCGTGTAGATACCCTGAGAATATTCTTACCACATTCCATCACTATTTGTCAGATTCCACCTTTGTTTTCATGTTTGTTATCATATAAATGCCATGAGCCATCAATATCCTATACATTTGATTTGCAGTTGAGTGAACTGTTGGAAGAGAAGGTGCGGCCATACATTCAGAACATCAACAGTGGTGCCCTTCCCAGTCCTATCATAATTCAACCACAGAATCAGGATAAAAAGGTTCCACCCTTCTTTCCCTTGTTACTTTGACTTTATTTGTAAGATCTATCAATAAGCTCTGAAGCGAAGTGTTACCTCTTCAATTTCTCTTCTGCTGGCGAAGGGACTGGATCTACCACATGCATTCGTGGTGGAAAGATGGATAACCACAGCTATTTCTTAATACAATCAACATACTCATAGTGGTAATAGAGTAGGGTTTCGAATAACAAGATTGTGAAACTTTTGCACACATTTCCACTTCTTAAAAGCGCCAGATTTTTAAATTCTGTGGTGTAGTTGCACCTAAAGTCATTATTGGTTTAGATATAATCTCGTGAAACTTTTGCTAGGCACTAGTAATGCTTATCATGGTGCCCCGGTAACATTTGCAGCCTTTTGTTTATCTATTTGTTGCAGAGGAGATGGTGGTTTTTCTGAAGAAGTTTTTACCAGCATTCCCATGTAGGTGGTGTGGCACGTTTCATATGTTGTATTTGCCAAAAATTTTCTTTCAAAATTGTACATTTTTTTCTCCTACCTTTCCTAAGTCTCTCTGAAAATTTTGTAGCTCTCTCCCGGATCAGTCTCAGCTTCCACCCTTATCCTAGATATTCTGTAGCTACTATATTACTATGTCTGTTTTTGTTCTCTTAAAGTCGGTCTTGATTTAGTGATTGTTTGGTGGTGCGGTGGCGTGGTTAGAATTGTCTTTTAAAGTATTTTTCGTCGAGAAATGTATTGAAAGAATATGTTTTTTTATTTTTTAATATTTTTTGACATTAGTAGCACATGAAAATGATTTAAAAACACAAAATAATTTTAATTTAAAATAATTTGTGTTTTCAAAAAGGTTTTTCAAATGCAATGTCCAAAGGACAATATATATATATATATTTTTAGATGAGATAGAGTGTCAAACAAGTGCAGTAATTTCACCAGAATGCTAAATTCAGAAATGAAAAGGAAACGCATTTTTTTTTCTTTTGCTTTTTGGAACAGGTATTAATTGGAGTTTGTTTGGTATTGCAGAAGAAATTGTTTTTTAAAATATTTTTTGTAATTTTTTTCTTAAATTTTCTTTTAGCATTATCATGTCAAGACAATACAATATGAAAACATAAAAAAGCAATTAATTTGAGGAAATGTTTTTCTTAAAATAAAAAACAATTATAATGACTGAAAAATTAAAATAGAGATGGAAAAGGGAAAAGAAAAACCACTCTAGATATGTTGTTATTTTCGATTTGCCGGCAAACAAAAAATCAAAATTGAAAAAAGAAACTGACCGTGTTTCAGAGCAGCTTATTCCTGATGCAAAAGCTGGCCTCAAAGCTCCTTTTCATTTGACCACAATATGATTATTGAAATAAAAAATCTTTTTGTCTATGAGTTTCTCTTCTCGAGAGAAGTTTGTTCGAGGTGATTTTCCCTCTAAACATTGCAAGGAAGACATATCATATTCAATTTTGATTTCTAAAATTCAATTAATGATGCTTTTTTTAATGATTTTAAAGTTTTTTTTGAGGGTTTTGGATAGTTTATATAGGTTTTAATGATATTTTTTTAAAATAAAAATAAAAATAAAAAAAGAGATTTTAAAGGAAAATCTCCCCTTTATTTTTTCTGACCATGGTTGGATTATGGACAATAGCCTAGCAGGTGACCTATCTCCTGTTTAATAACATAAAAAAATGGATATCATGTCGTTTACTTTTGAAAAAAAAGCCCAAGTGTGTTTGAGCTTTTTAATTAAGGTCAGAATCGTGCATCTTACCTGTTTTTTTTTTAATTAAATCTATATTTTTTAAATTAATTAATTAAAAATATATTAATTAATTACAAAATTAAATTAATTAATAATAAATTTTAGATATTATTTTATTGAATACCAATCAAATGTTTACTCTTTCTTTGAATAAGACTATAATAGTAATATTTTTTCACAGTCCATCATCATTGTTCTTTTCAATTTTATCTAATTGTTTTTTTAGTAACAATATTTTTATTGTTATATAATAAAATAAAATTATTTTAGAAAAAGAATGTTATCAAGTCTAATTGAATATATGATCTAAGTCATTAATTTAACAAGTTATGTCATGAAGATTGATAAAAAATATCATTGTCTTTAATATTTTTTTTTTACTTTGTAAATATTAAATATTAATTTTATAATTATACTTTTACTTTCAAAAAATAGATTAGCAACACATGCACTTATTATATTTATTTAGTATGATAACAATTACCAAGTACGCTCTTAAAAAACACATGCATGTTGAAAATTAAAAAGATGCCAACCACTCTTTCATTCTCTCTCTCTCTACTTTTATTTTCTCTTTTTAATAACAACAAATCAAGTTATAGAAACTTGACAATTAACCCCAGAAACTTAAACACAATCACATTTTTTTTTCTAATAAAGTTCAACAATGATAATTAAGCCTAGAAACTTGAGAAAACTCCCAACCTAAAATGGATTTGATTGTTTTCTCCTCAAGGTCTGATAAAATCAGAGGGGAGAAATGGAGGAAGAAGAGGGAAAGTATGAAGAAATGAATCTTTCTTTTTATTTGATAATATTTACAAGCTTCCTACGGTCCTATAACAGGTGCTTGAGGAACAAAGAAATAAATGCAAAATCAATCAATATCAATCTATACACTCCTATACATATATATAAGATATTCTGACTTTTTCATTTAGGAAGGACTACGTAATATCTTCCAAATATTTTTCCCTTGATGTTTGCAGTGAATTGTGGCTCTCTTCAACACCCCCCCTCAAGTTGGAGTGGATGTTGGTAACACCCAACTTGCCCAGTAAATAATTAAATTGTGCAAGTCCAAGAGCTTTGGTAAAAAGGTCTGCAGTTTGCTGACTTGTATGCATGTAGACTGTCTAAATGATGCCATTTTGAAGCTTTTCTCGAACTACATGACAATCTATCTCAATATATTTAGTTCATTCATGAAATACTGGATTTGAAGCTATGTGTATAGCTGCTTTGTTATCGTAGTATAATCTGACTGGTTGGGGGTGTGTTACCTCAAAGTCTGCAAGTAGGATGTTAACCAAGTAATCTCACAGCAAGTCGAGGCCATGGACCTATATTCTGCTTCAGCTGATGAGCATGAAACCATCTTTTGCTTTTTGGTCTTCAGGAAATGGGTGACTTTCCGAGTAGTATGCAATACTCGGTGATTGATCGTCTAGTGTCCCTACAACGTGCCTAATTTGCATCACAACACGCATGAAGTTGAGGATCACTAGAGGCTGATAAGAAAATTCCTTGGCCTGGAGACTTCTTAATGTATCGCAAAACTCTGTGTGCTACATCGAAGTGTGGTATGCGTTGTTTGTCCATAAACTAACTGAGCACGTGTACTGAATAGGCTAAGTCTGGTCTTGTGATAGCCAAATAAATTAGCCTTCCAACAAGCAACCTATATGATGAGGGGTCTGCAATGAGTTCACCCTCACTCTCGCTAAGTGCAAGATTCTGCTCCATTGGGAAGTTGCTAGGCTTAGCTCCAAGGAAGCCAGTATCCTCTAGTATCTCAAGTGCATACTTTCTCTGAGACAAAAATATTCCTTTGGTCGAACGTGCCACTTCAATTCTCAGAAAGTATTTGAGAATTCCCAAATCCTTCAGCTAGAAATGGTCGTTGAGAAATTTCTTGTTTGCATTGATCTTTTCCAAACTATTGCATGTAACAATAATGTCATCCCGTAGACTAAAATGGCAGTAAAATTCCCTTTATAGGATTGGACGAATAATGAGTAATCTGCATTGGATTGTGTATATCCTGCATCAATGAGGGTGGATGAGAGTTTGGAATACCATTGTCATGAGGCTTGTTTAAGTCCATAGAGAGACTTAATAATCTTGCACACTCTAATCTCCCTTTCGTCTGAATCCTGGGGGAAGCTGCATATGTACTTCCTCATCCAGATCTCCATATTAGAAAGCATTGTTGACATCAAGTTGGTGTAAATGCCAATTGCGAGCAAAAGCGATAGTCAGAATGGTGCAAACAGTGGCCATTTTGGCAACAGGAGCAAAAGTCTCGGTATAGTCATGATATCAGAGCATGGGAATTGTATTTGAGGAATTCATTTGTTGTTTTTGTTCTCTGTTGTGAGCATCCCAAAACAGAGCCTCATATCTCTCTTGTTCATTTCGAACTCCTCTCTCAGCGTGATTACTACACGCTGAAGTGGGACTTCGATTTTACCTATATTTCTTGAATTTGTTGGAGAACTCATGGCAGACAAGGAAGAGAAGTATGACAATCCCACTCACCACTTTTACCTCCATCCCTTGGACTATCCTGGTATCATCTTGGTCTCCACTCCTCTCACAGAAGACAATTATGCCTCCTGGAGCAAGCAATGCTTCTCGCCCTTGAAGCCAAGAATAAACTTGGTTTCATCGACAATACAGTTTCTCCACCAACGTCCAACATTTCTGTTGAAGTTCGACAATGGAAACGCTGCAACGTCATGGTAATATCTTGGCTATTCAATTCAATCTCTAAAGAAATATCTTTTAGTGTTATATATTGCAAATCTGCTTTTGCTATTTGGACTGATTTAAAAGATCGGTATTCTCAAGTCAATGGCCCGCGCCTCTACAAACTCAAACAAGATATAAGTAATCTTGTTCAAGGCTCTTTCTCACTCACGGGATATTTTGCAAAGCTGAAGGGCCTATGGGATGAATTAGCTGAAATCCAATCCCTACACATTTGCATATGTCATAACTGCACTTGTGGTGCCTGAAAGCAGAATCTAGCCCAACGAGAAGCCGACAATGTCTTGACCTTTCTTATAGGGCTCAACGAGTCCTATGCTGCAACCCGTGGGCAGATCCTATTGATGGATCCACTTCCAAATGCGAGTCGTACTTATGCCTTAGTTTTACAAGAAGAACGCCATCGAAGTATCTTAACTCCACCAGCCATTGAAAGCATTGCATTAGCTGCTACCAACCATCCACCATGCAAATATGGTAGAGCTGGTTCATCCAAGAAGTCCCTTAAATGCACTCGTTATGGAAAAGACGGACATACCATTGATCGTTGCTACCGCATTCATGGCTTCCCTCCAGGTCCACTCAATTCTATGCCTGGTTCAGGTCCCAAGCATAGTGCCCACCAAGTTTCTTCCACCACTAGCAGCCTTCCGTTCACCCTTGAACAGTGCCAGCAACTTTTAGCCATCCTCAACAACTCAGCACCCCCTTAGGCTATGGCACACAAAGCAGGTAGTGTCGAATCCTCCTTAGCAGGTACATCTAATAACGATCCTTTGTGGATTATGGATAGTGGCGCAACCGATCATATGGTTTGCACACCCACTATTTTGACCCACTCCTTTTCGGTTCATGGTCGAACTGTCCAATTACCGGATGGATCCCATGCCACCATTACCCATATTGGATCAGTTTGCTTCTCTTCCACTCTCACTTTAGACAATGTCCTTTGTGTCC
The DNA here is from genome assembly GCA_025169955.1 of Salix arbutifolia. NCBI lineage: Eukaryota > Viridiplantae > Streptophyta > Magnoliopsida > Malpighiales > Salicaceae > Salix > Salix arbutifolia. The sequence goes on along the minus strand of CM045912.1, from coordinate 13,279,745 downwards.
TGACTTTTCATTTCAACCTTATTTCTGTTCGTAAATTATGCAAAACCCGCCATTATCTCATTATTTTCTCTTCTGATTTTTGCTTTATCCAGGACCAACGCTTGATGAAGATGATTGGGATGGGAACCGAGCGGGACGACCTCTACCACTTTACCAACACTAGGAATGCTTGTTGTTAGGTGGCCACATCCATGTCTACTTCCCACATTTGGCACCAATGTTTAGATCATTTATCAAATAAAACTTTGTCTTTACTTTCTAATAAAATCCCAGAGATTTGTAGTTCCAATTTGGCACCATGTTTAATTTGCTCCATTGAGAAGTTGCTAGGCTTAGCTCCAAGGAAGCCAGTATCCTCTAGTATCTCAAGTGCATACTTTCTCCGAGACAAAAATATTCCTTTGGTCGAACGTGCCATTTCAATTCACAGAAAGTATTTGAGAATTCCCATATCCTTTAGCTTGAAATGGTGCTGAGAAATTTCTTGTCTGCATTGATCTGTTCCAAACTATTGCCTGTAACAATAATGTCATCCACGTAGACTAAAATGACAGTAAAATTCCCTTTGTAGGATCGGACGAATAATGAGTAATCCGCTAATAGCAGAGCTAATAAGAACAGAGGCCACGATAACCATCATGGTTGAAGGATTTGCAACCCAAGAAGCAGCTGGAGCGGGGGCAAGGTCAGCCTCATTGGAGTCGGGGGATGGTGCTGGCCCAGAATTGGACTTAGGTGGCAGTTTTGCTGGAGTTGGACTCGATGGAGATGATGATTTTGCTGGTGTTGGAGAGGCAATCGACAAGATGATTCGATGGTGAAGGAGTATTAGCCAGTGGAGATGGAGACTTTAATGGAACTGGTGATAGATTATTGTTAGAGTATTGATACATAAGAAGATTGAAGAATCAATATTGCCAGCTAATGAAGATTGCAGGATCAGGATTTCCAGTATTGACAGATAATGAAGATTGCAGAATCAGGATTTCCAGCTAATGAAGATTTTACAGGATATTTGAATTTCAAAATTGTAATCTCTAGTTGACTTTCCTTAAATACTCAAATACTAGTTTATGTAGGCCTATATATACATACGAGAATGAAAGAAATGTAACTTAAGAAAACATTTTCAAACTTTGAATATATATCTGCAGAATTCAATTTATATCCGCAGAATTCTTCACTGTCTCTTGTTTATTTAAATCTTTCAATTATTACGAGACTTGAAACTTTTCAGACGCTAACTAGTTTTGGGGTTCATGCTTCACTGCGATTCGAATCAAAATCTAATGACTGCATTAAAAAAATGAGTGTCATTTTTTTTGATGCACACGATAAAATATTTGAAATGAGGATAAAAAAACCTCATTAGTGCATCTGGAAAAACTTAATTGGCCACCATATGAATTAATAAATAAAAAAAAGTTGGTGAAAGTTGTTTGACCTAATTAGCCAAGAGTAAATTGGTCACCTTGTTTATATAGAAATCTAGTTAAACAAATCTAATGCTATTGTCATTTTAATCATTACCTAACCCCATCTCAAATGTGAAACAACGGACTGTAAAAGAACCAAATCGAAGAAAAAAAAATAGGGACTGAAATGAAAAGATGATAACACATTGTATTGATCTTTGCTAACCCATGAAATTGATGATCTAGGCAATAGACATGACCATAATATGTTAATTTGCTTAGACAATTTGCCTCTCTTTTTTACATCCTTTATTTTCCTCGTGGTTAGATCTTGATCGAGTCTCAATTGATCCCAGATTCAATTAAAGAATACAGGAAAAATTTAATAAATAAATATCGAATGATAAAACTAAAAAACATTATAAAAAAGGAAAAAAGACAAGTACACTCGGGTGAATCTCCTTAACTAGGTTTAACCTTCCAAACTCATAACTTGTGAAATTATAGACCAAGGTTCAATTAAAAAGCTCAATTTCCAACAAATTTAATGTTGGTATTGGAGGATGAATCGTAAAAAAATAAAATAAAAAATTAAAACATTTCCCAAAGAAAATATAATTGCAATAAAGGATCAAATCACATAGGAAAATAAAATTGAAGGGGGATGAAATTGTTTTAAGAAAAATTCAATTGTAAAAATCATCAAAATAAATAAATTAAAAGAACGATGACAAAATCTAAAAGATATAAAATTTAAGGATGATGAAATTAAAAAATAAATAAGTGTTGATGAATTAAATTGAAAAGATATTAACTTAAAAAAAGAAATAAAAAAATCAAGTAAACCCTTGTGAATCTATTAAACCTATGTTGATCCTTGCAACTCATGAAATCCTAAACCTATATTCAATCATTAAGATCAATTCTAAATCAATTTAAGATGAAAGGATAAAATCGTAAAAAAACTTAGTTAAAAAATATCAAAGAGAAAAGAATTGCAAAAAAAAGGATCAAATCACAAAGGAAAAAACCTTCAATTCTTAAATATATCTAAAACAAGACAAATACTAATGAAAAGAATGAGGATCAAGTCTAACAAGTGTATTGCAGCTTTTTTGCCTTCAACATTATCCAAGCCATTTTTTGTACAACTTTATTATTCCTCTTTACTATACCATTTTATTAAGGAGTGAATAAAGCATAAAATTCCTTGTTTATATATATAAAAAAGTTAGTATTTTTAAATTCTTTCCCATGATGACACCAAAACAATTTATTGTAGATATACATTTTTTTTTCTATTTGTAATTTATGAATAGTTTCCCTACAAAACCAAAAGATTCTTATTTATCTCTTAACAATATAACCCAAATATATCTTAAATAATCATTTACAATGATCATGATATATTTTTTTCCACCAAAACTCTTAGTTTGACTTAGATCCATTAAATCCATGTGTAATAACTCAAATGGCATTGATGTCAAGATGTTGATAGTCTTTTTGTATGAAGCTTTAGTTTATATTCTTTTCTAACATGCTCCATACGCTATTATTTTAAGTGTTTGCAAATTTGGTAGTCCTCATATAATTTTTATTTTAAATATTTTTGACAAATTTTTAAAATTGATGTGATTAAGGCATTGATGCCAAAGATCAAGATCATCTAATGTTGCCTTGTGACATCCCGATATAATCAAGGTAGAAATTCCATAACAATTATTTGAGGTTTTAATACCTTCATGATCCATTTGTCAGTACAATTATAGATGTTTCACTCGTCCTTAGAAAACCACACTCTATAACTCTCATCACAAAACTAGTTTATGCTTAGTAGGTTAGCTTTAAGACCATTCACAAACAAAACTAGTTTTGAGATACACGATGATATAATGATTTAAGATTAAGTCATATTTGTTGTTGCATGCGGAAACATGATGTCTACAGGTTGATAGAGTCGTCACCTAGTTATTTGGTTCAAGATTTCAAGGAAAACCATGGTATACTGGTTTTATTAAAGATTCAAGGATAAGAAACTCAGTGTGGCTACGGATAATATTAACACCCCAGCGAACCCTACCTGAGATAAGTTGCATTGTGTAATTTAATATGGTTTAAATATTTAGATGAGTACAATTTATTCATATGAATATGTAAACCCCGGAAATTACAGAATAAATCTGAATTTTGAATTTTTAATATATTTTACTTACACACCTACAAATTCTCTAAAGTTTACATCACACCAAAATTTAATTTCAAACAATAATCTAAAAATATATTAAACATTTAAAAATTGAACAATTTGTTATACATACTTTATATAATCGAATACTAAATACATATGGCAGTGGAAATTAGATTATAAATATTTCCAGTTATTGTTGCTCAAGTACCGAAAAATGAATTCCCAATTGCAGCAGCAACAAAGCTTTTCTAAAGCAGCAACAACAAAGCTTTTCCAAAGCAGCAACAACAATACAACTTTAAAATAATAAAAGTTTTACGAGAGGGACCTTCTGATCTATGCCTACCAGTAGCCGTAGATGGAGTACATAAGCTATTATATAGATAGACTGGCACCCCACTCATTAATTTATTTTCCAATTTTCTCCTTCCATCAAGGAGATAATTAGTCATGATCAATTAATTGATCCTCATGATCAAACCCCATAATCTATCTACATGATCATGAGTTTGCATAATCAAGAACATGGGTGTGTTATGAGGGGCACAAATGGTAATTTCCAACATTCTCCCACTTGGCCCTTATGACACACAAACTCCTTATTATGTTCTATTCTTTTAACATGATCATGGAATCCTCTCACTCAAATAAGGAATACTACATATGAATCATGGCTGTAGGACCATTATATAATAAGTCGTCCCTTCCATGTATTACATATAAAATATCCCTTAAATAAGTATTATATGGGCATTCAAAACTTTATGAATAAACTCCATATAAATTATTCGAGTCCAAACTTCATTTTATCCTCATGGATAAAGTAATAAATTTGCACAAACTTTATTACAATAACTTGATGTATATATACAAAATTAAGACTAAGTACAAAATGAATCAATCAATCCCATATGCTCCACATGACTTTTAAATAGCTTTACCGGTAAACCTTTAGTCATGGGATTCACAATCATTAATTCTGTACTTATATGCTTAATAAACACTTCGTGCCCTTTGATATTATCTCTCACATGAAGGTATTTAATGTCGATATGTTTACTTCTGCTTCCACTTTTATTATTCCTTGAGAAGAATATGGCAGCACGATTATCGCAGAAGATCTTGATTGGTCTTTCTATAGAATCGACAATTTTGAGACCGCCAACAAAATTTTTCAACCAAAGTGCTTGTGTAGTAGCTTTATAACACATAATAAATTCTGCCTCCATTGTAGATGTAACAACTATACTCTTCTTGCTACTTCTCCAGGATATAGCCCCTCCAGCAAGAAGAAAGATATATCCTGAAGTAGACTTTTTGTTACCTACACATCCCGCAAAGTCAGAATACAAATATCCAACCACCTCCAAATGGTCAGTGTGTTTGTATGTCAAACTGTAATGTTTGGTTTCTTGCAAATATTGCATAACTTTCTTTGCAACTTTCCAATGTTCCAATCATGGGTTGCTTTGATATCAACCCAACATTCCAACTGCCATTATTATGTCAGGTCTAGTGCAGACCTATGCTTACAATAGGGCTGCCTACTACAGATGAATATGAGATATCCTTCATTTGTTCCTTTTCCAATGCATTTCGAGGACATTGATCATTACTGAATCTATCCTCTTTAATGATAGGTGCTACAAAACCGTTATAGTTTTTCAGTCTGAATCTCTCTAAAACCTTTTCAATGTAAGCCTTTTGAGACAATTTCAATATTCTTTGTTTTCTATCTATGTGAATCTCTATGCCTATGACATAAGAGGCTTCACCCAAATCCTTCATTTCAAAGTTTTGAGAGAGGAAACCTTTGGTCTCATGTAGCAAACCTAAATCATTACTTGCAAGTAAAATATCATCTACATACAGGATTATAAAAACAACTTTACTCCTACTGACCTTTAAGTATATACATTGCTCAACAAGGTTCTCAATAAAACCACGTGAGGTAATGACCTTGTGAAATTTGATATGCCATTGATGAGAGGCTTGTTTTAGTCTGTAAATAGATTTCCTTAGTTTGCAAGCTTTCTGACTGTTATCATCAAAACCTTTAGGTTTTTTCATGTAAATCTCCTCTTCAAGATCCCCGTTTAGGAAGGCTGTTTTCACATCCATTTGATGTAGCTCTAGATCAAAATGAGCTACTAATACCATGATTATCCTAAATGAATTCTTCTTAGATTAGATACTGGAGAGAAGGTTTCATGATAATCAATGTCTTTCTTTTGAGTGAAATCCTTGGCCACAAGTCTAGCTTTATATCGTTCAACATTATCGAAAGCATCTATTTTGGTTTTGTAAACCCATTTGCAGCCTATGACTACAACTCCATTTGGTAAGTCAACGAGATCCCAAATTGATTTTTAGCCATAGATTCCATCTCTTCTTTCATGGCATTAAACCACAATGTGGAGTGTTCTCCACTCATGGCTCGTGAAATTTTTTTTGGATCATCTTTAGGCCCAACATCAAAATCGGACTCTTGGAGATAAACAACATAATCACTAGAGATTGCAGGTCTAATTATTCTAGAGGATCTTCTTAATTCTACTTGCTCTGTATTTGGCAGAGTTTGAGTAGGTTCAATCTGAACTTGTTCTTCATGAGTTAATTGTTCTGTAATTGATTGTGGTTCAAGGTAATCATTTTGAATTTCCTTAAGCACAATCAAATGTCCTTGAGGTAAAGGAGTTTCAGTCAACTCTTGTGTTTCCTCAAATTCAATTATTTGAGGACAAACACTTCCACTAGGTTCAGAATCCTCTAAAATTTTTGCATTTATAGACTCAACAATTCTAGGATTATTAGAAGGACAGTAAAATCTAAATTCTTTGGAGTTTGCATAGCCAATAAAATAACCGTTGGTTGTCCTTGGGTCTAATTTCTTCATGTTTGGATTATAAATCCTCACTTCAGTAGGATAACCCCATATGTGTAAGTGATTTAAACTTTGTTTCCATCCATTCCACAATTCAAAAGGTGTCTTAGGAAAAACTTTGGATGGGACCCGGTTTAATAAATACACAATAGTTTTAAGGCTTCACTCCATAAAGATAAATGCAACTTAGAATTACTAATCATACTCCTTACCATGTCCATTAATGTGCGATTCCTTCTTTTTGCCCCAACATTTTGTTGTGGTGTGCCAGACATTGTGTATTGAGCAACAATGCCTTCCTCTTCAAGGAATTTTGCAAATGAACCTATCATTTGTCCCTTTTCTGTGTACCTACTGTAGTACTCTCCATCTCTATCAGATATTACAATCTTGATTTTCCTGTCTTTTTGTTTCTCTACTTCTACCTTATAGGTCTTGAAAGCATTTAATGCCTCAACTTTACATTTGGAAGATAAAGAAACATGAACCATGTATGGTTATAAATAAAAGATATAAAATATCTTTGTCCATTTAAGCAGGGACTAGGAAAAGGCCCACATATATCAGTATATATGATCTCAAGAATGTCAGAACTTCTTTTGGCACCTTTAGTGGTCTTCTTTCCATTTATGCAATCCACACAAGTACCAAAATTAGTAAAATCAAGAGTTTTTAAAACTCTATCATTTACTAACCTTTTGATTCTCTCTATGGAGATATGTCTCAATCTCCTGTGCCATAACTAAATGGAGTCCTCATTCATAAGACTCCTCTTTACACCAATGTTTGTATGTAATAATAAATAATTGTTTTCTAAGTTGGGATCTAAATCAATTTTGAATAAACCATCAATTTTTATTCCACCACCAACAAGGTTTTCACCTTTAAAAATACTAAAGTTTGAGTTGATAAACCAAAAACCATAACTAATAATATCCAATTTTGAAATAGAAATTAATTTTCTTGAAAAATGTAGAATAAAAAATACATTATCCAGATCCAAAACATATCCGGAATTCAAAATCAACCTAAATGTCACAACCGCCTCAACTTGAGAAAACAATTTATTTCCAGAATATACTCGTTGTTCATGGCTTGCTGGTTTCTTTGTGTTAAGAAAACCCTGTATTATATTAACAATATGGATTGTAGAACCAGAATCAATCCATCATGTATTACTAGGAGCCTCAACAAAAAAAAGATTCATAACAAACTTGAGATATGATATTTTCTTTCTTAGAAACATCAACCTCTAGGGACTTCAGTTGAGCAGACATGTCCCTCATTTTCATGATGTGCTTTCCCACACTTCTAGAATTTTCAAAGGTTTTGCTTGACAGCCTTTTAATTAAGGTGCTGGACAAAGCTTTATTAGAACTGATAAATTGTTCTTCAACAACTTTAATAAAATCCTTAGCCTTGGTGCATTCTGGGATTGAACCCCGGATGCCTATAATGACGTGAGATTTCATAAACATGAGACTTAAGCGATTAGATCGCTCCCACCGTTTATGTTTAGCAATCTCTAGTGTCGTACTAGAGTCCGTTAAGACGGGTGGTTTGTCCTCACGAAGCGACAAATCAAGTTCCATGCACCCCAATGTAAAAAGCAATTTTTCTTTCAATTCAGAAAAATTATTACCATTTAGTATTGTAACTATATCAATCAAAGCGGAAGGAATAACTACAATTATCAAGGAAACTATAAATTACTTTATTGCTATGAAATAACTTTATTTAAATTAACAAATGTAAATTTAATAATAAATTTCAACCTACCTGTGGGCAAAGGTTGCATCACGCATGAAATTTACTACTTATTAACAAGTCTAATAAATTTAAACGTTAATAAATAAAAATTTTCATACATATGGGCCTAAGATAAATTTTATCTCTTAAATATTAAATTTACTATCTTATTCTAATTAAGTCATAAAAATAAAAACATCCATTTGGGGATTAACAATTAAATTTATGAATTAATTATAATCCGATGTTAATTTTTCTTATGAAGTTCACATATATTTTCTTGACGTAACTATCATTTATAAAATTAGACGCTGTGGCATTTCTAAAATTATTATGATAATTACTACTTCATTAACATCTAATAATTATATCGATGCCTAGATAAGGTACTTTAGGAATTAAACAAACCAATATGAATTAAACAATATTTTTCCAAATTACAACCAGGTAAGTTCCCAAGAAAGTGAGGTGGGTCTTAATGGACACGCTTAAATACCAAGACTTTCCTAGACATTGAAAAATGGATAGTACCATAAAATTCACTAACATTTATGGTTTGATTGATTATTCTTATGTCTACACATTAATTAATTTATATTTAAATAATATAAATTACAAGATATATTCCTAAGTTAATGTACTGTATTAATCCAATACCTTACAACATAAAACAATAGGAATAAAAACTACATTACATAAGCATAAAACATAATGTACTTTAAAGTATAAAATAAAACCAATTAACACTGCATCATGTAAACATAAAAGAAGCATAGCATAGTGGATGAGTTGTCTTTATAAACTTGGGAGACCCAAGTTCGAATCCCTGCACTAACAAATCCCCTCTTAATTTTTTTTATTGTTGTACGGTCGGGTCAACCATCGGGTCGATTTTGTATTGGGATGGACCGATTCGGTCCAACCCACTTAACGACCCTTTTTTTTATACGACCAGGTTCCTTATGGGTTTGAAAAATCCCTGCCCGAATATTTGACCTGATGACCCGTTCAACCCAAAACTTGCACCGGCTCCCTCATACACCAGAAATAGGGTCATTGACTGGCGGCTCATGGATACATATACGACAGCCACAGAAGCCGCCGCCTAGTCCAGTCATGGCGACCTGGTGGGTCGTTATTTTTCCTTGAGTATCCAATGATCTATGAAGATCGTTGGTATTCTGATCACTGAATGGGGAGAGGTTAGTGGCCTCTCCTTTAACTGGGGAGAGGCCACTGGCCTCTCTCGTGTGGCAGACGACCCGTGAAGGGTCCTCGCCGTTCTAACTGGTGACTTGTAAGGGTCGCTTGTGACTGAACGGGGAGAGGTAAGTGACCCCTCCTTGTGTAAAAGATGACCCTTGAAGGGCCGTCGCTACTCTCATCGACGACCTTTATGAGTTGCCAGTCACTGGACAGGGAGAGGCTAGTGACCTCTCCTTTCCTAAGCCCCAAAACAATTCATTTTCCAATTTAATTTTGGTTACACACATTGTTCGTCAGTCCAAAAACAATTTTTGTTACACACGTTGTCATTTACAACAGATCATAAACATAGTATGAAAAATAACAACACAAGTTCATAAATTGGAAATCAAAATAAATGATTCTATACACCGAGAATCACTAATAAATATACTGAGCAAAATAGCATAAAGGCAGACTCTGATACCACATGTTATACATACTTTATATAATCGAATGCTAAATACATATAGTAGTGAAAATTTAGATTATAAATATCTCCAGCCATTGTTGCTCAAGTACCGAAAAATGAATTCCGAATTACAGCAGCAGCAAAAAAGCTTTTCTAAAGCAACAACAACAATACAACTTTAAAATAATAAAAGTTTTACGAGAGGGACCTTCTGATCTATGCTTACCAGTAGCCGTAGATGGAGTACACACGTTATTATTTATAGGTAGATCAGGGATCACTCATTATTATTATTTTCCAATTTTCTCCTTCCATCAAGGAGATAATTAGCCATGATCAATTAATTGATCCCCATGATCAAACCCCATGATGATTGATCTATCGCCATGATCATGGGTTTGCATGATATGAACATGGGTGTGTTATGAAGGGCACAAATAGTAATTTCCAACACAAATGACCTTCCAAAGATAAAAAATAAACTGAAGAAGTTGTTGAGACTCAAGAACACTATCGAGACAGTGGCGACGCATGTACACATTCGCTATTGCTGGTGAACCATAAGAAATTAGTGGATCTAGAGTGGTTTCTTATCTTCTCCCCCCTTGTGTCGGCAATGAGGGGTACCGCCACTTGCAAGAAAATAATAAAAAAATCATCCATTAGGACTTATATTCTTGTTCTGTCGTTTTCATTTTTTATATTCTACGTTTAAGTCAACATGACATAATGATTGTGGAGCTTGTGAAACAAAGTGATAATAGGAGGACAAATTTCTCAAGAAAAAAAAAGAAAGAAAGCACGGGACAAACATTTTTGACGTGGGCTTGATATTCACGAACACAATTTCGTTCTATTATCTTGGAATCTTAATGGATTTCGGCATAATATCAAGACCAGTAATTCGATGTTGCCTGGTCACAATCATTGTATTAAGATGCTGTTTGGCTCCACGCTTCATGCTGTGTTTGCGATGAACCGCAGGGCCAAACGCAGATGGCATCAAACAGGACCCCATATTATTTATGTGAGTCCCGCCATTTAATCAACTTTTCAGACGCAGATGCAAAAGCATCTAAGAGATGCTTTTGCATCTGCGTCCCACGTGCTAAGATGTGACAAAACAATCACAGACCTTCTCCCTCTCACCTCCATCTTTCTCTCACCGATATCCCTCTCTGCCCCATCTACCTCTCTACCTCACCGACAATCCTTCTCCCTCACCTCCCTCTCTTGGCCATCCCCTAGACCAGCCAATCCACCGTCCCGTCCCCCTCAGCCACACCTGCAAGAAGTCAACCCCCAGCTCCAACCACAACACCCCGTCTCTCCTCACCCTCAACTCCACTGACAGAGCTGCCCATAGACCCGTCTCTCTCACCCTTAGCTGAATGTTGCAGATCAACGAGGTAGCTCACCCTCATCTCCACCAACCCGTCTCTCACACTCAGATCGTCGTTGACAACGAAGGGAGGCACTGATTTCTGCAGATAGGTATGTGCATTTAACCCAATTTTCTTTCCATATTTCTGAACAATTGATCAACAATTTATGGATATGATTTATGTGTATTTGTTATTGGTCTGCTATCTATGTTTTTTACAAGTTTTATGAATGAACTTGTTATGGATCTGAAATTCAGGAGAGAGCATGGAAATTATTGAGATTTAGTTTAGTTTGATCTATTTATCAGATAATAACTGCACAGGAGTGTTTTGTTATGAAATTTTACTCTTGGTATAACTAATTCAAAAATTTGAGTTCGTTTTGTTATGATTTTGGAAATGGTATTAAGAACAATTTAAATATTGATATCCTTTCTGTTTCAATCCATGGTTGAACTTGTTTTTGTGCTTTAATTTTGGAAGAGTGCAAAACAATGTGTTATTGTTGCTTCTACTGAAGGAGTTGAATTTATGGCATGTATTGAGGCTATAATTTAGTCAAATTGGTTGCGCGAGACTATATTTCAAGACTTAGAGTGGTCAATAGTATCACCAAATTGCTAGGAATTTATCTTCAGTAGTTTTGTTGTTTTTTAAGAATGACAACTTTTTAAATTGTGCAAAACACATAGATCTGAAATACTTTGCTGTTAAAAAAGAGGTTAAAAAACAAAGAGTGTCGATTGAACACATTAACACCAATCTTATGATTATTAATCTATTGACGAAAAAATTGTCACCCAAAACTTTTAGCAATCATGTAGAATTAATGGGTATCATGAATATAATTGCTGATATTATATCAAGAATATAGGATGATTATGTATTGAAGTTATGAGCTCATATATAATGATGTTCATGACATTTTTTTTTATTTTTCTTTGATATACATTATTGAATTTGAATGACAATAAAAAGAGCTATCTTTGATAAAGACATTATTGTTGAACCAATTATGTATATTTTATTTACAGATTATGTTATGTAAGGACTAATATTAAAGTATATAGAAGAAACTATATCAAATAGAAGTTCTTGTTCTCTATGTGCATTATGATAGTATATTTATTAAAACATGAATAAAGATAATGTTATGTGGGAGACTGTAAGATGTGGTCAATATAAATAAAATAATGAGTTAAATAGTTTAATAGATATTATAGCTGAAACTCTATTGATTAACATTGAAAAATAGTTTTCTATTTAATAATTGCATACTTGATGGAAATGTAAAATAAAGTCTCTTTAAAAAACTACTCTCTTCTCTACCTATAATAATACATTTTATAAATCAAAACTTACGACAAGCTCGGTTTATAAGAGAATCATATTTTTTCCCATCAATTCACATACAAGACATCAATGTTGAGAAGAGTTATTATGGATCCATTTCATTTTCTTTTATTTTTTAAATATTTCTTTAAATGTGAAAATCATAAAATTCTAATATTAGGGGCATTAAAATTTTATTTTATTTGATTATTTATGTTTATAATTAAATGAAATAGATAATGATTTTTTATGCTTATAATTGTTTACATGAATATGTTTTCGTTCTCATAAAACCATCTCCAGAGGCTATTTAAAAGAATATATTTATGTTTTTTACAAGTTTTATTAATGAACTTGTTATGGATCTGAAATTGAGGAGAGAGCATGGAAATTATTGAGATTTAGTTTAGTTTGATCTTCTCTATTTATCAAAAAATAACTGCACAGGAGTGTTTTGTTGTGAAAGTTTACTCTTGGTTTAACCGATTCGAAAATTTTTGAGTTTGTTTTGTTATGATTTTGGAAATTGTTGTGTAAATGTTGCTAGTGATTCATTGATGGAGGAGCAGAAAATGGGGCCTATGCTCATTTTCGTTATTTGTTTCTACAAATTATAACTGTTTGTTCTGTGAAATTGTTGTTCAAAGTATGTTTAGTTGAAGTTTTGTATTTTTGTTAATTAATTTATGTTGTGAAATTTTGTTAATTAAGTTTTTTTAGGTTAGTTTGTATAATTAGCAAGTATAATTCCTGCATTTTTTGTTGTTAGACAAATTGTTAATTGTTACGAACTAATTTAAATTATAAAATAGAAGGTAGTGACAATATGGATAAGGTTGCCTAGACAAGGAAATGTTGCATGTTTTTTGCGACATATGTATTTGGGCAATTAATCTGGGAATGTGACCTACAACGCATTTCGATAAGATGGGATGGAAATTTCTGATCGCGTCATTCAAAGAACAAATTGGTCATTCATTGACCAAAGCTCAATTAAAAAACAAGTGGGATGCCTGCAAAAAAGATTGGAAAATATGGGCGAAGCTCATTTTTGAAACTGGGGTGGGTTGGAGTAGTGAATTGGGGACAATCTCAGCAACGAATGAGTGGTGGAAAACAAATATTTATGTTAAGTTTCATTATGTAATATATTTTCCATGTTTTTGAATATCTTATAACAGAATATTTGTATGAATTATTTGTTTATATAGGAAGTTAAAGGAGCCAAAAAATTTAGGCATATTGGAATCGAGCCTGGATTGAAGTTCAAATATGACAGAATGTATTCCAACATTGTGGCTACCGGAGAGTATGCGTGGGCACCATCATCAGGAGTGCAAGGTGGTGGTAATTGTTCCTATCCTAACACAAATGATGCGGTTGACTTGGAGGAAGGAAGTGGTGATTCAGAAGAGCATAGAAATCCTGCGTCTGACTCAGACATTGATCAGTTAGTTGGAGGGGTGAACATCTCAAGTAGCAGCAACACACGGAGTAGAGGAAAAAGAAAAGAGATGGAAGCTAATGAGGGTTGCGAGAAGAAAAGGAAGAAGAAGACTAACATTGGCGTTCAACTACTGTCAAAGTGGGACCACCTAGTTGATAATATGTCGACGAGAAGTGATTTGACTTCTTTACATATGGATAAACAAGGGTGTAGCATTCATGAGGTGATGGATGATATCCATTCTATTCCTGGAATCCGCACTGACCATGATCTCCATGACTTCGCAGCAGAAATTATGCTCCAACATAGGAGGAGAGAAATGTGAGCTACTATGGGAAGTCTTCAAGAAAAATACGATTGGTTGAGGAGGATGCACGGACGTACTAAACAAAATTAACCTAAGGCATGATTATTTTTAACATTGTAAATCCTTTTTTTGTTTTGCAGTGTTAGCTGAATGCAATGTGTGATATTATTGTAATAATTGCTTGATAATTGATGTATAGTTTTACATTGGTAGATTTATTGCGCGGACAATTTTGGTAACATTAGTCTGCAATCCATGCATCGTTGAAGATGAGTTTCGATGTTGTATTAATCGGTATGTTATAATCATTGGTTTCGATGAGTTCTCTTTATTTGAAATTGTATTTGTATTTGATTTGTTATTTAAAAGTTTGAATTTGAAATTTAATTCTCTCGTTAGTGTTACGAGATACATAAATCAGTTGTATTGTTGTATTAATGAATGAGTGAGATAATTTATTTATCGGTAATTTTTTTTTTCTGATGATGTTAATAATTTGTCATGTGTTCTGCATATTTTAATTGTTTTGTGCTCCTGTTAATAATTTTGAATGTGTTATGCATTTTTTTTTTTATCATTTCTTGCAGCGTCATAATTTTTCATTGTTGTTACACAAGTTTGAATATGGTTTTTTCATGCATGACAATTCATTCTCTGCAGATTTTTGCACTGATATAGATAAATATGGTTAATTTATGCTGCTGTTTTTTCCTGCTCACTTGAGCTGTGCACTGAATTTTACAATTGTGACAAAAAATTAGTGTTCACTCACATGTTTTGCTTAAATGAAATGGTAAAAATATGCAGAAAAATTGAATTATTGTTGGGTAAGTGACAAGAAAATAATGCATTTGAATTATTTTTTGGAAATTGTGACAAAAAATCACTATTCATTCACATGGTTTGCTAAAATAAAATGGTACAAATGTGCAGAAAATTTGAATTATTGTTGGGTAAATGACAAGAAAATAATGCATCTGAAAGCTAAAAATGCATAACCACATGTTTTGAATAACATTTCTTCAATCACTTATTCTATATAAATGAGAGTGATTCCCAAAACATTTACACTTTCACATATAAACAATCACAAAAACATCTTTTGAAGAGCAACTTTGAAGAGCAACCTCACAAGAGAAACATCATTAACAATTTACAGGTTTATCTTAAGTTCTTGCACTTTTAATTAATTCTCTGCAACCTTATAAGTTCTTTTTGTTTAAGGTGTATTTAAAGGTTTTTCTTTTCTTTTCATGGAATTTGAAGATATGAATGATCTTGGTATAACAATATAGTTAACGAAGATTTTGATGCCGATTATGAAAATGTAATGAACCGCGTAGAAGAACAAATTAATTAACGTGATTCTGAAGGTGCTAGTACGTCGATGGGTGGCAGTAACGATGGGGGTACTGATGATGGAAACGACGACAACAACGATGATGATAATAACGATGATGATGATGACAATACCGATGATGATGATGACACCGACAATGAAATGGAATTTTGTAGGAGATAGTTTGAGAAGGAGAAATTAATTATATGTACAGCTGGAGCTATAGACTTGTATTACATAAATTACTTGCATAAGGAACCATGTATGGTTTCATACAACACAAGTATGCGCTGGCTGACAAAATTACTAAATGGTCATTGGAAACGATGTGTAAACATGTTTAGGATGGACACAAGCACTTTGACGAGTTTGTGTGTAGATTTAGAAATACAATATGGTTCGAAGCCTTCAAGCCGCATGTCTGTGATAGAAAAGGTTGCAATGTTTCTATTTACGATAGTCGTTGGCGCATCTAACAGGGAAGTGCAAGAGAAATTTCAACATACCGGCGAAACTATTAGTAGATGCATAAATGAAGTCCTTGAAGCAATATGTTTGTTCGCTGTGGACGGTATAAAACCAACAAATCCACATTTTACGAGCATCCCAGGCGAAATTGCAACGAATCCAAGATATATGCCACATTTCAAGGTTAGGTGTTTTTATTTTAATCATGAGAAATTGAATTTTTATTCTTTTATTCATGGAAAAAATAATGAGAATTTTCATCTTTTTCATGCAGAATTGTGTCGGAGCAATTGATGGAACACATGTTCGTGCTTGCGTATCTGCCGAAAATCAAGTTCCATTTATTGGAAGAAAAGGCATCCCAACCCAAAATATTATGGCTGCTTGTAGTTTTGACATGCAATTTACCTTTGTATGGCAGGATGGGAAGGCAGTGCACATGACGCACGTTTTTTTTCTGGAGGCTATTAACAATAATAATATAAAATTTCCCAAACCACCAGAAGGTTGACATTTCATATACATTTTAAGAGGTGGTCAATTCAGTTTAATAATATTCTTTGTCAATTTCTGTTTCTTAATATATATTGGTGTTTTCTTATTTTTCCAGGCAAGTATTACTTGGTTGATGCCGGATATCCCAATGAATATGGGTACTTAGGTCCTTATAAAGGTCACAAGTATCATTTCCAAGAGTTTAGGCGTCGTGCACAGCCAAGTGGTCGTGAGAAAGTTTTTAATCGCGCACATTCATCACTACGTAACGTGATAGAACGCTCATTTGGCGTATGGAAACAAAGGTGGCGAATTTTACAAAACATGCTTGCTTATCCATACAAAACACAAGTGAAGATTGTGGTTGCATGAATGGCACTGCATAATTATATTAGAAGAAGATCACAAGGTGATATTACTTTTGCCGAATATGATCGCAATCCTAATTTTGTTCCTAAAGATATTTTACCATATGTTGTTCCTTGATCAAATAGTCAGGGATCGCAGACGCATTCACGTATGAATTTAATTCGTGATGGAATTGCAAGTAGTTTGATGAGAGAATAAACACAAGTGTTTAATTTCCTTCAATTATTTCAAACATTTTGTTATTATAATTATTAATAAATAAACGAAATTATTCCAACAAATTATTTATATATATATATATGTGTGTGTGTGTGTGTGTGTATACATGTGTATTTTTAATTAATTTCACAAGTTGACAGCAATATGAAAAGCAGGATAACCAAACACACAAAACTGATTTTCATTAAACTCAACCTCAACCACAGTTTTAACCAAACACTTAAATTTCAGTTACGAAACACAACTAAAAGTGTTTTTCATAAAACTATTTTTTTTTCAACCTCAACCACGACAACAATAAGTTTGCCAAACAGGCTCTAAAGCTTCAAAATCATGCGGTAATTTAGCAAATCAACCTTTAACGAGTATGGAAGGAAAGTGTTGATAAAGAGTTTCATCAAATAATTGGACAACAAGAGGTGAAAGTTCAAACGCTATTACAAAAGCCGGACCTATAAATTCTTTACCAGTCGGGTCTCATTTCCATCAAATCTCATCGATCCCAAGTTTGCTGAAGCTGCAGTTTCCAACCAAAAAACCAAAATGGAAGATTTTATTTCCAAAGGGTTTCTGTCATCTTCTTTACTACTACTATCTCTCTATGTCGTTTACAGAGTTGCTCACAGTTTCTGGCTGAAGCCGAAAAGCCAAGAGAAGCTTTTGAGGAAGCAAGGGATAAGAGGCACTTCTTACAGGATTTTGAATGGCGATATGAAAGAGTTTGCAAGGTGCTCTAAAGAAGCAAAGTCCAGGCCCATCGCTCTAAATCAACAAATTTCACCACGTGTCCTACCATTCTTTTACAAGATGGTGCAAATTTACGGTGAGTAGCAGCTTCAATCGTTATATTACTATTATTTTTAGAAATTTTTGTTCATGCATGTATTTGGTATGATCCTGAATTGTAAGAACAGGAAAGGTCTCCCTGAGTTGGATGGGGACAAGGCCTAGGCTGCTATTAGCTGATCCAGAGCTGATGAGGTTGGTATTGACAGACACAAGTGGTCATATTGTGAAGCCACCGCAAAATGCCCTTGTGAGTCTCTTACAACTGGGACTCGCAACCTTGGAAGGAGACAAATGGGCCAAACGCAGGAGGTTGATGACACCTGCCTTCCACGCTGAGAGATTAAAGGTAGCATCACCACCTGAATCTTGGAAGTTTGAACTTTCTCAAGAATTTCTTAAGACTGCGTTTGAAAGTTTAGAATCTATTTGGACTTCTTTACTCATTAAAGGGGATGGTACAGCTATACACACCAAAACGTGTACTGTAGTCAAACTTGAGATGGAGGCTTGAAAGGATTCTTGAATTATTATCATAAAGAAACTTTGCAGGAACTAATATAGCCATTTAGCTTGTATACATGTTTCATAAGGATTTTCGGATTCCAGATCTTTACCCTTCATTCAATAGCTTTTTAACTTTTGAATTGATTCAACTTTTGATATGGTATCGGAGTCTATATACTGATTAGCACTGGTAAATGAGCAGGGGATGATCCCAGCATTTTCAGCCTGCTGTTGTGATCTGGTTCAACGATGGAAGAAATTAGCAGGTCCTCAGGGATCATGTGAAATGGATGTATCACGCGAATTTCATATTCTTGTAAGTGATGTTATTGCTCGAGCAGCCTTTGGAAGCAGCTATGAAGAGGGAAAGAAAATATTTGATCTTCAAAAAGATCAAGTTATTTTGTCTAATGAAGCTTTTTATTCCATTTACTTCCCTGGTTTATTTTAATGCCATTTCTTAATTTCTCCTGCAAATTCAAGCTTCTCTTGGTGTTTGTTAAAATGTTTTAACCAATGTCTGATACTAAATTACATCACAGTTACCAACATTTCATTTCTTTGTTCTTCTCCAATAGATTCATACCCACTAAAAAGAACAAGAAGAGATACGGCATAGACAAGGAGATAAAAGCAGCGTTGAGAAATATTATCCACAAGAAAGAGCAGGCCATGCAAAATGGAGACTCAGGCGATGCTGACTTGCTAGGCTTGCTTTTAAAGTGCAGAGATGAAGCTGATAATGACATGACAATTGAAGATGTGATCGAGGAATGCAAATTGTTCTACTTTGCAGGCCAGGCGACCACATCAAACTTGCTCACTTGGACATTGATAGTTCTATCTATGCATCCAGAATGGCAGGAGAAGGCAAGAGAGGAAGTTCTGCAGATTTGTGGCAAGAAAACAGCTGATATCGATAGTATGAAACAGCTCAAAATCGTAAGTACTTCTTTTGTTCATGCATTGATTTACCATGTTTTGTAACTTACAATCAATTCCTTGAAAAAGATTATAAATCTTAAGTTTATGAAACTCATTAAATTTGCAGGTCCCAATGATCTTAAATGAGGTACTAAGACTATATCCACCTGTGACGATTCTCCATCGACATACTATTAAGGAAACAAGCATTCGAGGGATTGCCATTCCAGCTGGGGTAGACCTTCTGTTACCAGTTTTGTTTCTTCACTATGATCCTGACTTTTGGGGAGACAATGCAGAAGAATTCGAACCAGAGAGATTCTCTGAAGGAATTTCTAAAGCATCAAAGGATGAAATTGCATTTTATCCTTTTGGTTGGGGCCCTAGATTTTGTCTAGGCCAAAGCTTTGCCTTGACTGAAGCAAAGATGGCCCTCGCCATGATTCTACAAAATTTCTGGTTTGAGCTTTCACCCTCTTACACGCATGCTCCTTGCACTGTCATAACTCTTCAACCACAGCATGGAGCTCCTGTCATAGTACACCAACTATAAGGTTTATATAAGCATTGGTGGAATAATGAGGAGTTAACATCTGCTATTGTTGGTGGTGCAGTAGAAAGAGCTGTTTTTGTGCATAATGTTACCATCTGCTATTGTTTTTAAGTGATTTTGTATAGTATGTGCTTATGAAACCACCACCTAATGGGGAAATATGCTTATTTCCTTCAACCCTTTATTGTTCTCTACTGCTTTCTCGTGTTTCATTCAAGGGAGAGAGCACAAGTAACTCCTGGAACTTCTCCTCTCCTTTTTGTATCCAGCAAAACAGAGTGATCCATCCCAAGGATTTTGCCTTTTCTAGTGTGTTTGTGTGTATATATATATATATATATAACACAATAAAACACGTCGATGTTCACATTGTCCTTAGACATAAAATACTGTGAATTTTAATAATGTAATTACTGTTTTGTTTTTCAGTTCATAAAAATTAACTGTCGGCCTTGGAGGTATTTTCAACTTTTTCACTGCACCTAATTATCATTAGCTAGTTGTTTGGGAGTGTTTGCATCTTTTTTATTTTATTTGAACAATAAAATTGATAAGAGAGAATCTTGTGACTCTCCATGATTTACGTTGTAATCTTTGAATTACTGTCAACTTCCTAATGTATAGCTATAGGATAATTATGCCTTTAATTGTATTTATATCTTTCCTATTATATAGGATTGTACAACTATATAATGCACAGACTTCTCCTCTGCAAGGCAAGGAGACTTTTAGCCATATACACATTTCTGTAAACAGCAAACATCTTTATGGTATCAGAGCAAGGTTTACAAATATCCATGGCAGATTCATCTTCTTCGACAAACTCATCTCCTTCTTCAACCTCTGTTCTTCCGCTCAACACAATGGTGCACATGCTTACCATTAAACTGACTTCCTTCAACTATCTGTTATGGAGAAACCAGTTTGTTCCTCTGTTAACCAGCCAACAACTGTTTGGATTTTTAGATGGCACAATCACTGTCCCCAATCTCACGGTGACAGATTTTGATGGAGTGACCAAACCAAATCCTGCCTACAGTTCCTGGTTACAAACAGACCAGATGCTACTTAGTTTACTCTACTCTTCACTTACAGAAGAGTCTATGGGTGAAGTACTGGGATTACAGCATTCCCATGAGGCCTGGCAAGTCCTTGAAGCCTCATTTTCCAACAGATCAAAGACCCGTGAATTACAACTCAAGGATGAACTCCAGCTGATGCAACGTGGCTCTCGATCCATTGTTGAGTTTTCTCGGTTGTTTAAGGGTCTCTGTGATCAGTTAGTTGCCATTGGACGTCCTGTTGATGACACAGATAAAGTTCATTGGTATTTACGGGCATTGGGACCAGACTACAAAATTTTCTCTACCACCATGTTGTCTCAGCTTCCATTACCATCATTCTCCAATGTTGTTCCAAAAGCATTGAGTCATGAGATTTTTGCAAAGTCTGTCAACTAGCTGCCTTCCAATTCAGCTTATTATGCACATCAGACTCCCAAATTTACAGGAGTCAAGAAGTGGAAATCTCGGCATTCCACATCATCTACAGCTCCTCTCCACAAGAAATCACCATCCTCTGTCTACTGTCAGTTGTGTGACAAAGAGGGACACTTGGCCAAACGTTGTTGGAGCTTCTTGAAAATGAAGAAACAACAATCGGCCAACCTTGCTGAAGCATTCTCTGCTTGTTCCATAACTGAATAATCCAGAGTGGTTTCCTGACTCTGGTGCAACATCCCATATGACAAATACTCCTGAAATTTTGGATGATCCTGCTGCATACACTGGTAATAAA
Organism: Salix arbutifolia; assembly: GCA_025169955.1. Taxonomy (NCBI): domain Eukaryota; kingdom Viridiplantae; phylum Streptophyta; class Magnoliopsida; order Malpighiales; family Salicaceae; genus Salix; species Salix arbutifolia. The sequence continues at coordinate 13,257,924 of CM045912.1, read as the reverse complement.
AGGGTTATGGTTGGTAATGGTCAGTCTCTACCTATTTCTCACATTGGTTCTGTTTCCACAATTGCTCCTCATTGTTCCATCCCTTTGTCTAACGTGTTGGTTGTCCCTGGCATTCAAAAAAATCTTATCTCTATTAGTCAGCTTACCAAACAACTTAACTATCGCGTAATTTTTTATTCTCTTTTTATTTTCATACAGGATCGCGCCACCGGGACAGTGCTGGGAATCGGTCGATGTGAGAACGGTCTCTAGGTCCTTGATCAGTATCATCATGCTCTTGTCTCAATTTTGTCTGCTCATAAACCACGTGCCTCTGCTCAACTATGGCATGCACGCCTTGGCCATCCCAATTTTTGTATTATCTCTTCTCTTTCCAGTTTAGGGTCTATTCATTGTAGTGATAGATTAGTGTCCAATAAAACTCATCTTTGTGTTGGTTGTCAACTTGGCAAAAGCCACCGGTTACCCTTTTCTTTAAATGATGAACATTGCAAAATGCCATTTGATCGTTTACATTGTGATTTATGGGGTCCATCTCCAGTGTCTTCCGTTACTGGCTATCGATATTATGCTATTTTCATTGATGACTGTACTCGTTTTAGCTGGATGTTTCCGTTGAAACAAAAATTTGATTTCTTTGATACTTTTGTGAATTTACAAAGGTATATTGAAACACAATTCACTGCCAAAATAAAATCTTTCCAATGTGATGGTGGAACGGAATTTACAAATAATAAATTTCGCTCTCATTTACACTCTTGTGGAATTGTTCTTTGTCTAGCATGTCCTTACACCCCAAGTCAAAATGGTGTTGCTGAACGCAAACACCGTCATGTCACCGAAACAGGTCTTACACTTATGTTTCATGCGCGTGTGCCAGTTTCATTATGGGTCGAAGCTTTTTCAACTGCCGTATTTGTCATTAATCAACTCCCATCACCATCCGTTGATGGAAAAACTCCTTATGAAATACTGTTTGGTAAGTCACTTGATTACTCTATGCTCTGTACTTTTGGATGTCTTTGCTTCCCTTATTTGAAAGATTATTCACCCAATAAACTGTCTCCAAAATCTGCTCCATTTGTTTTCTTAGGTTACAGTACCATTCATAAAGGCTTTCGCTGCCTAGATCGCAAGTCTCATCGTGTCTATGTTTCACGGCATGTTCAATTTTATGAACATCATTTCCCTTATACTGATGACTCCCTTCCTACTCTACAATCCGAAACTAACTACACTTCTTTTTCAGATTGTGCAGAGTGTGTTCCTAATTCTCCAACTAATGATTTTTGTGCTTCTTTACCGTCCCCTTCCTTTTTGACATCACCATGTCTGCCTTGTAGTGATGCTCCAGGTTTCTTGAGTTCTCCTTCTTCGCAGGTTCCCGTGACAGTTACGTCTTCCCCGGCTGCTGCTTCACCTTCGGAGCCGAGGGTTCCAACCATTATGCCTTTACATCCTCCCGTGCCTTCCAATCATCATCCCATGATCACCAGGGGGAAAGCTGGCATTGTAAAACCGAGGTCACATCATGCTATGACAGTTGTGTCTTCCAACCAGTTCATTCAGGCTCTTCTTGCTACCAAAGAGCCAAAGGGGTTTAAATCTGCTGCTAAACATCCGAAATGGCTTTCAGCTATGGATGATGAGATTCATGCCTTACAGAGAAATGGCACTTGGACTCTTGTTCCTCGGCCACAATCTCATAATGTGGTTGGTTGTCGCTGGATTTTCAAAATCAAACTTTGTCCAGATGGATCTACGGAACGTCATAAAGCTCGCCTTGTGGCGCAAGGTTTCTCTTAGGTAGCTGGTCTTGATTTTGGAGATACCTTCAGTCCTGTGGTTCGCCCTGCTACAGTCCGACTTATATTATCATTAGCAGTTACTTCTGGATGGCGTTTACATCAGCTAGATGTTAACGATGCCTTCCTACATGGGTTTCTCAATGTAGAGGTATATATGGAACAACAGCCGGGTTACATTGATCCTTTGTTTCCCCAACATGTCTGTCGCTTAAAGCATGCTTTGTATGGTCTGAAGCAAGCTCCCCGTGCTTGGTTTCAACGCTTCGGGACTTTCTTACATACACTTGGTTTTCACTCCAGTCCGACTGATTCTTCATTATTTGTTTACCATTCAAAGGTTGGGACTGTTTACTTACTATTGTATGTTGATGACATGGTGCTCACTGGCAGTAGTCCTTCATTGATTCGCACCTTCATTACTCGACTTTCCAAGGAATTTTCCATGAAAGATTTGGGAGACCTACATTATTTTCTTGGGGTGGAAGTCCAATCAAATGCAAAAGGTTTGTTCCTTAGTCAAACCAAGTATGCTATGGATCTCCTACAACGAGCTTTGATGACTGATGCTAAACCAATTTCCACACCCTTTGTTGTTGGTCAACATTTATCTGCTAAGGGCAAACTGTTCTCTGATCCAACCATGTTTCGCTCACTAGCAGGTGCTCTTCAGTACTTAACCATCACCAAGCCAGATTTATCATTTTGTCAATTCTATTTGTCAATTTATGCATGCTCCAACCGAAGATCATTTTCGTGCTCTCAAACGTATCTTACGCTATGTTAAAGGCACAATTGATCATGGACTTCAACTGCATAAAGTTTTGACTCATAATCTTATTGCTTATTCTGATGCTGACTGGGCTGGTTGCCCTGATACACGTCGCTCGACCACTGGATATGCTATTTTTCTTGGAGCTAATTTAATCTCTTGGTCCTCTAAGAAACAAAGCACTATCTCCCGTTCTAGTGCAGAAGACGAATATCGCTCCTTAGCCGTTGCCACTGCAGATGTTGTTTGGCTTGTTCAACTACTTTGAGATCTTCGGGTTCCACTTCTAGCTCCACCCCGAATCCTTTGCGATAATCAAAGTGCAATATTTATGGTTGTTAATCCAGTTACTCGGCCTCGATCCAAACATATTGCCAATGACTATCATTTTTTCCGAGAACTTATTGCTAATGGCTCTTTGAAAATCGCCTTTGTTCCTTCTCATCTGCAGCTAGCTGATTCACTTACCAAAGGATTCACAAAGCCTCAATTTCTGCTCTTTCGAAGCAAGCTTAGCGTTCTATCATCCTCCACGCTCACCTTGCAGGGGGGTGATAAGAGAGAATCTCGTGACTCTCCATGATTTACGTTGTAATCTTTGAATTACTGTCAACTTCCTAATGTATAGCTATAGGATAATTATGCCTTTAATTGTATTTATATCTTTCCTATTATATAGGATTGTAAAGCTATATAATGCACAGACTTCTCCTCTGCAAGGCAAGGAGACTTTTAGCCATATACACATTTCTGTAAAAAGCAAACATCTTTAAAAACTATGTTCTTACCCCTGAAAACAAACAAAAAAAAAGGTTAAGCAATGATATTTTAGATATTTTTGTCTGACCATGAACAGTGAAAAACAACGTTACCCTTGGATGAGACATTAACAAAAGGCTGTCGGTTATGGTATTTTTGTTTTTTCATGTTTAATGAATAGTTAAATTACTTAAATACCTCGGAAGCAACAAAACAAAGGATTTATGTAATTACATATTTTTTAATTTATTTTTCTGGAATTACTACTAGCGTGTTTGCTCGATGCACCGACAATTTTCTTGTGTATGTGCAATTCAAGCAACGAGTGTTGTGTCATGCGACGGTTGAAAATGTCCAACCACAGTCTCTCCGGATGTGCCACCATGTCCTCTTTCACATGGTGGTATGCGTGTCGGCGGACGATAAATGGAGGCTTGCGGGCTGTCCATTGTTCTTTTTTTACCTCTTTTCTTCTCCTACAACCGAAAATACATACAGGTCCTTTTTGTTTATGAGTGTTTTATTTCAATCCATGGTCTTTGGAATTATTTTTTCTTCCTGATTTACTCTATAGAAGTTTTTTTTTTCCTTTCATTTTTTCCATACAATTAGAAATAGTCTATATGCTATTTTTCATTCCAGCCCTTATTCTTTTAATTTATGGTTTATTTTTAATTTCTTTAATATTTTCGGTCTCAAGGTTTTGTTTTGCTTTAGTTTTATCCTCCAATTGAAATTGATCATATATTTATTTTTCATTTCAGCCGTTATTCTTTTAATTTTTGCTTTGTTTTAAATTCCTTTTATTTTTTCGATTTTAAGGTTTTGATTTGTTGAAGTTTTGTCATTCTATTGAAATTAATCATATATTTTGTTTTTCATTTAGGCCCTTATTCTTTTAATTTTTGGTTTGATTTTGATTCTTTTGATTTTTCCCTACTTTTGAGATAATCCTTATTTTTTATCTGTATTTATGTATCTATGATCTTAGTTTGATGTTTGAATTTTGTCATTTTTTTTTGTCGGGGTTTTATTTTTATTCAATTTAGTCCTCAAATTTTAATTTATGTTGATGATAATTTAAAATTGATATTTCTTCTCTTTTTTTCCTTTTTTTCTTTTTTTTAGTTTTTCTATTTTTTTTTCAAGTCAGATAATTTCTTATGCTAATAAAATTTATTTTGGTTTTGTCTTTTTTTTTTTATATTTTGTTAAGGTTTTTGGATTTTTTTTATTCTTTGAGATAATTTTGTGGTTTTCATTGTTTATGCAAAATACAGATAATTTTAGTGATTATTTTTTTTAATTATTTTCTTGTTTGCTCTTTTGCTAAAGTGTTTTTTTATATTGTGTTCCCTCAAATTATTTTATATTTAGTTTTGGTTCAAATTTTTATTTTTATTTTTTTTATCCTTGGTTAAGAAAAGAGAGAGAAGTTGTTGGATTTCAACAATAGAAAAACATGTTGTTGGTATCAATTTGGATCATTAAAACAAATAAAATTTGAGTTATATTATATTTTTTATATTTGAGTTATATTTTTTATCTTTAGAGTTTATGAAAAAAAGATGTAAGCTCGAGGTGATTTTGGTTTTTGGAGTTAATATTATTATTTCACACCTGATTTTTTATTTTTATTTTTTATATTTTATTGTTTTGATAATTGAAAATCATCATCATTTTGTTCCATCTCTTCAAAATGAATACAAAGATGTGTTATATATATATATATATACTAGGATTGTCACGTCTAATTTTTTCATATCATATTTTTATTTGTTTTTTAGATTTTTTTTAATTTTAATATGTTTATGTCAAAAATAATTTTTAAATAAATATTTTTTAGTATTAAATAGAAATAAATAAATATGGATTATAATGCCTTGAAATTTATGATTTTTTTATTCAAATAATTATTCTGAAAAAAGTTTATATTGATAAATTGCAAACTCTATAGAAGTATAATGTCTTGAATTTAATTTGATGAGAGCAATTATATATTTTTTTTCAACTTTTTTTTTTTATTTCCAAGAGTATGTTTCCAATAGATCATTCTAGTTTTTTGAATGAACTTTTTATAACATATATTTATAAAGTATACAGTTATTAGTTAATAGATATTTATTAGAATTAACAAAAAAAATTCAATATTAATATATACTTGTATGGCAATAGGATGAGTTGTCCCCACAGAACGGGGCATGATAATAAGAGGGAAAAAATCAATATTAATAATTAAAATTTTACTCACTCATCTAGATTTATAAAATATATTTTCTATAAAATAAACTCATTTAGATTTATAAAATATACTTTCTATAAAATAAAGTCTTCTCACAAAAAACAAATGGATGAGTTATATGACATCATTTATCACTTGCCATGTCATCTATTAGATTGGATTTTTATGTAAACGTATAGATCACTCATACACTAACCATCACTCTTGAGGTTTATATTGTATCTCTTGTATTTTTTTTATAATATATTTATGTAGAATTGTTTTTTCAATACAATAACTTAATAACGTTTATCTAACAATAATAAAAATAATATCATTTTCATTTTAGAGCGGGTTGAGTGGCTAGATCGAAAAACCCCATCGTAGTTGAATTGATCAAAAACTCAGGTTCTGGAGTCGGGTTAATTCATCATTTCCATGATTATTTTTATACTAGTCATGGCACCCGCGCCTCGTCGCGGCCGGAACCATATTTTTTTTAATGCAAAAAAATATTAATTATGTTTGATTTTTTATTATAATATAAACTTGGATAAAATAATAAATTTGTGCAGAAATCATGTGAAGTGCATGGTTTTTTTTTTTTACAAAATATATGAATTTCAAATGAATATAAATTTATCTGTTTGGTAGGTTTCAATGAAATAACCAGTATAAAATTATCATTATCAATAAAAAAAAGCAAGAAAAATCAGATATCTGAATTATTGAATACATTGTATTAAGATTAATTTATTTTATAATTTAATTTAAATTAAACACAACAAACAAAATATAAATTGTGAAAGAACTTGCATTAATCAAAAAACAAAAATAAGTAGTTAATTTTCTATCTCCAAAACAAAGAAAATATAAATTGAAAATCCATCCCCATGTTACTGTCATTATCATCACTATAGCAGTTAAAATTATTATCAATATTACTGTCCAAATAGTGTAAATCATTAAATTAACCTGAATAATTAAAAAAATGCAGAATATTTTGTCAAAAAACAATAAAAAAATAATCACTAAAATTATCATTATTATTGTGCAAACAATAAAATCATAAAATCGTCTGATCCAAAAATCAGATAAAAATAATAGAAAACCAAAAAAAAAAGAACAAAGAGAAAAATAGAGCAATATTAATTTTAAAATGATCACCAATATAAATTAAAATTTCAGAATTGAACTGAATAAAAATAAAACGCCAATAAAAAATAAAATGATAAAAATTCAAAACAAAAATCAAAAGTTTAAATGAATGCATATGGACAAAAAATAAACACTCTTCAAGAAAGATAGAAAAAAAAAGAAAGGAATCAATACTAAATAAAAAATTAAAAGAATAAGTGCCAAAATGATAATCAATATATATAATTAATTCCAATAAAATGATAAAACTGCAACAAATCAAAACTTTGAGACCGAAAAATAATAAAGAAATTTTTAAAAATAAAATACAGTGTAACCGACATAAATTAAAATTTTAGAACAATACATGTAAAAAATAAAATGACAAACAATAAAAATAAAATCTAAAAAAACAAATACATAAAATAAAGACAATTTTTGTAAAAAAAAAACACACCAAAAGGAAATCCTGCGTCATGACAATATATATATTTCCTTTTGTCATGGCACAGGAAAAACAATATATAGTCATGGCGTGGGAAAGACACTGTAGCAATCTATAGTATTTTTCCCACGCCTTTTATATTATAGGTAATATATATATAATAATTACAAAATGGTCTACCAAAAATTATTATTATTATTATTATTATTATTAATTGGAGTTTGAAGAAATAATTACAAAATTTGACTTTGAGCAGAAAATAGTTCGGGGGTGGCAGGACTGGACTTTCTATAAATACCAATATCTCTCCCCGCTAACATCCACCGCTCAATTCCCCTCCCCTCTCTCTCTCTAGCCTTTCTTTCTATAGGTAGAAAAGGAAGAATGAAAGACTAGATAGAGAAAAGCCATTGAATTTCACTTCATTTTATTCTTCTCTCCTTTTCAAGATCTTCCCTTCTCTGCTCCAGGTACTCTCTCCATGTCTGATCCCTTTTCATTTTTTTTCCTTACAAAATTCTTGCTTGGGTAGCTTCCTGGCTCTATGTATATTTTTCTGTGTTCTGGAGATATATTTGTTACACACATCTCTTGCTGTTTGTTTCTCTTGATTTTTTTTTTTTATAAAATGATTGCTTAATTAGTTTTTGCATTGGATTCTCTATTAATCTCTGTTTGGCTAAATGTGGGTATTGATGAAACTCGGCTCCAACTCCAAATTATATATATGAGTTATCTTTGTTTCTATGATTTGATTTTTTTCTGACCTATTAATTACATTGCTAGTCCGGCCAACCTTTTTGACAATTGAGTCCATCACAGGATAAAATCATACTACTATTCTTTTCGGAAATTAATCCGGGCATATAAAACAGATGATCTAATATGCCTTCCTGTTCTAAATTAATGCAATTGCTTGCTTGTTTGTTGCTTTACGCAGATCTGTGATCCTGATTCACTATTCAGAGCCAGCTTGAATGACCATGACCGTGACCAATGGTGAGGTGCATTCTGTGACTGCCAATGGAGGCTTGACGATTGACAAGCCCTTCAAGATCTTCGTGGGCTACGATCCACGTGAAGATATTGCCTATGAGGTTTGTCACCATTCTATTTTGAAACGGTCCTCGATCCCCGTTGAGATCACCCCCATTGTGCAGTCAGATCTTAGAAAGAATGGCTTGTATTGGCGCGAGAGAGGACAGCTTGAGAGCACAGAGTTCTCTTTTACTCGTTTCTTGACCCCGCATTTGGCTAACTATGATGGCTGGGCAATGTTTGTCGATTGTGATTTCCTCTACTTGGCTGACATTAAGGAATTGAGGGATTTGATTGATGATAAGTATGCCATCATGTGTGTGCAACACGACTACACTCCAAAAGAGGCCACAAAAATGGATGGTGCGGTGCAGACTGTGTATCCAAGGAAGAACTGGTCTTCCATGGTGCTGTACAATTGTGGGCACCCGAAGAACAAGGTTCTGACACCTGAGGTTGTGAATACCCAAACCGGGGCTTTCCTCCATCGGTTTCAGTGGCTTGAGGATGAAGAAATCGGCTCTATCCCATTTGTGTGGAATTTCCTGGAGGGCCATAACAAAGTTGTGGAAGGTGACAACGCATCAACATTTCCTAAAGCAATACATTATACTCGCGGTGGCCCATGGTTTGAGGCATGGAAGAATTGTGAGTTTGCAGAATTGTGGTTCAAAGAGAAGGATGAGTGCGTGAAGGAAGCGAAGAAATAATTCAAAGGTAGATATGATTCATCAGCTGGGCTATTATTTTCGTTTATGAGGATTATTTTCCTGTGCTCTGTTCTTCTTACTTCATTTGTAATGTGTATTAGCATGCTACCCTGTGCAGCCTTGTCTGTATTTCTTTGCAGCAGCTAGTTAGTTAGCTAGTACATGGCCATTTCTGGCTTCTGAAGACCTCTCTTATTTCAGGAACTGCTGCTGTCCTACGTTTTAGCCATTGATTTTTGATGAAAATTATGAGCATTTTTTTAAAAAAATGTTTTTTTTATATTCAATCTGTTTATTAGTTGTTGTCTCACATCTTTTGTTGGTTCGGTGGGGATACTGTAGGCTTTAGATTACACAGTGACACTATCTTGGGTTAGAGATCACCCTAGCTACTTCTTTCAGTTTTTCGTTATGGACCAAAATCGTTATGATTTGAGTAAATCAAAGTCAACTTACTAAATTTATGTTAGTCAATCAATTTAAAATAAATTATAAAATTTAATTAATAATCGACTTGATATTAAAGAATGAAATTAAAAAAAAATAGAAAAAAACACCTAAGTTACCAAAAAAAAATCATGACCTCGATCAGGAGACTGAGAAACTTATTTAATTCCAATCAATTTAATATTGAAGAAAAACTAACAAAAAAAGATAAAAAAATCTCAGATCAATCGACTTAATCCATGACTCAAGTTATAAAATCGTGATAACCCTGCTAAAAACAAACAGAAAACAAACTATGAAACTTAATTTTCATAAACCTAATGTTGAATGAGTAATTGTTTTTTTTTATAAATAAAATAAGAAAATAGACAAACAATAACCCTAGTCAAATCTAAATTAACTTGTCAAATTCGGGTAAAAAGACTAGGATAACTCTATAAAAAATAAAAAATAAAATAAAAAATTTAATTTCCAATCAATTCAATATTAAATATAAAATTGAAAAAAAATACTAAATCATAAAAAAAACACCTCGATAAGTAATCTGTAAAACTCTTGACTAGGTAATAAATAACCCCTTAAAAAGTAAAAAATAATTACGATAATGAAACCTAATTCCAATCAATTTAATATTTAAAGATAAAATTGATTTTTTTTTATTAAAATAAGAAAATGACTTGAGTCAATACAACTAACCCATAAAATTGATCCTAATCATAAAATCAGAATAGCTTCATAAAAAAATAAATTAAAATAAATTATGAAGTACAATATTCAATAAACTAAATGTTTGATCATCAAAATAAAAAATAAAAAATTGAAATTAAAAAAAATCTTAAAAATCTTAATTTTTGAGTACTGAAAAATACCAAAAACACTTTTGTTTAGTACAGTGTCAAGACATTTTAGTACATGTTAATTAATTATTTAACGGGGACCTGGAAGTTTGTCACTGCACTGTTGTTTATTTGGAAGGATAGATGTTGAAGAGTTTTTGGTAGGGGTGAGAAAAAAACTGAAAAACAGAAAAAAAAAGTTTGAATAATTAAAAAATCTAATTAAATTGATTAAAATATTTTTAAAATATGTTGATCTGGTTTGGTTTAGATTTTTTAAGGCTAAAACTGGTAAATTATAAACAAATCAAACTGGTTTAAATTAAAAAATATACTATAATTTTTTTTTTATATTCTAAAATTGAAATGCGAGAAGGAAAAGGCTTGATTAAAGTAAAAAAAAAACCTAAAATGATAATGTACTATTTTTTATTTTTTTACATAAAAAACCAATTTTAACTGAACTGAAATTGGTTGGTTTAAACTAGTTTCGGTTCGCTTTCAATTTATTTTATTAATCATGATTTTAACTTAATTGTTTATATAGATAAAAATCAAATTAAACCGAAAATGATTACTCTTAGTTTTGGTGTGCAGCCGGCTAATTGGTACGGTACTGTTTTGGCTAAAGAAGAAAGGTGGCAGATGCTGAAATGATTCAAACTCACGGAAATGGGGCACTGCGTGTACAAATCATTTTTGAAAAATATATTTTTTATTTATTTTAAATTAAAAATATTTAATATTTTTATTTTATTTTCATGAGTTAATATCAAAAATGATTTTTAAAAAATAAAAAATATTATTTTAATATATTTCTAAACAAAAAATATTTTCCAAAATAACATCAACCACAATCTCAAGCAGTCACTACAGTTAATAAAGAGATGATCAGGCAGAGTCACTGGGTCAATCCTACAGGAGATTGGGTCAAGCTCAACGTGGATGGTTTCAGCAAAATAACCCAGGGCTGGGAGGTGCAGAGGAGAGGAGTTTATTCGAGATGGATACCCTAAAATATAAGAGCACAATGCTGCATTAACCTTTTAAATTATTTTTTAATTTCACGTTCAAACGCTATCATTTCACCAGGCCTTATAGTTTTTTCTAGATACGAAAAAACTTATTTCTAGAAAATATTTTTTGTGAATTCAGGTAAGGTAATAAAATTATAAAATGCTGGTTGCTCAGAATATTATATAGTTGATTCGTAATGTTTGCATTAAACAACATTACGCGATGGAAATATTATATGATCAACTGGGCTTGAAATAATGTGCAGCGATACACTGACACTATACCATAATGACACGCAGTGCAGAGTCAACCATAAGACTAATAAATCCTTTTCTTTATTTGTTGAAAGAAGGATCATAGAGATACCTGTAGAGATGTCAAAAACAGGTTTAGATGTTTATGATCATCATGGAGAAGATCAAAATGGCAAAGGAAGATGCTGGTGGATCAACCTAGTGGATATCGAAGAAGGAAAAGACCAAATCTTGTTTTCACTGCCAATGATCCTTACTAATGTTTTCTACTATCTTATAACCTTGATTTCTGTCATGTTTGCTGGTCACCTTGGCCAGCTTGAGCTTGCAGGTGCCACTCTTGGGAATTCATGGTGCACTGTCACTGGCATTGCTTTCATGGTGCACTGTCACTGGCATTGCTTTCATGGTACGTTTCTCTCCTTCTCATCCCCCACCCCCGTCCACACACACACAGGAATGATTTAGTGATTTTATCTTAAATATGGTTATGAACACAATCAAGGAAAAGGAGTTGGAGCAGGAATGGCAGAGATGTAGCTAATTTTCTTTTCCTTTTTCAGACTGGAGTAAGTGGAGCACTTGAGACACTTTGTGGTCAAGGATTTGGTGCAAAACTATACAGAACACTAGGAATACATCTACAAGCTTCCTGCATCATATCCTTTCTGTGCTCCATAATCATAAGCATTATCTGGCTTTACACGGAGCCTTTACTCATCTTCCTCCGTCAGGATCCTGAGATTTCAAAAGCTGCTGCTCTTTACTTGAAGTATTTGATTCCAGGCGTATTTGCATTTGGATTCCTTCAAAACATCTTGAGGTTTCTTCAGACACAATCTATTGTCATGCCCCTCATCCTGCTTTCAGGAATCCCAATGTGCATTCACATCGGTGTAGCTTATGCATTGATTCATAAGACAGCTCTCGGTTTCAGAGGAGCTTCGTTGGCTGTTTCAATATCTCTGTGGATTTCAACTCTTGTGCTGGTTATATATGTGATTTATTCAAAGAAATTTAAGCAAACTTGGGAGGGGTTTTCTTCTGAATCATTACGTCACATCGGAGTAAACCTGAAACTGGCCCTGCCCTCTGCTGCAATGGTGTGGTAAGAGAACAAAGAAATGTTTCATTTTATTGGCAGCAGGTTTGTGATGTCATATGTCTCACAAGCTCTCTTCGATGATTTTCTAGTTTGGAGTACTGGGGATTCGAGCTTTTGGTGCTCATCGCAGGAATGATGCCAAACGCAGAACTAACCACATCTGTGATTGCAATCTGGTATGTGTCAAGTAACCATCTCTATCTAAAAATTTAATCTCTTAGATAAGAGCTTAGAATATGATTTATATTATTCTCAAACACTCTCAAATGAAAACCCTTTGGCCTTAAAACTTGTATAAACCCACACTACCTTGTTCTTGATTTTTATCAAATAGAATGGGAGTGGTAAGATATGAACTCGTGATTGTTAGGTCAACAAAACTCTGATACCATATCAAGAAACTATCTCACCTAAAAGTTTAAGCTTTTAGATGAGACCCCAAATATGATTTATATTATTCTCTAACAGTATGATCTATAGTTTACACCACAATAAATCTTTGCCCCAAAATGTGCTCTTCTGCACTTGTTTTCGTGACTTGATTTTGGTGATGTTTTCGTTTCTCTTCAGCGTGAACACAGAGGACATTGCCTACATGTGCACCTCAGGTCTAAGCGCCACTGTGAGGTAAATGGCTGGAAATTAATTAATTTGACACTTCTTAGCTATAGCATTTCCATAATTATTTGATCCCACACGCTTTTAGATATTGAAACTACGAATTTCTGGTAATAGTACCAGGGTGTCTAATGAGCTGGGAGCAGGAAATCCTGATAAAGCTAAAAAAGCCATGGCTGTGACTCTCAAGCTCTCTGTCCTTCTTGCTCTTCTAATAGTTTTAGCACTAGCCATTGGCCATGATATCTGGGCTGGATTCTTCAGTGATGACCTTTCTATAATGAAAGCCTTTGCCTCGATGACACCTTTCCTTGCTATTTCTATCGCAATCGATGCTTTCCAAGTCGTCTTTGCAGGTTTCAAGGATCCTATTTCTTCCCTTATTTGATCTCATTTCTCTATCCTTGAGGCGGGTAGCTGGATGGCTTGTTCAGATTTTAATGCGAGTATTTTAATTTGTGGCAGGGGTAATAAGAGGGTGTGGCTGGCAGAATCTGGCTGTTATTGTAAATGTAGTAGCATTCTTTTGCATTGGAATGCCGATTGCTACCCTCCTCGGATTCAAGTTTAAGCTTTATTCCAAGGTGAAAGCTTTCAAAACTAGTATTTTCAATCTAACTTCTATCGTACTTCTATCGATTTTCATATTCTGTTTTGGGACTCTTTCGGATCAGGGATTATGGATTGGTTTAATCTGCGGTCTGTCATTCCAAACCTGCACTCTGCTGTTGATTACACTGCGTGCCAAATGGACTAAACTGTATCTCTCAGAACCAGAGGAAAAGGGTGAGGAAAAATCCAAACTTTCCCTGATAAAATCTCAGAAGTATGCTTTTCATGAAGAGGGACAGATAGGAGAAACTGAGATGCCAGATGTTCTGTTTTTTCTGGGACAACAGGGAGGTCCTTGTCAATGAAAGCTATCTTTATTGCAATAAATTGGTTATTTTGCAGTGCAGAAATATTTTGAAAATTTGAAAAAATGAATTTGACTACGTTTTTCATAGCACTTTTTAGATAAATTTTGGCCAAGGCTGTCATTTTCTTGACATCGTCGAGCATCTTAAAGCAAGTTCATCTAGCAACCAACGAGGATTCGAACTGTGTTCAGCTCACGAGCCAACAGGCCCAAATGCCCATGTATTGCTAGGAGGATTTCTAGCAGATTTTTTATATATATTTATAAAGAATTCAAAATTCAATGCACATTATACATTATCTTTTATAAATATAAAAGCAATAATGTATTGAATCATAATTTAAAAAAAATATTCAGACAATAATATAATGATATATAAGATTGAATTGTGTCAACTCGGGATAAACTTTCAAATCATGACTAGAGTCATGTGTCATGATAATTCAATAAAACAAATCAAAATAACTCATGAAATCTAATTTTTTATAATAAAATATTGAATGAAATTATTTATTTTTTTAACACATGACAAAAAAAAAATTGATCAACCTAGTGTAATTTTTGCAAACTCATGACTCGTGTTATTAAAACCTAACAATCCTATCAAAAATAAATTGAAAAGGAAGCTATGATGTTCAATTCTTAATTAATTAAATGTTGATGCATTATATTAGAGAAAAGAATACTTTTAAAAATAAGGACAAAAAACTGCAAGTCAACTAAGATTGGCCTATTAAATCTGCAACTTGGGTTAGCTTGTCCCGGAACCTCATCGAGAATGAACGATCACCTTAACAATCTTAGCCCATCTTTGGGGATGAAAAAAAAAAGACAAGCATATGACAATGTTGCTTAGCTAATTATACGAATATTATCTTCATTTGTACAATGTTTTGACACAATCATGCACTACCAATTCCTCAATTTCAACACCATTTGAATCAATGAAAAAAATAGAAGGCAAAAATAAGATATGAGCCTGACTTATTACTTGGAAAAATCATGAAAAGTGTTAGAATTGCTTGTAAGATGCTGTCTTGAAGACAGAATAAGATAAATTTGTTTTTTTTTTTTAATTTTTAATTTGAATTCAATAGCAGATTTTACTACTATAAATATGTTATGAATTACCAATAATCTCTCTTGGTTGTTGAGAGTTTGTCTTTGATTTAAATTGAATTATTTGTAAGCCTTTAAATATGATTCAATTCGATAAAACAGTGAATTGTTCTTCATAAAAATTTCTAGTTTCAATTTCTAGATTTCGATCTAAATAGTAATTGTTTAAAATAGTTACTATTCAAATCATAGAATTTTAACAGTGGTATCAAAGCTATTGATCCTATGGGCTGAGGG
The DNA here is from genome assembly GCA_025169955.1 of Salix arbutifolia. Classification (NCBI taxonomy): domain Eukaryota; kingdom Viridiplantae; phylum Streptophyta; class Magnoliopsida; order Malpighiales; family Salicaceae; genus Salix; species Salix arbutifolia. The sequence continues at coordinate 13,242,485 of CM045912.1, read as the reverse complement.
AAATTTTGTGAGATTGAGTGTAAAAATAAAGAGATTAAAGGCAAATCATAAAAATTTACTCGTTGATTTATTGCTTCTTCTTTTTCTTCCAGACACTCAACTTCAGTAATTCTAGTGTTTGATGGTGAACAATATCACATTTGGGCTGTCAAGATGACATTTTTCTTGAGACCCCGAGGGTTATGGATGTTATGGTGACTGATTTTGATCCACCACTATTAAATGACAATCCTATAATCGCTCAAATGAAGGCACATGCAGAAGAAAAAATCAAGAAAGACAAGGTTATTACTTACCTGCATTTTGGACTTACAAGTCATGTTTGCACTAAGATAATGAACCTGGAAACACTAAAGCAAATATGGGATAAACTTCAAATTGAGTTTGAAGGCAGCAACAGAGTCAAACCAGTAAAGTTGCTGGCATTTAAGAGGGAATTTGAACTGATGAAAATGAAGGACAATGAATTTGTCAAGAACTATTCTAGCAGATTAATGGACATTGTGAATCAAATGTGACTCCTTGGGCAAACATTTGAGGATTATAAAGTCGTAGAAAAACTCATGATGTCACTCCCACAGAAATTTGAAGCCAAAATCTCTGCAATAGAAGAATCCTGTTATTTGCAGCTTCTGACCATTGCAGAGCTCATTAATAAACTTCATATACAGGAGCAAAGGGTTCAAATGAGAGATGATGAAACTATTGAAGGGGTCTTCCAAGAAAACAGTAAGGGAAGAAGAACTGGTATTCTGTCAAAGACAAATTTCAACAGTAAAAAATCAATTACTTTTTTCAAGAACAAGACTGATATACCTTCGATGAGACAAACTTTCTCACCTTGTTCTTATTGCAAAAGAACAAATCATGTAGAGAATGATTGCTGGTTTAAAGGGAAATCTCTTCTCCATTTTGATTTCTACAAGAAGAATGACCATAGTGAGAAGTACTGCAAAATAAAAAAGAGACAACCTCAGCAAGAATTACAGCAACAAGTAAATGTTTCTGAAGAAGGAAAGGATTATGAGGAAGATAAGGAGCATATGTTAATGGCTTTGCAAACTAGCAGCACTTCCAAGAAGAATACATGGTTAATTGACAGTGGCTGTACCAGCCACATGACAAAGTATCTGTCAATTGTTTCTTCAATTGATCAATCAATTAAACCAAATATCAAATTGGGGAATGAAGATATTGTGCAGGCTAGGGGTAGAGGCATTGTTGCAGTCAACATAAATAGAGGTACAAAAGTCATTAGAATTGTTCATTACATTCCAGAATTATATCAAAATCTTTTGAGTGTTGCAAAAATTCTTAGGAATGGATATGAAGTAGCATGTAAGGAGATTTTTTGCTTTATTACTGATACACATGATTCAGCCATAGCAAAAATTAAAATGGATGGCAACAGCTTCTACTTGGAGTTGAATGTTGTTGAACGGCATGTTTCTAGTGCTAGAATTGATAATAGTATGGTTTGACACAAAAGATTTGGGCACTACAATTTTAAATCATTGAAAATGTTGCATGACAATGGCATGATAGATGATATGCTTGAGATTCATGAACATTAACAACTTTGTGAAGGTTATGAATTGGAAAAGCACCACCGAATGTCATTCCCTCATAATGTATCCAACAGAGCAATAAAAAGGTTGGAACTGGTCCACTCAAACATTTGTGGACCAATGAGAACAGCTTCTTGAACAACAATGTACATTTTATGTTGTTCATTGATGAATACAATAGAATGAGTTGGGTTCAATTTCTGAAAACCAAGTCACAAGCACTTTCAATGTTCAAGATTTTTAAATGCATGGCTGAAACTCAGAGTGGACAAAGGATTAGGGTGCTAAGAACTGACAGTGGAGGAAAATACACCTCGAAGGAGTTCCAAATTTTCTATTAAGCAGCTGGCATTGTGCACCAATTGACAGTACCCTATTCTCCACAAAAAAATGGAGTTTCAAAATGGTCAGGTGTATGATGTTCGAAATTTTTTTGCCAAGGTTTCAATGGGCTAAAACAGTGAACACGTCAGTATACTTGCTTAACAGATTGCCAAGAAAGTCTGTTCATGGGAAAACACCACTGGATGCTTGGTTTGGTGTAAGACCCACTGCCAAACACCTTAAAGTGTTTGGATCTTTGTGTTATTTCCATGTACCCACTTTCAAAAGAGAGAGGCATGATGAGACAACAAAAAAAGGATTTGTGTGGGGTATGCAACTGAATCTAAGGGGTATAAAATATAGAATCTGAATAATCTAGATTAGTAGAGATGTGCATTTTGATGAACTTTCATGTTGGAATTGGGACTTGAAGGAGGTGAATCAAAAAACCACAACTGCTATTAAATCAGCAGTGCTAAGAATAAGTGATGAAGATCAGTATGATGTTATGTTGATGCAACCTCAGATTCAGATGTTTGTAATGTAAAGTCCTTAGCTGATGTGTATGAAAGATGCAATCTAATGCATGCTTAACCACCTAGCTACACTGATGCTGCAAGATTTCCAACTTGGGTTGAGGCTATGAAGACTGAAATTGAATCCATTGAAAGAAATAAAAGCTGGAGTTTGACAGAACTGCCTCATAACAAAAAGGAGATTGGTGTGAAGTGGGTCTTTAGAACCAAATTCAATCCTGATGATTCAGTCTTCAAACACAAAGCTAGATTGGTTGTCAATGGATTTGCACAAGTGGCTGGAGTTGATTATGACGACACATTTGCACTAGTTTCAAGGCATGACACCATTCAGCTTCTTCTTGCTCTTGCTAGTCAATTGGGATGGAAAGTATATCATTTGAATGTGAAATCTGCATTTCTAAATGGCGTACTTCTTAAAAACATTTATGTATAGTAGCTAGAGGGATTTGAAATTACAGGTAATGAGCATCAAGTTTACAAGCTACACAAAGCCTTTTATGGTTTAAAACAAGCAACTAGGTCTTGGTACAACAGGATTGGTGCTTACTTGATTCAATTGGATTTCAAAAGAAGTGAGAATGAAGTTACTCTGTATTTGAAGCAAGAAGACGATGATTTGCAGCTAGTAATTTCACTTTACGTTGATGACATGCTAGTAACTGGAAGCAATACATAATTTCTAGCAAAATTTAAAAAGGAAATGCAGGATGTGTTCGAAATGAGTGATTTGAGGGTTATGAATTATTTTCTTGGAATGGAGATACATCAAAGTAACTCAGGAATTTTTGCATCACAAAGGAAATGTTGTTGAAAATATTTTGAAAATTTGAAAAAAGAATTTGACTTCATTTTTCATAGAACTTTTTAAATAAATATTGGCCAAGGCTGTCATTTTCATGACATCATCCTTTGGGGACCATTAAACAATATCACAAGATATTTTTTGCAAGTTCAAATTAAGCAAGTAAAACTCGGTTGTTCTAAATTCTTACAATGTGAGTGAGTAAAACCCTTTGGGGACTATTAAACAGCAAGACGCGAAGCATTATTTTCACGTGTTATCCTCAAAGAAAAAAAAGGAAGGTGGAGATACTATATCATATACTGGGCTTGACATAATGTGCAGCGATACATTGACACTTTACGGTAATGACACGCAAATTTAATGAAGAGTCAGCCATAAAACTAATAAATCCTTTTCTTATTTTATTGAAAGAAGGATCATAGAGATAGCTGTAGAGATGTCAAAAACAGGTTTAGATACTGCTTTAACGGAGGTTTATGATCATCATGAAGAAGATCAAATTGGTAGAGGAAGATGCTGGTGGATCAACCTAGTGGATATCGAAGAAGGAAAAGACCAAATCTTGTTTTCACTGCCCATGATCCTTACTAATGCTTTCTACTATCTTATAACTTTGATTTCTGTCATGTTTGCTGGTCACCTTGGCCAGCTTGAGCTTGCTGGTGCCACTCTTGGGAATTCATGGTGCACTGTCACTGGCATTGCTTTCATGGTACGTTTCTCTCCATATCATCCCCCACCCCCGTCCACACACACACAGGAATAATTTAGTGATTTTATCTTATATATGGTTATGAACATACAATCAAGGAAAAGGAGTTGGAGCAGGAATGGCAGAGCTGTAGCTCAATTGATTCTTTTTCTTCTACATGGAGCAATTAATGTTTTAGTCTTGAACATACAATCAACTCTTGCTGTTTATCAAGTATAATGCATATGATCCTGCTTTCTAATTTTCTTTTCCTTTTTCAGACTGGAGTAAGTGGAGCACTTGAGACACTTTGTGGTCAAGGATTTGGTGCAAAACTATACAGAACACTAGGAATACATCTACAAGCTTCCTGCATCATATCCTTTCTGTGCTCCATAATCATAAGCATTATCTGGCTTTACACGGAGCCTTTACTCATCTTCCTCCGTCAGGATCCTGAGATTTCAAAAGCTGCTGCTCTTTACTTGAAGTATTTGATTCCAGGCGTATTTGCATTTGGATTCCTTCAAAACATCTTGAGGTTTCTTCAGACACAATCTATTGTCATGCCCCTCATCCTGCTTTCAGGAATCCCAATGTGCATTCACATCGGTGTAGCTTATGCATTGATTCATAAGACAGTTCTCGGTTTCAGAGGAGCTTCGTTGGCTGTTTCAATATCTCTGTGGATTTCAACTCTTGTGCTGGTTATATATGTGATTTATTCAAAGAAATTTAAGCAAACTTGGGAGGGGTTTTCTTCTGAATCATTACGTCACATCGGAGTAAACCTGAAACTGGCCCTGCCCTCTGCTGCAATGGTGTGGTAAGAGAACAAAGAAATGTTTCATTTTATTGGCAGCAGGTTTGTGATGTCATATGTCTCACAAGCTCTCTTCGATGATTTTCTAGTTTGGAGTACTGGGGATTCGAGCTTTTGGTGCTCATCGCAGGAATGATGCCAAACGCAGAACTAACAACATCTGTGATGGCAATCTGGTATGTGTTAAGGAACTATCTCGTCTAAAAACTTAAGCTCATAGGTGAGATCCAAAATTATGATTTATATTACTTTTTAACACACACCTTAAGTGAAGTCTTTTGGGCTTAAAATATTCACAGGGCTACACTACCTTATGCTTGATTTTTATCAAATAGAATGAGAGTGATGAGATTTGAATCTGTGACTGTTGGGTCAACAAGACTCTGATACCATGTCAAGGAACTATCTCACCTAAAACCTAAGCTCTTAGTGAGACCTCCAAATATAATTTATATTATTCTCTAACACTATGCTTTACAGATTACACCACAATAAATCTTTGCCCCAAAATGTAACTGTTCTGCTCCTGTTTTCCTGACTTGATTTTGGTGATGTTTTCGTTTCTCTTCAGCGTGAACACAGAGGACATTGCCTACATGTGCACCTCAGGTCTAAGCGCTACTGTGAGGTAAATGGCTGGAAATTAATTAATTTGACACTTCTTAGCTATAGCATTTCCATAATTATTTGATCCCACACGCTTTTAGATATTGAAACTACGAATTTCTGGTAATAGTACCAGGGTGTCTAATGAGCTGGGAGCAGGAAATCCTGATAAAGCTAAAAAGCCATGGCTGTGACTCTCAAGCTCTCTGTCCTTCTTGCTCTTCTAATAGTTTTAGCACTAGCCATTGGCCATGATATCTGGGCTGGATTCTTCAGTGATGACCTTTCTATAATGAAAGCCTTTGCCTCGATGACACCTTTCCTTGCTATTTCTATCGCAATCGATGCTTTCCAAGTCGTCTTTGCAGGTTTCAAGGATCCTATTTCTTCCCTTATTTGATCTCATTTCTCTATCCTTGAGGCGGGTAGCTGGATGGCTTGTTCAGATTTTAATGCGAGTATTTTAATTTGTGGCAGGGGTAATAAGAGGGTGTGGCTGGCAGAATCTGGCTGTTATTGTAAATGTAGTAGCATTCTTTTGCATTGGAATGCCGATTGCTACCCTCCTCGGATTCAAGTTTAAGCTTTATTCCAAGGTGAAAGCTTTCAAAACTAGTATTTTCAATCTAACTTCTATCGTACTTCTATCGATTTTCATATTCTGTTTTGGGACTCTTTCGGATCAGGGATTATGGATTGGTTTAATCTGCGGTCTGTCATTCCAAACCTGCACTCTGCTGTTGATTACACTGCGTGCCAAATGGACTAAACTGTATCTCTCAGAACCAGAGGAAAAGGGTGAGGAAAAATCCAAACTTTCCCTGATAAAATCTCAGAAGTAAGCTTTTGATGAAGAGAGGGACAGATAGGAGTAACTGAGATGCCATGATGTTCTGTTTGTCTGGGACAACAGGGAGGACCTTGTCAATGAAAGCTATCTTTATTGCAATAAATTGGTTATTTTGCAGTGCAGAGATGTTTTGAAAAGTTGAAAAAATGAAGTTGACTTCCTTTTTCATAGCACTTTTTATATAAATATTGCCCAAGGCTGTCATTTTATTGACATCGTCGAGCATCTTAAAGCAAGTTCAACTACCAACCAACGAGGATTCGAACCGTGTTCAGCTCACGAGCCACCAGGCCCAAATGCCCATTATCAAATACCCAAAAAGATTAGGGGGTTTTGAACAGTAAAACACTGTTCACACATACTCATCCACACTATTCACCTACCCATTTGACCCGGTGCTTCGCGGGTGTGAATCCTCTTTTTTTTTCTCGATGTTGAACAGTGTATTAACGAAATTAGCCCTCGAAAAAGACAAAAAACGCCGCCATTTTCAGGGGTTGGACGGTCATTGATCGTTCCGGTCCGGCCGGTTTTTTTATTTTTTTAATATTACAATGAACAGTGCATTAACGATTTTACCCCTCGAAAAAGACAAAAACCAGACCCACGGGTCAGGGTCGTTACGGTAATTAGCCAATTTTTAAATATTTTTTTTCGCTGACAGCGTCTGGCGCGTCGCCGGACACGCCGTCCGTTGCAATGCTCACGCGTTTTTTGGACGGCGCGTGCGGATTAATACGATGTCCAAAAATACCCACATGACGTCTAGAATGATTTTCAGACATGATCTCTTCCGACTGGGGCGGCGCGTGTGGCACTATGGTGTCCGGAGACGTGTCAATGGTCGTTTGAATTTCCCCACCAGTTTCTCTCTCCTGCCTGCGCCAGATGACGTCAGCTAAGCTATTTTTTGTCAAAGTTCATTTCAGTCCCTTAACGTTTTAATTTGTTTTTGTTGCCCTTGATGCTATTATATAGGTTTTCATTTCTTTCAATTTCGTCCTTCAATTGAAATTGATTATATTTTAGAGTTCCAATTCGGTCCTCAGTCTTTTAATTTAGTGGATTGGGCTGGAATTCGGAATATTTTTGGTATCAAAGTTTTCATTGATTTCAATTTCATCCTTCCATGCAAATTTATTATAAATCCTTAATATATTCAGTATCAAAGTTTTGTTTCTTTCAATTTTATCCTTCTATGCAAATTAATTATAGATTTTAGTTTCATTTCGGTCCCAAATCTTTTAATTCCAGGTTTTGTTTTAAATTATTTAATTTCAATATTTTGATTTGCTTCAATTTTATTCTTGAAATTAATTATATTATTTAAAGTATGTCAAATTAAAATATGTTAAACTAATTATATGTTTGGATATTTATTGAATATTATCGCCTAGGAATATATATAGAGAGAAGAAAACATGACCTATGATTTTTTGAAGAAAAAAAAATTAATATCAGTATTCTTAAATAAATTTAATGTAATAATATAATGAATAAATCGGATAACATAAAAAATAATATGGCTTCGAATTTTAATTTTGTCCTCTTTTTTTAAACTTTATTTCTTCAAAAAAATTACAATATTTTAGTTTTTAATATTTCAGATCTAATATTGCTGGGCAAAAAATACAATTCAACGAAAAAAAATGACACATTTACCTAGATTTCAAAAATATACGAGCCACTTCCCGTTTCGATTACACTGTTCTTTTTAGACGGCAAATAAGTCATTATGACACGCAAAAAAAAATATTTTCCTAAAAACATATTACAATATTTTTATTTACAATGTGTCAGATCTAATATTACTGGGAAAAAAAAGGCAACTCATATAAAAATATAACAAATTTACCTACGTTATCTACAATTAAAAAATATACGAGTCACTTCCCATTTTGATTAAACTGTTCTTTTTAGACGGCAAAGAAATAATTATTGCACGCAAAAAAAGTATGTTTATTTTTAAAAACAAATTACAATATTTTTATTTATAATGCGTCGGATCTAATATTACTTGGGGACAAAAGCAACTCATGAAAAAAATGACAGATTTACCTAGCTTATCTACAATTAAAAAATATACAAACCACTTCCCATTTCGATTACTCTCTAAAGTATGTGAGGCTACTATTTATGGAATATTATCGCCTTAAAATATATATATAGAGAAAAAAAATACCTGGGATTTTTTCCTTAAAAAAATTAATATCAATATTCTTAAATACATTTAATATTATAATATGATTAATAAATCTTATAAAAAAAATTGCCTTTGAATTTAAATTTAATACTCTTTTGTTTAAGTTTATTTCTTAAGAACAATTTTACAATATTTTCATTGTTAATATTTTAAATCTAATATTACTGGGGGGAAAATAAAGTAAAAAAATATTACACATTTACTTAGGTTATCTACAATTAAAAAATATGCGAGTCACTTCCCGTTTCAATTAAACTGTTCTTTTTAGACGGCAAAAAAATAATTATTGCACGCAGAAAATTTATGTTTATTTTTAAAAACAAATTACAATATTTTTATTTATAATGCGTCAGATCTAATATTACTTTGGAACAAAAGCAACTCATAAAAATAAAAAAATACCTAGGTTATCTACAATTAAAAAATATACGAACCACTTTCCATTTAGATTACTCTATAAAGTATGTTAAACTAATTATATGTTTTAATATTTAGTGAATATTATCGCCTTAAAATATATATATATATATATAAATAAATAAAATGACCTAGGATTTTTTTTCTAAAAAAAAATTAATATCAGTATTCTTGAATATATTTAATATAATAATATAATTAATAAATCTTATAAAAAAATTTGCCTTTGAATTTAAATTTAAAACTCTTTTGTTTAAGTTTATTTCTTAAAATCAAATTTACAATATTTTTATTTTTAATATTTTAAATCTAATATTTCTTGGGGGAAAATAAACTAAAAAAAAATCACAAATTTACTTAGGTTATCTATACAATTAAAAAATATACGAGTCACTTCCCGTTTCGATTGCATTGTTCATTTTAGACGGTAAATAAGTCATTATAGCACGTAAAAAAATTTAGTTCATTTCTTTAAAAAATTATAATATTTTTGTTTTTAGTGTGCCAAATCCAATATTACTGGGGAAAAAATGCAACTTAAAAAAAAATTGACAAATTTAGCTTGGCTTTCTACAATTAAAAAATATACGAACCACCTCCAATTTCGATTACACTATTCATTTTAGGCAGGGAAAAAATTTATATGGTACATGTTTTATCTATTATAGTGCTAGTAATTAAATATTTTAACAACTAATTACAACATTTAAAAAATCAATTAGTTTTCTACATAGAAAAAACCCTAACGCAATGCGCAGGTAAGCATACTTTAATCTATTGCAATTTAAGTTATTAAACATTAAAATAACTAATTATAGCACGCAAATTTTTTTACAATATATTTATATTTATAATGTGTCAGATCTAATATTACTGAGGAAAAAATGCAACTCAGAAAAAAAATATTACCTACGTTATCTACAATTACAAAATATACGAACCACTTTCCATTTTGTTTATACAGATTTTCTCAATTATAATTTTACTAATTAAATATTAAAATAACAAAATACAATACATATAAAAACAATCAATTTTCTACATAGATAAAAAAAGCCCCGGCGCATCGCGCGGGCATATCGCTCCTGTATTGCTAGGAGGATTTCCAGCAGATTTTTTTTATATATCTATAAAGAATTAAAAATTCAATGCACATTATACATTATCTTTTATAAATATAAAAGCAATAATGTATTGAATCATAATTTTCTATAAATATTCAGACAATAATATAATGATATATAAGATTGAATTGTGCCAACACGGGATAAACTTTCAAATGATGACTATAGTCATGTGCCATGATAATTCAATAAAACAAATCAAAATAACTTATGAAATCTATTTTTTTATTAATAAAATATTGAATGAAATTATTTTTTTTTAAAACAGGACAAAAAAACAAAATTGATCAACCTAGTGTAATTTTCCAAACTCATGACTCGTGTTATTAAAACCTAATAATCCTATCAAAAATAAATTGAAAAGGAAGCTATGATGTTCAATTCTTAATTAATTAAATGTTGATGCATTATATTAGAGAAAAGAATAATTTTAAAAATAAGGACAAAAAATTGCAGGTCAACTAAGATTGGCCTATTAAATCTGCAACTTGGGTTAGCTTGTCCCGAGACCTCATCGAGAATGAACGATCACCTTAACAATCTTAGCCCATCTTTGGGGACGGAAAAAAAAGACAAGCATATGACAATGTTGCTTAGCTAATTATATGAATATTATCTTCATTTGTACAATGTTTTGACACAATCATGCACTACCAATTCCTCAATTTCAACACCATTTGAATTAATGAAAAAATAGAAGGCAAAAATAAGATATGAGCCTGGCTTATTACTTGAAAAAATCATGAAAAGTGTTAGAATTGCTTGTAAGATGTTGTCTTGAAAACAGAATAAGATAAATTTGTTTGTTTTTTTAATTTTGAATTTGAATTCAATAGCAGATTTTACTACTATAAATATGCTATGAATTACCAATAATCTCTCTTGGTTGTTGAGAGTTTGTCTTTGATTTAAATTGAATTACTTGTAAGCCTTTAAATATGATTCAATTCGATAAAACACTGAATTGTTCTTCATAAAAATTTCTAGTTTCAATTTCCAGATTTCGATCTAAATAGTAATTGTTTAAAACAGTTACTGTTCAAATCACAGAATTTTAACAGTGGTATCAAAGTTATTGATCGTATGGGCTGAGGGAAATTTTGTGAGATTGAGTGTAAACATAAAGATATTAAAGGCAAATCACAAAAATTTACTCGTTGATTTATTGCTTCTTCTTCTTCCAGACACTTAACTTCAGTAATTCTAGTATTTGATGGTGAAAACTATCATATTTGGGCTATCAAGATGAGATTTTCTTGAGATCCCAAGGGTTATGGAATGTTGTGGTGATTGATTCTGATCCACCACCATTAAATGACAATCCTATAATCGCTCAAATGAAAGCAAATGAAGAAGAAAAAATCAAGAGAGACAAGGTTATTACTTACCTGCATTTTGGACTTACAATGTCACGACCCGATTTCGGGATCCGTGACCGACACATACGCATGGTCCCCCTCCAAGGTTCCACACCTATGCGAACCTGAACTTACACACAAACTTATCATTCATATTCAAAGTTCAACGCAGCGGAAATAAAAAAGTAAACTTTATAACATAATTCGATTGTCTTAATACAGGAGTTGATTACATACTATTATAACTGTGGAGCACTAACTAGACATAAGAATAAAAGTGTTAATTACAACCAAAATAACAGGTTCCGAGTGTACGACAAAAATGACCTGCTAGCAAGCTACGAGCCTGAAAATAATAAATAATGAGGGGATAAGTTCAACAACTCAGTGAGTAGATAACATCTAATATACACATACGAGATAATACAATAAAGAGAAGTATATTATCGAATCGGCTCGAAGTTCTTACAAGAAGTTTCTCAAATAGGTCATAACAAGAATTTAATAGGTAAAGCTCGTCAGAAAATCAGAATGCAATGAGCATGAGGCTCCGTACTATGGGATGATCAGTCCACACAAGTTGGTGACTCCCCCGACCAACTAGGGTTTCAGATACGATGTGCACAAAGGCTAACACTATCCTGTTAGCATGGGTATTCTGACTAGTATACCGTAGGTATGTATTATAATCAAACAACCATATTCATATCTCAAGGCTCAACTCATGGTATCAATCAAATAAGGAGCTATCAATTCACAAACAGATATAGGCTCATATCAAGAATGTATATTCAACAATTGATTATGCTTTATCGTATCAAGAATAGTAATCAATGTATATATATATTATCAAAAAGCATAATCCAAATATTAGCAAATCAAATATTTACAATATTTCTCATGCATATTAAATATTATCCACTCACCTGACTCAAAAGCAAACAAGGTTCGAAAGCAGAATGTTGACGAAACCTTACTAACGTCCCGCAGATTGAATATCGGGATTATCTGAATATGTAAAAGAAGATATACTCAAAAATGACTCAAAAGAAGTAAAATACCTTTAATAACATATCTAAGAGTTCAACTCATAATCCTATGTGTTTTTAAATCAAACTATCCATTTTTCGCAAAAACCTAAAACAAGGGTTACTTCCGAAATCTAATTCAAAATACACAATTCGTATAATTTGACAATAATTCATCAAACAAGCCTCAATTATCCACCAAACCAATCTGAAAAACTAATATTTCATCTAGGGACCATTCTGTAATTTTCTTATATTTTTGGGGTCAAATTGTATTTTTTATCAAATTTAGTGACTAATTGAACTCCTCATAAATTTATAACTACACTGAAATTTTGCCCATAATTCAACCTCAATTCTGTCCAGAATCTCTAATTTTACTCCAGGGACCAAACTATAATTTTCCAAAGTTCAGGGACCAAATTGTAATTTTCACAAAAAATGACCAAAATGAAATTTCACCATCTTCAACCTCCAGGCCAGAATTCCAGCAAGGATTTTTGACCATTTATCAACATTTTCTTACACCAAACACATCAAATAACTTCAAAATCATCTACAATCAAACTAATTAAACCATTACCCAACATATTCAACCTTTAACATCTCTCTTAATTCATCAATCAAACACAAATAAAATCCTCAAACCCTAACAATCAATACAAGCAAAAATTGTAACTAATAACCACATTTATACATATTAAAACATACACATTACCTTAACAATTTATTTCTCCTTCTTTTCTCCTCCTCTTCTCTTTCCCTCTTTTCTCTTCTTCCTCCTCTTTCTTCCTCTCTTCCCGATTCTCTCTCAATATTTTTTTTTTGTTCTTCCAGATCTACTTCTTTCTCTTTCATTTTCTATTTATATTTACAAACTTATACAATTACTACAACACCCTTAACCTAATTCTAAGCCACTAAGAGCATTCATGTATTTTCCTTTTTAAAATTTTCAAAACACTACATTCAAATCATGTTTTTACTAAGATAATGAACCTGGAAACACTAAAGCAAATATGGGATAAACTTCAAATTGAGTTTGAAGGCAGCAACAGAGTCAAAGCAGTAAAGTTGCTGGCATTTAAGAGGGAATTTGAACTGATGAAAATGAAGGACAATGAATTTGTCAAGAACTATTCTATGTGAATCACGCTATTGTGTCTTCCAAGCTTTGCAACTGCGCTTTTGATGGGCTATTCAATTGCATCATCCACCACAATGTATTCATGATCTGGATTTTGTTTGATAGTTGGCTGAGAACGAAAATGCACACCTGTTGCTCTTTATAATGTCATTTTAGTAATATCATTACTGTTGTTATTAGTATTTGTCGAGGATCTATAAGTTGCATTTTTTTTTGGCGCGGGGTGGGGGTCTAGCAGGACAAACAAACAAATGGGCAACGGGTATAGGCCTCCCCCATCCGTCTGTAAATGTATAGGATTCCAAGTAAGAATTCGAAATCAGTAAAGTCTTACAAACCTGCAAAGATGGATCCAATTGTGAAAAAGAGCAAGAGGTAGGGTAGTTGGCCAGAAGACATAAATGGAATGATTTTAAAGTCGAGCTAAATTGCTGCGAGAAACCATGATCAACAAGATATATTAAGCGGTACAAGTGTCATACCAGAAATTGTTTTCTACATAACTGGTATAAAGATGGCTTCTGAAAGAGTGGGGATATCTCGAATCCAATATTCTTGCTCACGCAATTCATATGGTCTTCACAGGTTACATTCTGCACATGCAGATATTTGTGCACGCAATTCAAATTTTGAACCTTCCCTTTTCTAGCTGTTGCATTTGAATGTAAAAAGTTGCAAAAAGTGTTGGATCATTAAAATACCAAAACGACCACACCCCCATGTCTTGCGTTGTCGCACTGTTCTGCTGTTTCTCTCAACCCGACGCCCTAAAAAAAAAAGTTTATGTCCTTGCGGTTGTTGGGGAAAAATTATCTGGTAATCATTTGGGATTTAAAATTTTATGAGAATAATATTTAATTAATTTTCAAAACATATTAATGTTTAACGTTAGAACACTCATATTGGATTACGAAGGTACATCATGATTTTCACATATAATTTGGTGTTTAAAAGGTGGATTGCATGTTTTATAAACCAATCCAAGTAATCAGGTGCTGACAATTTGGGCGTGCAATGAAGATACAAGTGAGCATCATTCAGGTAATGCTGCATGTGGAGATGTCAGACGCAACAGGATCCTCTGAGATTGTTACGCATGAATTTGTCCTCTTTGGCAGGTTAATGGACATTGTGAATCAAATGTGACTCCTTGAACAAACATTTGAGGATCATAAAGTCAAAAAACTCATGATGTCACTCCCACAGAAATTTGAAGCCAAAATCTCTGCAATAGAAGAATCCTGTTATTTGCAGCTTCTGACCATTGCAGAGCTCATTAATAAACTTCATATACAGGAGCAAAGGGTTCAAATGAGAGATGATGAAACTATTGAAGGGGTCTTCCAAGAAAACAGTAAGGGAAGAAGAACTGGTATTCTGTCAAAGACAAATTTCAACAGTAAAAAATCAATTACTTTTTTCAAGAACAAGACTGATATACCTTCGATGAGACAAACTTTCTCACCTTGTTCTTATTGCAAAAGAACAAATCATGTAGAGAATGATTGCTGGTTTAAAGGGAAATCTCTTCTCCATTTTGATTTCTACAAGAAGAATGACCATAGTGAGAAGTACTGCAAAATCAAAAAGAGACAACCTCAGCAAGAATTACAGCAACAAGTAAATGTTTCTAAAGAAGGCAAGGATTATGAGGAAGATGAGGAGCATATGTTCATGGCTTTGCAAACTAGCACAACTTCCAAAAAGAATACACGGTTAATTGACAGTAGCTGTACCAGCCACATGACAAAGTACCTGTCAATTGTTTCTTCAATTGATCAATCAATTAAACCAAATATCAAATTGGGAAATAGAGATATTGTGCAGGCTAAGGGTAGAGGCATTGTTGCAGTCAGCACAAATAAAGGTACGAAAGTCATTAAAAATGTTCATTACATTCCAGAATTATATCAAAATCTCCCGAGTGTTGCAAAAATGCTTAGGAATGGATATGAAGTAGCATTTAAAGAGAATTTTTACTTTATTACTGATACACATGATTCAGCCATAGCAAAAATTAAAATGGATGGCAACAACTTCTACTTGGAGTTGAATGTTGTTGAAGGGCATGTTTCTACTGCTTGAATTGATAATGGTGTTGTTTGGCACAAAAGATTTGGCACTACAATTTTAAATCATTGAAAATGTTGCATGACAATGGCATGATAGATGATATGCTTGAGATTCATGAACATTAACAGCTTTGTGAAGGTTAGGAATTGGAAAAGCACCACCGAATGTCATTC
Organism: Salix arbutifolia; assembly: GCA_025169955.1. Taxonomy (NCBI): domain Eukaryota; kingdom Viridiplantae; phylum Streptophyta; class Magnoliopsida; order Malpighiales; family Salicaceae; genus Salix; species Salix arbutifolia. The sequence continues at coordinate 13,226,756 of CM045912.1, read as the reverse complement.
CCTCATAATGTATCCAACAGAACAATAAAAAGGTTGGAACTGGTCCACTAAAACATTTGTGGACCAATGAGAACATCTTCCTTGAACAACAATGTACATTTTATGTTGTTCATTGATGAATACAATAGAATGACTTGGGTTCAATTTCTGAAAACCAAGTCGCAAGCATTTTCAATGTTTAAGATTTTTAAATGCATGGCTAAAACTCAGAGTGGACAAAGGATTAGGGTACTAAGAACTGATAGTGGAGGAAAATACACCTCGAAGGAGTTCCAAATTTTCTATTAAGCAGCTGGCTTTGTGCACCAATTGACAGTACTCTATTCTCCACAAAATGGAGTTTCAAAATGGTCAGGAGTATGATGTTCGAAATTTTTTTGCCAAGGTTTCAATGGGCTGAAACAGTGAACTCGTTAGTATACTTGCTTAACAGATTGCCAAGAAAGTTTGTTCATGGGAAAACACCATTGGATGCTTGGTCTGGTGTAAGACCCATTGTCAAACACCTTAAAGTGTTTGGATCTTTGTGTTATTTCCATGTACCCACTGTCAAAAGAGGGAAGCATGATGAGACAACAAAAAAAAGGATTTGTGTGAGGTATGCAACTGAATCTAAAGGGTAAAAAATATAGAATCTGAATAATCTAGATTAGTAAAGATGTGCATTTTGATGAACTTTCATGCTGGAATTGGGAGTTGAAGGAGGTGAATCAAAAACCACAACTGCTATTAAATCAGCAGTGCTAAGAATAAGTGATGAAGATCAGTATGATGTTATGTTGATGCAACCTCAGATTCAGATGTTTGTAATGTAAAGTCCTTAGCTGATGTGTATGAAAGATGCAATCTAATGCATGCTTAACCACCTAGCTACACTGATGCTGCAAGATTTCCAACTTGGGTTGAGGCTATGAAGACTGAAATTGAATCCATTGAAAGAAATAAAAGCTGGAGTTTGACAGAACTGCCTCATGAAAAAAAAAGGATTGGTGTGAAGTGGGTCTTTAGAACCAAATTCAATCCTGATGGTTTAGTCTTTAAACACAAGCTAGATTGGTTGTCAAGGGGTTTGCACAAGTGGCTCGAGTTGATTATGGCGACACATTTGCACTAGTTTCAAGGCATGACACCATTCAACTTCTTCTTGCTCTTGCTAGTCAATTGGGATGGAAAGTATATCATTTGGATGTGAAATCTGCATTTCTAAATGGCATACTTCTTGAAGACATTTATGTACAATAGCCAGAGGGATTTGAAATTGCAGGTAATGAGCATCAAGTTTACAAGCTACACAAAGCCTTTTATGGTTTAAAACAAGCAACTAGGTCTTGGTACAACAGGATTGGTGCTTACTTGATTCAATTGGATTTCAAAAGAAGTGAGAATGAAGTTACTCTGTATTTGAAGCAAGAAGACGATGATTTGCAGCTAGTAATTTCACTTTACGTTGATGACATGCTAGTAACTGGAAGCAATACATAATTTCTAGCAAAATTTAAAAAGGAAATGCAGGATGTGTTCGAAATGAGTGATTTGAGGGTTATGAATTATTTTCTTGGAATGGAGATACATCAAAGTAACTCAGGAATTTTTGCATCACAAAGGAAATGTTGTTGAAAATATTTTAAAAATTTGAAAAAAGAATTTGACTTCATTTTTCATAGAACTTTTTAAATAAATATTGGCCACGGCTGTCATTTTCGTGACATCGTCCTTTGGGAACCATTAAATAATATCGCGAGATATTTTTTGCAAGTTCAAATTAAGCAAGTAAAACTCGGTTGTTCTAAACTCTTATAATGTGAGTGAGTAAAACTCTTTGGGGACCATTAAACAGCAATACGCGTAGCATTACTTTCACATGTTATCTTCAAAGAAAAAAAAGGAGGTGGAGATACTATATCATATACTGGGCTTGACATAATGTGCAGCGATACATTGACACTTTACGGTAATGACACGCAAATTTAATGCAGAGTCAGCCATAAAACTAATAAATCCTTTTCTTTTTTTGTTGAAAGAAGGATCATAGAGATAGCTGTAGAGATGTCAAAAACAGGTTTAGATACTGCTTTAACGGAGGTTTATGATCATCGTGAAGAAGATCAAATTGGCAGAGGAAGATGCTGGTGGATCAACCTAGTGGATATCGAAGAAGGAAAAGACCAAATCTTGTTTTCACTGCCCATGATCCTTACTAATGCTTTCTACTATCTTATAACTTTGATTTCTGTCATGTTTGCTGGTCACCTTGGCCAGCTTGAGCTTGCTGGTGCCACTCTTGGGAATTCATGGTGCACTGTCACTGGCATTGCTTTCATGGTACGTTTCTCTCCATATCATCCCCCACCCCCGTCCACACACACACAGGAATAATTTAGTGATTTTATCTTATATATGGTTATGAACATACAATCAAGGAAAAGGAGTTGGAGCAGGAATGGCAGAGCTGTAGCTCAATTGATTCTTTTTCTGCTACATGGAGCAATGTTTTAGTCCTGAACATACAATCAACTCTTTCTGTTTATCAAGTATAATGCATATGATCCTGCTTTCTAATTTTCTTTTCCTTTTTCAGACTGGAGTAAGTGGAGCACTTGAGACACTTTGTGGTCAAGGATTTGGTGCAAAGCTATACAGAACACTAGGAATACATCTTCAAACTTCCTGCATCATATCCTTTCTGTCCTCCATAATCATAAGCATTATCTGGCTTTACACCGAGCCTTTACTCATCTTCCTCCGTCAGGATCCTGAGATTTCAAAAGCTGCTGCTCTTTACTTGAAGTATTTGATTCCAGGCATCTTTGCGTTTGGATTCCTTCGAACATCTTGATGTTTCTTCAGACACAATCTATTGTCATGCCCCTCATCCTGCTTTCAGGAATCCCAATGTGCATTCACATCGGTGTAGCTTATGCATTGGTTCATAAGACAGCTCTCGGTTTCACAGGAGCTTCGTTGGCGGTTTCAATATCTCTGTGGATTTCAACTCTTGTGCTGGTTATATATGTGATTTATTCAAAGAAATTTAAGCAAACTTGGGAGGGGTTTTCCTCTGAATCATTACGTCACATCGGAGTAAACCTGAAACTGGCCCTGCCTCTACTGCAATGGTGTGGTAAGAGAACAAAGAAATGTTTCATTTTATTGGCAGCAGGTTTGTGATGTCATATGTCTCAAAAGCTCTCTTCGATGATTTTCTAGTTTGGAGTACTGGGGATTCGAGCTTTTGGTGCTCATCGCAGGAATGATGCCAAACGCAGAACTAACCACATCTGTGATTGCAATCTGGTATGCTTTACAGTTTACACCACAATAAATCTTTGCCAAAATGTAACTTTTCTGCACTTGTTTTCCTGACTTGACTTTGGTGATGTTTTCGTTTCTCTTCAGCGTGAACACACAGGACATTGCCTACATGTGAACCTCAGGTCTAAGCGCTACTGTGAGTTAAATGGCTGGAAATTAATTAATTTGACACTTCTTAGCTATAGCATTTCCATAATTATTTGATCCCACACGCTTTTAGATATTGAAACTACGAATTTCTGGTAATAGTACCAGGGTGTCTAATGAGCTGGGAGCAGGAAATCCTGATAAAGCCAAGCAAGCCATGGCTGTGACTCTTAAGCTCTCTGTCCTTCTTGCTCTTCTAATAGTTTTATCACTAGCCATTGGCCATGATATCTGGGCTGGCTTCTTCAGTGATGACCTTTCCATTATGAAAGCCTTTGCCTCGATGACACCTTTCCTTGCTATTTCTATCGCAGTCGATGCTTTCCAAGTCGTCTTTGCAGGTTTCAAGGATCCTATTTCTTCCTTATTTCAAGTTCAGATGTTAATGCCAGTGTTTTAATTTGAGGCAGGGGTAATAAGAGGGTGTGGCTGGCAGAATCTGGCTGTTATTGTAAATTTAGTAGCATTCTTTTGCATTGGAATGCCGATTGCTACCCTCCTCGGATTCAAGTTTAAGCTTTATTCCAAGGTGAAAGCATTCAAAAGTAGTATTTTCAATCTAATTTCTATCGTACTTCTATCGATTATCATATTCTGTTTTGGGACTCTTTCGGATCAGGGATTATGGATTGGTTTAATCTGCGGTCTGTCATGCCAAACCTGCATTCTGTTGTTGATTACAATGCGCGCAAAATGGACTAAACTGTATCTCGCAGAACGAGAGGAAAATGGTGAGGAAAATCCATGATGAAGTATGCTTTTGATGAAGACAGGTAGGACCTTGTCAATGAAAGCTGTCATTATTGCAATAAATTGGTTATTTTGCAGTGCTAAGCAAGGTTGTCAAAATCGCGATATAATTAAAAGACCCACAATATTTGAGATTTGAAATTTAAACTACTTATTTTATGTTTTTGAAGTAATTGTATATTTTTTTATGGTTATTGTATTTAAAATTAATTAATGTATTTATTATCTTAAATTAATAGGATTTTTTTAAAAATATTTTTTATGCTAACTATTTTTATGCTAATTATTATTATTATTATTATAAATTTATAAACCCCCGTAATATACCTAATTACCTATTTATTATTATTATTATTATAATTTATAACTAAGTATAAAAGGTCCCCCCACCTTAAATCCCTAATCCCACGCCGCCGCCCACCCTCATCTCTTCATCATTTTCTCCATTTTTTTTTCTTTTCTTCCTCCTCATCCTCTTCTCCTTCACAATTCACTCTCTTCCAGTCTTCCTCCTCCCGAGTCACAGGTAGCACCTAGGAAAGCACGGACGAGCCACATGCCTCCTCTTCTCCTTCACTCTCTTCCAGGCTTTCATTTTTTTATGCTAGTTTTGTTTTTTTGCTGAGAAGAGAAGAGAAGATTTTGATTTTGATTTTGATTTCAGTCTGAGAGCTTCGAAGAGCAGTGAATTGAAATTTCTCAAATGAAAAATTAGAATTGAAGAAAGCAGAAAGCCCTTCGCCCTGTGTTGCGCACAGTAAAATATAATGAACTCGTAAAATCGGACCGATCCGGTCCGATTTTATGAGTCAACCCGATTTTGACCGAGTTTGACCGGTTTCGATTTTTCTTTCCGGTTCAACCAGGTTAGCTGAGCCAACTCGCAAACTCGTACGAGTTTGCGAGTTGACTCGCGAGTTTGACAACATTGGTGCTGAGATATTCTGAAAATTTGAAAAAATGAATTTGACTTCATTTTTCACAGTACTTTTTAAATAAATATTGGCCAAGGCTATCATTTTCATGCATCGTCGAGCATCTTAAAGCAAGTTCAGCTACCACCCATATTTGTCAGTTTCGTTTTGTTTATGTCAAAACATCAAAACGTTTCATAACAATTAAAAAAAATATCGTTTTTATCTCGATTTAAATTTCATTCTGTTTCAAATTTCTTGGTCAAATACCAACCAAAACATGCCAGTATTAATTCATCTGTGCCGTTTTGTTTTGGCCTTCGAAAAAAACCCATCCCCGCCGCCTCATCACCCAGCATTTATTTGGAAATATTGTGGGTTACTAATGTATTCTGACTTTCTTGCTTTTTTCCATCTACTCTAGCAGCATCAAATTGATTTTTTTATTATTAAATTCTTTAAATAATACTTGATTATATATATATATATTATTGTTTATTAGATATATTGAAAATACAAGAGCCAAAATCAAAACAATAAAAATTAAAAAAATAAATTTGTTGCGTCAACTTTGGTTTTATAAAAAATAAAAATTATACTTAATTTTTTTTTTCTTTTTATCATCAAAGAATTAAATTGAAACACCCCTGGCACCTCCATAAAAAAAATATTTTTTTCATATATATAATTAATTAATAATATATGAACAATATAACCTCGAAACGGCGAGCCGAAACACTCCAAAACATAAGCATTTGTTTCAATTGAGAAAATGAAACACCAACCGAAGCAAAACTGACAATTTTACTCAGTGTTATAAATTCTGTTCCGTTCCGGCCGGAACGGCCCGTTCCAGTGCAAAATCCGGGACAAAACGGCAACGTTTTTGTCCCGGTAAAAATCCCGGCCTGTTCCGGAAAATCCGGCCGGAACGCCCCGGTTCTGTACCGGGCGTTCCGTTCCGGGTCAAGCCAAAATGACGTCGTTTACATAAGTAACAAACGACGTCGTTTAGCCAATACACGGGCAAACAATTCACCTTCTTTCCCTTTCTTCTTCCCACTCCCACTCTCCCAAACCCAGACGAACGATTTCCCCCAATTTCCCCCAATTCGCGATCTCAAATTAATCCAGAAATCCCTTGTTTTCGATTCATAATCCAGAAATCCCTCACTTGAAAAGCTCAATTTGTAATCCTCAACCCCTAAATCAGCTCAATTTCAGAAACCCTAAATCAAAAATCAAAATCACGGCGGCACAATTTCTTCCACACGGCGGAGCAATTTCTTCCACACGGCGGCACAAAATCTTCAGTAGTTCTTCTTCCCTAAATCTCCAGTTAAAGGTACACATTTGAGGAACCAAATCCTTTAATTTATTGAAAAATTGGAACTGTCAAAAATGCATGAATGTGAATGGAGAAATAAATTTTCTATTTTGCGCTAAAAATGCATAAATGTGAATTTATTGTAGAGCAAGACTGGGTGTATAGGTTGAGATTTTGTATTAACTGTATTATGAAGCTTGAAGCCTTGAAGAAGTCTGCAGAAATGCAAAATCCTATTTCTGGGATTATGGGATTATGGGAATGTGGGATTGATGTTGTTGATGCTTGATAATGAATGCTTGATGTTGTTGATTCTAGTTGCTATATTCTTGTTTTTTTTTCAAATTTCGTTTCAGTAGATCGATCATGTTGAAACTTGAAAGGAAGAATGATGCGAGTCAAACATATATTGATCTATATTTGGCATGAAAAATTCACAGAACAGGGTTCCTCACTTGTATTTAAAAACAACTACAGAAAGAAAAAAAACATTTTGACCACCAAAAAATGTATGATTTTTCTTTTGTTGGGGCTCTAGCACTAGACAACAAAGGCTGATCTCCTTTTTGATCCCATCTGCGGATGTTAGAGAGATTTGATCAGGGTATGTTAGAAAAACACACAGATCTTTATACTCATGGACATTTCTCTAAACCCACATCAACCATTTTCCGAGAGAATACAAGATATTTATTACTACATTTGCAGAAATCTACAAGTTAAAAGTGAAATTCTTAATTGGAAATAAAAGTTATATAAAACCAAGACATTATGATCATAGCTTCAATATTTAAGCCAATATATATACGGACAACGTGTCCTATGTCCACAAAGAGATGAATCCATTTTACCATTCTAATATAGGACTAGTTCCAGGTTCAAAATCATATCAAATAGGTAGGGATCACTCAAATCTTAACTAGTTAGAGTGTGGTATAGTGCATTTCAAAAAGAAAAAAAGAAATCTTGCAAAAAACAGACAAATTCAACAACCTACCAAGTATGTCATGAGATTGGGAGTTTCAACATTCAAATATCTATCCTCCCCTGTTTTAAATTAAGCTCGAGCAACATAATAAATTGAGCAATGCTTCTATTTTCACATGCATTTAAGTGCTTTTCACCGTAATTTTCCCCGGATTACAATCTCCATCCTTTGTTCATTTTGTTAGAAAATTGGAGACAAGGAATTCATTTTCATGCTTTGTTTTCTTCACATTAATTATGATTTCTCATGGAATTCCATTACACAAAGGGATTATCAACTGTTGTGGTGATTAATATATATGTTGTGGTGACTCCTTGTAATTCTTTTTGTCTCAAGATTTAGTCAAAATGATTAAGGCTAATAGAATAAAGATATTTTCTTTACCATTGTGCATCGTCCATTAAGAGATTCATGTTTTGAAATCCAATTTGGTATGAATTTCAAATCGTGGAGTAAAGAATGATACATGCCTAACTTGTGTTATCTTTTTACAACAGATTAAATTACATGGCTGAAAACTCATCTAGTGGTGGGACTTCCATTTATTCAGCTCCAGCAGGATCAGATGATCCAGCATGGGCTCATGGACAGGTGGTTGCTGGTGTAAAGAATGCAAGTATATGCATTTATTGTAATAAACGGATCAATGGTGGTGGTGTTACTCGGTTGAAGTACCACCTTGCTGGTATTAAAGGTGAAGTTGAACCTTGTAAAAAGGTCCCTCCGGAGGTTAAGTGACAAATGAAACAACTGGTAGATGACATGACAATGGAGAAAGAGAGAAGAAAAAGAATTAGAACTGATATTGGAAATTCTCAATCAGCTTCCAATAATGAAGAAGTAGAAGAGGGTGATGCTGCAAATCCTCGTTCGGGTGATATACGTTCACAAACAAGTAGAAGAATGACAGTGCAAGGAACAAGTACATCTGGAAGAAGGATTCCTTTATTTGCTCCACGAACTACCCCAGGTTCCCAGCCTAGTATTAGAAGTGCAATGGCTACTAAAGAGATGGAACACAATGCAAGAAAAGCCATAGCAACATGGTGGTATGATGTTAATATACCGTTTAACAGTGCTAATTCGTATTATTATCAGCCAATGCTAGATGCCGTAACATCCATGGGACCTGGGTTTAAAGGCCCATCATATCATGATTTAAGAGGATCACTTTTGAAAGATGTAGTTCATGATGTCCATGAATACATTTTAAGTATCAAGGCTGATTGGAGACTTTATGGATGTTCAATTATGGCTGACGGGTGGTCAAATAGGAGGAATGCACCAATTGTGAATTTCCTTGCCTATTCTCCGAGAGGCACCATATTCTTGAAGTCTGTTGACACTTCAGGATTTCGAAAAGATAAAGAGACATTGCTGGAGATGTTTGATGAAGTTGTCAAAGAAGTTGGACAAGAGAATATTGTCCAATTTGTTAGTGATAATGAGGCTTCATTTAAGGCTGCTGGGAAAGCTTTGCAGCAAAGGTATGGCACCTTTTTTGGTCTCCTTGTGCTGCCCATTGCCTTGATTTAATGCTAAAAAATATTTGTGATCCGAGATATTTTCCAATGATTGATGAAACCATTAAAAATGCAAGAAATATAACCAAGTTTATATATAATCATGCATGGGTTCTAGCTTTGATGAGGAAAGAATTCACAAATGGAAATGATTTATGTCGTCCTGGCATAACAAGGTTTGCAACTCATTTCTTAAGCCTCCAATGTTTACTGAAGTTTAAGAATGAGCTTTGACAGATGTTTACTTGCACAAAATGGGTTGAATCAAGTCATGGAAAAAGTCGGGTTGGAAAGGAAATTGCTGCTATAGTTTTACAAGATAAAGACTTTTGGCCAAGATGTGCACATATAGTCAACGTCAGCGAGCCTTTAGTACGAGTTCTAAGGTTAGCAGACAGTGAAGAAAAACCATCAATGGGATATTTATATGAGGCAATGGATAAAGCAAAAGAAGCCATCAAAACAAGGTTGAAAAATAGAATGTCTCAATATGGACCATATATTCGGGTAATTGATGCTAGATGGGATAAGCAACTTCATAGTCCATTACATGCAGCAGGATGTTTTCTTAATCCGGGAATATTTTTTAGGCCTTCTTTTTCAAAACAAAGGGAGGTAACTCGAGGTTTGCTTACCATAATTATGAGATTGGTTCCTGATTGTGATACTCAAGATAACATCAGTGCCCAAATTGAGGAGTATAAGAGAGCAACTGGTGATTTTGGTATAACCCTAGCTATTCGTCAAAGAGAAAAGTTAAATCCAGGTAATAACTTTTATTTTTTACAATATAATGTCTTTTTTTTATCTATAATATTTGATTTATTCAAATTTTCTTATCTAGTTTCATGGTGGGAGCAATTCGGCAATGATACTCCAGAACTTCAAAAGTTTGCAATTCGAGTTCTTAGTCAATGCTGTAGTGCAACTGGGTGCGAAAGAAATTGGAGTGTATTTGAATACATCCATTCAAAAAAGCGAAATAGGCTTGTGCACAAGAGATTAAACGATTTAGTATTTGTTCGCTATAATCTAAAGATTCAACAGAGGTAAGTAAAATATCAATATTATTATATTAGTAATTATTTTCTATTACATTGCTATTAATTTTTTAATTTCTTTCGTGTTTATTCTTTGTAGGAATATGAGCAAAACAAGAGATGCTTTAGATCCCATTAGCCTTGACAACATTGATCTATTGAATGAATGGATTTGTGAAGAACCCGGTCTTCTTGATGGAGATGACATAAGTTGGGAGAGTATCGAAGCACCTCTCGCTACTTTAAATTTAGATGATGAAGAGACATGTGTAAATGAGGAGAATGAGCTTGGTGGAAATGACCAGCTATTGGAATGTCTTGTTGACGACTTTCCTTATGTTCCACAGCAAGATCAAGATCCTTATTTTTATATTAATGATGTAGAAGATGTTTGATGTATTTTTCTTTTATTTTAGAACATTTTACTTTCATAATATTTTGGAATTTCAAAGATGTTTCTAATTTTGAGATTATGTTTGTATTGTATAATTTAAATTCAATTTATTTATCTTGAATTTAAATTATACTTGTTAAATTAATATTTTATTTTTTTCATATATATAATTAAATAAATATGAACAGTACAAAACCGGAACGGAACGCCGGAATGCACCGAAACCGGAACGTTCCGTTCCCAACAAAAAACCAGAACGGTACCCGGAACGAATTTTACAACTATGAATTTTTACTACCAACCAACAAGGATTCGAACCATGTTCAACTCACGAGCCAATAGATCCAAATGTCCATGTATTGCTAGCAGAATTTCTAGCAATTATTTATTTATTTATTTACAAAGAATTCAAAATTCAATGCACATTATACATTATCTTTTATTAATATAAAAGCAATAATGTATTGAATGATAATTTTTAAAAAATATTTAGACAATAATATAATGATATATAAGATTGAATTATGTCAACATGGGATAAACTTTCAAATCATGACTAGAGTCATGTATCATGATAATTCAATAAAACAAATCAAAATAACTCATGAAATCTAATTTTTTAATAATAAAATATTGAATGAAATTATTTATTTTTTTAAAACATGACAAAAAAAAATTGATCAACCTAGTGTAACTATCCAAACTCATGACTCGTGTTTTTAAAACCTAATAATCCTATGAAAAACAAATTGAAAAAGAAGCTATGATGTTCAATTCTCAATCAATTATATGTTGATGTATTATATTGAGAAAAGAATAATTTAAAAAAATGACAAAAAAATACAGGTCAACTAAGATTGGCCTATTAAATCTACAACTTGGGTTAGCTTGTCCCAGATTATGAGATTAAATGTAAATAAAATCAAGAAACAATGAAGGATGGATTTGATAAAAAAAAAATCAAATATTATAAAGTACCAAATAAAATAAACTCAAATCAACTCAGACTAACTACTAAAATCATGATCCAAGTCTCGATACAAAGATAGTCCTATAAAAAACAAATAAAAAAATCATGAATTCAATTCTTGATAAATCCAATAATGAATGATAAAATTGTATAAAAAATGACTCTTATCTAGCCAAATTTATAATTTAATTTATGATACCAAGATAATCTAATAAAAAGCACCGAATAAAATTCAAAAAACTTAAATAATTTAATATTTAAAGATAAAATAAAATATTAAAAACCAAATTTTGTTTTTTCTAAAAAAAAAAGTTAGCTTTTAAAAGTTGAATCGTTGCATGCCCTGTATTGTTAATTGCTCAAAGGAAGTTGAGGTTACGGACGATAAACAGTATCTTTCCAAACACTATAAACATCCATGTCAAAAATTGAGAAACTCATCCTCTTGTAGAAGAAGATGATATAGCTAGAGCTGAGAGGGATTCAATGGAGATTGAACCCAGACCGATCTGTGGTCTCTCTTGCCATGGCTGCAGTCTGCTGTTGATTGCACTGAACTGCAAACAAAATACACTCAATGGATCTCTCGGAGATTAAAGATAGAAAATTCTTACTCGGCTTGACAACACCTTGGAAGAAACAATTACAAAATTCTATCCTTTTATTCCTATCCTTCTCTAGGAAGCAATATTACTTTATTATAATTATTGCAGGGGAAATCCTCTCTCCGGCCTGAAATTTGACAAGAGTCACTGTTCTAAGCTGTCTGTCGCTTGATCAGCAGCTATTTATTAATGGAGAAGATCCTGCTAGACGACAATGGGGTTCTCTGTATCTCTGGTTGTAGACAGATCTATTTTAGTCCAAGAGGTCCTTACTGTGATTAACAAGAGGGTAACGGCTTGGCAAAAAAGGCCACTGATCAAGCCAATCCATAAACCCTACACCAAAGAAAATAGATCAGAATTCATCAGTGTTTGTACAGGCTCGAACCTTGTTACATTTCGTTGACAATTTTGATTTACCTTGACATACAGCTTTAGCTTGAATCCAAGAACACAAGCTACAGGCATGCCGATACAGTAGAATGTTGCGAAGTTAGCATAAACAGCCAAGTGCTGCCAGCCACTACCTCTGGCCACTCCTGCAGTATGTCAAATGCATTTTTTGAAAAAAGGGTTTTTGTTTTCACTTTGATAGGAAAGATTTGTGTATAATCAGATGAAAAGAATCTTCTAAATTTAGTAAAATAGAGGAAGCACATCATTGAAGGAAATTGAGTTTGAGAAAAGCATGGCCAGGAAATTGTGATTCCCTTTCAATGATGTCATCTATGAGAAAAATTAAAAATAATCCTTGAATAATTAACCTCCCTTATCTGCAGAAAAGGGCTTGTTTCGAACCTGAAAAGACACCTTGCACAGAATCAAGAGTGATCGAAATTGAAAGAAAGGGAACCATCGATGAAAATTCCTTGACTATGGTAGAGCTGCTACTGAATAATCCAGCCCAGATGTTGTGACCAAATGTTAGAGCCAGAACAACAAGTAGAGCAAGGAGGACAGAGAGCTTGAGAGTCACAGCCACAGCATTCTTAGCTCTGTCCGGATTGCCTGCTCCTAACTCATTTGCCACCCTTGTGCTGTTCATGAAGTTATTAATTTCAATATCTACAACACAAAAATGTAACAATGACAGAAAAAACGATATAGAAATTCAAATTATCAGCAAACCTCGCAGCTGCACTGAGACCATAGGTTATCATGTAGGCTATAGCTTCTGTGTTTACACTGAATATTAATAATAATGAGAAAAAAAAAAAAAAAACAGAGTAAGAAGGAGAAACTAGTATGAAAACAGAAATTTTACTTCACGAGATGGTAAAGACATGCAATCGTAATTGAACGTACCATATTGCGATCAATGAGACACTTATTTCCGAGCTTGGCATCAGTCCTGCTAGCAACACCAGAATCTCGAAGGCCCAATACTCTAGGCTGGCACAATATTCCGGGAAAAAATGGAAGTGGATCGGTAGTGAGATTTCATTAGTCAAGATCAAAAGAAGTGGACGTAATCCTGTTCACTTTCACTTACCAAATCATTGCAGCAGAAGGTAGGGCTAGTTTCAAGTCATGAAGAATGTAATGAAATGACTCAAATGAAAATCCACCCCATGTACGCTCAAATTTCTTCGCACGAATCACATAAATAGCTAGGATTAGGGCTGCTATCCAAAGTGAAATGGATGCAGCCAGTGGAGCTCCCTTATACCCGAGAGCTGTACAGTGAACCAAAACATAAGCAATACCAATATGAATGCACAGTGGCACCAATGAGAATACGACAAGGGGGATTACTACAGATTGTGTCTGAAGAAACCGCAGGATGTTCTGCATAATGCCATATGCGAACAATCCAGGGATGAGATACTTCATGTAGAGAGCAGCAGTCTTAGAAATTTGAGCATCTTGCTGGAGTAATACCAGAATTGGCTCTGTATAGAACCATATAACCGACACGGCAATACAGAAGATGATTGATATAATGCAGGATGCTTGAAGATAAATTCCTAGCATTCTGTACATATGTGCACCAAATCCTTGACCACATAGTGTTTCAAGTGCTCCACTCAACCCAATCTGGAAAGTTAAAAAAAAAAAACATAACTGGAGAGGATATAAAGATAAAAATCTGAATTAAGGGTTGTAAGTAGTTGGAATCACAATTATCTGGTGAATGCACCTATTCAAATGTGGATGACCCCGTCTAAGAACAGAATTAGCTTGTCCAGAGATATTTTTTAAGGAAAAAAAAATGGGTAGGAAGATGTGCTCACCCCATACTCGGCACGAAACATTGCGCCCCGAATACCACACACATCAGGAGGGATCCCCACTGCAGCTATGACTGTGTTTTTTAGCTAATTATACTAATACTATCTTCATCTGTACGATGTTTTGACACAATCATGCATTTCCAATTCCTCAATTTCAACACCATTTTGAATTAAGGAAAAAATAGAAGGCAAAAACTAAGATATGAGGCTGACTTATTGAAAAAATCATGAAAAGAAGTGCGAGATTGAGTTACCATGAAGGCAAAACCAGTGACCATAGCCCATGAGTTAGCCAGGGTGGCTCCAGCAAGCTCAAGCTCACCGAGATGACCGGCGAACATGACTGAGACCAAAGGTATCAGGTAGTAGAAAACATTAGTGAGAATCATTGGCAGCGAAAACAAGATTTGTTTCTTGGCCTCTTCTACATCTAGAAAAAGCACCTTCTTCCACCCCAACCATCTCTTATTACTTTCTTCTACACTGTCACTACGCTCCAACAAAGGGGCAGCTTCAAAACCTGTGTTTGATAACATTTCTTCGATCTCGTCCCACCTTCTCCAGTTCTTTCGTCTCTCTTCAATACGTAGACTATGTTGACAGTCCTTTTTTCATTAAACAAAAGGCGAAAATGATGGAAATTTGTTGAGTGAATCAGTCCTGTTATGTTCTTTTCAGTTTATATTTTATAGGGTAAGGTTTTTAAAAAGGTTCAGGAAGAGGCATTTATTTGACCCCACACCCCATCTCGAATAGGGACGAAGACGATATTTATTTGAAGGTTATGGATATAAATAGGATGTTCCACAGCATGGTTGTAATTAATTTTTTAAGTGTTTTTTATTTAAAAATATATTAAAATAATATATTTTTATTTTAAAAAAATTATTTTCAATATTAGCATATTAAAATAATCTAAGAAACTAAAAAAAATTATTTTAAAAAACATTTTTAAAATGTTTCCAAACACCACCTCAGCAGTAAGGAGAAGGGTTAGGGCTTCATGGTCGTGTCTTCACGTTCCTCCAAGGGCTCCTTGGAACTAAATGTTTGATTGTAATACTAAAATATGAAAAAAGTATACGTTTAAGATCAAAGTGAAAGAAGCTTAAAGTAAAGTGACTATTTTGTAAGAGAAATTAAGTTAAACGTTTGATTTTTTTTTCTTTTACAAAAAAAAAAAAAAAAAAAAAGTTCTTGCGAGAGACATAAGATCAACCGATTTTAGTTCATGACCTCTTCATACATGAGACATCAGGAGAAATAGCTTCTGATTTATAAATTATGAACTCATGTTTCAATCTCCTAGCTTCATGTGACAATAGTTCAGTTTGTGTGTACCTCGATTAATTTACAGGTCCTGATGTTAATGAACATATAAATTTCTAGTGACCATCATATTAGCAACCATAAAACTCGAGCTTGAGAACACAGCATTTTTTTTTTTGCATTGTAGGTAGTAAAACATGTGTATTTCAAAATCAAAAGTGTGAGTGAGTGATCGAATTACACACTCAATTTTCTTACCAAACAAATTTGAATGCCAGATGGGTGAGATGATAGTTATGAATTAGAGAAGTTCATCATGTACTTTATTATAAAATGCTAGCTTGTAAACCACAAGCACATGAATTTTCTTGGCTCGAAACAATCCAACCGGGTTACGACGACAGGCAGCTTAGTAGTATTCAAGTTGTAGCCAATGAACGCAGAGGAGAATTTTCACTAGAACTTGCTCATGAGAGGGACATACAAATCGACATATGCTGTGCTATTATATGTGCCTTGGAAGAGTGCCTTGGAAGAGGGACATACCATTTCTTCTCTTTTTTTCGTTGAACAGATGAATTATATTACTTTTGGACGCTAAGGGAAGGCAACAGGAGAGGGATTGTTCTGAGTCCATCTCCCAACCAGCTGCGATCATCTGCTCTCATCGCTGCCACAACTTCTTGGGCCATTAAAAGCTGATAAGCTCAGCCTATGTTCAGCTTTGAAAGAGTATAAATCATGAATGTAATTTTATAAAAGAAATTATATTTTTTCTAGCCCTCTATCTTGGCCATATTTACATTTCCTTGTTCCTATTTTGTGATAGAATTGCTCTATAATCTTAATGGAGGCCTCGATCGAAATAGAAAGTCAAGAACAATATTATAGCGTAAAAAATAATATGAACATCGAATGGAGTCATTTAATTTGTAGCAATAAATAAAAAAGGAAACTGTATTAATTTTATCTTAAATAAAAAAGGACAATGTATTAATTTTATCTTAAATAAAAAACTATTAAATAAACAACAATGTTATCATTTAATAATTTCTGCATCGATTCATTTATTGGGGGCAGATGCAGCCGATCAATACTACCAAGCATTTATTGACCGTTCGGTCGATGTCTTACACGTGATTTTGAGTTTCTGACCTAAAATATTTCCTTGGGAAAAATAAAATCAAGAATATTCACTCTATGAGCACGTGTCTGTTTGTATTTATAATTTAACTGGGTCGTACCGCAAGCTAAGGAAGTCATGAATTTCATGCTTGTTTTCGAATTTTATAATGGATATTTTTTAAAATGTTTTTTATTTAAAAATTTGTTTAAATAATATTTTTATTAGATAATAATATAAATCATACCATGGGATCTCACCTAACAGTTTAAAATTTTAGATGAGATAGTTCCTTGACATGATATAATAATCTTGTTGACCTAGCGGTCAAGAATTTGAATCTCACCACACTCATTCTATTTGATAAAAATCAAGCACAAAGTAGTGTGGATCTATGTGCAAGTTTTAAACCTAAAAAGTTTTCACTTAAAGAGGTGTGTTGGAGAATAATATAAATTATATTTTGAGACCTCACCTAGCAATTTAAATTTTTTGGTGAGATAATTCCTTAATATTTTTGTCTACAACGAAAAATTAAATATTATTAGGACCAACTCTGATTAGAAATAAAGTTTGAAGAGATTTTTTGTTCATGCGTTGTACCTATCTATAGATGTCTTTTTCTATGGTCAAATAAAGGTGGAAGTATGAGTTTTCTGATTTGTATTTTTACTTATTTTTTTGGATTGAATTAAAGGAGAGCTTGATGGCAGCAACAGCAGCAATATTTCCAAGGATAATGACATGACAATAAAAAGTTTGCAATCTACGGTGTAGAATTAGAATTCAAGTAAAAATTTAAAATAATTGAGATTTTATTTATTTATTAGACCCACAAATTACACGTGGTTTCCTTACGTAAAAAACAACAATAACCCATAGAGACTCTTGTCATTAAATATTAGGGTGATGATGGACTAGGAGGGCTGCTCGATGCATCCACCAGTCATCAGATTCTCCTCCATCTGCTCACACACACACACACATATTAACAAATACCTAAAACAAAACGGAGGGCACTGTTCACGCACTTTAAAATCACTGTGGACGCGAGCATTTTCATCCGTGCGTCGCAGGTGCACGTCCATTCTTTTTTTTTTCCGTCTATGAACAGTGTTTTACCGATTTCGTCCCCTATAATAAGACAAAAAAACGGTTTACGCTGAGGGGCACGGGTGTAATTGACCATGTACGGACCGATCCGGTTCGGTCCGGTCCGCCGGAACTCTTTTTTTTTAATATTTTTGAAAATGTGTAATGACGTTTGTAGCCCCCAAAACGACAAAATCTATGAATTCGGATCAGGGGTGGTTTAGTAATTGACCACGACGTTACTGTGCCCTTGCGTCAGCGCTGTCAGCAGTCCGTACGGGCGCGTCGGCGCGTTTCGTGACCCAGGTTGATTCAGGCGGCGCGTGAGGCTTACTAAGGCGGTGAAAATTTTTCCTCCGCCGGTCAAGACGCTTCGCAACTCTTCCCTGAATCGCATGGAGTGGCTCGTGTGGTTCAAATATGAACGTTTAGGCTCAAATAGTCGTTTGAACGTTTATGTCCTCTTTTCTCTCTCCTCAGCGCCGGAATCAATATCAGTCCCCCAATTTATTGTGCATGCATTTCAGTCCCTTGGCTTTTGTTTGATTTCTGTAATCCAAGTTTCGAATTCTTTCAATTGCGTCCTTGCATTCAAATTGATATATATGCAATTTGCATGTCAGTCCTTCTTCTTTTAATTGTTCGGTTTTCTATTAGATCCCTTAATTTATTTAGTACAGCAGGTTATATTGTTTTCAATTTTGTCCCTCATTTCAAATAATGAATAATAATAATAATAATAACAACAATTATTTCAATAATAATAATAATAACAATAATAATAATAATAAAAATAACAATAATAATAACAATAATAATGATAACAATAATAATACCAATAATAATAATAATAACAATAATAACAATAATAATAACAATAATAATAATAACAATAATAATAATAATAATAATAATAACAATTATTTTTGTTAGTAACTCTTTTGTTAATATTATTTTCTCTTCATAATTTAATAATTTCTATTGTTTTGACAGTAATGGTGTTAATTTTTTATATATATATATTTAGTCTTTCGCCTAAGAATATATATAGGGAAAAGAAAACATGACCTATGATGTTTTTTAATATAAAAAATTAATATAAGTATTCTGAGATACATTTAATATAGTTATATAATAGTAGATGATCGGCCACACAATTACAAATAACCGATTAAAACACATTAACAAATTTAAATTTTTTTATTTGTAGAATAATATCTACTTTTGTCCATGTATATATGAGTGTACTTAACACAACAATAATTATAATAATAATAACAATAACAATAATAATAACAACAACGACAATAATAATAATTATAATAATAATAATAACAATTATTTCAATAATAATAATAACAATAATAATACCAATAATAATAATAATAATAATAATAATAATAATAACAACAACAATAATAATAATGACAATAATAATAATAATAATAATAATAATAATAATAATAACAACAATTATTTTTGTTAGTGACTCTTTTGTTAATATTTTTTTTGCTCTTCATAATTTAATAATTTCTATTGTTTTGACAGTAATGGTGTTAAGTTGTTTTTTTATATATTTTTAGTCTTTCGCCTAAGAATATATATAGGGAAAAGAAAACATGACCTAAGATTTTTTCAATATAAAAAATTAATATAAGTATTCTGAGATACATTTAATATAGTTATATAATAGTAGATGATCGGCCACACAATTACAAATAACCGATTAAAACACATTCACAAATTTAATGTTTTTTTATTTGTAGAATAATGTCTACTTTTTTCCATGTATATATAAGTGTACTTAACACAATAATAATAATAATAATAATAATAATAATAACAATAATAATAATAATAACAATAATAATAATAATAATAATAATAATAACAATTATTTCAATAATAATAATGATAACAATAATAATGATAACAATAACAACAATAATAATAATAACAATAATAAAAATAATAAAAATAATAATAATAACAACAATTATTTTTGTTAGTAACTCTTTTGTTAATATTTTTTTTGCTCTTCATAATTTAATAATTTCTATTGTTTTGACAGTAATGGTGTTAATTTTTTTTTTAATATATTTTTAGTCTTTCGCCTAAGAATATATATAGGGAAAAGAAAACATGACCTAGGATTTTTTCAATATAAAAAATTAATAGAAGTATTCTGAGATACATTTAATATAGTTATATAATAGTAGATGATCAGCCACACAATTATAAATAACCGATTAAAACACATTCACAAATTGATCAATAAACTACAACAAAAAAATATCACACCAAACAATCAAATAATTCACCATACAAATGGATACAAAAAATATTTTCATAACCAGTAAACACAACTGAATAAAGAAAAATTAGATGATCGGCCACACAATTACAACAAAACCAACCACCAACAAATTCCCAATTGACTACAACAACCAAAAATCTCTAATCAATATAATCTATTATATTTTTTCGACCAACTGATTATATAATTATCAATGCAATTAAAACACACCAGATAATCAAAATATTGCAATTTTGCAATCTATGAGTTAATTAAATCAACACACAATTCAAATCCAAACTGTGACTAAATTATTCTCCAAGCCAGTAAAATAATGTCAACAACCAACCAGATCAATGCAAACAAAAAATAATCTATCTTTAATAGATTTCAGCGATTACAATATTGCTATCAACCAGTTAAATGCTTAGTAACTGTTAAAAAATATTTAACCATCAACACATTCAATTCAAGACAACAAAAAATCATCTTTCATTCATTTTATTAATTACAGGTTTACATCAATCAATTAAATAACCATCAAAACAATTAATACATACTAAACAATTAATCAATTATAGTCTTGCAATACTCAAATTACAATTCGCTAATCTTTCATAAATTTTATCACTTATAATTTTTAAATTTTGAAATTGAATTATTATCTGAGTATTTAAGCTTATAAAAATAATCAACTAATTCAATACATAAAAAAAAATTATAGCATAATTTAAAATTTACAATTCTCTATTTATCAACAAAAAAATTCTTTGCTTGCCACATAAATAATAAGTTTGCTATATATAAAAAGCCCGGCGCAACGCGCGGGCTAACCAGCTCGTGTGTATATATATATATATATATATATATATATATATAAACCCTACTAGATATGGCAGTCAAAGGAGATATAGAACTTGAATCCAAAGGACCAGACATGTTTTCCTGGACCAGATCATTTTAAATCTTTAATGGTGTTTTTTCATGAATATATAGTTACAAATATTAATTACTTATTAAACACAAGATTTTACTCTGATCCAACGCGTTTCAGACACAGGCAAGTTACTAATTGAGCAGAGCTTTTTACACTTTCATGTGGTTTCCAAAATAAAATGAAGATTAACATTGAATCTCTCACAAGTCATTGCAAAATATTCAAAAAGGCCATGTAAGTCACTGTAAAATGAAGTTCTTACTGCTTTAGTCCCTTTTATTTTATAGGTTTAATTTTAATCCGAAAAGTTATTTTCCTAACATTTTAGTCATTGAATTTGATGGAAGAGAGAGAGAATCGATTAAAAAAAACAAAGGACAAAGAAAGTTGGCAAATTGTCACTTTTCTATGATAAAACTTCTCCTCTGATATTTTTGCCACCATTATTGTGGTCAAATTATGGGTTGTCACCCACTTTGAAAAAAAAAATTATCTTTCAATATTTAGTTAGTTTTTAATTGTCTTCATAACTTATTTCAGATTGTTTTCTATAGATTTATCATTATCTCAGAGAAGTGTCATAATATTTATTAATATTTAATTTTATGAGTATCTATTTTTGTTATCACATAATTATGTAAAAAAAGTCTAGATATTTTTTTTATTTAACCCAATAGAGTTCATGGCTTGGCTTGGATAATAGATTTGATGATTTAAATTATAAAATATAAGATTATAATCTTTATATTAAAAGAATGTCATATTGAATTTTTTGTTATAAAATAAAAATATTTTTTTTATAGATTATCTAAGTAAATTACTCTTAAACTCATCATCTTCACTGGCTGATGGCAATTGATTAGAAAATTCAAATTGCTTTTAAAATTGATTAGATAAAAAGTAGACAAAGAGTTTCATATTGGGATTGACATCATCATCAAAGCTTTTTATGACTTTAATTATTTTTTATATTAAAAAGAAAAAAACTATCCCTACCTGCTACGTATCACAAACCACTTAGTTATATGGGATTGGTTTGCATTTTCGCATCCAGGGGGCAGTGATTACTTTATTTATTTCTCAAGTTTATTAGAGGGCGAAAATATATTGGCTGAGCGTAACAGGCAGGAGGAGGAGGAGGAGGCTCTCTTATATCATATTATAATTAAAGAAATTGAAGCCATCAAATCCGTACCTGTTTCACCCAAACATAACTCAACACGCACGTTAAGCCAAGTCTGTGTACAGCAAAACCGAAGGTTATTTAATCAT
This sequence comes from Salix arbutifolia, assembly GCA_025169955.1. NCBI lineage: Eukaryota > Viridiplantae > Streptophyta > Magnoliopsida > Malpighiales > Salicaceae > Salix > Salix arbutifolia. Next base: position 13,204,563 of record CM045912.1, on the reverse strand, counting down.
CTAGATCTAGTAGATTCGGGTTAAAAGGTTTGTTTTGTCTGTGGTATTAGATTTGAACTATATAATTGTTAATATAATAATCACTAAAAATTTATATAATTATTATTTTTAGAACCCGTGAAATTTGTTAAGATACGCGTAAACTGGTTCAGACAGCTCGGAAAAAAAAACCATTGGCTATTTCCTATTATTTTTTTGTAAATGTCAATATTTTAATAAGCGTGGGAATTCAAGTACATACTCTAGTTTTAAAACCGTATTAGGCCTAACCAAATATACGTAAGAAATGGAATGCACCAAATTGAAGTCTTTTTTCATTCCCAATGTCGCACCCTCCACGAGAGCGCGGCGTCGCGGTGACTCTCCCCGTGAGCGGAAAATTCATATTGGAGTTTTATCTTTATTTTGTGGAAAAAAAGAGTGGCTACCTAGTATTATGGTTACTAGAAAACTAAAACTGGTCTTTCTAAGATTCTAAGGCAAGAGACTAGTTCCGTAAAGGAAAGGTTTTAGCACTCCTAGTACGCTCTACCTCAGGTAAGTTGCTTGGTGTTTTGGTTTGCCTTATGATTGCTATGGTATTGGTCTTTCAAAGATGTATTGGTTAAATGATGACGACATATTATTCCTATAAAAATATTTTGGATATTTACTATTTTAAGGTTTCTTTATCCAAATATTAACAGTGAATAACAACGAATTATCCCCACTAATATTTTGGATATTTACCCTTTTAAGATTTCTTTATCCAAATATCAATAGTGAATGATAGCGAATTATCCCCGCTAATGTTTTGGATATTAACCTCTTTAGAATTTTTGTACCCAAATATTAGCAGTAAATAAGAAGAATCCCAAAAAAATAAGATTTTTGATATTTTGGAATATTGACCAATACCCTTGGATTTTACAAACATGTTGCAAGATCCAAAAATGCTAGAAAATGATTTTTGTGCTTACAAAATCCATGCTAAAACACATTTTTCTTTAAACTCGGAAATAATATTTTTTTTTAAAAAAAGAGAATGTTTAAAATATGTTAGCGTATTGGGCGTATGCATGAAAACAACACATTTTTGTTCCAGATATATTTTTTCCAAAAAAATATTTTTTTTATTCAAATTTTTGTATTTTTTATTATTTCTTTTTCGATGGGCTAGCTGTCGCGCCCTAATGGGCCAGGCTGCCAGCATGTGGGCTATCAACTCACCCACCTCGGGCTGGAAGCCCGCCTTACTGAGGGGGGTCAGGCACAAAGCCCGACCCGACCAGCCCATTATCCATATGCAGTGACAGTAGGTGGGGAGTGAATTAATTCACCCCCCCGCATGCAACAACAAAGACGAGGAATAGTAAAATGGAAAATTTTAGAGTGTGATGAATAATGTACCTGTTAATACCGTTGGGTAGAGGAGGTCGAAGTGGTTCTTCCTGTTGTGGTAGTGTCGGAAATGATGGCCTGTTGTGGCCAGAGGAGGCGTCAGAAGTTGGCCAGCCTACGTCACTGCAACGAGTGCCGCTATTGCTGCCTTCGCCTGAGATCGTGTTTGGGTCTCTGGTGTGGAGGGGGAGCTGCTGGTGATGATGGGGTGGTGCTAGGTGGTCGGAGTTGATGCTGGAGCTGTTGATCGAGAGAGAGAGCGGTAGCTGCTGGTTTTAGAGAGAGAGAGTCGGTTGAGAGGGAGCTGCTAACCAATTTAATTATTTTAATTGTTTTGACAGTAATGTTAGTAATAATTTTAGCTTTTATAGTAATGATAATGACAATAACGTCAAGATCGATTTTTAATTTATGTTTTCGTCTTTTTGTTGATAGAAAATTAACTGCTTATTTATTTTATTTTATTATTATAGATATTTTGACAATTTATATTTTATTTTTGTTTGATTTAAATTGAATTATAAAATGAACTAATCTTAATACAATGAACTCAATAATTCAGATATCTGAGTTTTCTTGCTTTTTTAATGATGATGAGAAATTTATACTGGTTATTTCGTTTGAAACTACTAAACAGATAAATTTATTTTGATTTCAAATTCATATACTTTATAAAAAACTTGCACTTGACAAGAATTCTACACAGATTTATTATTTTAGCTAAATTTATATTATAATAAAAAACAATACACACAATTAATATTTTTTACGTTGAAAAAAATATTGTGTCGCCCATGGCGAAGCATGAGGGCATTGTCTGGAATTCTTATTTATATTAGTAATCATTTTAAAATTAATATTACTCCCTGCTTCCCTTTATTCATATTTTTTTTCTGTTTTCTCTTATTTTTATTTCTTATTTGAATTATATGATTTGTTTTTTGCTATTTGCGCAATTGTAAAGATAATTTGTGTTATTTTTTTAATTGTTTTCTTAGAAAAATATTTTGTTTAATTTTTTTAATGTTTTTACAAGGAATTTATTTATTTTAATTGTTTTGATAATAATATTGATAATGATTTTAATTCTTATAGCAATGATAATAAAAATAACGTTGGGATGAATTTTCAATTTATGTTTTTGATTTTTTGTTGATAGAAAAATAACTATTTATTTTTCTTATTTGATTATTACATGTATTTTCACAATTTATATTTTATTTGGTTTAAATTGAATTATAAAATAAATTAATCTTAATGCATTAAATTGAATAAATCAAATATCCAAATCTTTTTGCTTTTTTTATGATGATAATCAATTAATGCTAGTTATTTCGTTAAAAACTGTTAAGCAAATAAATTTATAACAATTGAAAATTCATACATTTTATGGAAAACTTGCACTTCACTGGATTTCTACACAAATTTATTATTTTCACTCAATTTACAATTCGCACCATAAAGCATCCTCACCAATGTTTTTTTAGATATTTGCTATATTTTCAATTGATTCACATCAATTTAATGTTCATTTCATTGAATAGCTTATGATATTTTTTTAATTGGAGAATTAGCAGGGAGATTAAATGTCTCATTTTAAAGAAAGGTTTTGGCTTCGTTCTTCATGTCAACATACGTCTTTTTTTCAATGATCCGCAAGTGATATAGTTCGCGCTCTTTTGTGATCTTTTATGACGCAGTACCTATATTCTAAAAAATGTTATCTATATTTGCACAACAAACTCTACTTAAAAATTTATACATTTTATCTCCTGATCAATAATTTTTCTTAATTATATCATATAAATTTATCGTTGTTGATTTAATTATGTTAAATTATATACACAAAAATGTCCGCGGCAACGCGCGGACAATATAGCTAGTATATATATATACACACACATATTATTTTATTTTTGATTGATTAATAAATAATCGTAGGTAGTAGATAATCATTCGATACATGAAAATTAATAAATAAATTATAGATATCTAAACTCTTTATTTAATAAATAATAAATATAATATAAATACAGAAAATTTGAGTTGCGGATTCTATTGCCTTCCCGAGATACTGAGAAAATTATTGATAACACCCCGCCCGTCGAGCCTTTTCTTTTCACTTTTGTCCTCTGTATAACGTTCGCTGAAAATTTTTTTGACACCATTAGTTATCTCCTGCTTGAACACTCACCATACTCTGATATCTTCATTCTCTTGCAAGCATACATGAGCTCATCACCGGCCGGACATGTTGCACTCACATGTAGCAATTGATCTATATCACTATGGACAAGGTGGAATGGGTTTGCTTCATTATGCAATACGAGTTCTGAGCTATACATGAAGAATTCAAGAATTGATCTTTTGTATTTAATCTGTCGTAGTAATTACAGAGGAAGCATTGCTTCTTATATAGTTAGAGTGTTTACAGATAGGAAATTACAGATGGCTTAGGATCCTTACAATCTAAACAGGAAATAAAATGTGTGGACGATAATTAATTCCACTCATGGTTAATTACAACTTGTTACATCCCCCTTCAAGTTGGTGCATGGATGTCTTTCATGCCCAACTTGTCTAAGACTTGGTGAAATATTTTCCCGGAGACAGCCTTGGTGAGAATGTCTGCCAGTCGGTCTTGCGATCGAACATGGGGTACTGCAATTACCTTTGCTTCCAGTTGCTCTTTAATGAAGTGTCTATCAATCTCTACATGTTTTGTTCGGTCATGCTGAACCGGATTGTGGGCTATGTCACATGCAGCTTTGTTATCACAGTACAACTTCATAGGCAATGTTGGTTCAATCTTGAGCTCTTGTAGTAAGTTCTTAATCCATAGTAGCTCACACACACCTTTAGCCATACCCCTATACTCTGCTTCCGCACTGGATCTAGCCACTACTCCTTGCTTCTTGCTTCGCCATGTAACCAGATTTCCCCCAACAAATGTCAAGTATCCTGCAGTGGAGCGTCTGTCATCAATTGAGCCTGCCCAATCAGCGTCGGTATAGCCTTCAATATTCAGTGCGTCTCCTTTGGTGAACATGATGCCTTTACCTGGAGAGGACTTTAAATATTGTAGGATGCGCATTACTGCCTTCATGTGTTCTTCATTTGGAGAGTGCATAAACCTGCTAACAACACTAAGTGAGTATGCTAAGTCAGGGCGTGTATGCGCAAGGTACATCAATCTTCCCACTAGCCTCTGATATTGCTCTTTGTTTGCTGGAGTCTGATTTGAGTGTTCACTGAGTTTTACATTTTCAGCAGCGGGAGTGTCACTTGGTTTGCAAGCTAGCATTCCAACTTCTTGGAGCAAATCAATTGTGTATTTCCTTTGTGACAAGAGGATGCCATGTTTGGATCTCAAGACTTCGATGCCCAGAAAGTATTTTAATGGTCCAAGGTCCTTCATTTCGAATTCTTGCGAGAGGTAAGTTTGCAAGGCTTCCTTTTCAACCGTGTCATTTCCTGTCACAATCATATCATCAACATAGATAATCAATATTGTAAGCTTCCCTTTTTTATGCTTCATGAATAACGTGTGGTCGGAGCTACTCTGTTGATATCCAAAGGCCTTCATTGAGTTTGTAAACCTGCTGAACCAAGCTCGTGGTGATTGCTTCAATCCATACAATGATTTCCGCAGTTTACACACTTGTTTGCTTCCTTCAACCTGTAACTGACATCCTGGAGGCAATTCCATATATACTTCCTCTTGTAGGTTCCCGTGCAAGAATGCATTCTTCACGTCAAATTGATGTAATGGCCAATCAAAATTTACCGCTAATGACAAGAGGATACGAACTGTATTTATCTTAGCCACTGGGGCAAATGTTTCGGCATATTCAATCCCATACATTTGACTGTATCCTTTGGCCACAAGTCGTGCTTTAAATCTCTCAATGTTACCATCTGCTTTGTATTTGACAGAAAAAATCCATCGACATCCCACAGGTTTTTTTCCTATAGGTAAGTCTATTACCTCCCATGTTGCATTTCTTTGGAGAGACTTCATTTCTTCGTTCATTGCATCTTTCCACCTCGGGTCCTTGATAGCTTCCTGCACACTGTTAGGAACATGCACAACAGACAATTGATTTGCAAATGATGCACATGCCTTTGATAATCTATGGTATGACACATAATTATTTATTGGGTATTTAAGAGTTGCAGTAAAGACAGGTTCATAGCTAACTCTAGGGATTCCTCTTGTGCTACGGTTAGGAAGTATGCGAAGAGAAAGTTCAAGGTTTACCTGCGGAACTTCAGGAGATGGTGACTCATGAGGACTAGGAGCATCAAGTGGAGGAGACGATTGAAGTTGTGGTACAGTTGCTTCAGTTGCAAATTCTTGGTCACTCTCTTGAAGTTCGAGGGTTGGAGGCTCAATAGCTGTATCTCTAGGTTCAGGTATTTGGGGGCTAAGTAATGTATGGCTTGTGTTTTCGGTTTGGTGGTTAAGGGTCTGTATGTTACCATTTTCATCACCAATATCCTCTGCTGTCTTCCTAGTTTCTGTTGTAGGAAAATACATCTGATGCTCATGGAATTTCACATCCATTGTGACAAATAATTTCTTAGTAGGTGGATGAAAGCACCTGTATCCTTTCTGATGGAGACCATATCCCACAAAGACACACCTGATGGCACACGGTTGAAGCTTATGACGGGTCTGTTTTGGTATGTGAACAAAGGCAGTGCAGCCAAAGACTTTTGGGGGAAGGTTTGGTGTATGTGGTGATGACAGGCTTTGGTTTATTGTTTCAAGTGGTGTGTGGAAGTCTAGGCTGCGAGATGGGATACGATTTATGATGTATGAGGCAGTAGTAAGGGACTCACCCCAAAAATGAAGGGGCATGTTGGCTTCAAATAATGTGGCTCGTACCATTTCCAGGAGGTGGCGGTTTTTTCTTTCAGCAATCCCATTTTGTTGGGGTGAATAAGGACATGTAGTTTGGTGGATTATGCCTTGGCACTGTAAGAATTGTTTCATTTCATGATTGACAAACTCCCCGCCATTGTCAGTGCGTAGAACCTGAATTGTAGTTTGATATTGGGTAGCAACCATTGAGTGAAATTGCTTAAAGAGTGAGCACACAACTTGCTTTGTTTTCATCAAACATACCCATGTCATCCGACTATGATCATCGATGAAGGAGACAAAATAACGTGATCCATTCAACGTTGGAACCTTGGCAGGTCCCCATACGTCTGAGTGTATAAGGGAAAAAGGAAATGGACTTTTATTAAAACTTGGGGAAAAAGGAACACGGTGGCTCTTTGCCAATTCACATGTTTCACATTTAAGCAATGGTTGAGATGTGTTTAAGAATAAGTCTGGAAACAAATGTTTCAAATATCCAAAAGAAATGTATCCAAATCGTTTGTGCCACAACCAAATTTCAGACAAAGATGATGAACTGGTGACTGAGAGTGATTGCGCCAATGCATTTGAGCTAGACTCGGTGAGATCAAGATAATAGAGCCTCCCCTTTCTAGTACCACAACCAATCGTCTTCCTTGTCTTGATGTCCTTAAACACACAATGGTCAGGCCAAAAAATTACAATACAATTCAGAGAGATAGTAATTTGTGAGACAGATATCAAATTGAAATTTAGGGAAGGGACTATAAGGACAGAGTCCAAATTCAATTTGTTTAACGAAAATGAACCTTTCCCAATAATTTTGGCTTGAGTTCCATTTGCTGTGGACACAACACATTTTTCAGATTGTTTCAATTCAGAGACAGAAGACGTATCAAAGGACATATGATCAGTTGACCCAAAATCAATTATCCATTCACATGATTCACTAGGTGTGGGTTTATCAAGTTGCGTACCTGGCATTTCCGAGGAGGTATGTAGTGCAGTGGCGTCTAGTTTAGGAGATGAGTTTCCAGCCACTGCTATGGATATAGAGGCAGATGTGGGTAACGCCTGGCCTTTCCGTTGTGGTGCTTTGGATGGATCCCACCATTCAGGATATCCGATCAACTCATAGCAGCGGTTTTTTGTGTGGCCAGTACCTCCACAGTGCGTGCAATATTTAATTGAGCCAGGGTGTTTGTTACTACTATCAAAGTTGCGAACCTGTTTGCTTCCAATGTCAAAGCTGCGAGATGTTGCCATTGAGCCAGAGTGTCGAGCTGGGGCGTTTCGACGGGCTACCATGGCCACAGTGTCAGGTGTAGTGAGGTCATTGGTTAAGAGAATTCTGCGATTTGCTTCTCGACGAATATAGGCATATGTGCTTTCAAGGTCGAGACTTGGGTCCATGCGAAGAATTTCCCCTTGTACTTGTTCAAATTCAGCATCAAGGCCATTCAAGAAGATATGTATTCTCAATTTTTCAACTGCTGCTTTATACATAACAATATCTTCTGGGTCTCTCATCTTCACTTTATCACGTAGTCTAGTTCTTGAAATATCTCCACTAGCTCACCGTAATAGGTAGGCAGAGGCCGATTTGACTGGCGAGTAGTGAAAGCACGTTGATTGAGAGCAAAATTTTTTGTTTCATCTGATCCATCATAGAATGCTTTCGCAAGAGCATTCCATATTTCTCTGGCAGTGCGTAGGCGAAGATACCTTTTCATGATCTCTGAGTTCATAGACGTGAGTAGCCAGCCTTTAATCTTCTGGTTTTCAGCATACCATTTGGAGTAAGAGGGGTCCTTTGTATCAGGTTGCGGTGAGTTGCCAATGATATAATCCAGTTTCTCACGACCGGCGATCTGCATCTCGATTATTTGAGACCAGGTGTCATAATTGGTCTCTGTGAGAATTATACCAGCATTAAAGCCTGGGCTTTCAGTTTGGACGTGTATAACCGGGGATGGGTCTCTGTTTGCAGGGTGTGATTCGGTTTGAGAAGGTGATTCAGTGGTCATTGTTTGCAGAGATTTTGGGGTTCTTGATTTTGTGGGTTTTTTTTTTTTTGCAGAGATTTGGGTTTCTTGATTTTAGTGGGTTTGCAGAGATTTGGGTTTCTTGACTTTAGCGGGTTTGCAGGGATTTAGAGTTCTTGATTTTGTGGGTTTGCAGATTTTTACACAACCTGCTCTGATACCATGAAGAATTCAAGAATTGATCTTTTGTATTTAATCTGTCGTAGTAATTACAGAGGAAGCATTGCTTCTTATATAGTTAGAGTGTTTACAGAATAGGAAATTACAGATGGCTTAGGAGCCTTACAATCTAAACAGGAAATAAAACGTGTGGACGATAATTAATTCCACTCATGGTTAATTACAACTTGCTACAATACATACCCAATTTGTAATATTTTCCATCATTTTTTAAATAAAAATTGCTCGAAAGCTCCCATTTGTGTACTAGAGAGAGAGAGAGAGAGAGAGAGGTCTTACAGATGCATGTGTTTGTATTTCCCAGAAATTTAACTGAACAAGCAGAGATGTGCAGGCAATAACGCAGAGTAACCATCTTTTGGTACGAGTAACTAAAGAATTTGATCTTTCCGTGGTCTAGGTTCGAGCCACAAATAATCCCTAAAATCTTATATAATCATTAACTTTAAAATTTATGGGATTAATCCAAATACAAATAAATTACTTCAGGCATCAATGTTAATAAAAAAAAAAATGCAAGTAGAGGCAGAAAATGGAGGCATTTCAAATGGATTAGAAAGAAAAATATGCTACATACGAATTACATGAGAAGAGCCAGCAAAGAGCAAGAGTCAATACACTAAAAGTAAATCAAACATGAAGCATCAACGTTGGGTTGCATTAAATCCATGATCACTCTTTCTTGGTAGCTTCCTTCACCCTTGGTTTTCCCTGTTTATGCCTCACGAAGCAGAAACATGAGCAGCAAGGGCACTGGAACAAGAACTTCATTGCTACCTTTTTCCTTCCTTCTCTCCTCCCGTCTCCAAACTTCTCTTCAACTTTTATCAGCAGGAAAAGTCTTAGCTTTGCCGTGCCTTTCTATCTTCCTTCTTATCTAGATAACATCATTCCTTTTTTTCCAATACGATTCCTAATCTTGAACTTGATAAGCTCCACTTTGTGAGCCATCTTAATTAATATCTTAGTTAATGATATAGTTGAGATTGTTTTTTAAAATGTTTTTTTTAGAAATATATCAAAATGATATTTTTTTTATTTTTAAAAAATTATTTTTGTTATCAACATATAAAATGATTTAAAAACACGAAATTTTTTTACTTTAAAGTAAAATATAAAAATAAAATAAATTATTTTTTTCAAAAACACTCCCAAACTTATTCTCAAACACCTCCTTAATTAGCCCACTTTCATTGAAAATCAAATGATCCTTTTGATTTCATTGTCTCTAATTAAAATCTCCAAGCCGGCAACCATCATACATGTATATTTTACATTACCATATATATATATATATTTGAAAGAAAAAAATATATGTTTATATATATAGTCGGAAGATGAGAGGGAAGAGAATCTAAGTCAAGTCAACTTTATATATACTCGGGTTTCATGCCGGGTCTTCATGATTATTATTTTTTATTGTTAGACAAGAAATTTGATAAACCGAAGTATATTGGCTGCTGTTCACTGGAAAAAGAAAATCATAAATTTGTTTACATTAGTGTTTGATTGAGCTGCTGCCACTAATGTTGAAGGATGCCGGTCAATTTGGAATGATTGACACTACCCTCGAAAGTCGCTCGTCTCTGCCTATCTATAATCGTCTTTCACTATTGCAAACACTGATTTTCATGAGATTCAAGGACGACATTGCTGATAAAGCATTACTTATCAGCTATCACCATCAAAGTTCTAAGAAAACTATTCTACAAACCTTCAACGAATCGCTTGAATTAAGCTTACATCAACAATAATTACGGTGAGTTTTTCCAACTCAATAGGCTCTCGTGATATCTCCATCGGTAAATACTAATGAAATAGTGTCTTAGTACATACCCGGAGAATTATAGTGGGAAACGAATTAATGAAAAAGAAAGCTAAAAAGTATTATGACATGTTATATTTACAGACAAAATTACCGATTGATTTAATTCATCAATTAAATTTTTTGGTCAATCTGTTTGTAATATTTAATTTATGACCTGACGAGCGACTTTTTTTCTCTATCCTCCATTTTCTATGTAATAATTATCACAATCAACCACCCATTACAAATTCAGTCATCCCAACTGTCGCGACGATGATTTTTCGCGCTTCACGTCTCGTCATCCCTCGTTGGAAAGACAATAGTGCGCATTGAAAATGGAGATGTTTTATAGTTGTAAAATTTACGACTATAATTATTAGAAGTCACCACCTAGTATTAAGGTTACTAGGAACCTATTGGTCTGCGAGAGTCTAGGTAAGGGGACTTGTTGTGCAAGGGGAAGACGCATCACTCCCAGTGCACCCTGCCTAAAGTAAGTTGCATTGTTGTTTGATTGTTTTTCTAAGTTAAAAATTTTGCACACCATTTTCAAAAACCATTTTTTTTTCTACGGGTGTACTTTACAATGTAATTTTACATCGTAGTTACAAACCTTTTTTTTATCTACGGACGTATTATACACTGTAATTTTACACTGTAGTAAAATCTTTTTTATCTGCGGGTGTACTTTACAATATAAATTTACACCGTAGTTAAAAACTCTTCTTTTTTTTTAATCCATGTATGTACTTTACAATGTAAATTTACACCCTAATAGATAAAACAAAATTATTTTTGATATTTTGGTCAAATTCCAATGGATAATCATAAACCGGTTACGATATCCAATTTTTGTTTTAAAACATGAGTAAGGTGCAAAAAATATTTTTTTTATGAAAAATATGTTGAAAAAAAATCTTGGAATTCGGCTGTCTGCACGAAAACAAAACCTTTTATGCTTTTTTTTATTTTTGTATTTTTATATATTTTTTAATAAAATAAAGTAAAAATAAAATAAAACAAAAGGAAAATCTGTGGGCTGTCAGTCCAGCCCTAATGGGCCGGACTGACAGCCCACTCCTTGCAAGGCTGGGCTGACAGTCCACCCTAATGGGCAGGACTGGCAGCCGAGTGTATATGGACGGGCTAAAGCTAGGTGGGCTTCCGGCCCAAACCTTGTGGACTGGTCTTCCATCCCCAGGTGGGCTGGGGCTGGCAGCCCACCTGGAAAGGAATTTGGGCCGGGTACAAAGCCCGGCCCACGTGCACAGCGGGACGCAAATTGCGTCCCGCTGCATGCAGCCGGCCGAAGGTTGAAGACGAAGGAACAGTAACTTTTTCAAGTGTAACGAAACGTGTACTTGTTAGTTCCTTTGGCTAGAGGAGATCGAGGTGATGATTTCTGTCGTGGTGGCGTCGTCAACGGTGGCCTGTGGTGGCCGGAGGGAGCTTCCAAAGTCGCCGGTGTTGGCGTTGCTGCTACTGTGACCTGGGTTGTTGCCTCGCCAGAGAGTGGGGCTGAGTTGCTGGTGTCGAGGGGGAGATTTCCGTGGCGATGAAGGTGATATTGAGCGGTCAAGCCACCGTCCCTGGTGGAGGGAGAGAGCGCCTGGCCGGACTAGTTTTAGAGAGAGAAGACTCTGTTAAACCGAGAGGGAGAGAGAGAGAAAGCCTTCTGGTTTTTTAGTGAGAGAGAGGGTCGAATTGGCAGAGGGAGAGTAGCTGCAGCGTGGGGAAGGAGATTATGCAATTTTTGCTCTGCAATCCTTTGCTTATTCTGTGATCTTTTTTCACGTAAATTCCCTTCTTTTCTCTCTGTCTTTCTTCTTCTTCCTCCTCTACTCCGTCCCCCTGCATGCATTTTCAAAGCATGAATTTATAGGCAAGAGGCAACACTTCGGCTTCCCATTGCGTGCACCGATGGGTTGCCTCTTCACCTGAAAGTGAAGAGTGAAGAGGCAGAGGCAGAGGCATGTCTGCACTGTTCAGGTGACTGAACAGTGCAGTCACGCGTGATAATTTTGGAGAGAGTGTAAAATACAATTTGGTTTTTCAATTTTTAATTTGTTCAATCGCACCCCTAATTGGTTTTAAACTTTTAATTTTGTGCGATTGAGTCCCCATGAAAAATTTAATGTTAGCCTTAAATTTGCGTGCCTGTTTTATTTTGGTCCTTGACTTCCAATTTATGCTATTTGACCCTCAATTGACCATTAAACTCTCAATTGTTTCCAATTGGACCCATGATTTTGTATAATTGGCTTGGAAAAATTCAATTCAGTCTCCGAAAATTCCAACCTTCTTAATTGAACCCAAATTAAATTCAAGAACTTGATTTCTCATTGATTAAGCCCTTAATAAAATTAATTTGACCAACTTAAAGTATAATTAGGTCCCTGCACTTAATTAAATCGTTTAATTGGACCCTAAATTAATTTCCGAACATAATTATATTTTTAAATTGGCCGACGATTAAATCAAATTGGCCCATAAAAATATAATTATATCTCTTGACTTAATTTTTACACAGATTTATCTAATGATAAATTATTTTTGCCTTAAACCTGTATTTTCCTCTATTTTTTGGGACAAAAGAGATACGATCGGACTGGCAGAAACAACCAAAATTGCCACATTGATTTTTCTGCCAATGTCGACCCTTTTTATTTTATTTTTATCATTTTTTGGGTGGATTTTGGGGAGTAACCCAGAAATTGGGTTATGACACCAATATTCAATTTATCAATATCCCTGTTATGATTTCAAATTTTATTGAGGGTTTTTCACTTCAAGTAAGAAAAACTATCCATTTTTTATATAAACTCAATTTTAAGATGTTAATTTTTATTGCATATATTTGCGGTGTATGTATTTTCTTTGGGTGTTTGATTGATTTATAGCTTTTGCTCATAGAAATTTGTTGTAAAAATATATTATTTGTATATATTAGGGTTTGTTTGAGATTTTATAGAATTGTATTTGTTTGTAAATTGATGAAATTTAATTTGAATTTATGACTTAAGTGTTTTGTGATGAAACAAATAATAAGAGCTAAAATTATGGATTTTATTTTTATTAGATGTGCTTGCAATAGTAGTGCATATCTATTGCTAGTGCATAAGTCAAATACTAAGGATATGCATCCTAATTCTATAATGGAATAAATAAATTTTATTTTGTTTTTTAAATATATTTTTCCATTTAAAGAAACACGTGAAATTTATTCATTTAGAAAACTATTAAAGTTAGGTCAAGTAGTCATCATCAATTATAAAAATGATGAGGTTAAGCCAATGAGTTAAAAAGAAAATGAATAAAATATTTGGTCCTAATTTTCTAACATACTTGTCTCTTATATATTATTGGTATAACACCAATTTTTATTCTCATATAACGATGGATCCTTTTAAAGATTTATATGGTTATCCTCTTTAATTGTATCTTCTTTACTTTCCTAATAACACAATAACGGATAGTATTGATTAGTAGATTCATGATAAATAGATTGTATTTATTGTATTGAAGAATGATTTAAATTTAGCTTAAAATAAAATAATAAACAAATAAGAAGTGTGTGGTTCATCAGTTTTAATTAAAAGTTAAGTTAATGTGAAATTGCACCATTATAAGCAAGTTACTCTTACTTAGAAGATTTCACACAAGTTTAAAATGAGGTATTATGAGTTATATAGAATCCTAAACCATATTAGGGTTATGGGATATACATTGAAATTACTTGCATATTGTTAAATACATAATCCATTCCATCTTCCATGTTTTATAATTTAAAAGTGCTCATTGTTATCATTCAAAGTTGACACCTCCTTGTAATGTTAATACTCTTTCGCTTTACCTTATTGTTACTTAAGATAGGAAAATGAGTAAATGTTGTAATCAAGTTATTACTAAAATTTTATTCAATAGTATAATATGTTTAATAGTCATATGAATGTAATTGATGGAAATCATGAGTTTGTTTTATTTATTTTTAACAAAAATATCCTTATTTTGACCTTATGGCTAAAATTATTTGAAGAGGAAGGTATTATTACTTATCCATTTTATAGTCAAGCATGATTATAAAGCCAAAATAAAAGAAAAATAGAAAAATGAAAGAAGATGAGATAATGTAAGTTAAGACAAGCAAAACAATGCTTGATATTAGTTATAGTATGAGAAGAATTAATTAAGCGTGTGTAGGGGTTGTTAAAGTACTAAAGTCTTATAGAATTAGTTAACACATGTGTGGAAATTTGTCCCCGAGAAATGTGGTGTGGTGGCAAAGAGCTTGAGATCTGCGCAGTAGGTCTTGAGTTTGAGTCAAGGCGTGCACCTCTTATAAGAGTCTGGGACAACTAGGGTTTTACTCATTTACCTGGACCCACTAAGTGCGCTTTCCGGGGGTAGGGTTTCCTTGAATCCAAAAAAAACTTGTTATATCATATGTTAAAGGATTAAAAGATTGTTGTGTGAAAATTAGTTAATAACAATGTGGCGTGGTGACAAAGAGCTTGAGATCTGCATAGGAGGTCTTGAGTTCGAGTCAAGGCGTGCACCTCTTATAAGAGTTTAGGACAACTAGGGTTTTACTTATTTACCTGGACCCACAAAGTGCGCTTTCCGAGGATAGGGTTTCCTCGAATCCAAAAAAAACTTGTTATATCATATGTGAAAGGATAAAAGATTGTTGTGTGAAAATTAGTTAATAACATGATAATTAGCTAGTTGATTAGGCTATTGAACTTATAACCAAAGAGAGAGAATTTATTCTTGAGCATCAAAACAATCTCTCCTTGGATTCTTCATTTTTTTTTTCTTCTCTTTTTATTAATAATTCTTACTCTTTATACTCATTGTTTTTGTACTTGCATTGTAATGTTTTCAATACAGATTTTGGAATTCATTCTTTAATTGATTCATCACCATGCATTTAATCTTAAATTTTTTACTATCATTAACTTGTTACTCGATTTACTAAAACTTTTCATTAAAACTATTAATTCTCTCTTCTCGTTATCCTCGACTCATTTATGGTTGCTTTATAACTTCATATATGGAGTTGGTGGATAATAGTGTAAGAATAATCTATTGCCTGATTGATCGAAGGAACCTCCTCTCTAATAGAAGGGTAAAAAAGAAACGTAGAGGGTAATAAAAATGAAAGCCAAATGAACCAACAAATGGCCCAGACCAGTAAGTACTTTGGATACAACCTAGGCCCATCTAAAAAGTTTCAATTGTTTTGAACATTAGGCCCATCTTCAAAATTTCAATTTTACCTAGGCAAGGTGAGTGATGAAAGGTGGACTCTATTTTGTAGTCTTAGAACTCTCAAGTCTCAAATGGCTGTGAAACGCATGGAAACTGGCAATCATTATAGTTGAAATCGTGGAAGAAGCCATCAATGGAGGTATCATGAAGTGTCTCGGTTTCTGCAAGCTTACCTAGAAAGATTTTATCATCGCTGATGATCTAGCACCAAAAAATTATAAAAAACATAGAGGAACCAGCCAAAATAGCATAATAAACATGAAACTTTATGAAAAACTTTTACCACTTATACACCTTTTCAGAAACTCTCTGCATTGGCAATGCTTGATCAGTGGAAAACTTTTGACCATATACATAGCTCGTAAGAGTCTCTGCAATGGCTGGCTATGATGCTTAACCAGTAGCAGCCAGGATCTAATAATATTGTAAGTTCCTGTGGTGGCTATTTTCATGGGGTGAGTGTTCGAGAGTATTTCAATAAATTTCTCAAACACACTATAAACTTGTTGCACATATCACTGAATTTTACAACAATTCATTGAATTGATTATTTAAATAAATTTAAAGAGTTTATTATTTTGTACATATAAATTCACCATATAATTTTTAAAATCCATAGTAGAAATGTCAACACCTTATAAATTAATATTTATGGGATCATGAGAATTTATTAATTAATCAAGATATTATTTAAACTTTTTAAATCGAGTGAACAAACATATTACTAATCAAGATCGAGGGTGTATTGTAATTAATATTTATGGGATCCATGAGTCTCGAGACTATATTATGGAATTTGTTTTAAAAAACATTCAACTATTGTAATTGAACTTAACCTTTGATCTAGGTTAGACCGGAACAATTTTAAAATATAATAAAATTAAAATAATATCATTTTAAATAAAATCAAATCTGATAACTATCTTTGTTTTAATAAATGGGGCTATTTATCCATTCTTGTATTTTGTTTTTCAAATATTGGTAAATAAAACGTGGTTGAAAAGCAGACATTTTTTCAAGAAGTGGACAAGTTGGTTGGTTTGGTGAGTTCACATGCAAAGCAGGCTGAGTAGTTGACCCAACTAGCCAGTTGCAAAGCAATATGTTGACAATTGAATCATGGCAGCAGAGCAGCAGCCCGTGACCTCCGGAAAATTATATGACATTCAAGCTATATTTATATAAATTAAAATATTATGATAGTCTCCATTTTTTAATAAGAATATTTTTTGTAGCAATTTTAAGATCATATTATTTTGATTTTTCAACAAAAACTTGGGTTAAAATCACTTAAAATAAATAATTGTTTTAACATAATGAATCTTTCTCTTAAAAAGTTGTTCAATCTAGATGAAAAATAATAATATAAAGTTTTAATTTCAAACAATGAAAGTCTTTAATTAAGAATTCTTAGGAATTTAAAGGTATGTTGATATAAATTAATGATAAAGACGAGAGTATGTATATAATTTTCTAGGTTGTCATTTTTCTTTATTAAATCTTTTTATGCCTTAAACATTGCATATTTGGCTCATATCATTCATGTCTCCAAAACAATTACAATTAGAGAAATAAAAAAATATTTATTTTTATTGTTTATTTTAAATTAATCTTTTTGATATTTTTAGATCATTTTGATGTGCTAATATTAAATAATTTTTAAAAAATAAATTTTTTTATTTTGATGCATTTCTGAATGAAAAACACTTTAAAAAACAATCTCAATCACACTTCCAAACATGCAATATAAATACAAATGTATTATTTACTTTAACTGACGTACAAAATATTAGCAATAAATTAAACAACAGACCATTTTACACACAAAATCAAAATTAGAGGAACACATGCAAGCGCTAATTTGATTTTTAACAAGGGCCTGTTTGGCAGGACGATTGCGGTTACTTTTGAAAGTGCTTTTCGTTTAGAAATACATCAAAATGATATTTTTTTTATTTTTTAAAAATTATTTTTGACATCAGCA
Organism: Salix arbutifolia; assembly: GCA_025169955.1. Taxonomy (NCBI): domain Eukaryota; kingdom Viridiplantae; phylum Streptophyta; class Magnoliopsida; order Malpighiales; family Salicaceae; genus Salix; species Salix arbutifolia. The sequence continues at coordinate 13,187,026 of CM045912.1, read as the reverse complement.
CATCAAAATGATCTAAAAACACCAAAAAAATTTTATTTAAAATAAAAAAAAAATTGAATTTTGGTCAAACGCCGGTTTGGCCGCAGTGTGCCAAACATGCACTAAGTATGCGAACAGAAAAATTTTAAAAATTTAATACAAAAAATATAAATAATAATTTAATCTGAATTTAATGGATATTGATCTTAACTTTTTTTATATATCTATATATTAGATAATAAATAGTATAATAATAATTTAACCATATGATAATTGAAGTTAATATTTATTAATGTGCATAAGTCCTCTCCGGTGGTAAGTAGAATTTGAAGAAATTTTCCACTATGATTGAGACATGGTGCACATATTTCAAATGTGGAACTTGACTTCCACATTCCAATCCTCATTCCTCCTGTGGCCAGGAGCCAAGCCAACCTCGTCAAATCAAAGCATCAACCACATTTATTTCATTTATTTTTCTCAGCAAGAGACAAATATTGGGTATGATCAACGATGTGAATTCTATTCCGGTTGAGGTATTTTTTTTTCTAATAGGAACATTATGCTTTGATTTTGATTTTGAAATGTTTTTTGCGTAACAATTCAGAGTTGTAATATAGGTATATATATTTAATTAAAATTCAAAGATACACTAGAAATTATATAATTTAAACTTTGAACATAAAAAAAAAATAAAAGTTGAACAAATATGACTAGAACAACTCGATATGTTCAAAAACAACTTGAACAATTGATCAAATTATTGTTTGATATAAAATAAATAAATTCAAGCTAACATGTTTTTTAAAAGAACATATTGATTTGACAACATGGATCGGTCCAGATTAATTTGAGTTAACCTTTCAAATTTATTACCGGGTCATGAAACGGGAAAAAACTATTGTTAAATGATAAAATTTTGAAACAAAATTATCAAAATATCATTAATAGTTTGATAAGATCTTTTTAAACTCTGTATACTCTAAAATCTTAACTTGAAATATAACAGTTGAATTGAAAGATATAATTGATGTTGTAAAATTAAAAAATATCTTTTTATTTTTTTTAGAATTATTTAGTCTAAACATAACCATAACGATCAAAATAGAACTGGAATATTCCCGCTAGAATTTAAATTTCTTTTCTTAAAAAAAATAAATTTTAAACGAATTAAAACTTATTATAATTTTAAAAGTAAAACAAAAAACAACGCTCTTCAGTATGAAATAGAATGTAATTGACGACATTGAGAATGATAAACAAAGAGAGATGTTAGCTGGCAAGTGAAACAAAACAAAAGCAAAATGATAAAATAAAACCATTAATGCTTCAAAGGTCAGCACTTATGTCTTCATCCCAAGTCACATACACACTATTATTTCTCACAGCTGTAAGTGTGGGCGTATTTTTTTTTTAATTTGTCCAGAAAACAATAGATTCGCTTCTCTTTTTCTTTCTCTAGATTCTGTCACTTGTTGCTTTCTCCTCGTTTGACTTGCACCGCTGAGATATGTTTCTGCAAAAATAATTTTTTTTGTTATATATTTTCATATAAGAAATAAATTCTAGAAAAATAAAAAATATAACTTTTATAGTTTAAAAGCATTGGTCAGAGAGGGGCAGGTGTCAAATTTTGAAATGAGTATGAAAGGCATTGGTGGAAAAGTTGACCATTGTGGGCTGCTGGGTTCCCAGTGTGCTTTTACTTTACGTGCAAACTTCTTCAAAGCTTTGATTTTGGGATCTGGTTTAACTGTTAATTGTTGCTTAATTTGCTAAATGTTGATTTATAGGTGCATTGGGATGTGTGTTTGACGTTGATTCATTTGGATGACTTTCTTGCTCTCCCAGTCCCTCTATGGGGTATTGGCTGTTCAGCAGTACAGGGTTTTGGGGATTAGTTGATTTTATTTTATGTTTGTCAAGGGTTTGGGTAAAATTCAAGTGGGGTCAAGAGATCTCAGTTTGACTGGCTTCACTATCTATATATAGTGTTTTTTTCTTCCCGTGTTTAATGGTGTGTATTATTGCGTCACTTCCAAGTTGTAACTTGATCTTTGTTTTGTGTTTCTTGGAAGTTTTTTCATATGGGGTGATCTTCTTTTTCTCTCTAACGGGCAACACTTGATCAACCAGGATCTTGGTTTCTTATAGCACCGGATAGTCTTTCTTAGCAGCTAGTAATCTACGATGCTACACTTGAAGCTTTCAGAGAGTCCTACTGTCGGCTCATCTTCTATCTAAGACCTCCGGATGCCTGAAAGCTGCTGTTTTATCAGGTCTAGTTGCGGTTCGCTCTTTCACTTGTTCGGTCAAGCAGCTTCACTCCTCTCCCTCTGGTCGAGCTCCTTGAGTAGCTCAGGAACTTGTATTTTGAATCTGAGTTTCTACCTTTCCCCGTTCCCGTGTAAGCTATTCCATGCGATGTCTTTCACAAAGGTACAGGGATTTGATAATCGATAGAGCTGGTGAATCTTTTCTTCCCTCGTAGGAACTTGGTCTCTCTAATACATCAATCAATATGGTCGATAGATCAGGTAGAAGATCAGCTGCTACTCTCGCTGTCTTCGATCGGCTTCAAAGCTTCTTCACTGGGATTTGATTTCAACTGGGGATTGGGTATATCTCTTGATTTTACTTCTTGTTGCTTCATTTGCAATTTGGAAATTGCAATCTGCTTTCTTTCTGGAGGCCTTTTGGGATATGCAAGTTCCTTTATCTGGGCTTTGAAAGCAGTTTATGCAAGAAAATTATCAGCTTCAACGTGGGAGTCTTTGCCTTGATTTGAGCTGGGGCTAATATTTGATTTCAGTAATGGTGGTGGTGGAGTCTGCTCCAATGACTTTCCTCAGATGTGCGTTTCTTGCTTGCTGTCTTTGTTCATCTTGGGGTCTCAAAACTATAGCGCAATCCTGTGATCCAAATGATTCGCTGGCCCTGAAGGAATTTGCAGGAAACCTCACAAATGGGTCCATCATAACATCATGGTCCAACAAGTCTGACTGCTGTCAATGGGATGGGGTTGTATGTGGGAGCAATATCAATGGCTCAATTCACAGGAGAGTGACCATGCTGATTCTATCTAAAAAGGGTCTTCAAGGTTTAATTCCACGCTCTTTGGGCTATTTAGACCAGCTGAAATCACTTGATCTCTCTTGCAATCATCTTCAAGGTGGATTGCCTTCGGAGCTCTCAAGCCTGAAGCGGATGGAGGTTCTTGATTTGAGCCACAACTTGCTATCAGGGCCAGTTTCAGGGGTGCTTTCTGGTTTGATCTCCATTCAGTCACTGAATATCTCTAGCAATCTATTCAAGGAAGACTTGTTTGAGCTTGGAGGATATCCAAATCTTGTAGTATTCAACATAAGCAACAATTCATTCTCTGGTCCAATCACTTCTCAAATTTGCAGCTCCTCTACAGGGATTCAGATTCTTGATTTATCGATGAACCATCTTGTAGGCAATCTTACAGGCTTGTACAACTGCAGCAAATCCCTCCAGCAATTGCATTTGGGCTCCAACTCACTTTCAGGCTCTCTCCCAGACTTTATATACTCAACATTAGCTTTGCAGCACTTCTCAATCTCCAACAACAATTTCTCTGGCCGGTTAAGCAAGGAATTGAGTAAGCTCTCTAGCCTTAAAACCCTGGTTATTTATGGAAATCAGTTTTCAGGCCATATGCCAGATGCATTTGGCAACCTTACAAATCTAGAGCATTTTGATGCGCATTCAAATATGTTGTCTGGACCATTGCCTTCAACACTGTCATTCTGCTCAAAACTTCACATTCTTGACCTTAGAAACAATTCGTTAACTGGTCCAGTTGATCTTAATTTCACGGGAATGCCTAGTCTTTGTACACTTGATCTTGCTGCAAATCATTTTTCTGGGCCGCTTCCAAATTCTTTATCTGATTGCCGTGGGTTGGAAATTTTGAGCCTGGCTAAGAATGAATTAACAGGCAAAATCCCCGAGAGTTTTGCTAAGCTCTCCTCCCTTTTGTTTCTCTCACTGTCGAACAATAGTTTTGTGGACTTATCTGGGGCGCTAGACGTGCTACAGCATTGCCAAAATCTCTCTACTCTTATCCTCACAAAGAACTTCGTTGGTGAGGAAATTCCCAGAAATGTAAGTGGTTTTCAGAATTTAATGGTCTTAGCATTTGGAAATTGTGCTCTCAAAGGCCATATCCCCGTTTGGCTGTTGAGATGCAGGAAGTTAGAAGTTCTTGATTTGTCATGGAATCATTTGGGTGGAAGTATTCCTTCATGGATTGGCCAGATGGAGAGTTTGTTTTACCTGGATTTCTCAAATAACTCCCTCACTGGAGAGATCCCAAAAAGTTTGACTGACCTAAAGAGCCTCATCTCTGCAAACAGCAGTTCGCCCCATCTTACTGCTTCTGCTGGCATTCCTTTATATGTAAAGCGAAACCAGAGTGCTAGTGGTTTGCCATACAAACAGGCGTCAAGCTTCCCGCCTTCAATATTGTTGAGCAACAATAGAATAAATGGGACAATTCCACCGGAAGTTGGAAGGTTGAAAGACCTTCATGTCTTAGATTTGAGCAGGAACAACATAACTGGCACTATACCCAACTCTTTTTCGCAAATGGAAAACTTGGAAATTTTAGATTTTTCATCCAACAATTTGTATGGGTCAATCCCTTCATCACTCGAGAAGTTGACATTCTTGTCAAAGTTTAGTGTGGCTAATAATCACTTGAGGGGACAAATTCCCACTGGAGGGCAGTTCTATAGTTTTCCTAGCTCAAGCTTTGAGGGTAATCCAGGACTCTGCGGGGTAATAATTTCTCCTTGTAATGCCATTAATGGTACGTGGAAGCCGGGTATTCCATCTGGTTCAAAGAGTAGGTTTGGTCGAAGCAATATTCTCAGCATTATAATCACTATAGGAGTTGGGTTTGCGCTGGTCATTGCTATTGTTTTGCATAAGATGTCAAGGAGGAACGTGGGGGATCCCGTTGATGATTTGGAGGAGGAAGTCAGCCTGCCACACAGATTATCTGAAGCTCTCAGGTCTTCCAAGCTGGTGCTTTTTCAGAATTCAGATTGCAAAGACCTCACAGTTGCAGATTTGTTGAAATCAACAAATAACTTCAACCAAGCAAACATCATTGGTTGTGGTGGATTCGGCCTAGTTTACAAAGCCAACCTTCCCAATGATAGAAAAGTTGCGATCAAGAGGCTTTCTGGAGATTGCGGCCAAATGGAACGTGAATTTCAGGCTGAAGTGGAAGCTCTGTCGAGGGCTCAACACAAAAACCTTGTTCCTCTTCAAGGTTATTGCAGGCATGGTAATTACAGGTTATTGATTTACTCATACATGGAAAATGGAAGCTTGGATTATTGGCTGCATGAATCTGTTGATGGGACCTCAGAACTTAAATGGGAGGTGAGACTCAAGATAGCTCAAGGAGCAGCTTGTGGGTTAGCATATCTGCACAAAGTTTGCGAGCCACATATAGTTCACCGAGATGTGAAATCAAGCAACATACTTCTAGATGAAAATTTTGAAGCTCATTTGGCTGATTTTGGTCTTTCAAGGCTACTTCGTCCTTACGATACTCATGTAACGACAGATTTGGTTGGCACATTAGGTTATATACCTCCTGAATATAGTCAAACATTGATGGCAACATGCAGGGGTGATGTTTACAGTTTTGGTGTTGTTCTTCTTGAGCTTCTCACTGGTAGAAGGCCTATGGAAGTATGCAAAGGAAAAAACTGCAGGGATTTGGTTTCTTGGGCGTTTCAGATGAAGTCCGAGAAAAGGGAGGCAGAGATCATCGACTCAGCAATTTGGGACAAAGATCATCAGAAACAGCTGTTTGAAATGCTTGAAATTGCATGTAGATGCTTAGACCAGGATCCACGGCGGAGACCCCTTATCGAAGAAGTTGTTTCGTGGCTTGTATTGGATTCCAAGGTGCTCACCAATGAGCTATGATACTGTATTTTGTTACGGGGTTCTTAGTTTCAGTTGGGGTGGACATGGGAAGTGGGTATACTTGTAAACACTATTCGAAGTTTCTATAATAGTCTTAACAAAGTAATTTTGCTTCTTCTTTTTTGCCCCATAGAAACAGTCCTTACTCTGTATACAAAATACATAGGGCTTGTTTGGCAATTATTCAGATAGGAATAAGCATACTATAAAATGCCTTGATTTTTGTAGTTTTCTTCTTGTTCCACTTGAAAAAGTAGGAGAGCATTACACTACCATGCGAAGATCAAAGCCTTGACATTGAGCTATACATAATTTTTTTTTTAAATAAATTATTGAAATATATTTTGAAATAAAAAATAATTTGCAAATTAAACAGAAAAAACTGTTAGAGAATAATACAAATTATATTCTAGAGTCTTACTTAACAGTTTAAATTTTTAGGTGAGATAGTTCATCTGACATGATATCAGAGCTTTGTTGACCTAATAGTCAAGAGTTCGAATCTCACCATCCTTATTCTATTCGATAAAAAATCAAGTACAAAACAGTGTGGACCTGTGTGCAAGTTTTAAGATCAAATGATTTCCATTTAAAGAGGTGTGTTAAGAAATAAAATAAATTATATTTTGATATCTCACCTAATAATTTAAGATTATAAAGTAGATAATTTCTTTAATAAAAACTTGATTCACGTCGCTCTTAGTAGCATTTTTTTTGTGTGACAGAAAGGATTGGATTATTTGTCCCTTCCCATAAAGCATGACTTGAATATTAATAATTTGCAAAGTCGAGGCAGGTTAAATGGACACTCTTCGTAGCAATTTCTTTTGTGGAAGAAAGGATTGGATTATTTGTCCCTTCCTCTAAAGCATGGCTTGATTGATGTCGAGCCTAAATTTATTTTAAAAAAATGCAATCATCAAGATGCTTTTTATGTGTTTTTCTTACTTGGGTGTCAAGTAGATATCGATAAGTTGACAAGAGAGATTGAGAGACAATAACTTGACAAGGTCACCTACCTTTTATTGACTTTGTTAACAGAAGAACACCCCCCCCCAACCTGGAAACCATCATCTATTGGTGAAGTCATAAATCTTCAAATTTAGATTTTCCCTGAAATTTTGCTTTCTTAAACTGGCAAAAAATAAATTTTGGACGCCAGAAAGTGGTTTCTGGGAGAGGAAAAAAAACAGAAAAAAGAGATTCCTTATGTCATTTGATAGGTCAAGACCGATGATATGAAAAGACAGGGAGAAAGAGTATCTAATACACCTAATAGATTTATTGGAGATTGATAATGGAGTTGTGTTGTTTGGTATACATCCTTTTCTGTCACCTTATTCCTCGAGCTTCGAAGCTCCGCAAATCCCTCCCATGCAAATTGCAATCGAACCTTCCCAGCATCTTCATTTCTTTTTGTCATCTTCCTCTTTTTCTGTTCATATATATATATATTTGTTATTTCGATTATCTGTTTGATCTTGGTTACAAATTATTGTCTTAAAGATAAAATAATTGATAGAAAATTGAATGAGATGCAATTTGACAGTGCATGATTGAAAAAGATGGAGGATGCCAAATAAAAATATGCAAGTTGACATGACATTACAAGTTTACCTTCTTTCCTGTCGTATACATGCATTAAAACCTAATATAGTTGTTAGGTTAGAGGCATTATTTTACTATTTTGTATTCGTCCTGCCAAGAACTTTTGTTTTCTTTTCTATTTTTTAATCTTGCTGGTCCTGCCCAGAAGTTTAAATCCATTGCAAATGGATAGAAATATGAATTTCGGTGTCTGCTGCGCGACTCTTTGCGTGAAAAAAGTCATGGTTGATGAGACAACTGATAATGGATCATCATTCTCAAATCTCAAAAGAGAACAACCACCTCCGATTTGAGACCTGCTATTGTTCTCTACCGAGAGCCCGTGATATTATTTAAAGTCGCGATCATAAAATGTTTGTAATTTTTTGAATTTGAGTTTGTGTATTTTTTATAAAAAAATGAGATAATTAAGATTTTATTTGTTTATTTAGATTCATAAAATATATTTTTTTAGAAAATAGAATTCACTCAAAAAAAAGGAAAAAAGAAGCCCTTAATAGCTAAAATTATGAATCTTTCTTCTTCTTTATTCCAAAAAAAAAAACAGAAAAAAAGATTATGAATCTGTTCTTAACCTTGATTTTGCCAAAAAGGGTCTAGATCTGCTGTAATAGCCCTCAAACCTTAAATTCTCGACAGATGGGCCTAACGTTATCCAGCAAATAAACCTTTGTATAAATCCAATTTTATAAATTATTTCAAATAAAATAAATAGTAATCAAAACAACATGAACCAAATCTTAAAGAAAAATAAATTGAAGGGTTGCTTTGAAAAATTAAAGGCAAATTATAAAATCAACAGGAAAGAAAAAAAAGGTCAATAATATCAAACCAAAGGTTCGTTTGACACATAAGTTGCCTAGGAATAAAGGAGTTGCAGAGACTATTAAAGCACTGCCCTATAAGCCACTATTTGGCCACTAAATAATATCGCATGTATTGCTTGAATTATATAGGTGCCTCTTATATAATAGCATGTGCATTGCACGCATCGATCACTTTTTTTAAAAAAATAATATGTATTTTTTTGTATCAAAAAACCAAATTACTCAAACCAAAAACCAAGTTGAAAAATACAAAAAATCCTTTCATGTCATTGAATCATTTTTTTGCTTAATCAATGAAAAGTCCAATAAAAAAGCATCTAATAGAGAAGAGCTCAATCTCCAATTAAATAAATATTGAAGAGTAAAATTAAAAAAAATGAGATTAAAAAAAATGAACCTAGATGAATCTGCTAAACCTTAGTTAATTCTCCCAACTTGTAATGTAAAGCCAGACTTAAAATTTTTACCCGGTTATAAATAATGTAATCTGCAACAAAAAAAGAAATTAAATTTTTTTTATTATGATTAGGGGTGAAAGTTCCTGTAAATTAGCTTAAAATACCAAATAAAATAAAATAATGACTCGGTACACAAAAAGTATTGATATCCAAGTAATTTATAAAAACTAACGCATGAAGCAATTAGTAGTGGTATTATTGTAATTAAAGTAAAATTCCTACTCATTTATCATTGGAAGGCCATTGATCATGGGAGAGAAGAAAACTTAAAATCCTTCTTTATTTTTCTTAAAATTTTAGTTTGGGAGAGTGATTTCAAGTAGCATTCTAGTGAACGAACCTAATTACAAGCTTTAAAGAGATAGAGAGATTAGAAGTTTATAATAAAGAAAGATGAAATGTAAGATTTGGAAGAGGAGGAGGAGATTCTTTGGGATTTAAGCAAGAACTCATTAAATTATCTAAAGTAAGGAACTTACCTTTAGCTAATTTCACTACTTCATGTGTTTTGACAGAGAAGAAGAAAATCCTTAATTTCTGAAATTCTAGGGTTTGTGTAAGTTGGTAGAAAAAAACATTTGATAAATGATGTAGTTGTTTTGTTATGGAAAATGTTACAATCGAAATCAATTTTGGAAAATTAATCTCTACTATGGTTGGCCATGTGTAGAATATGTGTAGAATATTGGAGGTTCTTGAAATTTGATAAAATTGTATGAGATTTGATGTTTTAATGATTACAGGATTGTTTGAGATTGGTTTTTCAAAGTTTTGATATGATTCATTAAATGTGATTTAAACTTGTGAATTTGAATTTGAATTTGAATTTGAATTTTGTGATAATTAGTATATGACTTTTAAACTAACTAAAGTGACAGGGGATGAGAATAGTAATAATATGTCATGCATTCATGGGAATAATTAAAAACTATGGATTTTATGATTTTCAAATAATCATAAGTATATAAGTGTTTTTTTAATTATTAACCAGGATTTCTAGACTAACAAAAAGCATAAAATAAAGAGAAGAACTCTCTAGCCACTTTTTTGTTTTTTATTATTTCGTTTTAAGTTTTTTGCAAATAAAGTCGAGTTGTTAACTTAAATTATTACAACATTAAATTTGAATTTTGTGATTATTTTCCAAATTTATTTTTTTCAATTCCTCATCAGCTACTATTCTATGTTGAGGAGGGTGATTTGTTGATTTTATTTATCATGTTATCATTGAAGTAGATTTGATTTGATTTAATTGGAGACAAAATAGTAAGTAAGATTATTGTTTTATTATTATTATTATTATTTAATGTTCAAAAAACATTAAAGAAGAAACTAAAAACGAATATCGTCCCCCTAGTTTCTTACAAATAACTAAACATTAATGTATGTGTAAGATGAGAAAAGAAAAGAAAGGACGGATTCTTTTTTTCCTTAATCCTATGAGGAAAGCTAAAAAGGGAATAAATTGCGGTGAGCGTGGATCGAACACGCGACCTTCAGATCTTCAGTCTGACGCTCTCCCAACTGAGCTATCCCCGCTTTTGTTCAATAGAAGGCAAACTATTGATTAGAACAATTTCATACAGCTTCTTATTGGCTAACCTGGTTTGAAAATAAACCAAAATTCAAGAGTTATCGTGAGGAAACTGGTAGTTGTTGAAAGATGCATAGATAGCTAACCTCTCAGAACTCTAATAGTCCTTCATCGAACACAGATATATATATATATTTTAAGCTTACATTCGACATTGACATCAATGAACAATTAAAATCCAAGTTCTTTTATAATTAGATTCTCAAGGTATTTTTTATTTTCTTATAATTTTATCTTTCAGTTTAAAGATTATTAAAACTTATAATTTATTTTAATTTATTTTCTAATAAGTTATGTTAGTCTTTTAACCCGAATTTAGTAGGCTAATTTATGTTGAATCAAATTATTTTTAGAAGTTGATTTTTTAAAAAAGTTTACATGCTCAAATCTTACATGTCAAAGCCAAGTTTCATCTTTCATACATGTATTTTGGCTGTTAGCACATCCATCTCTATAGCAAGGACAATATTTGTTCTTATCATGATTACCTTTGCAATTGTAGCTTCTTTAGTGTTAAACTAGTTAATTGCCCATACTACGTTGCGAGCATAATAAATAAATTTTATAATTGTTGAGATTAAAATATAACATTTATACATATAAAGTTTGATACAATGAAACAGATCAACATATCCTATTATAATAATAATAATATTAAAGTCTTAACATCTAAAATTATCATCACTATTTTTGCAAAACAATAAAAATCATTAAACTACCCCGAGAAAAACACACAAAAAAATTAACAAAAAAGCAAGTAAAAAAAAATTATTATTATTAATATTATTGCGTTAATAATGAAAAAAAATCAAAGACTAAAAAAATCTAAAAACATTAACAAAAGAGCAAATAAAAAAATAAAATAAATGATAAAACAAAAATAAAAATTATTAGCTGGAAAAAAAATCATATGACTTGAAAATTAAAAAAATTGACCGCACTACGTTGCGGGCGGAGCAAATAATTTTTATAGTTGTTAGGATTAAAGAAATTAATAGGATTTGCTGGTTCAAAATTAAAATATAATATCTATATATGCAAAGTTTAATATAATAAAACAGATCAACCATCCTATTTTAATAATAGCAACATCAAAGTCTTAATATCTAAAATTATCATTGCTATTATTGTCAAAATAATAAAAATTATCAAATTATCCCGAGAGAAAAAAACTCAAAAACATTAACAAAAGAGTAAGTAAGGAAAACAACAAATTATTATTATTATTTTGTTAATAATGAAAAAAAACAAAAATAAATGAATGACTAAAAAAATCCTAAAAACTTTAATAAAAGATCAAACAAAACAATAAAATAAAAATAAAAATTATAAGGTGAAAAAAATTCATTTGACTTGAAAATTAAAAAAAATAAATAAAAAAACTAAAAGAAAGAACAAAGGGAGAAATAAAAACAGAAATATCAATTTTCAAATGATCATAGACACAAAATAAAATTTAAGAGCTAATTTTTTTCAAAAAAATATTGCCTCAACATATAAGAAAATAACAAAAATTAAAAATAAAAGCTAAGAGCATACTTATATATACATGGACAAAAATAGGAACTATTCTAGAAATATGAAAAAATAAAGGGATTAAAATAAAAAATTAAAAGTATAAGGGCTGAAATGAAAATCAAATATATTATCAATTTCAATCAAAGGATAAAATTGAAAAAATTGAAACTTTTGTACCGAATATATTAAGGTATTTAAACCTAATCCGAAAATTAAAAGGAGGACCAAAGTGAAACCTTAATATATAATTAATTTCAATCGAATGACTCAATTGAACTAAATCAAAACTTATATAAGAGAAATTAGGACCATACACAAAATTAAATGTACAGGGACAAAAGTAAAACATCAATAAAACTGGGGGCCTCTCCTGTACTTTAGTGTGCAGAGGAGAGAAACACAGGAAAAAAGCTTTAATTGGCCACCATTGCAGGGATGACCACCATTTTCCAAAACGCGTCGCATCACGAGGAAGACAACACGGCGGCAAATCGACGGAGACGTCAGAATCCCATTTCCGTCGACCTGAACAAGCCTCATGAGCCGCCCAAACAGGGCGTGAGTCCGAATACTATTGGGCACGTGTGCCACATGAGCCGACAATATTCTAAGAAAAATAATAAACAATTATGGTCAATTATCAGTCTACCCCTGTGCTTAAGTCATCAATTTTATCTTATTATGACTATATCCGTATTTAGTAATTTTCAAAAAATATAAAATTCCTGTGGCAGCCCTCCAGCCCAGAGCTTATTTTTGTCCTTTTCGAGGAATAAAATGGTCATTTTACTGTGCAAAGAAATATAAAAAAATAAAAAAAATACGGCGTACCGGACCGAAAATATGCAATTACCGCGGAACCTCTCCGTCGAGAACCTGTTTTTTTGTCTTTTTCGAGGGACAAAACCGTTATTTTACTATATAAAATTAAAAAAAACCAATAAACCGACGAACCGAACAACCCGAACCGAGAGCAACACTATTGTAATCCATAGTGATTTTACTCACAAGCTACAATAGTGACTTTGAGCTCTTTTAGTGTATTGTATAATAATGTCAAAGTATGGTTTTTTTATCTTAATCCTATACTCTAACAATTATTTTAAGCTTAATATGTTGTTTTTCATCATAGATATATAATAAATGTCATCAATAAATTGATGATTTTTATCTTTCAATTTAATCAAATTGATAGTTTTTCCTTTAAACAAGAAGAAGAGTGGTGATTTTTTTTTTTTTATCAAGTGTTATCTCATAGATACACACTAGTTAATTGTTTGCACTACATTGCTGGCGGAACAAATAATTTTTACAACTGTTGAGATTGAAATAATTAATAAATTTTGTTAGTTCAAAAATAAAATATAATATCTATACATGCAAAGTTTAATATAATAAAAAACATCAACACACCCTATTATAACAACAGCAACATCGAAGTCTTAATATCTAAACATATCATTACTATCACTGCTAAATCAATAAAATTTATTAAACAGCCCCAAGAAAAAAAAACTCAAAAACAATAACAAAAGAGGAGGCAAGAAAACAACTACAATTATTATTATTATTATTGTTGTTGTTGTTGTTGTTATTGTTGTTGTTGTTGTTGTTGTTATTGTTATTGTTATTGTTATTGTTATTGTTATTGTTATTGTGTTAATAATGAAAAAAAATTAAATCAAAGAATAAAAAAAACCTAAAAACTTTAACAAAAGAGCAAACAAAATAAATAAATAAATATTAAATAAAAATTATTAATTGAAAAAATATCATTTGACATGAAAATAAAAATAAAAACTAATAAAAAAACTAAATGAAAGAACAACGGAAAAAAAAAGAAATATAAATTTTCAAATAATCATAAACACAAACTAAAATTTAAGAACAAATTTTTTAATTTTTTTTTGATATAATGAAACAGATCAACACACCCTATTATAACAATAGCAACATCAAAGTCTTAACATCTAAAATTATCATTGCTATTACTGTCACAACAATAAAAAATATTAAATTACACTGAGAAAAAAAACTCAAAACATTAACAAAAAAGAGTAAGTAAGAACAAAAACAAAAACAAAAATTATTATTATTATTATTATTATTATTATTATTATTGCATTAATAATGAAAAAAAAATTAAATCAAAGACTAAATAAAGCCTAAAAACTTAACAAAAAAACAATAAAATAAATGATAAAACAAAAATTAATTATTAGCTGAGAAAAAATCACTTCACTTGAAAATTATAATAAAAACCAATAAACAAACTTAAAAAAAGAAAAAAGAGAAAAAAAAACAGAAATATCATTTTTCAAATTATCACAAACACATACTAAAATTTAAGAAATAAATCTTTTTAAAAAATACCACCTTGATAAATAAGAAAATAATAAAAATTAAAAACTTAAGCTAAGAGCACACACATTTATACATGGACAAAAATAGGGACTATTAAAAAAAAAAGGAATTAAAATCCAAAATTAAAACTATAAGGGACAAAATAAAAACCAAATATATTATCAATTTCAATCAAAGGACAAAACTAATAAAATCAAAACCTTTGTATTGATTATATTAAAGAATTTAAAACCAATCAAGAAATTAAAAGAATGAATTCCATATTGAAACTTAAATATATAATTAATTTCAATCCAAGGGCAGAATTAAAATAAATCAAAAATTATATAACAGAAATCAGGACCATGCAAAATAATTCAAAGTCTAGGGACTGAAATCAAATAACCATAAAACCGGGGGGGGGGGGGGTGCCTTGTATTTTAGCATGTAGGAGAGAGAAAATGGATAAAGAACCTTCAACTAACCACCGTCTCTAAACTAGCCACCATGTGACACAACGTGCCACACAAAAAGGAAGAGGACATGGCGACGCATCGGGTTAGACGCCAGGGGGGCATTTTTTGACACCTTAAGTCGTCGTACGTCGCTAGATGGGCATTTTCCGACACCTTAAGCTGTTGCATGTGTTGCCCGAACAGGGCGCGAGGCTGATTACCGGATGGACATTTTTGGTTTGCCACACGTGCCCACTGAAATCAGATAAAAATAATAATAAAATAGTGAATTACCGAGACACCCTTGCATCCAACTCAACAATTTTGTCTTATTAGGGGCCATATCCGTATTTAGCCATTTTCAAAGAATGTGAAATGCCCGCGGCGCCCCTCTCGGCCAGAATTGAGTTTTGTCTTTTTCGAGAGACAAAATAGTTAATTCACTGTGCAAAGAAATATATAAAAAGAAAAAAAGCGGCGACCCAAACCGGACCAAAATTATGCAATTACCGTGGAACCCCTCAGCCTAGTAGCCATTTTTTGTCTTTTTTGAAGGACAAAATCATTATTTTACTGTGCAAAAATAAAAATAAAAACCCATTAAACAGGTGAACTGAACGACCTGAACCGACTAAAAAATTGAGCAATAATATTGTAATCCAAAATGAAAATAACAAGCTACAATAACGACTCTAAACTCTTTTAGTGTATCTTATAATTTTAGGTTTTTCTTTATGTCTCTCTATACTTATATATTATGCTTTTAGTTACAAGTCTATTTATGGGTCTTAATTTCTAGACAATCAAAGAATTAACTTATTTAAAGGAAATCCTAATCTTTTCATCAAAGATTCCTATTAAGCGAGTCTCCTGCTTTAACTAAAAGTTTATCTTAATATTGTGGAGTTTTAACAATATTGAAACTCTTGAAAACTGTAAGTTCTATTAACTTAAATCCTAATTGATATTGAATTTCAACAATTTACATATGATGGCTTCAAAATCCATGATTTAAAAAAAACATTGAGCACCTAAAAACACCAACATGGATCATTCTTTTGTTCAAGAACGTGTCAAATTCTCTCAAAGCATGTTCAACATTACATTGTCCCACAATACTGCATCTCTGGTTATTAGTATACTGTAACTATCATAATCTTGAGGATACTGGTCAGACCTTAGATTTATTCTCTGGAAGTCACCAATTTGAATCTCATAACCCTCAGAGTTATTGAAGGATGTTTAGCTATCGTTTATTTCAAGATCCATAAGATTAGTTAAGGTACACACAAGCTGTCTCGGATATTTCACGATATAAAAAAAAATACTGTAACTATCAGGCCATGTTGATATTCAAAGAAATTAACTTAACGCAGCAAAAGATTTAGAGACAAGGAAATTATGGCAGCATTGTTTTTGGCAAAATTAGTCACCGTTAGCATCTCTAAAGCTCCATCGAAGGATCGCCCTCATCATGTTGATTCTGCCAACAGATTCTTCAGGGCTTCCTTCTCCACTGTTTCTGAACGTGATCAAGTATCTCTCTACCATAATTCCATTCAATTAGAATCTTTTTTTATTTTACATTGATATCTCTCTGTGTATGCCAAAATATTTATGCAGTAAGCATATATTTTGTCTTCAAACTGAAAATCATGCATGGTTCTGAAATTCCCAGCTTTGTCTAGCTATTTTGAATTATATATATCTTACTGACGGGGGACTGGTGGTCGGTTCATAAAAAAAGCTAGATCACCAACACTTTATTTTACCTCTTTCTGTGCTAAAATATTGTTCAGGCTAGCAATGTAGCAGCAGAGACGAGAAGAGAAGGAAACGGCCCAGATCATAAGACACCGGGAACTTTTTATGGTGCAATAAATGATCCAACCAGGCAAAGGCAAGTAGGGGTGTTTAAAAAAATTAATCTATCTATAATATTTGTATTATTTAACTTGATCTGATATGTCAAAATTATATATAGTAAGTATTACAAATTATAATTGAAAAGAAAATCCAAGATAAGAAAACCCTGTTTACCATTGCGTTTTAAAAACATATTTGAAACAATTTTTTTTTTAATTTTTTATATTTAATTAATATTTTTGATGTTTTTAGATTATTTTCATGTGCTGATGTCAAAAATAATTTTTTTATTAAAAAAACATTATTTTGATACATTTCTTAATAAAAAAATACTTAAAAAAAAAACTTTAACCACACTCTCAAACGGCATGAATTTTTGAATGGGTGAGAGTTTTAAAACCAGTCAAGCTTAACATGTATATTTTATTTTTATTTTTTGTTTTTTTATATATGGTAGTTTAGGGATTAAGTATTTTTATTTTATTAAAAAAATATTTTGGCTTGAAAAGCTTCCTATTAGATTTCTTTAATGTTGAAAAGAAAAAAAACTTGTTTCTTTGTTGGAATGAAGAGAAAAAAGAAAGAAAACTAGAATTACTGGTCGTGCAAAATATAAAAATCAGATAAACTATTGAAAATATTATTGTACTTACTGTTCATGTTGTAAGTCTATTTTTAAATATAAATCCAAGAAAATTAACAACATTAAACTTAAATCGTGAATATCTGTAATACCTATGAAAATATTTGGTTGAGGTTGCTTGCATTTTTTACCGGAACTTGTTAGAGAATAATATAAATTATATTATGGAACATAATTTAATAGTTTAAATTTTTAGTTGAAATGGTTTTTTGACATGATATCAGAGTCTTGTTGACCTGACGGTCACGAGTTCGAATCTCAGCACCCTTATTTTATTTGATAAAAATCAAGCACAAAATAGTGTGGGCATGTGCAAGTTTCAAGTCCAAAAAGTTTTTACTTGAGAGAGTGTGTTAAAAAATAATATAAATTATATTCTAGGACCTGAACTAACAACTTAAATTTTGATGTGAGATGATTTCATGACAGCGCGATGGCTGTCCGACTACAATGTTTGTATCTGTTAATGTAGACTTGTATTAGGTGGTCATTTACGTTTATATTTGTTTTCAGTGGGGTTATTGAAATTCAAATAAATTGAGCTTATGAATTTAACTTTAGCCCTCAATCTTGGAATGTTTCTAGCTGAAGAACTTCCTGGATTTAGCTCACCCAAGCAGGTATCAGGCACTCGAGAAGGCTGGTGGACAACTAATTAATTTCCAAGTGATCATTACCCTTTGTTTATAGTTAAACGCTTCCATTAATAATTGAAACAATTTATCGTTTTCTAAAAAATTACAGGTGTTCATCAAGGATGAACAAACTATTACTAAATAGTTGACTGATTTATATAGAATTCTAGTTTTGATATTTTTGACAGTTTTAATATTGGTGAGTTCTTAGAATCATTTTATCAATCCTTTAAAATACACAAAAAGTCATGTGTATGCATTCATCTTAGTTCTTGACTAAAATAAAAATTGATTGATATAATTTTATATCAGGTTCCATAATAAACTGACCCAAATATAAATCATAATCCTGCACAAAATAAGATTAAATAATTTATTTTATTATCAATTAAATAATTAATTAATTTATATTTAAAAACCAAATATAATGTCTATCAACTTGTCATGATCTTGTAAATATTAAAAAAAGTTATAAATGATTTGACTTAATTTTTTAGTGATCAGTTTCTTAATATATTTATCATCTTTTTCATTAACAATATTATGATAAAAACATTCTAACATTAAATATGTTTGCTTTGTGAAATTGTTATAGTTTTAAAATATTATAGTAATTGAATTTTTGGGTAAAATTTTAAAACTCTTTTCATAACTTATTTTACCTTGGACAAGGATTTCACAATCAATATTATTTGAGAATAGATGAAATGTTTTCACTAATTTACTAGGGATCATGAATCCTCTCTTGACTACTCAAATATTTTCATATACTTTATGTTATACCTAATTTTTGTTTTTTATTCTTGGTTAGGACAATGTGTAATTAGGATAAAAATATAGTATTTTCTATATAAAGAATTCTCTTATAGTGCAATTCAATGTATATGTCATCTGACAAGTAGCTGCATATTAGTTTCAGGTAACACTCATATCTTAATTTATGAGAGCAACTCTTTCTTTTCATAAAAAACATAATATATATCGGTTTTAATGATAATATTTTAACGCATTCTAAATTTGATAATTATAGCAATTTTATAATTTTTTTATGCAAAGCATTATTGTTACATGAACTTTATTTTTGCTCTAGATTTATTAATCATATATTAGATTTAATAATAAAATAGAATTAACAATTAAAAATATTCAATAACATATTCAACTAACATTCACTAACATAAATATACTTTACATAATAAAATCATATACTTCGAGTAACGAATCTATTTACTACAAAGAAACATGCCTTCCGCATATAATATATGAAGCTATATATGACCCTTTATTACGAAATCCATTTTGTAATTCTTATGGGACAGGGAACAACAAATAACATATAAGATTAGGAGCAATGGTCCTTTCCAGTTTACAAAACTATAATCTGCACCTACAAATCACTTCAGCTCTTAATCATATGCTATTAGATCCAGCGGATCCAGCTATTAGACCTTTTAACAGGGTGTGGTTCTAACAGTGGTCACCGGTTCGAATTCCATATCAATATAAAATTAGTAAAAATACATATAAACCAACCTGAATATAAATATTTTTTTAAAAATAATACTATTAGATGATAAAACGAAAGCCTTACTCAAATTCTAATGAGCTGCAACAAATAAAATCCTCTGTGATTTCAGCTGCATGTATATCTGTGTCTTAGACATTTGCTAAAGTTTTCCATCTTGAACAAGCGCCGTGTGAAAACTTGTGTTGGGTCATCATGTCATTACTGACGATTTACCTTCCCAGCTACTGCCATTAAATGGGTGTTTGGTATCGTGATTTAAACTGATTTATAAAATAGTTGGTATATTAATGTTTAGTTCAGACAAAAAAAAACTAAAAAATTTATGTGAGTTCCACATATTAAAATTTTCAAAACATGGTTTTAGCATCCCCTTGTTGTCAAAATTGTGTCTCTACCACCGCTTCTGTCTTTCACTATTAAAAGAAGATGTGGTTCAGCTGCCTTCACTGCTACTGTTACCGCTCACCACCATAACGGTTCCAACAAGGCATGTTTGAGTGTGGGGACATGCCTGCACTAGTCAATATCCCCCTTGCCCTTCATTTGAGTGTTTTCTTCCATGAAGAAGAAAAACGTTTCAGATTTCGGGTAGACTTTTATGCAATGCATAATTTAGTTTGTGCAATTTGATAAGCTCATTATTATCATTATTATTATTAAGTATTCAAGATTTATGCTTAGATCTAAGATCCTATATGATATAGACTTGTTAATTAATTGTATGGCAATGGATTATTATTATTATTATAAAAAAAACAAGTGGGGTCAAGAATAAATGATAAAATAAAATAAAAATTAGAATCTTGAACAATTGACATAAAAAAACAAACAAAAAAAATACTGTATAACTATATTAAAAAGAAATCGCAAGATGATGTTGTTTTTTATGAATATGATCGTAATCCCAATTATATCTCGGATGATTTATTACTAGATATTGTAGATTGCGTAGATAGTGAGAGATTATAGAAACCTTCACGTATGAATCTTGTTCGTAAAGGCATTGCAAGTAGTTTGATGGAAGAATAAAATGAAATGTTCAATTAACTTGAATTATTAATTATATTATGTTATTATGATTATTCAATCTATAATATTTAAAAAATAATATATGCGTGTGTCTATGTTTATGCTCTTTAAAGTAATTTTATATGTTGACATCAATATGAAAAATATGGTAATTAAACACCCAAAATTATTTTTTATTAAACCTCAAACTCAATCATAATTTTAGTCAAATACTTCAATTTCAGTTATAAACCATAACTAAAAATATTTTTCATGAAACATTTTTTTTTAAACCTCAACAATAACAGCAACCGCAATATAAACATATCTTTAAGACATGTCCCAAACTTCATAACACAAAAGCTCTGGACTTGTACTAGAAACCAATCCCAGAAATAAAGACATGATTTCTAAGAAAATCAGCAGCATTCGGATGGAAAACAATGTTCTAAATAATTGAATCGATCGATTTGCACATGGACCTGCAAGTCTTTGGGTGGATAAAAGAGAAGAAAATTATTAGTCGCGTAGGGTAGAGGGCACTTCTGTCCAGGCCACAGACGCCGAATCCACTAAAGGGTGCGCTCAAATTTGACGTGTCCTTTCCAAGGCTATGACATGGACGTAATCCCTTCTGATGTTTCTTACTTGATCAGTGCAATTTCACCAAAGCACCAGAAATTGGTTTTGTTTCCATGCTATTAATCTCATAATAATGCGCCAAGAAAACAACGTACTGGAAATTGGCGATAGAGAACAGTAAATAGTTGTTAATGAGAGGTCTCTGTTGAAGACGGCTCAGTCCATCTCTCTGGTTTTGCTTTTTTTTTTTCTTCTTCTTCAGGAAAATCAAGTGATCAAATCTTCCCTACAGACTTGAAAACTACGTACACTGACGCATAGATATTTTTGATAATTCCATATCCAGAACTTAGACTACTCACATTCGTTCTGCATCACATGTTCCTCGGGCCTGATTTGACGAATCAGCAACATTTAAAATGCGAGGCTGATAGTCGATTAGACGCAAAACCACTCAACTTTTTTTTTTCTTCCAACTTTCGTTGACAAAACTATCAAATCCTAAGATGTAGCTCCTTCATGCCTAGAAACCAAACTTAGAAGCCTGATTCGATTGACATATGCGCCTGCTTTGTTACAGGAGCTTCATAATCAAACCTACTGACTTGGTCTACAAATGTCTTATCCAGAAAATGATAGAATAGTTTACTAGTATCGTTAATTTCCATGCATACATCCATCCATATATATATATATACAGAGAGAGAGAGAGAGAAAAGCACCTGTAGGGCAGCAATAATTGAGCGTGATCCACACATCTCCGATGTGCAATGAAAATATCAGAAATTAGGCAGAAAAGCAAATCATAACATACGATTTTTCCAATCTCTCAAAATTTCTAATCGATCATTCACAACAGACACCACACACACAAGAATACGCGGCTTGTGGTCCTCCCAACTTTTCTCACCTTTGCGTCAACACACTCTTCTACAGACATTCATTTTAGTAGTTCAAGTATCACTCCTCACCTTGCTAGATATCACACAGTAACTCAATTGTGGGATATCCTCCCTGAAAGAATGGATGCTAAGACTCTTGAAGGGAAGCGTTACTATATGAAAGAGAAAATGATCAACAGAGATGATTTCCCGATTGAGGATGATTTGGAAGATGACATGGAAGAAGATGAGGGTGGGGGGTGTTTTGGTTTTACCGATGATGATAAGAAGAGGGACGTTGGTGTTATGAATGGGAAGAGAGGGACTGGTGGCGGCGGAGCATCTCCGCCGTCTTGCCAAGTAGAGAAGTGTGGAGCTAACTTAACGGATGCTAAAAGGTACCACAGGAGACACAAGGTTTGCGAGGTTCATGCGAAGTCACCAGCTGTGGTTGTTGCTGGCCTCAGGCAGCGGTTCTGCCAGCAATGCAGCAGGTATAGCTGTTCATTTAGCTATCTTTCTATCAGTAGAATTCTTTCACCAGCATGAATACATGGAATGTAAGTTGAAAACTTAAGGGTCTTGAGAAGAAATGTGGTATATCCACACAAACCCAATTTGTTTTCTCGTTGGCCGAGACTTCTTCATGAAACACAGCTCTTTCGTTTTTCACTTGTAACATTACGTAATAACCCAAAAAAAACATGTTTCGAGTTCAAAGTCAAGCTTAGTTAACTGAATTAGCCAATGTAAGCTCACTGTGAAGAAGTATACTAACCCAGGTTGTTAACTCAAGCTAATTACAAGTTTCGATTACTTGGAGGGTCAAATAGATACAAATGGTAGTTGTGCTAAAAAACCCGAGGAAGAATGAGATTTCTTAAGTTTTGTTTAAACGATAAATTTCCTGCAACCTGCTTTGGCTGGATGAAAAATGATGGGTTTTCATCAGGATTAGCGTAAAGAAGGTGAGACAGAACTAGTGGTACATAAACATTTGTTATGATCACTATAATGGTGCAAGAGTTATGACAGGATTTGCTTCCATGGTATGAAGAGGTATGGAGCTAATAAGACTTCAAAGTTTTTAACTTAACACAAGTTTCTGCTAATCTTGGCCTCTTGATTAATCTGTCAACATTTATGGTCCAAATATTTTGGGATGTGAGGAAATTATTGGAGACTTGGTTTTCGATGTTGGTTCAATATGAGTTGCAAAATCGATGCTCTTTCGACTTAAAAGATTACTTGAGAATATGAGTTTTCGTGATTTCCCTTGACAAGAGAAGCTCTCAACAAAATTTACTAGAAACTCAAATTCAGCTCGTTGTGGGACTTCTCTCTTTGCAGATCTCTCAGTGGCTTGCTATGTCTATGGTTCTGGTTAAGTTGCTTCCATCATTCTGTATCTTATACCAATTATGAGTCCTTGCAGGTTCCATGAACTGCCAGAGTTTGATGAAACAAAGAGGAGTTGCCGTAGGCGTTTGGCAGGACACAATGAACGGCGCCGGAAAAACACAGCTGAATCTTATGGAGAAGGTTCAAGCCGCAAAGGGGTTGGTACTCCGCTGAAAGAAAGTCCGTGCAGGCAAGCTGATGAAAGAGTAAGATTTCAGATGAGCATCCCACCCCAAGGAAATTCCTCTTACAAGCGATCCCAGATTACATAAGACCATACCAGCGGCATGCTCCCTCTCTTCTGTCAGCTTATAGCTTCTTCTTCCCATGTTTTGGATCATATAAAATATGAACACTATAGTGGGATCGTATGTTCTATGTGTTCTAGTTTGTGTAATATGGTGTCTTAAGTTCTACCAGAACTGGATAGAATCTGAAAGCTATTCCTAAGAGAATAACATCGATTATATATGCTGTTGCCTCTTGCTTAACTGCAAATTAAAGAACTTCGTTGGATTCAGCTTATTAAGAAAACCACGTCAGGTTCGGTCACTTGCACTGCATATTTCTCCTTGCAAAATCCAATTCTCGATAACTTCCTCTTTTTTTCCGTTCCGGGTAGGAAAACTACGACGTCGCTTGAACCTGCTCGGGACGAATAGTTAAAAGATTGCTTCCTGGGTCTGTACATAGATTAGCATCATACCTAACACCACTTCTAGAACCTAGATTACTAGCTTCAAACTCTCACCCAAAAGCATGATTATACAAGCATCTTTAAGCATAGTTTACCATGCGATTCATGGTGTCCATTGCACCTTGATCGAATTCATGAACAATTCAAGACAGTTTTTGCAATAATTTGAACCCAGAAAGAGTACAAATGAATTAGAATGGATTGTTATTATGTTTTATATTGGTAGTAGGATACCACTGGATAAACTAGTTGGACAAACCTTTCCTTCGGCAGGACAACGCTGGCATCGAAGATATGGTTCATCAAACCATTCACACATCATTGTTATAAGCACATGGCCACCAAGAAGATCTAAATCGTTTTTCTTGCAAAAGAAAAATGAATCCTGAGTAGGTCACTTTTACTGCACCAGGGGTGATTATACCCCTCTCAGAGTTCCTTATCAAACATGTGCAGGGAGAGGAATCCTGATGAGTAGGTCACTAAAATTTTACAACTACGCAGGAAATGTCATCTGAACTCTTCCTATTAAGTGCTTCCTCAGTAAGCCGTTTTGCTGCGGACCGCGCATCTTTTATGTTCTTGATAGTATCCACAGCTTCTTGGTTGGACATCACCTGGCATCATATTGAGGAAAAGGACTTAGCCCATGTAACTTATGAGGGCAAGGAAATAATTTATCCTTCCAAAAAAGATTTGTTTGAAAGATATATTAGAGATAGAGAGTTCAAGTAGAGCAGACCTTCCACAACCCATCGCTCGCCAAGATAATACAATCTGTCTCATCATCGATCATCTCCATTGCCACATCTGGTTCTGAACTCAGGTGTTCCTTCAGGTTCTTGTCACCAAATGCCCTGGCCACTGCCAACTGTCCATCAACACGTGGGACATCCCCTAAATTCATTAAAGTGGAACACAGTCAGTGAACTGAAACATCTCTGTAAGAACAAGACAGTCTGAAGGTATTGATATAGTTAGTGTTGTCAAAATGATATTTAGTTAACTCATCTTAATTAATCAAGGAAGAAAGACTAAAGAATAAAGGACAAAACAAAAACTAGAAGGTTACTGTCATCCCTTAAATATATTTACAGACAAAATCAAGATTACAAGATCTTAATTATATATATATAAAATCATAACAGACATAATCTCCTTCCTCTAGGGATTGCTACGTAAGTATTTAGAATTATTCTTAATCAAACAAATATATTAGCTGATAACAACGTTCAGTTTTGAAGCCATTACTTCAACGAGTTCTAGAGCTACACATTCCTATCCTTTCCCTCGTAGCTTTTCTAACTATTCTTCTGAGGTGCTGTAAAATAACTCTAACCTGGAAAGGTTAATACAAAGCCACCTCTGTTCTCGATGTCCTCCCTTTCAGTACTTGGCTCGTGATCAACTGATAGTTGTACGGCCACACCATTCTTGCAGATTACAACTCGAGAATCACCAACATTGGCTACTACCAGCTTCTGACAATTAATCAGTATTGCTGTGACTGCCGTTGAACCTCCTTTACCCAAATCACCTCCTTTCTCCAGAATTTTAGTATCGGTTATACGATATGCTCTCCTCATAGCATTCTCTGGCTCTGTCCAGAAGTTTGGCTGCTTGTAGAAAATATTCAAACAAGAAGAAGACATTTATTTTCATCGAATCCAGCTAGTAAAGCAAACAACAAACAGAAAGGACTAGCTAAAAAGGGGAATTGGTAACCCGTGTTAGTTCATCTTAGAAGTTCAAATATCAATTTGCAGCTCTATTAGAAATAAGTGGCCATATAGTAACTAACCCTGAACCCAATCCCCTAGGCATAGTGAAAAATTTAAACCTGAAAAGTAGTTCAACAAATGCTGGTTCAATTATGAAGTCCGTACAATATATCAAGGAATCATCTCACTTAAAAGCTTAAACTGTTAGGTGAGTCTCCAGAATATGATTTATATTATTCTAACACCCCCCTCAAGTGAAAGCTCTTTAGACATGAAACTTGCACCGGCCCATATTACTTTGTATTTGATTTTTATCAAATAGAATGAGGGTGGTGAGATTCGAACTCGTGATTGCTGGGTTAATAAGACTCTGATACCATATTAAAGAATCATCTCATCTAAAAACTTAAACTGTTAAGTAAATCTCTAGAATATGATTTATATTATTTTCTAACATAATATGCAGAGTGCATGCTTACCTCCTTCAAGATGGTGTCAAACAAATGAGACTGCAAATAATCAGGGATAATGTGGCTCAAATGACCATCAAATATAGCAAATAAACCAAGCTCATTGTCATCGATTTCCTTGAATTCAGCAACAACATAATCTTCCATGTCATGATGTGATTTCCCCTTTACCAAGTGAAAGCCATGTGTTATGTTCTTGGACATCTTACTCTTTCCCTTCCCAGAATCTGCAGAAGAACTTAATCCAACTTTTTCCTGCAATATGTGCATTCAAACCGGTAGTTAACTCGCACGGCTAGTACTCCATTGATAATTATAATTGTTTGAAACAAAAGAATTTGACAACTCTTCTTCGAACATGTTATCTTTCCCCCAAACAAAAATTACAGCAACTGTGTTGAAGATGACAAATGGAAAGTGAAACAAAAAATGCCATGTTCTTGGTTTCTTTCTACTAAATCACATTTTAAAATCCCATCTCATGCACATCTCGCAGCGATTGTTTTTGTGATTGGACGTGTTTTTTTAACAAAAAAATAGCTTAAATTATAATCTCTAACACGATATATCATTCTGCTGCACCATGCATGCACATGGATGGATAGTTACATATAGTTTAATCTAAAAATCCTTTATCTTTAAATTCAAATTATGAAAATATTTTAATTTGATATGATCATGGAAGTGATCTCAATACATAAGGCAATGTAAACAAACACTACATGGCAGCAACTAGAAACTTGTTTTTCTCCCGAAAAGAAAATACATTTCAAACACCAAAATACATCTCAAACTATGAACAAATGCACCACTAAAATTTAATCACAGGGACCGTTAGTAATCAAAAATATTATCTCTAACCCCATGATCTCAAACAAATATTACTCAGTATAAATCTAAAAATCATGTCTTTAATTATATTTCCCATCAAGAAAAAACATTTATTAAGTCTCCGAAGTCCGAACAAACATTATAAAAATCTTCAACAATGATGCAAACAAAGCAAGAAAAATCGATCAAGGGTTCAAGAGCAGAACCATAGAGTAGAGTGGAATTATACATATACTTACCTTCATCTTGTGTAGGATCTCTCTGCCAGTCATGGTTCGCTACGAATGCAAAATGTAATGTGATGTGATTTTATGAGAGAATATATAGGAATTGGATGGATAATTATCGTTCAGAAAACCAAAAAAGAAAATCACAGTGGCCAAGAAAAGAGAAGAAAAAACAAGAAAGCAAAGAAAATGAGAAAGACAGGTGTCGATGAGGATACAGCAGCTGTTGACAACACACTTGCTTCCCGTTTTATCATCCCCCTTTCTTGCGGTTAATTGTGACCACTTTCACTTTTGTCTCTCTGTTTTTTTCCCACTAGTGTATTAAAATTAAATATAAAAAATATTATAAAAGAATAGAGAATAGAAGGATAATTGAGTTAAGGTGATTTTACTTTTGCTTTTTTTTTTATTATTATTATTAAAAAGACTTTCGATAAAATAGTTTTTTTATATAATAATTTTAAAGGGTATTCTCGCAGTATTAGGTCAGGTTAGGCACTACGTTTTAAAAAATAAAACTGAATTTTTTTTAAATAAAGATTTTTATTTTTTACTTTCAATTAAAAAATTTAAATATTTTTTAGATTATTTTGACGTGTTGATATCAAAAATAATTTATTTTAAAAAATATATTATTTTAATATATTTCTGAAAGAAAAAAAAAACACTTTTCAAAAACAACTTTAATCATGCTTCCAAACAATAAATTAATCTTAAAATCAAAACTGAGGAAACTATAACATTGCTTTTTAATTAACTATCATGTCAACCTTTTGCAATTATTTACATGTAGCTATTGATTAAAATTAAATCTTAAACATCTATTTAACACAATGCAAATACATTAGTAGGATTTTGGGCAACAGATAGCTAAGAGAAAGAATGGATATAAAGCTCAATGAATTATTCATTATCTTCTGGAGTCTACTACTCTTATTTTAAAAATGTAAAGAAGAAAAAGAAAAGCACTTTTACGGAAAAGAAAATTGTAGAAAATCAAAGATTTGTCTTGCTATAGTGAAGAAAATGAAAAAAAAATCACAAAATTATCATTTCTACAACGAAAAATCATTTTGTTTCTGTTTTTTTACTGCATATATGCCAAAGATAATGAGAATATATATATATATATATATATAT
Source organism: Salix arbutifolia (assembly GCA_025169955.1). Lineage (NCBI taxonomy): Eukaryota > Viridiplantae > Streptophyta > Magnoliopsida > Malpighiales > Salicaceae > Salix > Salix arbutifolia. Next base: position 13,158,638 of record CM045912.1, on the reverse strand, counting down.
ATATATATATATAAAAGGCAAGAGGATAAAACGTTTAATACCTTTATTAAATGTCAATAAGAATATATTTTATTTAATTTTATTTATAGTCCACATCCTCCCACCAACTTAAGAAAAGAAGATGAACCAAACTATTAATAAAAAGACAACCTTAAGCATAGAATCTAAAATGTGAAAAATCATTGTTTTTTTAATCAAACATAAACCATAGAAAGCATACACAAAGGGGAAAAAAAAGATGTGGCAAAAAGAAAAAAATTAGGATAAATTGAAATGCAAATCAAAGATGTAAACAAGAAAAGAAAATCAAAAGACTGTGTGCTAAAACATTATTCAAATCTAAATTTAACAATAGAAATGAAAGCAAATGTACCTGATTTATTTACAAATAAAAAAGAATCCAAAAAATAGTAATGTAAAGAGAAGCACTTACAAACAAAACCAATAGATAAAGGTAGTTTTATTAATTATAAAAAGAAGTCATCAAGGGGCATGACATGATGATAGAGTGTTTGCGATCTGCACAATAGATCTTAAGTTCAAGTTAGGATGTGCATCCCTTTTAAGAACCTGGAATAATCAGGATTTTACTCGCTTATCTGAATCCACAAAGTGTGTTTTCCAGGAAACGAGGTTTCCTAGCATCCAAAAAAATTAAAAAATAAAGAATATAAGTGATAATCAAGAAGTCCACTAAATCTCAAGGTAATTTCACATCAAGTATGCCAGGTTTATACCATGGAATTGAAAGAAAAAAAAACAAAAGTTTTTTGTTCAAAGTTATGGGACATCAATAATAAATAATGGATATGGTTGAAAAGAAGAGAAATTAATTGAGGAAAAAAACATTGATGACAGATTTACCTAGTTCTTTAAGGATAAACTAAGGGAATTCAAATGTCACCTTAAATTTCAAAAAATGCATAAAGAGCTACAAGTGGAAGCCCTATCCAATCCTAAATCTCTAGTCATAAAACCATTAAACCAAAATCATTGTAAGTGTATCTTAAAGATAATTAGCATGCCTTGAAGACTATAAAAGACAAGACATGTAATGATTGTAAGAAGAGAAACCCTACAAAACCACAAAGAAATTGAGAGGAGTACAAGAAACACTCACATATTTACCTTTTTATTGAGAAGACAATTACAGCAAACATAGAATTATATAGCATATAGATCTCACACTAGACCTTCTCAACAGAAAATTAAATGTTCATGATTTTTAATTTATAGTTCATGTTAATTGAACCCCATCTCTTCTAAAAGCATCTAATTAATTCAACACTCAAGGGAGAGAAAGATAAGAAAAATGAGAGAAAGATAAGAAAAATTCTTTCACTTTCTGGATTTTTTTGTTTGGTATAACTAAATATGAAGTCTTTTTTGATCTTAGTTTTTATAAATCCCCTCTATGATGTTAATGGTTTCATCTGGGATATTTTGAGGCGCCTTGAAAGATGAAAAATAGTATTTGAAAGGGTTGTAGAGAAACAAGTTAGGTAGGTGAGAGAATCAATTATGAAAGAGAAAGGGAAAGAATTGATTTCTTTGGATTTTTTCTAGAGGTTGCCAAAATGGTGTTAGAAAAAGATTAGGTGTCCAAAATAAATATTGAAAATCTCAACATTAAGATCCCTACAATAAATAGAGTTGCTTCTCGATAGGATTCACAAACCCCAAAATCTTGTAAAACTATAACAATATTATTTTCTAAGTATAAAGGTGAAAATTGCACAAAACCTAAACATCAATAAAATTTCAAGAGTGTCATTTCTACAATGAAGAAACTAATAAAATGAAAGACTATTTTCTTTTTGTTTCTTTGAAGATGATGAATTTTGTTTTTGAAAAACAAATATTTCTCTTTTAGTTTAGTTTCTTTTATAATATAAATAATATATTTGATTTAGGTTGAGTGGCTTTGTGTAAGAGGAAGTTAAATTAAACAAAAATTATCTCCATGATGTTATTTTAGCAATGAATATAAGTAGATAAGAAAAAAAAAACATAATGGTGATAAATAGGTCAAATGTAAAGAAGAAAAACTTGTTTGAAAACAAAAGTTGCAAAAAAAATACAAAATAATGATGATAAATAGACCAAGTGTCAAGTGATAAATAAACAAATTGTTTTTTTTCTTTGGAAAAAACAATTTGCACAAAATTATAGATTTGTTGTTGCTACAATGGAGAAACTAGAAAACAATTACATAGTTGATTGCCATAGTGAAGTGATTTTTATTTTAGTATATTGTATAATTAATATGATCTTAAAATTAATGATAAGAGTTGCCATATGATCAAATGAATTATGATTTGTATTGTATTGATAAATTATGATGGTTATAGTAAATGATATGGTAGTGGTAATTGCAGTGATATGATAGTGACAAAGGCTAAGTTTCAGGCAAACCCTCTAGACAGATCTGCTTTCATGACTAAAACTATGTTTTTCTTGGTTTCTAGTAGGTGGGCTATAAATTCCGAGAATTATACTAAAGCGCACAATGACATATAATAATAGAGATAATATCAGCTTGTATTATTCAAATGCATCTAGATCTCTTATCAGCTTGCATTATTCAAAATTCATTTGTAACAACCCTAGTTTGTAGGATCTTTAAATCACCCTTGGTTTTGTATTTATATTGGTGTTCAATCAATAAAAAAACACATGTTATTGTACTTTATGGTATAAGAGCTCTATCAGAGGTAACAAATTCAATTCCTCTTCAAAACCCATCTTTTTTTTCTCCATTAAACAGTCATGGTTGCCTCCTCCCCATCCATTCTCAACACAAATGACTCCCACAACACCCTTATTAGCATTAATGTTGTTGCCCAAACACCTCTAAAGCTCACTTCCACAATCTACCTCTCATGGAAATTACAATTTCACACTTTTTTCATTGCTTATGATCTCTTAGGATATATAAATGGCTTTAAGCCATGTCCCTCAGCATCTCTCACAGTAAATGACTCCTCCAGATCCAATCTTATTAACATCTTCTGGATCTAATAGGACCAATTGATCTTGAAATCCATCATTGGTTCCATCTCCCATACCATTATATCATTCATTGCACAAGCCAAAACAACCCGTGAAGCATGGAATATCCTAGCCACCATTTATGTCACTCCCTCTTGTGGTTGTATCAAGCAGACCAAAAGTCAACTTAAAATGATAACCAAAGGTTTTGATAATATCACAACATTTTTGCAATCCATCAAAGAAAAAGCTTATGAGCTTGCCCTTCTTGGTGCACCATTAGATGCAAAAGATCTCACTCATAAGATCCTTGATGATCTTAGTGATGAATACAAAGAACTCACCCATATTGTCCAAGCCAGGGACATGCCAATCACGTATGAGGAACTACATGAAAAGATGGTCAATTTTCAAGCCTCGGTGATCACTTCCAACTCAGATTCTCTTCTATATCCTGCCACTGCCAATCCAACAACAGGAACTTTACACCTTGACGTTCTCCTTTACTATCGAGAACCAATACTCATGCATGACAACCTTCTCCCAATCCCCACAATAGGTATCCTCCTCCACCATCCAGTGACCTATATGCACCTTAAGGAAAGCATCCTTCTTGTCCATACTTGGGTATTGTCAAATTTGCAGGATGCAAGGACACACAGCTAAGAGATGCCCCTCCTTTAAGCTAATTCCAATAAACACACCTCCTGGTTTTTCTCCTGCTCCGCATACTCCCTTTGCAACTCCATGGCAACCAAAAACCAATTATGCATCCAACACTCCTCGTACTACATCTTGGCTCCTGGACAGTAGAGCGTCTCATCATGTTACATCTGATCTTAACAATCTCTTCATGCATGCTCCATATAATGGCTCATATGACATTATGATTGGTGATGGATCGGGTCTTTCCATTACTCATACTGGTTCCTCCTCTTTCTACACATCTCACAATACTTTTATTTTAAAAAATATTCTTTGTGTTCCTGCTATGAAAAAGAATCTCATTTCAATTTATCAATTTTGCATCTTTAATAATTTATCTATTCAATTCTTACTAGCTAACTTTTCTTGTTAAGGACCTTCACACGGGGACAATACTTTAAGGGCAACGCTAAAGATGATGTCTATGAGTGGCTGGTATCTCCACCCTTGATTGCTTTTTCAAGTATCAAAACAACCTTACCCAAATGACACCAAAGATTAGGACACCCTTTCCATATTTTGAAAAAAAATTGTTTACTTTTTTTTTATCCAATAATGTAGTGTTTTGAAAAATTTAAAAAGACAAATACATGAATGCCCTTGGTGGCTTAGAATTAAGTTTAAATAAATTAAGGGTATTGTAGTAAATGTATAAGCTAGTAAATATAAATAGAAAAGAAAAGAAAAGAAAAGAAAAGGAGAAGTAATCTGAAAATTTGAGAGAGAGAGAATCGGGAAGAGAGAAAGAAAGAAGAAGAAGAAGAGAAAAGAGGGAAAGAGAAGAGGAGGAGAAAAGAAGAAGGAGAAATAAGTTGTTAAGGTAATGTGTATGTTTTAATATGTATAAATGTGGTTATTAGTTACGATTTTTGCTTGTATTGATTGTTAGGATTTGAGGATTTTATTTGGGTTTGATTGATGAATTAAGAGAGATGCTAAGGGTTGAATGTGTTGGGTAATGATTTAATTAGATTGCAGATGATTTTGAACTTATTTGATGTGTTTGGTGTAAGAAAACATTGATAAATGGTGAAAAACCCTTGCTGGAATTCTGGGCTGGAGGTTGAAGATGATGAAATTTCATTTTGGTCCTTTTGTGAAAATTACAGTTCGGTCCCTAAACTTTGGAAAATTACAATTTGGTCCCTGGAGTAAAAATAGAGATTCTAGAAAGAATTGAGGATGAATTAGGGGCAAAATTTCAGTATAGTTATGAATTTATGAGGAGTTCAATTAGTTACTTAATTTGATAAAATTACAATTTGACCCTAAAAATATAAGAAAAATTCAAAATGGTCCCTAGGTGAAATAATAGTATTTCATATTGTCTTGATGGATAATTGAATCTTATTTTATGAATTATTATCAATTTTATGAATTGTGTATTTGGAATTAGATTTTGGAAGAAATCTTTGTTTTAGGTTTTTGCGAAAAATGGATAGTTTGATTCAAAAACACACAGGATTATGAGTTGAACTCTTATATATGTTATAAAGTTATTTTACTTCTTTTGAGTTATTTTTTAGTATATTTTCTTTATATAATCAGATAATCCCGATATTCAACCTGCAGGATGTCAGTAAGGTTTCGTCAACATTCGGCTTTTGAACCTTGTTTGCTTTTGAGTCAGGTGAGTGGATAATATTTAATATGCATGAGAAATAGTATAAATATTTGAATTGCTAGTATGAATTGGATTATGCTTTTTGATAATATATACATTGATTACTATTCTTGATACGATAAAGCATAATCAATTGTTGAATATATATTTTTTGATATGAGCCAATATATGCTTGTGAATTGATAGCTCCTCATTTTACTGATGCCATGAGTTGAGCCTTGAGATATGAATGTCTGTTTGATTATGATATATATACCTATGGTATACCAGTCAGAATACTCATGCTAACAGGGTAGTGTTAGCCTTTGTGCAAATCGTATCTGAAACCCTAGTTGATAGGGGGAGTCACCAACCTGTGTGGATTGATCATCCCACAGTACGGAGCCTCGTGGTCATTGCATTTTGATTTTCTAACGAGTTTTACCTATTAAATTCTTGTTATGACCTATTTGAGAAACTTCTTGTAAGAACTTTGAGAAGATTCGATAATATACTTCTCATTATTGTATTATCTTGTATGTGTATATTAGATGTTATCTACTCACTGAGTTGTTGAACTCACCCCCTCATTATTTATTATTTTCAGGCTCATGGCTTGCTAGCAGGTCATTTTTGTTGTAGACTCGGAACCTGTTATTTTGGTTGTAATTAACACTTCTGTTCTTATGTCTAGTTAGCGCTCCACAGTTATAACAATATGTAATTAACTCTTGTATTAAGACAATCGAATTATGTTATAAAGTTTACTTTGTTATTTTTGCTGCGTTAAACTTTGAATATGAATGATAAGTTTGTGTGTAAGTTTGGGTTCGCATAGGTGTGGAATCTTGGAGAGGGACCATGCCTATGTGCCGGTCATGGATCCGGGAATCGGGTCGTGACAAATAATTTCTCATGTAATGCGTATCTGGGTAATAAAAGCCATAAATTGTCTTTCTCTCACTCCACGATTTTATCTACTCAACCTCTTGAAATAATTTTTTCAGATCTTGGACATCTCTGGTTATATCACAATATGGTTTCAAATATTATGTTATCTTTGTAGATCATTTCACTCGATATATTTGGTTTTATCCACTTAAACACAAATCAAAAGTCAAAACAATTTTTGTTCAGTTTAAAGTCATTGTTGAAAAACACTTTGATAAACCTATCAAAACACTCTACTCTCACAATGGTGGTGAATATAATGTCCTTGCTCACTTTCTCTTAACAAATGGTATTTTCATCTCACTAAACCAGCTCACACCCCTGAACAATGGTTTCTCTAAACATAGACATCTTCACATTATGCAAACTGGTCTTGTTTTATTATCTCATGCATCTCTTCCTTTAACCTATTGGACTTATGCATTCACCATAGTAGTTTACCTAATTAATTGGATGCCAACATCCACCCTGAATCTTACTTCTCCCTATGAAACAATTTTTAAACAACTTTTAATTATTTAAAATTAAAGATTTTTGGTTGTTTATGCTATCCATGGCTTAGACCTTATACCACTCACAAACAAGACACCTAATCCAAACCATGTGTCTTCCTTGGTTATTCTTTGACTCAAAATGCCTATTATTGTCTTGATCCAAACACTTCCAAATTATATGTTTTCTCATATTATATTGCTGCTTGGATCCCAACCCAACTTCAGGTTCCTATCTCCCTTTTGGTACCACCACTCACTTCGTCATCTGCAATGAATGTCCGACAACATTCCCCAGGTGAAGCTCCCCTATCACCAGACCTATTTGCCATATATCCTCCACAAGCATCCCGTGACTCTTCACTTCCTGTCAACCCAGTTTTTGTAATTTCTCCACCACCGACAAAAGACCCATTACCCGTCAACAGTTCTCCACATCCATCCACAGAAATACAATCACTTGATGTAAACAATGTCTTTCTTCAAGGACATTTATCAGAGAATGTATACATGTCCCAACCTCAGGGATTTATTGATCATGACAAACCCTCTTATGTATGCAAAAACTCCATAAAGAAATATATGGCTTAAAGTAGACCCCGCGGGCATGGTATCATGAGCTTCGGACATTCCTTCTGCAATTTGGCTTTCAAAATTCATATGCTGATACATCACTTTTTGTCTTTCATGCATATGCAAACACCATGTATCTTCTTGTCTACGTTGATGATTTAATTCTTACAGGAGATAATGCTACCATCGTTAACCACTTCATTGCCATCCATGCTCAGAGTTTCTCCTTCAAAGACTTTGGTTTCCTCACTTACTTTCTAGGGGTGGAAGTTATCCCCAACAGAAATGGCTTGTTGCTCTCGCAAAGAAGATATATTATGGATCTTCAAAATCAAACTAAAATGAAAATATGAGAAGGTTGTTCTCACTCCCCTACCAACTAGCCCTACACTTTCGCTTACAACAATTTCTTCTCTTTTTGATCCTACTGAATATTGCTAAGTCATTGGGAGTCTACAATATCTGCTCATCACACGGCCTGACATTGCATTTGCTATAAAAAAATAGTCCTAATATATGCATTTCCCAACAACTAAACACTGGTCCTTTGTCAAATGCTTGCTACGGTATCTTATTGGAACAATTGATGATGGTCTACAAGTCTACAAAACCTCTAATCTCAGTTTGCATGCATTCTCAGACACCTCTCTAAGTCTACAAGCCTTTTCTGATGTTGATAGGTTAGGAGACAAGGACACTTTTTGCTCTACCAGTGCATACATTATTTATCTTGGTCAAAATCCATTCGTCTGGAATTCTAAAAAGCAACAGATAGTTGTTAGATCCTCTACTGGGGCCAAGTATCGCTCCATCACCAATATAGTTGCTGAACTTAATTTTATTTGTTACCTCTTGACTGATCTTGGTATTTCGCTTCCCTACTGTCCTGTTATACTGTGACAATATAAAGGCAACTCAACTTTGCTCCAATCTGATTTTTTATTCTCGTATGAAGCATGTTGCCATAGATTTTCATTTTATTAGTGATTAAGTTCAAAATGAGTTCTTCATGTCACACATGTCTCTTCTGAAGATCAACTAGCAAATGCTCTAACATAGCCACTGCCAAGCCAACATTTTCTTCAACTCAAAAACAAGATTAGACTTCTCTCCCGAACTCCATCTTAAGGGGGCATAATAGAGATAATATCAGCTTGTATTATTCAAATGCTTGTAAATCTCTTATATTATTCAAAATTCAGCTATAACATCCCTAGTTTGTAGGTCTTTAAATCAATACTGGTTTTGTATTTATAATGGTGTTCAATCAATAACAAAACACACGTTATTGTACTTTAGATAAATCTGGTGCTTTTCTTTCTTCATCGGTGACAGGCAAAGCTCAATGTTTATTAATTACTTGGAGCAGTACTTGGTTTGTAAAGAATCTTGTGTGTCCTGGTCCTGTTACTTGAGAAGGGTTAATTCAGTTAAGGTCTGCTTAAACTCAGGTGAAGAAGCCCAAAGGAATATCATTGGATTTAGGTCAAAACTGCTTCATGAGTCAAACTAATCCCATTTATCGCTTAAACATTATGGGGGTAGAGCTACCTCATAACATCATTAGAGTATCAAAAAAAGAAGCTAACATATGGCTTGCCTTGTGGGGAGGGAAATCCGGTGGTCCCTAGGGCATGATGAGCTGCCATGGTCCCATAAGGTTTCCATGGAAACCCAGATGGGAGACAAATGAATTTTCTGAGAGCTGCTTTGTCCTCATTTTGAGGAGGGCGATCCAAAATATATTGATAATCAAAGTGGTGAAATAATAGTTAATACGCTTGAAGATTTATTTCATCGAGATAGGTCGGTCCACACAGAGCCTTCGCTTCCACCAACACTAAGAAAACCTTCGTTGATCCCATCATAGCATGGCCCGGTTAAAGCCAGATATAGCAATTAAGTTATTCGTACTTGTGCTGCTTGACCAACCACTCTTTTCCACATCTCTAGCAAGCCCTTTGCTTTATTTGCAAGAGTATATTTAGGAAGCCGTGTTCCTTGAAGAAAAACAAAGCAAGTGGTCAAAAAATAAAGGGGAAAATCCATTGAGCTAAACTAGGATTATAGGGGCTAATTTTTCTGTTTTTTTAATTAATTAAGTCCCACATAATAATGTATCCAAAGCTTTCATATACTATCTCAATCGGGTCGGCCTTTTCTAGTGCTACACATGATAACTATTATAAAAGAAATCACTTGTACACCCTGAGTTACACGACACTTTTCCATCAAAACTAGGAGTTAATTATTTGTCTTTAATTATTTGGATTAGTGGTAATTGCTATAAAAAACAATCACCTTTTATGTGAATTTGGTGAATGTTATATCAAAAGGAGCCTCTAAATTTTATATCCCAATTATCACTCGACACACAAGTCTAAGAAACACCCCCACCCTGAACAAAATTATGAGGACACCACCATGTATAAGTTAGTTAAAGGTTGAGTTGGCGAGTCATCAACTCATGATTTACTCCACCAAGCCAATTAATTATCATAATCTTCTCTTGTTTGATGCATATCACATGCCCATCTCTTTCTCGTTACTTGTAATACGATACACAACTCCACATTATATTATATATTGAGTGACTTGGGATATAAGCACTGCCTCACCCAACACTCCCACAAGAAATCCGATGGAAGAAAACCAGCACAAAAAAACCAGCTCTAGAGAATACATCTTCTCCTTTCCCAGCACTCCAAGTACTCTAGATCAAGATTCTGATTTCGAGTTCGGTTGCCTGACGCCGGATTCTCCCTCTGGGGACCCAAACAAGAACTCACCAGCCGATCATCTTTTCTGCAACGGCCGCCTGTTGCCACATTCTTTTCCTGTACTTCAACAGCAGCCGACAACTATGCTGTTCATCGATAACATTTATCGAGCAAATAGCAGAGCAAGCAGTGTCAGCAGCAGGGATTCCCTCATGTCATCGAGAAGTAATAGCTCCAACAGCAGCAGAAGCAGTTTTAGCAGCGCGAGAACAAGCTCAAGTGACAATTCGGAGAGGAGAAGATTGTATAATTTTACTAGCTGCCAAACACCTTTGGCTAGTAAAGTTGTGATAGCACAATTATATGGATCTTCTCAAAGGTGGCAACATATCATGCCTGTCCCAGCTGCGGCTTTGAAACGTGTGGACTCACGAAGAAAAAGTTGCCGGGTTTTGGTGAAAGAAGGGCAGAACAACAACAAGAAACAACTAAAGAAAGGGAAAAGAGAGAGGTCTGGGTTTTGGAGGAGATTTTTCAGGTCATTTTTGGTGGCCTGTAGAGAATGTCATGCCATGGAACCATCCACAAAGGATGACATATTGGAGAGAAATATCAAGTTATGATTAATATATATTTAATTATTAATACAAGTGTGTGTTTTTTTTTTATCTTAAGAGGGGAGGGGGTATTGATTTTGCAAAGATTTGCGTGTAATTTTATGGTGTGAAGTAATAATTAGTACATCCTATTATTTATTTTTCTAAGCCAATTTTAATATATATATATATATATATATATTATATAAAAACATAATTGGTACAAGAAAGAAAGAAAAAACTTGGTGTTAATATTTATCATTTTTTAGTGATTCTAGATTTGATTTTACTCTCCTCTCCATGAATTTATTAACAAGAAGAGATTAACTAATATAGTATCACTAATTACACCTTGTGCGCATTTTAGTAATAGTGTATTTACTATTAGTAACCAAAACGACATCTTCTTTAGCTTGTTAATTTGCAAACGATCATTGCAATTAATTGCTCAAGAGCCTTTGCAAGGGACCAGGGATCGAAAAAAACCATGTCAGCAATCTTATTTTGTGCAAAGGAGATTGATAGGTATGATCAAATTAATAAGTGATGCCCACATTTCTTCTTAAAGGCAATATAAATTGAAAAAAAAAGGTCAATTAAGTAGTATCAATTCAATTGATTATATTGGGAAATTCAATTCTTTTTTCATGACTCATTGTAGTGGTAACACCAAGATAGTTTTTACATGTAAAAAAAAGAGCCAGATCAGGAGAAATTCTTTGACATGGTTATTAAATCATCCTTAGTGGGTAAATTTGAAACTTTTGGTTATATTTTTTATTTAGCTTGAATTTTAAATTAAATTATATACAAGTTGTAAAAACATAACTCAATTGACTTAGTAGGTTAAAAATACTTGGATCATTGATAAAAAAAATATTTTTAAGATAATATTTTGACTAATATAAAAATAGTTTGATTTCTAAAATATCTTTAAGAATATATTTTAAAGAAAATATATTGAAATGATAATACATTAAATTAACCTAGATCAAAATATATTAACTTTTAAAATCACGACTTGAAGCAAAATATAGTTATATTTTTTTAAAGACCATGATAAGCCTGTAAAAAAAATTAAAATAAAACATGAAATTCAATTCTCAATAATTATATTTTTCTAGAATTACTTTTATTAAATAATATAATAAAAAAGTAGATGCTAAAAAAATTGAGCATCAACCCATGCTAGTATATTTTTTAAGATCACAATAATCTCTGTAAAAAATAAATCATGAAACTCAATTCAAAATAATTGAATTTTATTATTGTACCACCTACCAGCAGATTGTTGTTATTATGAAAACTTGATATCCCCAAGAGCATCGTTTTCTTCCCTGGCCATATAGAATAGCAGAGGCTTCCAATTAACGTGCCTCGATCGATTTCAAGGAGGCATGGTGAACTTTCCTATGTGCAGTAGGCATGGAGTTGAGCAGGCGATGCGGGACAAGAATCTATTTGAAGAAGAGGCTGGAGAGAGAAGAAAACGGAGATGGAGAATTATAACTCTGTAACTTTTTCTTTTTTCTCATCCATCGATGAGTTCATTCCAAGAGTAATATAAAATTTATAAATAGCAAAACAGTTTAGCCAAAGTGCTATAAAAAATAAAATAAGTAATAATTAAATTAAATTAAATGAAGCCCAATTACATAAGTATGGGTGGAAGTCAATCTCCAAAAAATAAAAAAGGATTGATTAGACAATCATTCATCGTCCTGAATGTAACAGCGTCTTAGATTTGCTGTCCCATCAGCAGGAAAAGAATTGCATGTATTACGTTCTCGTTTATGGGCTAAGGAGATTGGGCAGCAGCAGCAGCTCTTTGCTTTTCACTCTCAACAGAAATTCTCTTCGGGTGCTTTTCAAAAACGATATTAAAAAACTTTTAAAAAATTATTTATATTTTTTATTTTAAATTAAAAAAATTGTGTCTTTAGATTATTTTTATGAGTTAATATAAAAAATATTTAAAAAAAATATCATTTTAATATAATTATAAATAAAAAATACTTTTAAAAACAACCATAATCACATTCTCAAACAATTACTTATGAACTCTTCTGCATGTACGGATTGACGTGATGATAATATATATTTTTTGACAGTGATGTGCAGTGGGAGAAGCTTAGTTCTTTTTAATGGCGATATTTGAAAATATAATTATGATTGTTTTTTAAAATATTCTTGTTTAGAAATATGTTGAAATTATTTTTTTATTTTTTAAAAAAAATATTTTTTATATCAGCATATTAAAATGATCTAAAAATATAAAAAAAAAATAATTAGATTTTTTCAAAAAACATTTTGAAATAATAATTAAAAAAATGCATACTCTTATAATGGCATGCTAGAAATTAAAATGTTATACAAGGGTCCACGTAATCATTATATTAGTGTTGAAGTTTAATATCAACTAGGATTTAGGCTAATAAATTTAGAGTTTGTAAGAGTTTTAATATTGTTAGAACTCCACATTATTAAAATTATTATTTACTAAAGTTTTATCATTGTTAGATAAAAATTCTAGTTTAAGGAGGAATCTTAGTTAATATAGGAATCCTTGATGAAGAATAATTTGTAATAAACTAGTTTATTAGAATTTTTATTTAATTAGAATGTTACATTCCTTTTAGATTAAGATTTTCTTTTAATAGTTTAATTCCTTGATTATTTGTGACTTAAGGCCTATAAATAAGCTTATAATGAGAAGCATAATTAATAAGTATAGAGAGTTATAGAGAATAGCTAAAGTATATCTTTTGAGAAAACTTTTAATAAAAAATCATCATTCCTCTCTCTTTTTTTTCTTGTTTTTTAGCTCTGTTTTTGTACTCGTTCTTATAAATTAACTATCACACCCTATCTTTCTTCCAATAAGTAGTATCAAAGCTTATGTTTGATTATTTAACATGGTTAATTCAAACTTTTCACTTCAATGTCTTAAGTTGACGAAGGACAACTATAAAACTTGGTGTATTTTAGTAAAAGTTTGGCTAGATTTTCAAGATGTAAATGAGATTATTGAAAAATACTTAGTAGAGCCTATCGATAGAGCAACACTAACTTCATTCAAAATAAAGACCATGCAAAAGACACAAAGAAAGGAAACAAGCCCTAACAATTATCCTCTAATGTCTCAACTAATAGAATTTAGAGTTTTAATATTGTTAGCTATGCATAATATTAAGAATATTATCTATTAGAGTTTTATCATTGTTAGATAAAAAAATCTAGTTAAAGGAAGAATTCTAGTTAACGTAGAAATCCTTGATGAAAAATGATTTATAATAAACTAGTTTATTAGAATCCTTATTTAATGAATATTAGATTCCTTATTAGATTATGATTTTATTTAGTAGTTTAATTCCTTTATTATTTAGGAGTTAAGGACTATAAATAGGCTTGTAATCATAAGCATAATTAACAATTATAGAGAGAAGATCTAAAATGATGTAACTTTTGAGAAAAATCATAATAAAAATCATAATACCTTCCATTTGTGTTCTTGTTATTTTAGCTTTGTTCTTATAAATTAGTCACCATACATTATAAATTAGTTCTCATACATTATCATTATCTTCTAACAATAAGCAGCTTTATCAAATTTAATTCTCTTATTGAAGATTGTATTTGGTAGTCAAGATGAAACATTTCTCTTTTTATTGACCATTAGGTGTCCTCAGTTGCTCCTATAATTGATCCAATTAAACTCAACACACATGACCTTTTTTTTTATCGTTCTACTCATATTGGTATTGGTAGTATCCTTCTTAATGTAGCTGGCATAGGATTACTTGGATTTAGGCTTGTACTTGCTTGAGAATTAAATTTTTCAATAAGTTATAATGGAAGCCAGATTCTTTAAGGGAAGTGTGAGCTATCTCTTTTATTGTAATACAATTTTGTTGGAAGAAAGATGAGTATGGTAGGAGATTAATAACAATAATACAAAGTTAAAAACTCAAAATAAGAAGAAGAAAATTGAGAGGAGGTTGAATTACAAGCCTTTTATAGGCATTAAATTCTAATCAATCAAGAAATTAAACTAATATAAGGAAATCATAATCCCAACAAGAATTGTATTATGTCAACTAAATCAATTAACTGTTTCTAAATCGGTTAACTATTCAATTATTCTATTAGGTTGTTTGTCTTAACTAATTGACTTGTTCTCAACTAGTCAACCAAATAAACTTATTTTTAAAAAATCAGTTTATTTTCAAAAAGACTCATCTCTCTTATAATATTGTTTCTGATTTAGTATATTTGTCAAAGGACTGGTATGTTTCTTTCTAGCACATCTTTTACTAGGGCAATCGATGAGATGATTTCTTAGCCAAATTGGGATTTTTTGGTGTGTTCCTTCTATGTTTGCCGTAAGGTTTAACTAATAGTCTTCATAATGATGTTTCCTAAGGCAATAGTGTTTTTGTTGGTTACTTATCTTAAATGCAACATAAAATATAATAAATAAATAAAAACATTGGAACTCTATAGGATTTAAAGTATCATCATGTTAGTGGCTATTTGGGAGTGTGGTCGTGGTTGTTTTTCAATGTGTTTTTTGTTCATAAATGCATCAAAATGATATTTTTCTATTTTTTTAAAAATTATTTTTAATATCAGCACATGAAAATGATCTAAAAATATCCAAAAAAATTAATTTAATTTAAAGTAAAAAAAATTATTTTTCTTTAAAAGTGTTTTTGAAACGCAATACTAAACACTCATTTAGTTTCTATAAATAGTTAAGGTCAAATGCAATAAATAGAAAGAAAATACTTTTAGCTCCCCTAACCCATTTATCTATTTATATATATTCTAAAAACTAATAAGATGAAAAAAAAATATAAAAATCTCTCTCTTTTTACATAAAAAAACTAATATAATGAACAAATCCCTAGTGAAACATGAAAAAAGAAAAGAAAAAAAAATAATAGAGATAGAATTTAGATTTAAATTGATTTTATTGTTTAAATGATCACATTATATCATATGAGTATTTATGTATGTACCTTATAATATAAACCTTTTTTTCTTTATTTAGTGTCTATTTATTTACCATAAGTAGGATCTTGTAGCTTAAGATCATGGGTTAAATAATCAAAATGTTAATGTTACTAGTTAGTATTTATGGGGATTGGAAAGTAATACTAAATTGACATATCAAATGAGCCTCATTGAAAATTCTTTTTTAAAACATTAGTTATTAAAAAAAAAAGATAATACAATTCATAGCTTTTTTTAAAACTTGTCTTTTCAAACTACAACCACAAAAATTAGTGCAATACCAAATACTCACTAAAAAATTTATATTAAGGCCTTGTTAGTTTCATGGAAAGTGGTTTCCTTAAAAACAATTCAAATTTTTATATGTTTATTTACCATTTAAGAAGTTGGTCAATAAAAAAAATACTATCTAGTAAAAGAAAAATTTAGCATGGTTTTCAGGAAAGTGTTTTTCTTTTATTTTGGGTGAAATTGTTTTTTCAAAAATTGCTTAAAATTCAAAAATATGTTGTTATTTGTTGATTATATTAAATTTAATCCTTGATCTTTTGATTCTTATATGTTTTGAATTTTTATTTCATCCCTTGGAATTTGACTTAATTTGATTTTTATATAAACTTTGATCCTTATTTTTTTATTGCTATTTGTTTGTCTCTTATCCTTTTCTTAATTGAAATTATTTATGTATCAAATTTTGTATTCTTTTAACTGCTAGTTATTTTGTTTAACATAATTTATGAAATTATTATTTTTAATTTCATAATCTCTCAACTTTTTAATTTAACAGATTTAGTCACTATTATCTTAATTATTATTTATTTTATTTGAAATAATTTATAAAATTATAAAAAAAAAATTAATTGCATCATCTTTCACCTTTTTTATGTTAGATTTTATCATAATTCTTTTAGTAAACTTGAAAAAGGAAATTAAGACAGTCATTTTTCAACTCATTTTCCAAGACATTACTGAAATATTAAAAAATAATCCATTTAAAAATTACTTTTGAGCAGACAAACACTACCAACTTGTCTTATTCAATAATCAAAATTTGGCTTGAGTTTCAGGCTATCAGATTTCTCATCACTTGCATAGTCATGTCGATTTGACAACTACGTATACCAATTATTTGATCGGAGATAGACAAACCAAGTATTTCAAATAAAATAAAATAAACAGATAGTGTATAAGAATAAGAGTCTAATAAAGAGATTGATTTATTACACTACGAGATTTTAGGATCCCGTTGAAAAAGAAGCATAAATGCAACGATAGATTAGAGTTGGTCTAAAGCTTAGAGATGCAAAATCACAATCATGATACGAAACTCCACTCGAACTGCTATCTTTTTTTATTATTATCATCATCATCATTTTTTTTCTTTTTATTACAGTTTTTTTAAATATTTTTTTGTTTAAAAATATATTAAAATAATATTTTTTTATTTTTTTAAATCATTTTTAATATTAAGAGACAAAAATAATTTAAAAAAATATAAAAAAATAATATAAAAATAAAAATAATTCTTTTTAATTTTTTTAAAAATTATTTTTAAAACGTGATGTAAAAAAAAAAACATAAGCCTTGTAGTTGAGGATGGAGGCACTCGTTCAACACTTGCTTTAGGCCTTGACGTAATATGGCAAGCCAAAGCAAGTGACATACTTCCTCTATTTCAGAGAAAATTTGCAAGAAAACTTGTGTTACGATCAACTGCAACAAATGATTGGGAAGTTCTGAGAATTAAATAGCAGAAACACAGTAAAAGAGCATAATAAAACGAACACTAAAATCCCAGTACTAAATGAGCATGAAAGCCTCTCTTTTTTCCCAGATACAAGTTCTTATCCTTTGTCCATCTAATATAAGCCTTGTAGATTTCACTCCAAGAAATTCTCCATGATGCCTGAATACACCCCCGCTTCAGGGTTCCGGTAATCCACAGGCTGGTGCTGATGATGATCAATTGACGTCGATGAAGAAGATGAAGTCATTCTTGCAGGCAAAGTAAAGCTCCTTTTGTACTTGTTTTCCATTTTCCTTGCATTATCTGGATGGCTATCCAAACTCAAAAACTCATTGGGATTCATAACATCAGAATTATTCATATTCGAAGCATCTGAATTTGGATTTCGACCCTTCCCTTCAAGGATAAGAGAGTGGTGATTTTGGTCTCCTTTGTTTCCTAAGCTCTCAGGGTTAAACAAAAGCTTGGCATTGTCTGCCCTTCCAGTGAGAGCATTGAAGAAAGACAACCCATTGGGCCATTTGATGTCATTTTCATGCTCTCCCATCATCTCTTCCACTCCGGTTTCGGATAAATGGTCAGATGAATGGGGACGGATAAACATATGGGGTTCATCTTTGGCTTGTGGAAATCCAAGTCTAGCTGCAGGGTTTTGAGAATAGGGTGAAGACAGCAAAGAAGCAGCAGATGGAAGTAGTCTTTGACTCCAGTTGAAAAGGGGCGGTGGTGGGTGGGTTGGAATTGCAGATTGCTTAGCAGGTAATGAAGAAGAGGAGGAAGTGTTTCTGGTTGATGAAAAGAGCTGGGAGAGGTAAACACCAGATTGGTAGCCCAGAGATTCAAATGTATGCCTCATTCTTAGTACAAAATGAAGGTCTTCATGTATCTGAACATATGAATGATACCCTAATGAGATCAAACTTTCCATAGAATAAATAATAGCTATTGTGCAAATGTGAAAAGGGTACTCAAGAAAGAAGGATTTTAAGAAGAAGAAAAATTGATTAGAAAAAAGAAATTAGATGAAAAGTTCTCATAATAGAAAGATATTAGAACTCACAATCTTGCTGGAGCCCAGTTGTAGAAGGCCATGGCCAGCTTGAATGACAGCAATGGTCTGGTCAACATAAATCATGTGGTACAAAATCTAAGTACTGGAAAGGGGGGAAATTAATTGCAATATATATATATATATATATATATATATATATATATATATATATGAGCCTAATAACTGTACAGTGAAACTCTTCCGTTGCTGACCTGAATACCAGACTCAAATTGATCTGTCCATTCCGGAGGAAGCTGCAGTTGAAACATTCAAGAGGGAAGGTTACTATCAATCTTAAATATGGTGCCACCTAACTAACTAATAATGGGGGACATTAAATCCCAACACCACTTCAAGTCCAAACTTCATAGCGGTACGAATTGAGCAAAAAAGAGAAGGAAAAAAACAGATTTATGATATTGTTGCATACAGCATCAAAAGAACTCTGCCAGTAGTTGGAAATATTTGGTTCACATTCAGTAGGTTCTTTGAAGACCCATTTGTGACACTTATCTGAAGCAACTTTTCCCATTAACCTGCTCCAACGAAGTGAAAATCAATCAAAAAACATGAACAGCATATGTTTTACATTTCCTAGTTTTTACCTTCTAACCATGTTATGAAGATTTTCATTCAGAGAGAGGGGGGAGTGAGAATTTAAACCAAAATAATAACACCTACCCAGTACCCACCCTTCTCCATAATTGTATAGCTGAATGGACATTTTGCTGAATGCTTTCCTGACAAGATCCTCTCCATCAATTTCTTCCAGACAGTCTCCAACTCTTCCCCGGCAAAACCCATCTTCCCACATCAACATCCTTCACAAATCTCACAAGTCAAGAATTAAATTCAGACTGAAAGACCAAGAATTAACTTACAAGTTGAATGAATATGTAATTTTTATACATCAGTAATTGCCCAAAACCCATTTGTAATTACCATTTACATACCGACTAAACATATTTAAACACACAAGTCAACAATCAAGTGCTGTGTGTTTATTTAACTCTGTTTCAAGAAGCAAATGAGTAATGGTATGTTTGGTTACTGGGAAAAAACCTTGAAAAAAAGCATGAAGTGTAACTTGAGAGAACTTTGTCGTAGACTTGAAAAAATACAAAAGAATCACAACTCATTAGAGTTACAGTTCACTATCCTCCTCATTTTCTCTGTAGTTTTAGTATTCAAAAAGAAAGAAAGAAGCAAAAACTCACAAACTTCCATTGTCATCTCCAACCTTGCAACCATTACCACCTCTAACTCTTCTGCAAAAAAGAAAGACTACCCATTTAAGGAAACAGTTGGAAGGCAATGAATTTATAGAGAAAGAAACAGAATGAACAACACCATAGATAGAAAGTTTGGAACTTTAGCGCAGAAAAAGTAAGATACATACGGGCGAGGACGAATCGTCCAGAAGACAGAGTAAGTCCAGTCTGAGTTGAGACAGACGCTTCTAAGGGCCTCATGAAGGGCCATCATCCCAACAGCTTCTTTGCTCCTATCTGCTCCTCCTGAGCCCACCATCTCTCTCTCTCTCTGAAAGTCTCCCTCCCTCTATATCTCTATATAGAAATTTTATAATCTATTTTCAGCTCACAGTTGGCCTTTCGAATTCAACCCTTTTGTTTCTGTCTATCTTCACTTGAAACGTGAAACTTCTGCCACCACTTCTCTAGACCTTCGCACTTTGTTGGCTTATATATTGTTTTTTCACTCTCTTCAGTAAATTCTAAATTGTCTTCAATTAGAGCTTTTGCACCACAAAGTTGAGCGGACCCTTCTGTTTGTCTTGACGTATTACTCTCTCACGACATGGTGTGTCCACTTCTTTTTGTTTTTCTCCATGGCAGCAGTAACTAGCTAGGTGCTCTGCTGCATACCGGGTAACAAAATTTTTGAGGAAAAAAAAAAGCAGGACGACATAATCATATTTTTAAAAAAGAAAAAATCAGTGTCATAAAAGAAAAACCAAAAGTCAAATGATGAAAACAAAATATGAAAAACCAAATCATGAAATTAAATTATTATTATTATTATTTTAAAAAATTAATGTTTTATCATGAGATGAAAAAAGATTTCCAAGAAAAAAAATAATCCCAACCCTTTTTACAGGCCATTTAAATGATGAAAAAAATATTGTAAAGACCACTTCTCTACAAATCAAATATTTAATTTTTTATAAAAAAAATGATCACACAAAAATATTTGAAAGAAAAAATAGTAATTAAAAGCTAAAAAAAAGAAGCACGAGTCCACTTAGATAAACCCACCAAATGCACAAACTAAATTATGAGATTTAGATAATCCTATAAAAAAACAAAATTATGAGTACTATTTCTTTTTTTTTAAAAAAAAAACAATGTTGAGTATTTAGATCAAAAAAGAAAATAAGTAATAAAAACAATGTGAATTTGAGTTAGCTTATAAAACTTGTCATCCGAGCTATTTGATCAGAAGTATCAAACCTGAAAAAACATGAAGCTTAAATTTCAATAAATCAAATGTCAAATGATAAAATTTTAAAAAAAAACAATAAAAAAAAGATTCAAAATAAAAAAAATAGTAAATAAGAGAATAAGGAGTAAAAAAAAAACTTAAAAAAAGAGGGGATATATGACTTTGAATTGAAGGGCTAAATGAAAAAGAAAAACCAATTCTATAAAAGAATTAAAAGAATGGGGGCTCAATTAAAAAAATATAAGAGATTATCGATTTTGATTAAAGGATAAAATTTAAAACAATTAAAGTTTCCAATTTATAATAAGTGTTTCACTAAATATATTCGTACACTAATAACACGAGATAGCGGGGTTAAAAAGAAGCAGATGACGGAGAGAGGAGGGGATTTATTTTGTTTTTATCATGATTTGTTTTAATTTTAGGTTATTTTAATATGTTTATTAAAAATAAATTTTAAAAAATAAAAAATATATATTATTTAATATATTTTTAAAATAAAAAATATTTTAAAAAATAATTGTAATAAGCTATCTGACAAATCTTTCATCTCTCTCTTTCTCTCAACTCTTTGTGTATATTACTGTCTCTTTAAAAGTGTGGTTGTTATTATTTTTAAAAT
Organism: Salix arbutifolia; assembly: GCA_025169955.1. NCBI lineage: Eukaryota > Viridiplantae > Streptophyta > Magnoliopsida > Malpighiales > Salicaceae > Salix > Salix arbutifolia. Next base: position 13,137,109 of record CM045912.1, on the reverse strand, counting down.
GTTTTTTATTTAAAAATACATCAAAATAATTTTTTTATTTTTTAAAAATCAATTTTTGATATCAGTTTATCAAAATAATCTAAAATTATTAAATTTTTTTAATTTAAAATAAAAAAATCATTTTTTTTCAAAAATATTTTCCAAATACATTCTCAAATATCTCTATTAAAGAGTTGAGAGGCTGTAGTGACATTGGCCTTATGGTTGTGGGGTACAGTGTTGAAAAGGTACTCTTTCGATGGACTTGAAATTAATTTGTCCCTCAATTGCTATTTAATTTTGAGTACCCTTCAACAACTCATCGACAGCGGCATGTATTATTAACAAAACACCAAAAAGTTGTAGTCATTCATTTATTAATCTACGTATATCCTAACTATTTATTAAAATAGAATATATTTTCTAATTTTATCTTTGTTGTTTGGGTAATTATACTTAATAATAATGAATAAATAAAAAATAAGGTTGTTGAAGAGTGAAAAAAAAAACACTATTTCACTTAATCATGTTTTGTGGACATGACTATATTGATATAACCATATTAAATGAAGGGTAAATACTTTGGAGTGAAAAAATAGCTTTAGGGTAAAAAAATTTAAAAATATATTTTTTGGTTTAAATGATTTTTTATGTTTTCAGATAATTTTGATATGTTGATGTTAAAAATATTTTTTTAAAATATAAAAAATTATTTTGACGCATTTCTAAATAAAAATAATTTTAAAAAGTAACTACAACCACACTATTAAACAGATTTTATACTTGTATGGAAGTGTAACTGATGTTGATTTTCAAAGTGTTTTCATTCAGAAATGTATTAAAATATTGTTTTTTATTTTTTAAAATTATTTTTGACATCAACACATCAAGATAATTTAAAAATACTAAAAATTAATTTAAAATAATATTTTTTTAATTTTTTAAAAAATGCTTTCCACTTTATATCATGTTATCTCTTTTTTACTGGGGATGGTGGTTACAAAAGCTAGCGCAGTACCAAACACACCACCATTGTTTCACCCTTTACTATGACTGTTGGCATTGAACAGAATCTTTAGTGGTCAAAAGTGACCGGAATATTATATTTGGATTAATATTTTAATGGATTATGATAATGTTTTAATGTCAGTTTTATAAAGGACGAATTCAGGGGGGGAAATTTGTGCTGTTAAAAGACTATACTTTGTTCGTGGCCACTTCGTCACCTTTCTTTTTGTTTATTGCCTCCTGCCCTGTTGCTTTCGACGATAAATTATATTGTATTTTGTTTTTTTTATAAATATTTTACTCACGTTTATGATTACAAAATAGATAAATTAAGTACAATAAAATATTATAATGTTTGTTTGAAAATATAATGATTTAATATAAAGTAAATTAAAATAATTTATGGAGATAAATTAGAAATCAAACATAAAATATGGAATTGAAATAAAATGAAAATAAAGAAAAACAAGGATAAATGAAATGAAGAAAAAGAAGGCATCTCCCATGAACATTGAAGAGGCGAGTTGGCTTCCTCGACTCGTTTATATGAAGTAGGTAATGCAAAAGTTATTTCTTGTGTGAATTGAATTAATTTGTCTCGAAAACTTGTTAACCAAAAATATAAATGCAGCTAAATTATTGCCTAGTACATTTATAAATGCTTTTATGTGATTATATTCATTGAGGGTTGTGTGTAATTTTTAATATAATTGTTGAAGAAATACTAAATTTGTAATTCATTTAAAAAAATTGTTGATTTTAATATTTTAAAAAATATTAATTTTATATAATTTATTTATTCAAAATCCTTTTAATGGTTAACTAGAGGATGTAAACTATGCGATTGTTTGGCAGTGTGGTTATGGTTGTTTTTAAAGTGTTTTTTGTTTTGAAATGCATCAAAATAATATTTTTTTTATTTTTTAAAAATTATTTTTGATATCATCACATGAAAATGATCTAAAATCATCAAAAACAATTAATTTAAAATAAAAAATAAATATATATGAGAGAGAGAAGCGTACACTATCATTTTTTATTGAATTTTAATTAGTAACGCATAAAAGGAAGGTTGAGAGAGTCAGAGAAGGGAATAAAAAGACCAGGGCGATTCAAGGGTCACGTGCGCACGTGACATGGCAGTGAGTCGGTGCATCGCTTGCCTTAAGAAAACGATGCGCACGATTTGCGGAGTATTTGCCTGCGACATCACGCGCTATTTTCTCACTTACTTTCTGTCAATTATTAAAATAGATACGAGATATTTGATTCTCGTCTCTTTACTTTCTATTTTTGTGGTCACGTCCAAGCCAACATTTCGCTCGTGCGCGTTGATTATTTTCTTTTTCAATTTTAATACGTTGTTAATATTTTATTTTAATTTAATATGTATTGTTCATTTTTATCAAAACTATCTAGCAAATAATTATTTAATATCAATATTATTTGATGTGGAAAATAAAAATAGATTTGATTACCCATGTGAAAGTAATGGATACATGCTCTTCATATTAAAATTACATGTGTTAAATTAGTGTGTTGATTTTGAGTTTACTAATTTTATATTCATTGTTTTTTTTAGAGTAAAACAAAATTAATATTAAATTAGACAATTAATTATCTATTAGATGATAAAAAAATCAGATAATACATATAATAAATTGAAATCTATCAACATGAAGGTTTAATTAAGAAATTCTGAAAACACACGGGTGAAATAATATATATATATATATATTGTAAATTATTTTTTGTGTTTAAAGAGTATGTTAAGAATTTCTTTGATTTAATTAAATATGTGCTGGTTCAATTGAAAAGGTTTACATTTAAAATTTGACATTTAAATATTGGTGATGATAAGAAAAAAAAACCTCTTTCATTGGACCATCAAATTGATCTCTGTCTCCTAACTTATTTTTTCCATGTAGCCCTCGTGAATAACCATAGTTGTAGATCATATTTTAGATTTTAAAAAATCTTATTTAAGTTTGTATTGAAACCAGTACATGAGATATTAGTTTATAAGGTTTGGATTCAAAAAATATGGATTTGTTTACAAGATAAAAGATGTTAATATAGAAGATTATGAGCCTGTTTGGCTGGCGTTTCAAACGCTGGTTTGCAGTTTTTTTTTATATTTTAAATGAATATGGTTTGGTGTTTTTAGATCATTTTGATGTGCTGATGTCAAAAATAATTTTTAAAAAATAAAAAATATTATTTTGATATATTTCGGCACGAAAAGCACTTTGAAAAGTTACAGCAACAGCTCTCCTAAACACCTTCTATATGAACATTTAAAAGGAGAGTGTTGATACTTTATGAAAATATTCTCTTTTATGAAGTTCTATCTCTAAATCTTCGGATGAGGTGTTTTTAAATAGAGTAGATTATGACTGCCTTTTTTTAAAAATCTCATAAAGCAAACGATTTGCTTTTTGAAATGTTAGAAGATGTGTATGCCACAATGAAATTTGTTTTTCATTCTTACGAGTGGAGGGAGGGATCAACCTTTTGAAAAGTCAAATTGGAATCTTGTTGTGTTAATGACATACATTAAGGATTTTGGAAATATCTTTGTTTAAAGGTTTATAATTTATAGCAAGCCTTGGTGTGCCTTGTTTAATTTTAAGATTTTTATTAATATAAAAAGTTGCATACAACCAAGATTATCTATAATTTTGTATAAGGTCTTTAGACTCTATATCTTTGACTTTGAGTCAACAATGCTGTTCTAATTCAACATTAATTTATATAGGACTTGATTTTGGAGGAATCTAGTTTTTATTAAAATTATCATCATAATAAATATCAACATCATGATATTTTTTCTTCCAAAATGCATTTGGTAAATTAGAACAAATCCCTTTTTCTATTTTGCTTTGAAATTCAGAAATTCTTTTTTGTAAAATAGGATTTTGTAAAAGATGTTCATTTTTTTATGAAAAGATATCTTGTTTAAGATATATGAGGTGAGTTTGCTTTCCTCGAATCAATGCATTGATGTGGAAAGTATGAATGAAATATGCTTTAATCAAATTTAAATTCCTACTCTTTGGTTTTTCTAGGAAAAGAAAGACAGGTTTCAGATCATTAATTTTTTAAGTTACGATTTTATGACTAGATTTGTAAGGAGTAATTATGTCAATGAATGGATGGCTAAGGATAACAATAAGATTTATATAATTTATAGCAACAAAGAAGTTTTTAAGATAAAATTAATTGTTAAAAACTGATGTTTGAGTTTTGTATTTGATAATCAATCTAGCATTAAATGTTTTAGAAAGGTTTTTATTTTGTATTTGTTTAAACTATACCTTCTTTAATACAATTTAAATATGCAAATGTATCAAACAAGGCTATAATGTCTATTTAAAAGAATTGAAAAAAAAACTAATGTAACTCTTATTAGATGTTTTTTTTAGGTAATTTGAGTTAAAACATGAAGAAAATCATCAAAAACATGCCAAGTAATATGCCACACTGAAAGTTTTTAGTCTTTGAGAAATATGGATAGGTTTGCATAACAATAAAAATAAATAGGACAATTATATAAACTAGATTCAATGGAACTAAGTAATGAGTCTTGAAAATGTTCGAATCTAGTATCTTTGAGGACAACTAAAATGTAAGTATTTAGCCATTATTTGATAAGAAGTTTGATTCCAACTTTACTAGGACAATATGAATATTTTTGTAGTTTCTATCGTTTGTGTTTTTGTAGGTATTTTTAGGGAATTTTTTTTAATAATTTTAAAAGATTTTGTAAGCTGAATATGAATATCCCTTTATTTAGTTTTTATTATACAATCAGTTTTGAAAAAATTGGAAGAAGTTTGATAAATTTATTACCAATATCCTAATAAGCTTTAATTCCAATATATATATATATATATATATATATATATATATATACTCAAGCAACCATGCTAATGAAACAATCTTCACCACGTATTTTTTAAATTACATAAGAGAGAGAAAAGAAAAAAAAGTAAAATATAAACAAATTAAACTGGGATAAAAGAAGTTTGTAGGAAATGATCTAATTGATTTGACAACTTTAGCTCTTGAAGGCTAAACACCTTTCTATGTAAAGAAAGGGTAACTAATCTTGTTTGTATTGCATATCATAGGCTACCACAAAACTCATCCTTGTTCGAATTGACAAGCGAAGAAAAAAATATTCCTATCAAATGTTCTTGTTGAATTCAAAATGATTGCTTTTAAACCTAAAAGATGGTTGAAACTATAGATGGCAAGTAAAAGTAAATGGATATAAAAAGAAGAAAAAAATGGTGTGAGGGAAATAGATTGATTTACTGTCAAAGAGAAGGACAAATGAGAATAAGAGGGGTGGTTGTTGTGGAAAATATTATTTAGGGTTGGGTTAAGTAAAATATTTATATCTTTTTTACTTTTGTTTAAATTTGATTGAATTAGTTTGGTCTGGTTTTGTTTAATCAGTTTCAACTTTCTAGAATGAAAACCAAACAAGGCCGAGTGATTTTTTTATAGTTTTTAAATCAGTTTTTTGGATTTTTATTCTTGGTTTGTTTTTTCTAGTTATTTTTTTTATTTTCTTGATTTAATCGATTGGTTGGTGTTTTAAGAACCTCTAGTTGTTTGTTTTATGATACAATATCCAATGCTTTTGCTAAAAAGTTGACTAAACTAATATATGTATATGTTCATGGTGATTTGAGATATGAACCTACCAATAAGGTCTAATCATCATTTTCAAAATACAAGTTGGACTCGATTAAATGGTAAATAATAAATTGAGTTTCAAACCTATTTTTCTTTATTATGTCTAAAACATGCTAGAAAACCACCATTAACACTCAATATGCTTTAATGGGATTAACCCAACCCAAATCTTCCCACAATAAAAAAATTATTCCTAAACAAACATCTTTATAAAAACAATAAATTTACAAATAAAACTAAAGAATATATATATAAAAATAAATATTTTCATCTTTAAGGTAACTTCATATATAATATTGTGTTTTTTTGTATGAGAGAAAAATAAATTATAAGGATATTGTTACAGACATCCTTTAACTCATGAATCAATATTCATATTAAAAGAAATAATATTCTTTTATATATAAAGATAAATATATAATATATTTACAGTAATATTAAAGAATTTATTATATTTTTTAAAAATAAATTATCAACATCAAATGATAGATTTTTTTATTATTATACTATGATTTGATTCTTTTAATTAAAAAAAGAGGGTAAAATGTATGTAATAAAAGTTTATTTTTTTATGAAAATATTCCAAATGATATTAATAGTGGACATCAAACTTTTGAGTTTTTTTTATAAAGATCTATTTTGTTTTTCATTGTCTTTAAATTCTTTGAATTATAATTATAATGACATTAAACAAAAATCTTGATTACAAATATAATTTTTTTGTGTTTATTGTTGATAATGATTGTGTTGTCGAGATAATAAGTTGCTCATCACTAGATGAATACTTGAAACCAAATTTAATTTATATCTAATTAAGTTTAGATATGGATATTGTAAAATCCAACTCATGGATACTCATTGCTATCTTTATTTGTGAGTTTTATTTTTGTGTTTATTTGTAAATATTTTGAACTTTATTGAAGTGAAAATATGTCTTTATAACTTTGTATGTGTTAAGATATTACTCTATCACGGATACCTTAACACTGCATTTCAAAAGTGTTTTTGAAAAAAATAAAATAAAATATTTTTATTTTTTACTTTAAATTTAATTTTTTGTGGTGTTTTTAGAGAAATTTCATGTGCTGATATCAAAAATAATTTTTTTTAATATCATTTTTATATATTTTTAAATGAAAAATATTTTTAAAAATAACTCCATCCACGCTCCCGAAAAGGAACCAAGGATTATTATTTTTTGAGCTCAATGCTTGAATGTTAAAAGTAAGAATTTGACCTTGTTATTTAACCTAAATTCCAAAGCACTATAGGAAGTTTGCCGATCTCTTACCTTCGAATGAAAATACACCTGGTATTATTTTTGTAAAAAACAAATAAACAATAATCAATGGTTACAATTTGTAGTTATCATTAAATTAGTACACTGCTATTTTATTTTATTTTCGTTAGTTTGATGAGAAGTACCTCAACACAATCAGATGTAAACCACATGTCTATCATTATTAAGCCTGTCAGGACAGCTATTGCTGTAGTTTTTCAAAGTGTTTTTCGTGCTGAAATATATTAAAATGATGTTTTTTTATTTTTTAAAAATCATTTTTGACATCAACACATCAAAATGATCTAAAACACCAAAACATATTCATTTAAAATGAAAAAACAAAATTGAATTTTTTGAAAACGACGTTTCAAAAACTGTCCCAAACAACTTCTTAGTCACCAAACTTTTGTGTTAGATTTTTTCGACGAAATTACTTCTTACATAGTACACACGTATCGATTATGAGCTGGAAACGTTTTCCTCTCTCGCCAACCCTTGCAGATGTTTTCAAATGCTAGCTTGCAGAATTGATGTGCAAAAAGATAGAACGAAAAAGGTGAATTTGAGTTGAGGAATGATAGTATGAATCTTAAATTTTAGATTTATATTATATTTGGTGTCCAATCTGAACCCAAATCCAAAATAAAAATGAAGAGAAAATAATAAATGGCCAAAACTACTAGTAATACTACAAGCATAATTTTTATTTTTTTTATAACTATATAGTTACCACCTTTTATTTAATGGAAAATTATCAAAATTCAAGAGTTTAAGAGTTTAAGCAAGCTACCCCGGATTCAGCATCAGGGATGTCAATCTCATTCTGTAAAAACAGAATGATATTGTTTTTTTGTCTCGGTTAAATTTTGATTTGTTTTTTCAGCTAAATTTTGGCTGAAATCCGTTTCGATCAAATAATATTTTTTAATTAATTAATAATTTTATAATATTAATCATATCTCTTAATCTGACCGATAGATTGAGTTTAAATTTTACGAGGAGTCTCTTGATATATTTATATATTATGTTAAAATTTCAGAGCAATCAAAGAATATAATGACCTTGCGAGATTGATGATGACATTTTCATAATATTATATATGTTCATAATTTTGTTTAGAACTAATTTTTTTGAATATATATATATATATATATATAACCTCGAAACAACATACCGAAATACTCTAAAACCAAAATATTATATTCTAATTAAAAACAAAGCACCAATCAAAACAACATTGAAAACCTTAGCTCAACAAAAACAGCTGCCTTAAATTGAAATAATGTTTGAATAATGTCAGCCAATTGTCTTTCATATCAAATCAAATCAAATCCGAAGAGAGCATTTATCGTCCGATTACGCGTGCTTTATTATAAGAGAAGTCAACAGAATCCAATAATCTTGTAGTGCTAGATTTAAGAAGCTATGCATGCATGAGGGTTAGTTTCTTACTTGCACTCCTAAAAAACTTTCCAAAACTATAATATTTCAAGCTACGCTCGAATATTATTATAATTCATCCCCGGATTTCAATTAATCTAGACCTTGAAGGAGATTGATGAAAGGGGGCTGCCATTCTAGATTCGATCGAGCCCATCACGTGCTTGAATGGCACAATGGTCTCCATTATAAACATCTACCACCTACTTGCACAAATTGTTCTTTTAAATAAGGGTTCAGCCTTTGCTAGCGATGATTTATCAGGAACACTTGGCAAAGACTGCAGGAAAAGCACTTCACCGATTTCTTGATCATCACAGAAACGTAATAGGGTAGCAAATAATGCCATTATTATAATACCCATATGGTAATTGTCACACACACCCGTAAAGTAGTCGACAAAATTCTCTATTAAGATTTCTCTCCACCGAGATTTGAATTTGAGATTCCCACTCCAAGAGAATTGTGAGGGGCAAATTGCAACATAATCCCTCTATCCATTTGTTTTGTTAGGCTGGAGAAATAAATTGTTTTTTGAACACCACACGAAAATAGAGTAATAGTTTTGGGCATGACAATAATTGATCAAGTTACCTTGCGAATCTATTACTTTATCCTTATGGGACCCTTTTCATGTTCTCTACACATTGCAAATAGATGCCCTTAATTTATACAAGATTAGTTTTTTAATGAAAGAAAGACGGTGACCTCCTTCTCCATATGCCTTCTGCATCTCTGAAAAGAAAACTAATAAATAGTCAAGATCACGTGCGGTGATGGCATTCCTCGCAGGCATGGCTGTTAAGAATCTAAAAGTGTCTAGACTCTAGACACAAAAAAAAAAAAAAAAAAAATTGATATTGTCGGGAGCTTCTTTAGATATTGTTTGGTTAATGACAAAAATGATACAAATAATAAAAACAGAAATCGTTGGTTTCTGAAATTCATTAACTCAACTGAAATGATAAACTTTGAAATTATTCGAGGTGTTCAGAAATCTTATTCGACATGTATAGAGTTATTTAGGATTTATACAAAGATTATATAAACATTGAACTTCTTTTCATCTTTGATTATATACTTTAAATTTTTTTTTCCCTCCTAAATTAATCCTAATGTAAACATCAAAGGGTCTCTCCTAAACCATTAAGAGACTTGTTATAGAGGTACTTGAGGAGCTCAAGCTATATTCAATACTCTAAGGGCCTGTTTGGAAGTGCGGTTGCGGTAGCTTTTGAAAGTGCTTTTCGTGCCAAAATGCATCAAAATGATATTTTTTTATTTTTTAAAAATCATTTTTGACATCAGCACATCAAAATGATCTAAAAACACCAAAATATATTCATTTAAAATGCAAAAAAAAAAGCTTTCAAATTTCAGCCAAAAGCAGGTTAAATCGCACAGCCAAACAGGCTCTTAATCTTCAAGCCCAACATACTATTAAAGAAGAGCCCTTTTTTCTTCTATAAAGCTTAAAATAGTCGCCTTGTCAAGTAGTGTTTTGTATATAAATTGTTTGAAGTGTGAAGTTGATTATTACCTTATAGAATATACCATGTTTATCAAACTCACTTTGAAGAATAAGGACTTGAGAGAAAAGGACAAGGAAAAAATAGAATATTTCCTATTTTTTATTCATGGAGAAATTGATTGGTTTTGAATCACACCATAAATAACCATCATTTGTTTTGGTGTTTGGTAATACAGTTAAAAATTATTTAATATGAAAAATAATAATTGATTGGATGTTAAAACTCACTCCCTACACACACACACACACACACACACAAATATAAATCATTTTCCTGGTTTAAAAAATTATATTCAAAAGCTTTATTTACCTCTTCCATTTTAGGAGCCTCTTTCTTTTTACATATGGAATCATAATTCTTTCTTGCATCATCCAATTATTCAAAACTTAATTTAAAAACCATATTTTAACATAGAAATTTTTAAGATGCTCTTAATAAGTGTAAATAATCGAGAATAAAATTGTAACTACACTTTCTTCATCACATAAACACATGTACTTATACATTCTATGCTAGTCTATCTAAGGTAAGTCTCCTATATTTACATCCTATATAATCAAGCCTATAATCGATACATGAATAAGGTAAGTCAACTAATTGATTTTGTTTCTGTAACACTCCCCCTCAAGCTGCAGCATAAATGTTAATCATGGCCAGCTTGATATAAAGATATTCAATCCGAGTTCCATTTAATTCTTTTGTGAAAATACTCTTAGATGTCCCATCTTCACATAGCTTATGGAAATACAATTTTCTTGAATCTTTTCACGAATAAAGTGACAATCTATTTCAATATGTTTAATTCTCTCATGATACACTGGATTCGAGGTGATATGAATAGTTGCTTGGTTGTCGCACCAAAGTTTTGCTGGCATACGAGTCTTTATCCCAATCTAAGTTAAAAGGTGATATACCCATATAATTTCACACGTGGCTTGCGCCATGACTCTATATTCCGACTCTGCACTAGACCTAGAAACCACATTTTGCTTCTTGCTCTTCCAAGATATAAGATTCCCACCAACAAATACACAAAAAGCCTTTAGTGGATCGTTTATCAGTCTTAGATCCAACCTAATCCGCATCTGTAAAACACTCAATGTGAGCATGTCCTGATTGTTGTACAATATGCCCAAACCAAGAGCTTTTTTCAAATAACATAAAATATGCTTCAGGGTTGCCCAATGCTTCACTATAGGTGCAAACATGAACTGATTGACAATACTAACTGCATAGTTAATGTTTGGGCTAGTCACTATAAGGAAATTCAATTTCTCCCAACCAATCTTCTGTATCTTTCTGGATTATCAAAAGGATCACCATCATCTTTTGTCAAATGTTCATTGGGGATCATTGGTGCTGCATGGCTTGGTTTTCTCTTTCCATTTTCTGTAAGCAAGTCAAGAACATATTTCCTTTGTAGCAAGAAAATTCCTTTTTTTCTTCTTGATACTTCTACTCTCAAGAAATATTTTAGCTCTCCCAAGTCCTTTGTGTGAAACTTGGAATGCATAAACAATTTCAGAGAAGAAATTCCTGCACAATCATTTCTTGTAATGACAATATCATCAACATAAACAACAATAAGAATAATACCATTTTCTGACTATCTATAGAAGCCTAAATGATCAACTTTGCTTTTGTTCATACCAAACTCTTGAATCACCTCATTGAACTTGCCAAACCAAGCTCGAGGACTCTGCTTCAACCCACACAGAGATTTTTGATATGATACACTCTCTCATATTCTCCCTGTGCAACAAACCCAGGTGGTTGCTCCATATACACTTCTTCATGGTGATCTCCATGGAGAAATACATTTTTGATATGTAGCTAGTGCAAGAACCAATGTTGAGAGGAAACAATTGATATAATCAAGCGAATTAAAGCAAGCTTTTAGTCGTGCCATTGAGCCATCAGGATTAACTTTGATTGCAAAGACCCACTTACAACCTATAGCTTTCTTTTCTTTTGGTAAATCAACTAGATTCCATATATGATTGACCTCTAGAGCTTGTATCTCCTCAAGCATTACAGTATGCCAGCCAGGGTAATCCAGGGCTTCCTTGACAGTTTTGAGAATAAAGACATAATCTAAAGAGGCAACAAAAGCACTCGAGGAAAGAGACAAGTGATCATAAGAAATAAAATTAGCAATAAAGTAAATGGATTTGCATTGACGTTTACCTTTACAAAGACCAATGGGAAGGTCAAGGTCACAAGAAGGATTAGATAATGAAGGAGTTGGTATAGTACATGTGTTTATTGTCTCCTGATGCTTGGAGTATACTTGAAGAATTGGTGGCCAAGCTGGAGTAGGCAGTATGTCTACACTGTCGTATGGTTGCCTAGAGGAATTAGTGGGAGTATTTGGCATGGTGACTTGATATATGAGCCAATTTTCATCATCCCCCTCACTTTCAGGATTTGGGGTTGAAGAATTAAAGAAAGTATCATTTAAAAATACCACATCAGTCGAGACCACATACTTGTTGAGATCAGGAGAGAAGCATTGATAACCTTTTTGAATGTCGCGACGATGATTTTCGCGCTTCGCGCCCCGCCATCCCTCTCTGGAGAGACAACGGTGCGCGGTGAAATGGGGGATTTATTTTATAGCCGTAAAATTTACGACTATAATTATCAGGAGTCGCCACCTAGTATTACGGTCACTAGGAACCTAGTGGTCTGCGAGAGTCTTGGGTAAGGGGACTTGTTGTGCAAGGAGAAGACGCATCACCCCCAGTGCACCCTACCTATGGCAAGCTGCATTGTTGTTTGATTGTTTTTTCCTAAGTTTATTTTTTACACTGCATTAAAAAAAAAACATTTTTTTTTCTGCGGGTGTACTTTACGATGTAATTTTACACCACAGTCAAAAATCCTTTTTTTTTTATCTACGGATGTACTTTACAATGTAATTTTACACCGTAGTTAAAATTATTTTAATCTACGGATGTATTATACAATGTAATTTTACACCGTAGTAAAATATTTTTTATTTGCGGGTGTATTTTACAATGTAAATTTACACCGAAAAACTAAAACCGAAAAGTTGTTAAATTATTTATGATATTTTGGCCGAATACCAATGGATAATCGCAAACCGGTTACAATATCCGAATTTTCATTTTAAAAATATGGAAAAATATGCAACATATTTTTTACGAAAAATACAATGAGAAAAGCTTTGGAATTCTGCCGTATGCACAAAAATAAATACATTTTTTGTATTTTTGAAATTTTTGTAATAATAACAGTAAATATATATATATATATATATATATATATATCTTTCAAAAATATTTAAAAATATTTTTTATTTTCTTATTTTTTTATTTTTTATTTTTTATGGGCTGGGCTGTCAGGCCAGTGGGCTGACAGCCCAGCTTGAGGGGATTGGGCTTGCAGCCCGGATGGGCTGGAAGCCCTGTTGATTTTCGGACTGGGCTGTCAGTCCAGTGGGCTGACAGCCCGCCTTTTTTGGGCCGGGCTTCCAGTCCTCATGGACTGGAAGCCCCCGTTCCTTGAATTTGTGGGTCGGGCATGAGGCCCGGCCCGCTTGCTATGCCTCGGCCCACGTGAACAGCGGACGCAAATTGCGTCCCGCTGTGCATGCAGAGCCGAGGGAGACGATGAATAGTAAAATTTCAAGTGTGGCGAAACGCGTACCTGTTAGTATCTTTGGGTAGAGGAGGTCGAGGTGATGATTCCTGTCGTGGTGGCGTCGTCAACGGTGGCCTGTGGTGGCCGGAAAAGACGTCGGAAGATGCACGGTTTGGCTTGCTTTCGTCGGGGCTGTCACCGTTTCTTCGCCTGAGCAGTTGATGAGATGTCTGGCGTCGAGGGGAAGATTTCTGTGGTGATAGGGGTGAAGTTGGGTGGCCTGAGCTGGTGGCCGGAGTGTTGACCGAGAAGGAGAGAGAGACCAACGCCTCTGGTTTTAGAGAGAGAAGCCGAGACCGAGAGAGAGAGAAAGCTCAACGCCGAGGGAGATGAAGATGATGGTTTTCTTTCGTGTGATTTCCCCTTGCTTCTCTTGTTTTTTATTTGCTAAAAATCTCTGTGAATTTTCAGAACTTCTCCCCTGTTTTTCGCTGGTTTTCTCTCGGCTTTTGCTCGTTTTTTCTTTTTTTTCCTCTCCTCCTCTATGTTGCCTATCCCGTGCTATTTATAGGCGGAGAAGATGGAATTGTCACACCATGCTACAGCCATGTGCAGTGAATGGGGTTGTCGAAGCTACAGCCGCGGTGATGAGTCGAATCCCACAGCACCATGCTACAGTGTTATGGCTGCCTTCACGGCAGCGTGATTGCAGCGGCGTGCCTGGCTGCTGCAGGTGTGGGCCTAGCGAAATTGCATTTTGGTCCTTTGATTTGTGATTGTTCCAATTAAGCTCCCAATCGGTTTTAAACTCTTAGATTTATGCAATTGTGTCCCTGTCCGAATTTCAATATTAGCCTTAACTTTGCGCGCCTTTTTCATTTTGGTCCCTTACTTCCGATTTATGCAATTCGACCCTCAATTGAGCATTAAATTCTCAATTGTCTTCAATTTGGCCCCTAATTTTGCACAATTAGCTCGGAAAGATTCAATTGGGTCTCAAAAAGTTCCAATCTTCTCAATTGAGCCTTAATTAAACTCAAGAATTTGATTTTTTTTTCAATTAAGCCCTCAATAAAATTAATTTGACCAATTAAAAGCATAATTAAGTACGTGCACTTAATTAAATTCTTCCATTGGATCCTAAATTAATTCCCAAACATAATAATATTTTAAATTGGGCCATGATTAAATCAAATTGGCCTATAAAAAATATAATTATAATTTTTGACTTAATTTTTACCTTGAATTTATATTTTCTCTCATTTTTGGCACAAAAGAGATATGATTCAGCTCAGAAAATATTCAAAATTTTCGCCGCGATTTTTCTAACAACACCAAACCCCCTTTATTTTATTTTTATCATTTTTATTTTATTTTGAGGAGTAACCCAAAAATTGGGTTGCGACATTGAAGACGATAATACCCTAAGAATACACACTTCAGGGCTTTAGGATCTAGTTTAGTCACAGATGGCCTTATATCTCAAACATAGCAAGTGCTTCCAAAAATTTATGGTTCAATTGAAAATAGAGACTTCTTTGGAAACGATATACTATATGGGATTTGATTATCGAGTACCATAGACGACATGCAATTAATCAGAAAACAAGCAATAGAAATTGCATCAACCCAAAATTGTTTAGGAACCTTCATCTAGAACAAGAGTACCCTAGCTATTTCTAGTAAATGCATGTTTTTCCTTTCAGCAACACCATTTTGAGAAGAGGTATCCACACAAGAGGACTGATGAAGAATCTCATGTCGAGTCATTTTAAGTTTGAAATGAGTTAGACATATATTCTTTACCATTATCACTTTGCAATATTCGGACATAAACATTAAACTGTGTTTTAATTTCAGCATAAATGCACAAAAATGAGAGAAAACTTTAGAATATTTCTTCATAAAATAAATCCAAGTCATCTGAGAAAAATCATCCATAAAGGTAACAAAATATCAAAATCCAGTTTTTGGTCTTAACGAACGACGGTGATGCTTTGCAAAATGACATGACTCACATATAAAAGAGGGAAAATTGTGAAACTGAGGACATAACTTCTTTAATACTCATAAAAAGGGATGTCCTAAACAACAATGAGCTTCAACTAAGGAGAGGATGCTGGAACAAGCAACCAACCGAGGTACCATGCATCAAGAATGTAGAGACTGTCAGATACATGTCCTTTACCAATAATCTTCTTCGTCATAAGATCCTGAAATATACAATAGTCGGAGAAGAATAAGATACAACAGTTCAGATCTTTGGTAAGTTTATTGACAGATATCAAGTTAAAAGCAATCTTAGGTAAACTTAAAATAGATGACAAAGTGATATAAGAGGTTGGTTTTACAGTCCTAGAATCCACAACTTTAGAGGTTGACCCATTAGCAATGGTAACAGGAGAAAGGGCTAAATGTGATTGAAAACTAGAGAATGTTTTAGGGTTACTTGTCATATGATCAGTGACACCTGAATCAATTACCCATGCGTTTGAGGAGGAGATAACAAATGTTTTACTTGTCTTAGTAGGAGCATTATCCAGAGTAGAAATCTTCAATGATTCTTGATACTAAGAAAATTTTGCAAATTCATCAGCTGAGACCATGATCATCTTATCAGATGACCTTGAAGAGGTACTAGAGGTGGTGACAACACTAGCAAACTAATTTCTTTGATTATGATTTTGTAATTTCTTGCAAAATTTCTTGGTATGGCCTGACTCATAATAGTATTTGCAAACAATGTTGTTTGAATCATTGGTATGGCTATCAGAAGTCTTGTTTCCTCCCTTGAAGTTTAATTTCCTCTCAGTGTCATTGCTTCTTCCTTTGGCAACAAAAACATTATTGGTATGTTGGATAGATAATGTACCTTCAGTACGCAAAATTCTACTGAACACTTCTTGAAGTGAGCCAATCTCAGGGCTGGAAAGAATTTATGATTTAGCAGCCTCAAGTTCTGATGGAAGACCAGCTAAAAAACTCATTACCGCCATTTTCTCTTTCTGAGTTGGTTGCACCTTAATATCGGTACTGAAAGATAAGAGTACATTCAACTTCTCATAAGTCTTCTACAAATCATAAAATAAATGGTAAGAAATTTGGCTTCCTTTTCAGCACGATAGAAGGCTTTGCATACAACATACATTCGAGTTACACTACCTTTACTAGAATATAAGAACTTCATATAATCCATTAATTCTTTAACAAACTCACAATGGTTAAGTAGTCCAACAATTTCACTATAAAGAGAATTCCTTATTTATTGGAATAAACACACATCATCCCTTATCTAAGTCTTTGTAGTTTCATCATCAGGGGGTTCCAAGGTCAGGTGGTTATCTTTTTCCACACTATGCAAATAAACTCTAATTTTCTTGCTCCATTCCAAATAATTATTGCCGTTTAATTTATGATCTTTTTACTATTTATACAAAGATTACTTGAAGGTTAAATGTTCCTTTTAGCTTTGAATAATTGCTTTAAGGTTAGGTTGTAGAAAACCATAAGTCATCCAAATATTCAGTCTCGAACAGAAATCAACATGAACCACTAATTAGAAATCTTCTAAATCTTTTTGGAAGAGAGAGATTGTTATGCCTTTGAATATTAGCTATTTTATTTTCTTATATCAATTTAATCCTTGAATAATATCACATATATTATTTCAAGATAATTTTAAAATATTATTTAATCTAGTCCTAACTTGATTTTTTAAGATCCAGAATTATAATTCCTTGTATAAATTACATTGTAGCCCTTAATTTCTAAAACTTATTTATAAGCAAGTCACACTTGATTAGTTATTTCATTTTAATTTCTAACTAATGGTCCTTGTACATGTCACGCATTAGGTTCTCATAATAAATCAACCTAAACATAAATCACAATTCTAAATAAAATAGGATTAAAATATTTAAAAAAATCTATAATCAACTCATAATTGATGGATTTATATTTGAAGATCAATACAATAACAAGAAAATTTTCATGATCCCCTAAATATTATATAAATAATAAGTCATGTGACTTACCCTTTTAGTAACTAGTTTTTCAATGTAATTATTATCTCATCATAAAAAAATCTTGATTTTGATGTTATAACATAAAATGTTTCATCTATATTAAATCATAATTGCTCGCAATACCATATCATTGATTCTTTGAGTGAAATTTGAAACTCTTTTAAAATCAATATTATTTGAGAAAAGATAAAATATTTTCCTTAATTCATATAAGATTATGAATTCTCTCTTTATTATTCAAATATCTCTGTATAGTTTGTGTTATACCCAATATTTTCTCATTTGTTATCCTTGATTAGGACAACGTGTAGTATGATCAATAAATAATATTCATTATAAAGATAAGTTAATGATCTCAAGTCTAAGGTATAAATATCACTTACACAACTATCACGTGAGGCTTTCCATAAATATAAGTGATCTTTCCATATAGAATTCTCATGCAAGTTGTTTGAGTGTATATGTCATTTGATAATAACTTATATACCTCATCTTATAAGAATAGTTTCTTCCTTCTATAAAGAAAAGAATATAATATGTATATATACCATCATCTCCACTTAATGTCCACTCTTATAAGAAGGAATATTTAGGAATAATGTTTTAATGTAATAAGAATTTTATAATTATAACCTATAATTTTATTGAAAAATATTTTTATCCCATGGACTTTATCCTTACTCTATACTCATTAATCAAATATTTAATGAATATTAAAGATAAATAAAGTTTTTTCTTAAAATTAAATGTATTGACATAACCAAAGTCAATGTCATGTGTAACTAATAGATTGACTACGTGAAATATATACTAACAATCTCCCACTTGCACTAGAACCAATCAATCATGTATCAATTACCAATTTACTCTACTTGATAATAATGCTTTTACGAGGACAATAGCTTAGTAAAACTATCTTCAAGATTCTATTTTGTTGGTATTTTTCTATCTTTATATCTTTTCTTTATATGATTCTTGAAAGAGATAGAATTTCCTAATTATATATATTTTTTTATAATTGATAAGATTTTGGTTTTTTTGCTTGTATAATAACTCCATTGTTATAGCAGGGGTTACTTGATCAACATTGCTATAAACCACACTTAGTTTATTGATGAACTTCTTGATTCAAACAACCATTTTTGTCTTTTTAAATGCAGAGGTATACTCGACTTTAGTTGTTGAATTTGTTTTGATATTTCATTTGGAAATTTTTCAACTTACTTTTGATATTTCATTTGGATTTTTTTCAACTTACAACATCATTATCTAAAGTTAAATATATCTATATTAAATTTTATTTTCAAAATTTGATTGAAAACTAGCATCTAAACAACCATGAATCACTAGCTCATCTCCTTCATAGATAAGAGAAATATTCCTAGTTCTTATAAAGTAGTAAGAATTTTTTAACTATATTTTAATGACATTCATCTAGATTAGATTGATATCTACTTATTATACTTAAAGCATACGATACATATGATCTTATAAATAATATCACATATATTATAGATTTTACACTAAAAGTATACAAAATCATTTTTATCCTATCTCTCTTAATTTATGTTTTAAGGGACATATACTTGGAGAGATATATCCTATACAAAATAGGTAAATTTTCTCTGTTGAATAATTCCATACTAAAGTTTTTAGCATTTTATATATGTACATGGAATGAGATAATCAAAGAAAGCTCCTAGATCTATCCTTATAAATCTTTATTCCTAGCATATAGGTTGTTTCTCTCATATCTTGCATGAAAAATTCTGAACAACTAAATCTTTATTACCTAGAGTAAAGAAATGTTTTTCTTTTATGAATATTATATCATGTACATATAATATTAAAAAAAATCACTTCAACTAACTTTTTTTATTAACACAAGGCTCATTATTATATTTGTTTTGAAATCAAATTGTTTGATTATCTAATCAAAATGAATATTTCAACTTCAAGTTTCTTTATTACATATATTGAATTTTATAACTTGTATACTTTATTTGTAAATTTCTTAAATCCAAGACATTGAAGTTGTGTTACATACATATTTTCATGATGATTTGCATTCAAGAATATATTTTTTACACCCATTTATCAAATATCACAATTATGGTATACAATTACAACAAGAAAGACCCTTATGGATTTTAACCTAGTCACCAACAAGAAAGTTTAATCATAGTCAACCTATTTTAGTTTTTTTTTGTTTGAACATTGCCATACATGTTAATTTTTCTCTAAAAGGCCTAATTAATCCAATAGTTTTTATCATTAAGATGGATCAACTAAGACCACACATGGTTGATGTATATGGATTGTTTTTAGATAATATGGTCTTAAGCTATATTTTAGAATCAATATCAACTATTGGTTCTATGTAATTCCTAGGCTTTACGTATGAGTGAATCATTATTTTGGCTTCCATGAGAAGTCTATATCTTATTGGTGCATGATGTGTCCAATCAGGTCTATTAATCTTGTATTTCTTAAGCTTTAAGTTAAACATCCAATGTTATAACCTTATGCATATGTTTTATATGGATGCTAATTTGTAGTTCTTGAACTTCTTGAAGTTGTATTTTTCTCTCATTACTTCTTTCAGAAACAAATACTCTCTATAAATGTAACATGTTTTGAGTTGAACACTTTTGTTCTACAAGATGATATTAATAATATTCGAAGATTTTTATGGAAATCGCATAAACTTATATTTATTTGACTTAACTCATAACTTTTCAGATACTATATACTTCACTTAAACATCATATCTCAAATTACTAAGCATGATAAGATTGGTTTACCATCTCGTATGTCATATGGAGTCTTATTAACAATTATTTTATGGACAATTTTTAAAATGTAAGAACTAGTTTGTAGGTAATAGCCCTATAAAAAAATGGTAGTTATCTATAGCTCATCATGGATATTAAGGTTGTAATTTCTCTTTTTATAAATTATATTATATTATGGTTGTGATGGCAATAGTTTTTTTGGTTCACTTCACGTGCGACCATTCTTGGAGACAAGGGAAGGTGAGTGGAAAGAGGATTTTTTATAATCATAAAATTATAATTATAATTTTTAGGAGTCACCACCTAGTATCAAGGCACTATGAATCTCATGGTCTACAAGAGTCTAAGTAAGGGGACTTGTTATGTAGGGGGAAGACGTGTCACCCCCAATGCATCCTATCTAAGATAAGCTACATTGTTGTCTAATTAAAATTATTTTTCTAGGTTAGATATTTATTCATTGGTATTTTTTAAGTTTCGAAGTAGATCTCTCTTCGTGAGAGAGTCTCTACTTCATCGGGTCGAAAACTTAACCGCTCTATTGTCCACATTTTAACACTGAATTTATTGTCTTTTTAATATCTAAGAGTGTACTTTACAATGTAATTTTACACCACCAATATTAAAGTCTACAACTAAAAAAATGAACAAAATAGTTAGTGAATTGTTTTTTGATATTTTTGGCCAAACTTCAACGAATAATCATAAAATAGTTACGATATCTATTTTGCATTTCAAATTTGTAAATTTCAAAGAAAAATCAAATTTTTATACGAAGTTCATATACTTCAACATAGATCTATGGACTAATATTGAACAAAAATTGATAGAAAAACACACGACAAAATCACAAAAATCTTGGAATATAAATTTATTTATTTTTGAAGTTTTTTTTCTTCGAATAGCCAAGTGAATAGTGCAGAGTGAATTAATTCACTATGCACTATTCACTAATTGCATGAACAACACCGAGTGAACTAATTAACTTCGCGTTGTTCATGTATGACGTGAACAGGGCCAAAGGTGAAGAAAATGAAGGTTGTCATTACTTGTGTGGGGTAGTCCGATGTGAAGAGGAAGCTCCATTGATGGCGTCATTGGTGACAGTGGTGGCGAGAGCTGGCTGGAAAATCCAAGAAATCATGACAATTGCAGTCAAGAGGGGGGAATAGAGGAGAGAAAAGGGAGAAGATGATCGGCCTTGGGTTGCTGCGCAATGTAGAGGACACTTTTCTGGTAGTTATGGGATGTGTTGGTGACAGAGATGGTGGTAGTGGTGGCTAAAAAAACAAAAGAGGACCACTTACAAAACAATAAAAACTAGGGAAAAGGTTGTCTTTTTTAATTTTGGCTTTCACTTTCTTCCCTTTTCAGACCATAGATTTCGTCTCTATATATAGCTGGTAGAAGAGGGTAATCTTTTCTATACATGAATTAAATTCATTCATCGGTTCAAAGCAGAACCATCTCGACTATTGGCTCAAAGTAGGTGTCATAAACTGTCAAATTTGATAGTTATAATAAGCTACTTAAGTTGTCAACTTTGGGGCTGAACCACATGAAATGTACTGTTAATCAGTCATAAAAGACCATACCCTAGTATAGTAGAGAATCACAGGAGAATTTTCATGCATATTTTGTCAAATTTGATGAGGATTAAGGCATTAAATGCACCTGCAAAGTTGGTGTCAAAACAAGATTTTCGATAGAATTTTAGGGAAGAAAATGAATAGTGAACAACCAAAGTTTTATTTGATCCTTTATCTTATGATTATTCTAATTTGATCCCCAGTCAAACTTCAATAGAGCCCCCCTAAATCTCGTATTTCTTCAATTTTATTCCTAATTGACCTTAAACCTTTTATTTTCTTGTAATTTTACCCCTAATTTCAACCAATTGACTTGGTAAAAATTAAATTTGGTCTCTGAAAATTTCATCTTCTCATTTTAACCTCAATTAGGCTCTCAAACTTAATTTTTCACCAATCAAGCCCTCAATAAAATTAATGTGACCAATTTAAAGTATAATTAACTTCTTGTACTTAATTCAACCTTTCAATTAGAACAATTAAACTTTAATTGGCTCATGATTAAATCAAATTGGCCTATTAAAAAATAATTATACCTTTCGACTAATTTTTATGCAGATTTATTTGATAATCATTTATTTTGGCTTTGAATCTGTATTTTTCTTCATTTTGGGCACAATACAGGTACGATCGAGCTCTCGAATCCATCCTAAATTTTCAACATGATTTTTTCACCATTCCATTCTTTTATTTTATTTCGATCAGATTTTAGGAATAACCCAGATATGGGTTATGACAATGGTATTCTATCAGGTGTCATTTTGTGAGAAAATCTCTTTCTCTTTTAGATAATCTTGAAAAAATTATTTGAAGTATTCACTACTTTGATTCGATCGATGTATCTTAACACTCTTTTTAATTTGTATTTCAATTTTATTTGTGAATTCTTTGAACCTTTCAAATGATTCCGACTTTCATCAAATACACATGAACATATCAATATGGTAATCAATAATGAAGCAATTTTATCCATTTATGGCAAGAATTTATATTGGTCCATATACATCTATATGTATTAGACCTAATAATTCATTAGATGGTTCATTATTTTGGTAAAGGTTAATGTAGTAATCTTACCCAATAAACAAACTTTACAAGTTTCATATGATTCATAATGAAAAATATCAAATACTCTTCTTTATGTAACTTAGTGATTCTTGTTGAATTGATATAAACTAGTTTTTAATGTCATAAATAACATGGATACTAATTATCTAATATGTTATTCATGATATTTATATTAAACATTGACATTTCAAGATCAAATATACACAAACTATTTATACATCTATCAAATCTATAATACACATTATTATTCTAGAAGGAACAACATTTCCTTTAGTAGTATATTTAAATCCATTTTGAAATGGATACGATGTTTCTAGAAAGTACTACGATACAATAACAATTATCAAGTTTTATTATCAACCTACTTGACAGATTTAATGAAATAACCTTTTCTTTTTTACCAATTCATTGGTCCATTTTATCTTTATTCAATCATAAACACACATGAATCAAAAACTTTAATAAGCTTTTTAGTCTTTATGGTTGCAAGATAATCTCTAAATATCCATTAAGATTTGGCCAAAATTAGGGTATGAATTTTACAACATAATGTATATTTCTTGTATTAAATTACATAATTAAATAGAAATAAATACTAAAAATTAGTGGTAGGCTTTATTGTTTAAATATATAAAATTATATTATAAAGTACATCCTTAAGTATTAAAGAAACAAAATAGGAAATATATTCAATGTTAAAATGATTAGAGCTGATTGTTTAAAGCTGATTATGACTAATATTAGAGTAACTTAGATGAAAGGACAAGGGTAAAAAAACCAATTTATCCCCCAACTTATCTTTAGATGAAAACCATATTGGTAAAAAATCTTTATATCATAAGTTATGAAGATAAGGTATGGGTTCCGCTAAATGAGTTATATGGTTACATCAAATATTCATTTTTTTTTGTTGTCAGGT
This sequence comes from Salix arbutifolia, assembly GCA_025169955.1. Classification (NCBI taxonomy): domain Eukaryota; kingdom Viridiplantae; phylum Streptophyta; class Magnoliopsida; order Malpighiales; family Salicaceae; genus Salix; species Salix arbutifolia. The sequence goes on along the minus strand of CM045912.1, from coordinate 13,113,159 downwards.
AGTTTCGAGGCATTAAACATAGCTTGAGGACTTTTGGTTGACCAAGTTGTTAAAGTATACCAAGTTGTTAAAGAATTCTAGCTCATTGGCTGAATTAAAAAAATATCACAGATGATTAGAAACAACTTGCTTTATTCATATAATGAACATAAATAATCCTTAGTTAGCCTTAATTACAGTTTGAAAAAATTATGGATTGGGTACTTAAAGCTTGAGAGTACAAGGTCTAATGGTGGTTAGCAGTGTTAAACCATTTATCATTGGAACCGAAAAGAAAAATGGTTAACAATGAAGAGGAGTTATGATACGAGTTGAATGAATTAAGGATTGAGTGAAGTAACAACAAGGGTAAACAAAAGTTCTTATAAAACCAACTATTATAAGAAAAAAAAAGATAAGCGTTTTTTGAGCTAGTAGTTAAGGAAAAAAGATTAATGGATAGACATACTAATGCAAGACTTGGAAAGGGGCAAAATCAAGAGATGATTAGTGAATAATAGGAAATGGCTAAGAAGTTTAAGGAAATTTCATAGGAAGTCCATGAGTAGTTGAAGGAGATAATGACCAAGTTCAATGATCCGATGAACAAGTATACAATACTAGAAAAAGAACTTATTGCTTTAAAAAGGGTTTCCAAAAGTAATGCAAGTACTAACAAAGAATTTTTTTTTTCTTTAAATAAAGAAAACAATTATAACAAAATAAGATTAGAAACTGAAAAAAGAATAATAGCTTGTCAATCTTAATATAAAGGAAGAAAAAGCGTAAGAGCTTGTACCGAATCCAAGTTGATGATGAAAAAGAAACTAAAAACCCAACCAAATCAGACATAAATGACTATTAGGATAGAGTCAATGTCCAAAAAGATTGGGTCTCCATAGTCTAGTCCAAGCTCAAACTCCAGGTTAACAACCGAAAAAGAGTGGAAGAACAATATCAAAGAGTTGATAGAGAATTTAGCGAGTTGAGATAGAAGTTTGAAGAATGGCAATATCACATGAACAAATTTGATGTACAGATAAACATGAAGATAAGCTTAATATTAAATAAGAAAAACTTCAAAAGGATAGAAACCAAATCTAGCAGCTTAAAGAGATAATTCAGATGTTGAATAGGAACAATGAGTCATTGACCATAAGTAATAATCCATTACTTTAAGACAATAATTTATTCCATTACAAGATCGAGTAGACAAACAAGTTGATTAATAAAGTGGTTTGAAAAAAAATCATGAGTAAAATCGTCCTTTATCCATTATAGTGCTAGATCATTTGAGGGTATTTAAATAAGTTTTAAACTTTATTACAAATGTAATCAGTAGGGGGATTTCTTTCAAGAATGACTATAGATATACATGAGTTTTATCCACTTGTAAACATTCTTAATATTAACTACCTGCTTTGGTTGATTGAAAAATATTTGAAACTATTTTTTTATGTTGTATTTTCCAATATATATGGAGTTAAACTAAGATAAGAACTTATAAAAGTTCTTTGATTCATCATACTATGGATTTTGCTTATAATTTAAAAGTAAGTACAACTTTTTAAATAAGGTAATACATATCCAATCCACTTGTGCATACACTTGGTATCCATAGGCGTACATGCATTCATGCTTTAGGGTTTTAAATTTCATATGTTCATATCTAGGTTAAAATATAGGTCTTTGAAAAACCTAGAGTTTACAATACTTGACTTCGACAAAGAAACATGAAAGATAAATAATACATATATCATGTGCCCACTTGCAAAAAGAGTTGGAATCCTTGAAAATTAACATAATTTACATCTTTATCTTTCTCAAGCAAATGCTAAAAAGCATTTCTAGTGAAGGCCCGTGAAATTAGCCTATGACCTTTCCTTAAAAGCATACAACAATTCAGCTTACAAAAGGATAGGTAGATAGGGTCAGAAATCCTAATACAACATAAAAATTATATAGTAAGCAACATTTTTACCAACCAGTGGTTGTAAGCCCATTCACGACAAATTCCACAAGATAGTATTTTGAAGACATTGATTATGATAAGATAACAATGCTTGAAGTAAGAGTAACGATTATCAAAGCTGTGACGTTATATGTTTTTATACATGAAGATGAAATATGTTTAGTCTTGAATGTGGTTGTACAAAAAATATTTTTTATGCTCGAGTTCAGTGTCGTATCACTCACCTCAAGTTTTATTATAACAAAATGGTTGAAGTCATACATGATGAAAAATTATTGATGCACTTCTTTCAAGACAATTTGGATAGAACATCACTTAGCTGATACATTAGATTAAACAATATAAAGGTTTGAAGATGGAAAAAAAAATATGGATTTTTTAATGTAGTATAATTATAATATAGATATTGTTCATGACAAAGAGAGCCTGTATCTTATAGAAAAAGAAAAGGAAAAAAACCATGTAAAAGTACCTTCAAAGATGATGGTGAAAAATGACATATTCCTTAAATTGGCAATAATAATGACCATGCATAAGCTTAACGACTCATTATTAAAGGGTAATTACTAAAAATAAGGTATGTTTGACCATAGAAAAGGCAAGACTTGGTTATAGATGCTACTACTAGAAATAGTACATCAATCATGGTATAGTTGGCACTATAAGAAAACAATATCTTTATCCACTCAAAGAGATTTTAAACACTAATCAGTTTAAAAGATATTTCTAATGAAGTTTATAAAAAAATTGGACAAGGTTGTCACTAAGATAGTAGAAAAAATATATAAGTGACAACCAATAATATATTAAGAAAGTAAAAGTTAAACCTAATTCCAAGAACATACATGAAATTAACCACCTATAAATAAGATAAAGGTGTTTATATCTTAGTCTACACTTAAGAAACATAAATAAAAGAAATAGGTTATGTAATATTAAGGTAAAGAACAAATAGTTAAAGAACACAAAGAATCCAACTTCATGTATTCATTATAAATAAAAAAGGACATTATATATATATATATATAAAGAGAAAAAATCCTAAAAAACAAGTAGCCGTTATCTCTTACAAACCAAATAATAGTTGAATAAAATAAAGAAAACATTAATGTACAAAAAGAAATATAGGTTGCCATTATAAAGTTTAAATTATTTACCATAAATATCATCAAATGCAAAGAACATCAACTTAATGAAGAAAATTAATTATTGATATTGATTATTTTATGGATGAGGATACATTAGAAGAAAAGTCTAACATCTTTCTATAAGGAAATTCATTTAAAAATAAGGAAAAGGTTAACGAATTTTTAGTATTGATGCAATAACTAGATGAATAAAACATTATTAAAAAAGATTAAAAAAATACTCCTTCAAACATAGAGTTAAGTAATCATGATGACATCGTATCAACCAATATTTTCTCTCTCCTACTATTTTAAAGCCAATAGTGGTTATAAATCATCACCTTAGACCTGACTAATTGCCTTATCTCAACAATGACTACAAAAATAATATAAAAACGCTAAAATGATCAAAATTGACTTATTAAAACATGTGTATTACCAACTGCAACTCTAGCCTTTTCAAATTAATAGTGGTTGTAATTCATTACCTTAAACCTCTATACATCATAGTAACTTTCAATAATGTGCTAAAGTAAAGCATTTTGGTTGATAATTGCATAGCACTTAATATCATAACTTTGACTTTGATTAATAAGATCCGCCGTAAGAACATTAATATGATTCCTTTTAAATTAGTTATGATAGATTTTGTATAAGGAATAAGAGGAACTATATAAGTGTTGACAAATTTTATAAGAGAAATAAAGGAAACCATATGAGTGATATATATGGGTCTAATGACGGTTTATGACCTCTAATATAAATTTCTTCATGGTTGAATCAAGGACAAGTTATAATGTTTTCTTGAGCGAGACTGAATATACGCTAAAATTTATTTGTCATTATCCTTACATCAAACTTTGATATTTTGATTATAGATGGGTCAATTGAGATAGTTAAAAGTAAATTACAATCAATTCATGGATGATGTATACATGCCTATGTATAGATGATATAGGCTTATTTTAATTCATAGGTGCAAATAATTAGATCACCCAATTGACTTTTTAGTAAGCATGAAGATAATACAAATAGATACTAACAATAAACTTTGTTAGGCCAAATGAAGTGTAATTAGAAGGTTATGACTAAAGATTCAAAACATGCTAACAAATGAGTTATTATAACATATTTTCTTATTTTGAGGCTTTTAATGACGCTTGTAAACACAATGTTTATCTGTTTAGGAAATGAAACCAATCGCAAACCAACTTTTATAATGCATATTTACATAAAATTCTTTATAAAAAAAATATTGTATCACTATTACACACTTATAAAAAATTATTTTCCCTAGAATTATGATAAAATGTCTAGTTTAAATAAAAGTTTGGTTGAGCATCCATTACTAATCATGCCTGGTTTCAGGCTATATAAATGACTTTTATAAAAAAACAATATCTATAAATATGATTGATCATGTGAAAAAAGAAATTGAATGGCTCTTAAAAGCTATATTATTAGGTCAATAAGATATCTTGAGCGGATATCTAACATAATGCCATTATTAAAAATATGAAAATTATGCATATTCATATATTTATCAACCTTGTTCTAGTAACTTTATAAGTTGAATATTGAATGTCAATGAATGGTATAATGATTGATTCATAAATTAGAAATAAAATTCTTAATTTTATATATGACTATTTAGACCATTACCAAATCTTCATTATAGATAAGGGTGGGTTAATCTAAAATTTCATTTAGATGTCCTTGGTCAATAACAATGTTTTAATTGATTGTAATCCAATTTGGCTTATTAAAGAACATTAATGTTAATTACCAAATAATGATGAATTTAATGTTCCTTGACATGATCAACCATAACATAAAGGTTTACATTAATGATATGGTAAAATCAAACCCCAAACCTATCTATCTAATAAATTGTAATGTGTGGAAGTTAAAAATTTATGATGGATAGTAAATTAAAAAGATATAAAGACTTGAGAATTTTTAGTGTAAACCTCATACCTATCTATCTAATAAATTTTAATCCTTAGAAGTTAAAAATTTATAATGAATATTAAATAAAAAAAACATAGAAATACTTGAGAATTTTTAGTGTAAACCTCATATGAACCTAATAAAGTTACCATGAGATTATATTAAACTTGTACATGACATAAAAGATGGAAATAGAAAATGAAAAAAAAGAGGTCCATAGGACTTAGTTGAGAAGTTAATATGGTCTATGTAGGGATGACACGATAAAACTAGATTTTTGTTGTGTAAAATGACCTATTGATTGGTTTTATACTAACAACAATAAGGCTAATCCAACTATAAAATTAGGTTGAAACTATATGAGGGGTCTCCTAATATATTTTTCTATATTTGGGTAAGAGTTTAGGGCTATTAGAGTTTGGTAAGTCCATAAGAAATTATCAACAATTAGAGAAAAAAATTAAGAAATTCATTAATGGTATTTTATTAAATAAATGAAAAACTAAAAAAACTTAGTTCTTCTTCCTCAAAATATAGCTTACAAGAGTAGTGGAGGGAAATAGAGGAGAAGAAAAGAAATATTTTAATTTTTTTAAGTGAAACAAAAGAATTATACAAAATAAGGATCTAAACATATTTAAAATAAGAATTTAAAGGGACAAAAGAAAGAGGACAACAAACTTTGACTAGTTATCTTTTGATGTTCAAATTATTATCAGGTAAAGTGTTTAGATCTCGTCCATACTAAATTGAACAAAAGTTAATTTATTTTGAGTAAGACCCTACCAAATCAAATTAGGATTATTGGTATAAATTAGGAGAATTATAAAAATTTATTAAATTAAGGCAATTGAAGTGGGAAACTTTTTTGTTTAATGTTAATTCATGGTAATAGGAAGACATAATTATGATGGGAAGAAAGAAAAAAAGGGTTGACTAATAGGAAAAGATATGACAAAGTTTTTAGGTCTTTTTTTTGTGATTGTGTAGGATTAATGTGGATTATTATTACTTAGATAATGTTGTTCATTAAATGATGTTATATTTGTTGTGATGGTATCCTTGGTGTAATTAATATGTATTAAGTTTTATATATGAAATTCTTCATGTTAATGAGGTTAAAATATAAAATTTATTGGAAAAAAATTAAACTCAAGATATAGAAGGGTATGTTTATATTGAATGATAAAATGAAAACATATTGTTCAAAAAGTCATTCAAATAAAGGAGTAATATAATGTAAAAATTAGAGCCAATGAGAATTGAAAAGGGACTTTAATTGATGGTTGATGTATTTACAATCATAATGTTTCCTATTACAACATGAGAGGCTAAAGGTTTAATACAACACCACAATCATAAGCCGAAGGAGATGTTAACACTTTGATACTCTTATATCAAATCAAGTAACTAATTTTTCAATAAATATGTTAGGTTTCTTCCTTAATATTTGATATGTGTGTAATTATTATATCATGAGAGTTACCTTTTTGTTTCTATGTTACTCACATGGTTTAATTACATGATTATGAATTTCCTTTATATTAATTAATGAAGATGTAATTTTGATATATTCATCTTTTTTGTAATGTAAAATTGGGTATAATTAATGTCAAGATTAATAATACTTGTATCACTTTTGTTAAGAATCTCGTAATACACCTTTAAAATGTTATGTTCTTTTTTAGTACCGTTTTAAATCATATAAAATCTAACTCATAATGTCTTCCTATAATTTTTGCATCATGCTTTATAATTGTTTATTAATTATGGAAATTGAATAAAGTCCAAGATAATTAGAGTATAATTATTATGAAAAAATATACTATAATGGAAAAGGATAACTTGATAAAATCCAAGGGCAAAGGAAAATCTACCTGAGATATGGTATCCCTAGTATGAATTATAAAGAGTGTGAAGAAAATAGGTTGTGAGTTTTTTTTAAGGAGGAATATGCAAAGATTTTGATTTATGTTAAATTATAAAAGTAAGAGGCTTTGATTTATGTTAAAGTGATAAAAGAATTATGAGAGGATTGTTCCACCTAACTATTATTAAAATAAAGAAAAATCTTGGTGAAAGGTTGTACACTTTATTAGGATAACAAGATTGTGGATATGAGGTGATTTTGAAGAAGAATTCAAGAATCAATTATACTTTATATATCATTGTAAAATAAAAGAGCAAGAGTTTATTGTTTTATGATATAATGATATGTTGGTGTTTAATTATGAGATAAGGTTTCATGATATTTCTATGTTTCCTTCTCATTACATTCCCATAAAAAAAACATATGATAGAGAAATTACATGGTAGATTATAACAAGAGTTGGAAAAATAATTATTTTATTATAATTTAAGATTGTGAGAGAACATGAAGCATCTTAGGATATAAAGGTATGTATTAGAGAGTCCCAACAAAACCAAATAAAGTTTTTAGAAAAGAAAGATATTGATTTCTTTTTAGGTAGACCCCTTTCCATGTAAAAGTAAATGGTGATAATTAAGTCAATTCAAGAAGGAAAGAAAAGGCATTACTCAAGAAAGGTTAGTCATTGGGTTATTACATAATACAAGTAAAGGGTTATTTAAAGGGAAATCAAACCTTAAAGGTAGTTATATTAGAGGGGCTTTAGAAGAAAAGACCATTACTTTTCCTCATTATGTCTAATACAGGTAAAGGCATTCGAGAGACTATTTAACATTAACTTATCGTTGTTATATTTGTATATAAAAGGGGCATATATGGTAAGATTCTCTATATTTAGATAATTGATGTTATTATTGTGGAAGATAAGGACATTTCAAGAAATATTGCCTCAAAACACCTAAGTATGTTTAGAGATAGAGATGACCAATGCAAAGCCAATAACAATATGTTATTGTGGTTAAGTCTGGAAGGCCAACTTAGTTAGGGGCTAGTGGTAATAGATGACAACCTAGAGCTCAAGGGGATAAAACCTAAGGGCTGGTTTTCCACATGACTCAAAAGGAAGTTAGGACTGCATTGAATTTTATAATAGGTAAATTAATATGAGAGTCTCTACATGCTTATTGTTTGATTGATCCTGGTGCTAAACTTTTTTATGGTAATAAAAATTGAAATTAAAAATAAAAATACAACCATTTAGGTTAGAAAATAGGGTTCATAATTAGATACCTTTAAAGGATGTTGTACTTGTGTGATATATGTTTAAGGAAGCTAAAATTAACATTCAAGGATGTTAAAAGGTGAACTAATTACCTATAAAGTTGTTTTTATTTTGATCTAATTTTAGGAATGGATTGGTTGAGTACTTATAAGGCTTAACTGGATTGTTGTGCTACAATTATGACCCTTTAGAGATTGAGGAAAGGATGTAAGTCATATCTTGCTTATATATTGGATTTTAAGAAGGGTGGGGTAAAATTGAATAACATTCTTATAGTAAGAGAGTTTCTGAAATACTTGTCAGGATTACCTTAAGAGAGGGAGGATGAAGTTTCTATTCATGTAGTATTTGGTACATCTTTTATAACTTAGTCTTTTTATAGGAAGACACTTGCAAAGATGGCTAAATTGAAATTCTAGTTATAAGAACTATTAGACAATGGGTTTAGAAGCCTAAGTAATTTTCTATATAGAGCTTCATTGTTATTGGTAAAAAATAAAGATGGGGTCCTCTAACTTTGTATTGACTACAAAAACTAAATAAAGTGACATTGATAAAATAAATATCTATTTTTATGGATAGATATTTTGTTTGATCAACTTAATGGAGATACAATATTTCAAAATATAAACCTGACATTAGGGTATTATAGTTAAGATTTTAGGAGCAAGATGTTCTAAAGATCATGTTCAAGACTCGTTATGGACATTATGAGTTCCTAGTAATGTCATTTGTTTGACAAATACATTAGTTGTGTTTATAGATTTGATTAATTGAGTCTTCTGATCTTACTTAAATTAGTTTATAGTAGTATTTATAAATTATATGTTTTGTAGTTCATATATAGAGCATGAACAACATCTAAGACTCATATTGCAGACTTTGAGAGATCAAACAATTGTATGCCAACTTGAATAAATATGAGTTTTGCTAAAAAAAAAATTATATTCTTATGCTACAACATATCTTTAGTAGGGATTTTGTAGATCTCAAAAAAGTTAGAAGAGTGTTGAAATGGAAAAGCTAGTAAATGTCATAAAAAGTTATAGTTTTATTACGTTAGCAAGGTACTACAAAAAAGTTCATAGAAGGATTTTCAATCATAGAAATGCCTTTAACACAAAAAAAAAAAAAATTAAAAAAAGTAAGGTGGGAATGGTTAAAAAAGTGTGAACAAAGCTTTTAAGAACTACAAAAAAGGCTTACCACTTCTCTAATTTTAACATTTCCTTTGGGATCTATAGAATTTATGGTTTGTACCGTTGCCTCAAAGAAGAAATTGTGTTGTGTTTTAATGCAACATGGAAAGGAGATCATATATGGATCAAGACACCTAAAGCCTTATGAAGTTATTTAGTTAATGATTAAGAGTTAGTGGTATTTATCTTATGGGTATAAAGACACTACTTATATAGGTCTCAAGTGTAGACTCTTATTGACCATAAAAGCTTATGGTATCTCATGTCATAAATGGAGTTGAACTTACAATAAGGGAAGGAAGGGAAGTGATGTTATTAGGGTTATTTTGGATCATTTAATGAACACTTTTCTTACCTATAAAAATGACATACTTATTTGATAAATTAAAAATGAATCCCTTAAAATATGTCTTTAATATGTAGACAAATAATTTTGTAGGATTCATGGTTCATCAATAAGGCATACGGTGGATAAAAAAAAATATAAGTAATGATGAAAGCAAAACCTCCTTAAAATATGAAAAAAACAAAGAACCTTACTATTAAGATCCCTTTTTAGAAAAGGTTCCTTACAAATACTGCAAAAAAAATTAGACTAATTACTAGTAATAACTCTAAAGAGTTTTAATGGACTAAAAAACAATAAACTGGTTTTAAAGATTTCACATATGTTCGGTGTTGTGGTGATCATCATGGATTAGAATTTTAGGTGTTGTGGATAGAATAAAGAATTTTTATCCTTTACCAATTCAAAAGATTTGAAGTCATTGCCTAGTATTTTGGTCATTAGGAACTATAATTGATTTTGAGCGTCTGGATAAGAGGATTAGTTATATATAGAGATGATAACATCATCCCTAGTACACTCTATTTAAGATAAATTATATGCAACTTATTAAGGTTGGGTGAATGAATTTTAATGATACCCTTAATATGAACATCAATCATCTCCTAAATCATGTTATAAGGAATAGAAGGGTGAATGCAATCACCATCCATTTAGAGGATAGTCAACAAGGGGTAATTTTAAGATTGAATATTAATAAGTTATTTTATATCCTTGTAAAAAATTTATCTCAAACCATCTTTAAGGTTGTAATTATGTAATTAGTTAGAGACCATTAGGAATATTACAAACTACATTGCTAGTATGGACATGATATAGACTACAATGAAGAATTCCCCTAATAAGTCTAAACTTTTTGCCTTTCAGTAAGTTATTAGTTAAAGATATCAAGATAAAGAATTAAAAAAATATACATTTTAGAAAATGAAGCTAGAGGTGTGCAGGTATTAGCAAACTATAAATGTTCCACCAATAAGATCTTAGCAAAGATAATCTATTAAAAAAAATAGAAACTATAATGCTTTACCCTATAATTATATGTATATTTTTTTATAATGATGAGTCTTCTTTAGTCATACAAACTATATCTGCTTAGATTTTAAAAGAAAAAGAAAGACTACTAAAGAGATATAAAGAAAAAGAACAAAAAGAGAATGGCTCACATTGAAAGTCAAGATCTAAATAAGGAGGAAATTAATATTTTACATATCTATATGACCTTATACCAAAACAAAGTTGAACAATATGTTTGTTGACCTCTTCGTTCACTATTAAAGAAAAAAATGTTAAAAGTTATATGCCCACTTTGAGGTGATAAAAGAGTATCTCCAGACTATGATATTGTCATAACTTACTATAAATATATAGGATTCCTTCTATAAAAGAGCTTAATCAAAATTATATTGAAGGGGAATAACTCAATAATTACAAAAGTTAAAAGATTATAACAATTTTTTTAAATTAATTATTATATTTTATTATCTTTACCTTTTTAACAATTATGGTGTAAGATGCTAAAACATATTTTTTTTAATGATAAGACTCTATTTGTTTTTCTTTTAATGAGATAATGTGTTTTCCATTCAATCAGGTCTTTTTTTACATAATTATTTTTGCTCCATTCAAACACATATACTTGTAAGAAACACTTTTTTTCTTTTAAGAATCCTGAAAGCAAGACTTTAATAAAAACCTAAGACACATTTAAATACATCCAATAACTTTCAGGTTTATCTATAAATTATGGGTATTTTTTCTCATTTTTTTATCCATCACTCCTTGATGGAATATGGTTGTAGAGCATAAGAATTTTCACATTTTAAATGTTATTCATACCTTATTAACTCAATCTTCCATACCACTTAAATTTTAAGTAGAAGCATTATTTATGATTATTTATTTGATTAACCATCTACCTTTCCAAATTCTAAATTTTGATTTTTTGTATTCCTAACTATTTGATGTTGCTTTTATGTATAACATTATTTATATATTTGACTATGTTTGTTTTTTATTACCATTAACTAAATAGCACAAGTTTACTATTAAATCTGTTTGGTGTGCTTTTCTATGATATAGTCATGTCTATAAATGTTTTTTTTGTGTTATGATTTAGCTATTAATAAAGTTTGTATTTCTCAAAATATGCGTTTTTAAAGTCAATAAGTTCTTTTAGTCTTACTTTTCATTGTTCCTTTTTATTTTTTCTTCTTAATTTTGATGATATGTCAAGTTATATTAAACATTTTAAGTGAGGAATAATATATAAAAAATGTCATATACTAGTCTTATTACTTGACCCATCCCTGACACTTGATCTTGTCCTTGTTGAACCTGATTGATTCTTTTAAATTTCATATCCTTCATATAGGTATAAGTTTTTTTATACAGTTTTTCAAGTTACTCTCAATATTATTATTGTACCTATGTCTAACTCTTAGACTTCCATTTAAACATGTTAAAAATAATATGATAAGAGCTTCAAGCTTTTTCGGACAATCACATTTGAGATATTATTCCTTGTCTTGATAGCATTAAACTTATTAATTTTAAAAATGGCTTTATACCATAAAGTTCTAGAATGATGGTTCTAATACAAGGTATAAAACACATCCAGTGGTTTTTAGGAACCTCAAGAGTGTTGGTTTGATAATGATAAATGATTACACCTATGGCGAAGATGAATATTTTCACACTATTATGGCTTTTGTTGCTTTGAAAAATTTAACATAGAAGTATGAAGAATGCATTTTATATATATATATATATTAAAACAGACACTATATACTTGATTTGAGAAGTTTTATTCTATATTTCTTGATTTTGATTTTATTAAGAGTTAGTTTGACTCTTCTCTCTTTCTTTGAACATTGTTACCATAATTACTATTTTCTTGTATACATGGATGATACTATTATTATAGGGTTTTGTTTTCAATTGATAGGGCAACTCAAAACATATTTTAATATTTTATTTCATATGAAAGATCTTGGTACCCTATAATATTTGTTACTCTTGAGGTAAAACATGTTATTCATTTTATACAAGTTCCTTGTTATTCTAGTTTTATTATTGTATAACTTATCTTTTATTATCTCAAAGGTACTTCTAGTTCTAAGTTATTCTTTTTAATATTTCTTGATAATGCTCTTATTTCTTCAAAGATTAAAAAGTAAGATTAAGTTTATAAATTCTCAGTTGATTATGAATACTATGAAATGTCATTCTTGTTTGGCTTTTGGGTCTATTAGGTGAACTTTATATCTCTTAATTTATTCTTACTCTTCTTTATATCATTTACACTAATGTTATTCAAATTACTTATAATATGGTCTTTTATAAGTGCACTAAGATATTGAAGTGGATTGTCATTCTATTTATAAAGTATTTAACCAAGATGTGATCACTCTCTCTTATATTTCTATTGAGTTATAAATGATTGATATGTTCATTAAAGCTTTATCTTGTCCTTAATATTAATTCATGGTTGATAAATTGATACTTTATGATCCACCGATATCAATTCAAGAAGGGTTGTTAGTTGTAATATCTTGTTTTAGAAAGACTTAATGATATACAATTATTTGATTTAAGAAGTTTGATCTTAAGGAGATTAATTAAAAGACAATTAATTGTATATACCTTTTTAGAGAAATTATAATTATGGTCCAATAATTATTGTAGGATGCAAATATGTTAATAATTGACAATCTAAAAAGAATAAATGTTGTATTGAGAGGTATTCCAATCCCTTTAACATTTACTAGATTTCTTGGTATATGTGAGAGAATCAATATTTTTAAAAAAAAATATATAACAAAGGCTCTTATTATTTTTATCTACCATACTATAAGAATATTGAAGGTGACCAATTATAATTTGTTTTCTCAAAATACTATCTCATTAGGCAAAATGGTCAAGATCTATCTGATATTGCCTATCAACATTTTTTTGTAACTGATTGTCTCAAACAAGTTCCATCTTAAGATAGAAATGACAAATGATGTAGATAATTTGGTAAATATCTCATCTAAATTTTCATAGTTAATAAGGATAAATGAAAAGTTTTTGTGAGGACATATATTAATGAAACTTACCTTTTAGCTTAAAGATGGAATAATAATATTTGGTCGACATAGAAGCATAGCTTATTCATTATCCATGTACATAATAGGGGCATAATTCCTTTTCCTTTTATCTTAATAGTATTATAGAAAGAATAAAGGTTCATCTCTTTCAAATTTCTCAAGAATAACAATTTTTATTATTATTTATTTATCATTACGATGCAAATCAATAATTGGTATAAATCCTCATTTTATAAAGCTTAATGTATGGTTGTTTTCCATGTTTATTTTATGTTATAATAATAGTAAGTGAGTTCTAATCATTACATAAATCAATACTCATTTTTTTTTTAGAAAGATGTTAGATAAATTAGGATTGATTGTTATCAATGGATGAGAAGTACAAGTATGAGAAACTACACAATAGAAACATATTAAAAACATATTATAGATTAAAAGAGGGATAATTTAGTAAAATGAAACCAACGTGTTCTTGCTATAACTTTATGTGTAGGCCTTTTACTTAACCTTCAAACTAGTTTCTAAATATATATATTTTTTATTTCCTTGACTTTATGACTTTTCATTAATATTTTTTCTTCCATTTCTTCAAGAAAATAGTTGAAATGATTAAGTATTTGCATAATCACATATCTTTTACTTTTAGGATATAGATGGGCTTTCTATTCTAACTTTTAAATAGAGTTAATAACTCCCGGTTTATAATTATTTTTATTTAAATTAAATCGATATCCCCTCTCTCTCTCTCTCTTATATTTTATACTTTTTAGTGCATGCTTTTATATATTATTTTGTTTTTAGTTATTTTTTATTTTTATAATATTTTTTCAAATATTATATTTTATTTATTAATTTATAAATATTTTAAAATGTATTCACATCATTAATACAGTTTCTATTATATTCAAAACTAATTAGGAATTCTACCATAGGTGCTAAACCAAAAGGTACTGTGAAGATAAGGAATGTTTTTTATATATATATAGTGATAGAATATAGAAACACTCTATAACTCTAAAAGGTGTGATTATCTTACATTTTACTATGAATTAACTTTTTATATTTTTTTCATTTTAATTTTTAACGTATTTTAATAAGATGTGTACATAAAGTTTTTAATTTATTTGTAATACTTCTATGTAAAGAAAATATTAAAAAAATATTTATTTATTTTTAAAAAAACATTTAGTACGTAGTTGAGTTTGGACCAAATAGTTATTCCTACTCAAAACGACAGACTTTCAGATGCATCTGATCCAATCCAGTACAGAGGAGTTATTCAGACGATTGTATCCTTAATTTACTCAAAAGACAACAATTGTTGCTAAACAAGAAAAAATAAAACACAAATTAGCAGAGTAAAAAATTGAAACCTCCATTGAAACAAATAAAATACTGTTCTGTCATTTTTCTCGATCCCTCCTTCTCTTTACATCTCTTCTCAAAAGCCTCCCTTCAACGAGGCCCATAGGAGAGACATTGAGAGACAGTTTAGCACTCGTAAGACAGAGGCCGGCCCCAAGAAATATATAATTTTTTTGCTTGAAACCTTGAAGAGAGTCACGCTAGAGAGAGAAAGATCTATAATTGCCACCAAGTTCAGTTTTTGTGTGGATTGATTGACAAAAAGGTAACAAATTTATTATTTTTGATTAAAACCCAATTTGGAGGCTACCTGTTTGTTGTTGTTATCTCTCTATCACCACTAGAATTTATGTTGGGCTGTCACTTTAGAAAAATATCTCACTCAGCTGTCCACTCTCTTGCACCTAACGGAAAAGAAAGGAAGAGAAGAAAATCATGTTTTACTTTGAGTGTAAATTTATCTTTATTGCCTTGTTAAAGAGATTTGCTATTTGGGTTTTTTTTAGATCTTAAATTGTGATGGGTGTATCGTGAATTGTGTTGCAGAGTTGGTTTTGAGTCTGAGATATGCATTTATAGAGACGCTTTCGAGGGTATTTGATTTTTCCGTGGGGGAACTGAAAGTGGGCTTTTTGTTTCTTGGGAGAATGTGGAGGCTTCTGGCTTGACTCTGTGTGCTTAAAGTGGGTGTGGAGGAAGATTTTTTTTCTTCATAGAAATGGCTGATGCAGCTGGGTTAATGGAGGCTGCTGGGGCTAGATTTAGTTCACTGGAGTTGATCGGTAGAGGATCATTCGGTGATGTTTATAAAGCGTAAGTGTTCATTTCTTGTTTAGTGTCATGTGGTCTTAAAAAATTGTATCTAGTGTTGGTTACCTTTGTGTTGAGGGAATGCTTGTAAGTAAGATTATCCTCTGTTCTGTACTTTTGGAAATAGCGTGTTTCAATATGATAAAAGGTTTTCTATAATTACATAGTGGCTTTAAAAAGTGGATCATTTTTCATGCTTGCAGCAACTAGATAGCAATTATCCTGCTTATAACAGTTAGAAACTCTAAGCATTTCGAAGGGCTTGATTCGTTAGAAATCTGTACAATGCAACTGTAGATTGTGTGGGAACACAAGTTGTCAATTTTGGAGTTGTGTAACCACATTGGAGCATTAAGGTGGTGGGAACCTATTACACCAGGGAAATTCTAGCTCATACTCTGGCATTGTCAAAATCACCTATGAAAATGAATCAAAAAAGTGTATCAAACACAAAACTCTCTAAAGGATTAAGTTATTTTCATGAATGGTTTCTCACAACAAGATAAACTAAGCTATCATTAGGTATAATGGAAACTACAGAAATTATGACGGTAAATTAAACTCTCAAGTCCTTGCTGATAACAGGAACAATGATTCTTCACATCAAGGTGTTATGGAACATGATCTGTAGAAGAAATACAATTCCATTTTGTTTAATCCTGTTATTCATATTTAGCTGAATTATTGAATAATTTGGAGAAAAAAATCTGTTCTCTGTTTTGGTTATTTTGAAGATATTACATCTTCTTAAGCATGTTTGGTTATGGCATAGAAATTCCTTTACATGATCAAAGTATTGTGCTATCAGAAACTAAAACACATTGTTGTTCCTGAAATATATACATAATTGTGTTATGTCAGAGTTGTATGAATCTTTATTCATTGGCAGCCATTATGGCAAGCTATTTTTATATTTAAAATGAAGCTTTGCCAATTGAATAACTATCTAAAGAGTGTACATGATGTAATCATGGCTGCTGATACCTTTCTAATTTGCAGGTTTGATAAGGAGCTTAACAAAGAAGTTGCCATCAAAGTTATTGATTTGGAAGAATCGTAAGTATGCTGCGATGATTATTTTTCTGTTTTCAATCTGCTCTTTGCTATCAAAATAAAATAAAAAATCATATTTGATTTCTAGTCTTTGCCCCAGAGGTTTCTCTCTGTGTCCATGTAAAAAATAAGTTTCCTGGCCTGAGAGAAACTGAAGGACACCTCAGTTTCCCATTATTCCCTAATTCATGATTGTTCCGTAACTATACTGAAGAGATGTACTTCATTGAACTTGACCAATTAAGTTCTGGGTTTAAAGCATTTGAACCTCACTTCACTGTATTATAAGCAACCATAGACTATGGGTTTTTTTTTCAAGTAGATCCAAGTTGGTTGTTAACCATAGTGCCACTATTGCTGCTATCAATGTTTGGGAAAACTGACACATCTATGATATCAATTGAAGTTGAAGGTTTTTTCAATTTCCCATGTACCATAAAAGGAGACTAGTATTAGCAATAATATTTACAGATAAAAAAAGAAGATATTTGTGAATTAACAATGAAACATGCTCTGGTATCTGGCTATCTGCAGCTTCTTACTCCATATATGTCATGCCTTGATTTATAAGCTTTTTTTATTGCAAACAGACTGTTATTTTATATATATTTTTTCTCCTAAAATAATTTTATCATGCAAGCTTTGTAAACAGTATGAGACAGCTCTCTATTTTCTAATTCATACTTTATTTTGTCTTCTGCAGCGAAGATGAAATTGAAGACATTCAAAAGGTATTACCTCTTATTCAAGATAATCCATTTCTTATATGCAATGATCTTCTTCCTCATGTATCAACTTTCTTTGCCAGGAAATTTCTGTTTTGCAACAGTGCCGATCTCCATATATCACTGAGTACTATGGATCCTATCTTCACCAGACAAAACTATGGATAATTATGGAGTACATGGCTGGTGGATCTGTTGCTGACCTAGTAGGTTACTTATTGTTTATTTCCGTGCTGCATGAAACTAGTAATTTTTTCTTTGAAAGATTCCTAATAAGGCTTGTTTACAATGTTGATGCAGCAGTATTCAATTATTATTCATTTATAACTGAACCTCATAATTTCCTAGATAATGATTATTATTAAAATGCGAATACAATTTTTTATTCTTGCAGCTGCAATCAGGTCCTCCACTGGATGAAATGTCAATTGCTTGTATTTTACGGGACTTGCTGCATGCTATTGAGTATTTACACAATGAACAAAAAATTCACAGAGATATTAAAGGTTTTGTGAAAACATTATTCTTGCTTTTAATTTGTTTCATTCCTGTTAATTCCATTTACTTCAATGCTTGATCAAAACTGCTTGTCCACTGACATCCTTTGCACTAAATTTTGGCAGCTGCAAATATTTTGTTGAGCGAGAATGGTGATGTTAAGGTATTTTCTTTTTGCTTGAATAGGCTTATAAAGTCCCCTTTGATTATATGTGAATTGTGGTGAATTAGAAGAAGATATGTGTAAATATTGGTAGATTAACAGAATTTGCTTTCTTACTTTTAGTATTCCAAGTTACCGTGGTGACCTTGTGACAGGTTGCAGATTTTGGCGTTTCTGCTCAATTAACAAGTACTATATCTAGGAGAAAGGTACTGCACCTTATTCGACAAGCTTTGTTTTTCAACTATCAAAGAGTGTGTTGCTTATTGGAATATGCCTTGTGGATTTCCTGTTTACCATTTATTGCCAGTTCTCCTATTTTAGGACCCATTCCTTGTTAAAGTAGTGTGCACATAATTGCCACTGCGAAATAGTGATACAGCGGAAACTAGTTATGGCTTTCATAGAAAATGATAATAGATAATAATTCATTTTTCAAATTAAAACAATTGGAATCTATGTTCAACTCAGAAAATGAAAAAAGAAAGAAATAATTGAACGAATTCCTTTTTTAGTTGAAAAAATAAAGTGTCATTTCTATTGCTTTCTTTGGTTGCCTTTTATTTTAAAATGAGGTAGTAACAATATTTCCTGTTTGAATGAGTGGTGTGGTTTCCCTTTCAGTTATTATTCCAAGTTTTATCTGCAATGTGCATTTTGGGCCACAGACATGTTGACTGACTGTCTTTTTTATTTTCAAATTTTGCAATTCATGTTATCATTTTTTGGATGACATGAATTCATCTTCTGCAGATATTTTATCATTAACCATTTCTTTTCCCATTATTCAATTCAAGTTGTCAGCGCTCTTTGGATTGACTGGATCTGACTATCTTCTTTCTCATTTAATAATTTTTTGCTTTGTGCTGGAATCCAGTGGAGTGAAAAATTTGTTAAGCAGCGTGCTAATTTGGTTAACAAATACAGACTTTTGTAGGAACACCATTCTGGATGGCTCCGGAGGTGATTCAGAATTCAGAAGGATATGATGTGAAGGTATTTTTAAAGCAGTTTTTAGCCTTCCTTTTTTTTTTGTGATTTGTTTTGCTGGTGTTGTCATGACTCCGGTCACCGTCTCTCTCAACATTTGAGTGTGGCCATGCTGAAGCCCTTGCTTGATGCAGGCAGATATTTGGTCTCTGGGGATAACTGCTATTGAGATGGCAAAAGGGGAGCCTCCACTTGCCGATCTTCACCCTATGAGGGTTCTCTTTATCATACCTCGAGAAAATCCACCACAGGTTTTGCTGCATTTTTTAATGTCAAACTGGTCATTTTGAGATCCTATAATGATCAAATGTATATTTAACAGATGGAAGTATTATTCTCAACATTTTGTGTTTCTTGTGTAGCTTGATGAGCACTTTTCCCGTCCTATGAAAGATTTTGTCTCGTCTTGTTTAAAGAAAGTTCCTGCCGAGGCAAGTATATATTCCTTGTTTATTTTGTGAGTAATGGAGATATGATGGGTTTTCTATGACCAGTGTACTTAACTATTTAGGGCTAGGTTGAACTCAAGTCCAACTTGTCAATGAAATTTCATGGCATGCTTGTTGCTTCAAGTTCCCTTATTTTGACACACATGCAATCAATGCATGAGCAAGCAAAATACATTTAGAAAGTGGATCCTTTTCTCTGAGTTGTGTAGTGGCTTGTGAGGCAAAAATATGAAAATGAAAGCCATTTAGTTTTTCTCTGTTTATGCTTTTCTTTGAAAGAGGGGTCTTTATATTAAATGAAGAACCTCTATCAATGCAGCACTCTAGATGGTATAAACAAATCTAGTAACCATACGATAATTTTAAATAAACTTATCCATGTAGCCTTGTAGAACCTCTGATACTAGTTAACAGAAATGGTTCGAATGTCCTCCTCTTGCTATTACCTTTTCATATAGTGTAGAATACATTAATTACAGCATCTTTCTATATAGGTTAAGCTATATCTAGGGGGCTGTTATGGTAATATAAATCTTCCTATTTACTACTTATATTTGGTAATTACAATCCTGCTTTATTTCAGTATATTTCCCAATAACTGCAGCATGCTCTTTCTTACTGTCATTAGTCCCCATAACCCTAAACTTGGAAAGATGAAAATTTGGAGTTTGGATTTGTACTTGATTTGGATTTTTGTACCAAGTTCATTTAGCATTGTTCTTAAGAATGAGATCAATTTTATTCTATTTTTGGATGTTGAATGAACACGAAAAGAAAATTTGGCTGTGTTCTAAATTTACTAATAAGAGCTGCAAAATTTACAACTAAATTTCATAGCCTATGGTCCACAAATTTCATGAGAGACAGGGGGGAGTTAAAACAAGGGGAGAAGACAATGGGGC
The DNA here is from genome assembly GCA_025169955.1 of Salix arbutifolia. NCBI lineage: Eukaryota > Viridiplantae > Streptophyta > Magnoliopsida > Malpighiales > Salicaceae > Salix > Salix arbutifolia. Next base: position 13,092,391 of record CM045912.1, on the reverse strand, counting down.
TCTTTTGTGATTGCAGCATGTTTCCTCAAATATATTTATCAGCAAAATGAATATTGCAGATATAGTTCTTGCAGTTCAGTTGTTCATTGAGTTTTTGAATCCACTTCTTTGACGTGATCTTGTAAATTGCTTTGTTTGTGCTCATATTGAGTGGAGATCCTATGTTCCGGTCAGTAATTTGTTTGATTGAAGATTTTTTCACCTTCCATCAGAATTTATGCTCCTTGAGGACTGAAAAAGGGAGTTTGTGAGAACACTGAACCAAATTGACTGTATCCTTGCAGCTTTATCATCTTCAATTGTAGCATTCCTTTCAAAATTATGCGTAATTAGAGGGATCACAATTTACTTTTTTTGTTCTTTGTTTTCATGGTTGTTGCTGCCTGCTCAGCTGCTCCTGATTTTTTTGCACTGTACCATGCAACCATTATTCTTATTTCTTTCATGTCCAGTCTGTCCGATGACAATACTTTCTAGAATCATAACCACCTGGATGGGTTTGAGGATCTGCAAATAAGAATCCTTCCATGATTTCAGATTTTCCTAAGCAATGTAAACTGACCAGAAAGTTGAACTTTATGCCACCTAAATGCTGCTCTTCTGCTCTGAGACCTTTTTTTCCATATTGACACATTGGTGAAGTATCCATTAGCACTAGTAGATGCTTTTTGTTTGGTGTCCTTGCGCTCAATCACCTTGAGATATACAAGGATTGGTTTGCTTGCTTTGTACCCTAACCCAATGAAATGAGTTTAGCTTTTGGTTCTTAATTTTATTGTCATAAAAAGCCTTACACAATCCTCTAATAAATTTGAGAATTTTGGAAGCAATTTAATGCTATGTCATGATTAAGATTCTTGTCTTTCATTTTTCGATTGAACCTGATGCTTGGCTTTCTTGTAGTATGAATTTTATCTTGTCTCTTTGTTCTCTTTTTTCCTTTTTTAATCCATGTTTCTGAATGTTCTGATACACTTTAGTTGATATGGTAATAATGTGAATTTAATTTTTCTATTGTTTGCTGAACCTTATTTGCTTTCTTGTATTTTGAATTTCCTTTTATTGAATTTCAGAGGCCAAATGCTAAGGATCTTCTTAAGCACCGGTTTATTAGAAATGCTAGAAAGAGCCCAAGGCTTCTGGAAAGAATAAGGTGTGATATTTTGCTTTTGTCCGTTACACTCCCACCAAAACTAATATAGTTTCCAAAGTTTTTCCTTTTCCCTTCTTGTCTCTCCCTGTTTTTTTTTAATCGCTATTATAGATATTGAGATGGTGCCCCATTGGTTATATAAGGTTTAACAAGGCATCTTGAAATGTGCTTAATCTTGGCTCGGGCACTGTTTCCTGTAACAGTGCCTGGTTATTATTTTTTTTTAAATATTGAAAAATGATAAACAGATACAACTTTCTAACACAAGTCAGCATAATAATTACATTCTTGTTGTCATCCTGATAGAGAGCGCCCAAAGTACCAAATAGAGGATGAAGAAACCCCCAGCAATGGCGGTAAAGGAATAGGGGAGGGTTCTGATACTGTGAAGGTGGCAAGAGACATAAAGACTGATGGAACTGTTCGAGTCAGGTTGTTTTCATTTCTTTATTATTTGTTGTCTTCAGAGTGCATGTTTTTATTCTAATGGACTGGTTTAATTTGCAGTGGTCAGGGGAAACCCTTCAAAAATGCTGGATGGGACTTCAGCATTGGTGGATCACAGGCTACAGGAACTGTTAGAAGTGCTGCAAGACCACCTCAGGTTAGAGAAAAGAAAACAGATATTTCATACAATAAGGATGCCCAAAGAAGAGCTTCAGAGAGTGGTAACCATTTGATGTCTGCATCTGGAAATGCACGTCAGGAATCACTAGATTTATCCCTTGGTAAAGATGCTAGGGATCCATATTATGATGATCATCAAAATAATTCACTTGATGGTGTAAGTTTATCTCTCTTATCATACATTATATCAAGAGTGAAATCTTCACTTGTGTTTTGTGGGCTAAGAATGGATATGGTTTTCTAATTTTTATTTTTAAAAAAAAAATCAATGAAGAAATCAGTCGTACTAAATATTCAAATGCTAATGGCCAACATCAACATGATTGGGGAAATTGATATGCCTAAGCACAAGGCATGGCATTCCTCTGGAATGTTTCCACGAGACACTCGCGGCTATAATTTAATAGAAGTAAATGCCTATCGGCTGCAGACTGGATAGGAATTTAACATGGTGCTTAATCGCTTGGCGATTATAGCCACAGAAATTGAACTGCCTGGAACTCTAAATCAAACTTTTAATGTTGGCTGAAGTGCTCAATTTCCAGGATGATTTGTCCGTGAGTGGATCAGGAACTGTTGTCATCCGTACTCCTAAAGGATCTCAGTCTTCTGCCATATTTCGAGATCAAAGCAATTCGGTATGATTTCTGTCAACGTGTTTGGAAATTGAATTGTATGATGTGTATTGGCTTTCCCTATGCAACCCTTTTATTTTATCAGATTTTTATATTTTGTGCAGTCTAGTAGCACATTTGCATCTTTTGAAGATGCTTCTACCAGTGGAACTGTTTTCTATAGCCAACATGATGAATCTGATTCTCCTCGGACTCCTAAATCCAGATTAGGAATGCAAGAGACAACTTCAAGTGCCTCACTAGAAGACAGTGCACTAAATCTTGCTGAGGTTAGCGCTGTTGTTTTATTTTGAAATTCTAATTTCATCAGGCAGCTTTTAAATATTGCCCATTAATCATCAGATCCTGCTGAACTGGTCTTGAATTGTTATTTAGTATTTTCTCCTGTACTAACTGTCATGCCTGAATCAATCTTAGAACTTCCCATGTTGCTTGTTTTTGTTTTGTTTTTTTCTCCTCATAAAATTGGGTTGTCTGCCCCAACCTGTCTTGAAGATTTTGTCACTGGATCTTTTCTCAAGCTTTTGCTCAAAACATGTTTTTATTTTTGACTGATACTTGACCTTTCCTATTTTTGACAGTCAGAATCTCCACATGAACATGATTTTGCTCAAATCATTTTTTTTTTCAGATTCTTTACCTTTCCTTCTTTTGACAGTTTCATGTTCATGTGGAGATTCTGATCTGGAATCTGAGTTTGCTTGTGTTGACAAGCTTCTTGATTGACATGTCTATGCAGGCAAGGGCTGCGTTTCAAGGAGGGTTGAGGAAAGGAAATGATAGAGAAAGGTTTGTTCCAAACAAGAATAACAGTGATGGGCTGGAGAGCAGAAGAAGAGAGCCATTGACTAACAGCTCTGATTCACCCAGGTACATTATACTTAACATGTGGTAATGATTCTACCTGCATAAAAAGAAAAAAAAAAAAGGTTTTTTGCAAATTTCTGAAGGTCAACACTTCTACCACAGAAGTACTCGTGAATACTTTGCTGCGCCAAAAGCTTTTTCAAGATCACGCCAAGCAAGTGATGATGAAGAAAGTGCTAGAATAGCATCATCATCAGCACCTTTGTCAGTTTTGCTTATCCCATCCTTGAAAGAGGTGAGCAACCAATTGATTCTATGTATCAGTTTACAGATTTGCTTGACATAGGTGACATAATGTTGTCATTTCATGCATTACAATTTAGTTCCCAAGGTGTAAAAGTTGTTACAAAGTTCCTTTCTCACAACAAAATGAATTGCAAACAATGTGGTACAGGCTATGTGGTCAGTATGGGTCTTCAGATCATTTCTTACATCTGCCAAGAATTATATGAAATATGGAACAATTTGTTTTGCTTTTCCTCAATGAATTTCATACAACAAAACTGACCAGCTTGCTTTTCTAGTTCATAAAATGATTGTGCTAAGAGAATCTGTAGATCTCTCTGGTCTATTGCATTGGTAAAACGATATTTATGTTGTAATTTCCCGTGCTTACTAGACTTGTGCTATCAGAAATCTTTGATTCAAGTTTCATTGCTGATTTTGGTTTCATCTGTTTAATTTCTAATAGTGTGAACTGCATAATATAGGACGTTGCTGATGATTCAGAAGGATCAGCTGTGCATGCAGTAGCAAGTTCACTTGTAAATATGGAGCGCATAAAGCCCGGATCTTGTGACATCTTGGTCAGAAGTTTGCTTCAGCGATTGGCAAGGTTCAAAATTCTCTCCTGAACCCCCAGAGAATATCACTCTCAATGGGAATTGTTAGTTCAAATTACTGAAGTAAAATTGATTTCTGCAGCTCAAAAGAATCTTCACTGAAAGATCTGCAGGAGCTAGCAGCTCGCCTCTTGAGCAAGGGCAAGACAGCCTCAGAAGAAACCCAAAATGCAAATACAGAAGTTGACAACAAGAAAAAGCAACCGGCCAAGGAATCTAATTCAAGTTCCAATTTAAGCCCTCTTGCGAGGTTTCTGCTCTCAAGGTTGGTTTATTTTATTTTTCCTGTGCATGTTTAACCGGTTTATTTTATGGATATGCTGAGTGGTGGATGAACCTTTGTTCTTATGCAGATGGCAGGGACAAAGTTCTTGAAAATTTGAAAAGGAAGAGCTTGAAGGGTGGCTGAGTACATCATCTTTCATTTTGCAGTGTGTTACCTGTTTGCGCATTCTTTCAGATTTGATGTACATATCATTGTAAGAAAGTGTGCATTTATAATATTTTCTTATTAAGATTACTTGCCCTTTTCGTAGCAACATAATTGCTGTCTAATTAGGGGTGGGGTTTGCTATTGTTATATTAATTAGCAGTGTAATTTTATAACATTAATTGTATTTATAATTTACTTCTGGTATAAATTGTCCCAAATCTTGAGTCTGCCATTTAGTTTTCTATCCATTTCTCTTTTGCTTGCTTTGGTTGGTAAGAGCTTACACATCTGCCTTTCCTTCAAATCATTCTTCCGAGGAATGGAGCTGGAGTGTTCAAAGACTAACAAATATAAATCCACTGGTAGAGTCTGCATCAAAGCAGATAAAAAGTGTTGGAAAGCGCATTCCTTTCAATAAACAGTTTTCTCACTTGAAGGCCCTCGGGAACTAGTTTTGGGGCAAAATTCATTCTGGCAATAGAGACACGATGACCTAATAAACAAAATTTTTCAGTAAAAATGAAATCTTCCGAAACATAATTCTTGTGCTCAAGTTTCCACGATTGAACTATTTTTATAGGTAAAACTTGATAAGCTACGTAATTTACATAGCTGCGTGTAAGATCAAGACTAATAAACTATCAATATGGGCATTTCTTGCTTCACATTGCCAGTAGGACTGCAACAAAACGGAATGATCACATCTTGCTTTCATGTTTCAATGAACAAAAGACTTCCCAAGACTATCTTGGTGATGGATGAGCCGGTTTTTCATATCAAACCACAATCAAAACATGTCAAAATTGATGCCTCTTTTCTACTTCATCTACCGCGAGTAGGTTGCTTTGCCGGAGTCAGCTTTCGAAATGCAGCATGCATGATCATAACTGATAGGATGAGGAAAATTACAGAATGAGAAGGTAGGATTTCCCTCATCACACAAGAAGAAGAAGAAAGAGATCATGCCTGAAAAAAAAAGGAGAAAAATAGCATCTAGATTTTACCTGTGTAACTAACACCAAGTGCACAAAACAGAGCCATTTGAACGTTCAAACATATCAGAATAACTGCAGCAACTGCCATCACAAGATGATAAGATGAAGTCAGGTACAGAAAATAATTTTTCATTATCCATCAATTTGTCCTAGCTAAACTCATTTATGTGCTTAGAATTGTTAAAGAAGAAAAAGAAGGAACCGACTGGTCAAATAGGAGTGGGCATATGGGAGGTTAAGTACTATTCATCAGAATGTTTAAAGGATTAAGTACTAAGAAAACATAATCTTTAAGGGATTTAAACCTGTCCAAATCTACCAATTTTTGAGGTACAAGCAAGGGCTTGGAATGGAAGAGCACTCTATTTGCAAATAGCTTCACAATCAATCAATCATGAAAGCATTGGCCACAATTCTAACTCATATGCAGGACCTTGTTCATTCTTAGTTGAAAATTTGCTTTAATATTTTTTAAAGTCAAATTATGTTTTTACCTATCTTTTAGGTTGTTTTTAATCCAACTAAGTCAATTAAGTCTCATAGAATCAAACTCCATATGATTTAAATGATTAAGAAAGAGGCAGGGGAAACTGAATTCTGGTGGCCATGATTTTCTCAGAACAGTCTGCTATATCCCTAATATCCTTGAAAGCATCAACCATGTCTTTTTTAGCTACAGAAAAGGCCTGTTTTCCACAGAGAAAATGATATATGATAACTAAAGGAAAAGACTTGATCACTTACCACATTGTGCTGTTCGGACCATAACTTGCCGAATCACTGGATATCGATCCCACCCCCACTTATCACTACAGAACTTGAAAGTATCCCAAAGTGCCAAGCTTGATATCAATCCAATCAGAGCAAGTGGCATTTGATACCTGCAACCCCAAAGACATATAAAGAGTTAATTACCAGATAAAAAATTAAAAAAAAATCGTAAGAATATTACTTGTCATAAAAATCCCTCTCATTATCCTTTGGAAAACACAACCACATAAAGTCGGATCGTGGATGATGCAGGTTCAATGTTTGTCTTCCATACCTACTGAAGAATGATTTCGAAAGCATTCTAATTTCTATAGCAACTCAATAAATCACTAGACGTCCATAGGAACATCAAACACCAACTAAAACTCAAAAACATTGTTCAAATATCAAACTATTAGGCCAAATTTAGATAATCCTAATATAAGCCAAAAAAAGCATATAATTTAAACCCTAAGCAATGCTATAGTAGTCTACAAGCAACACAATTTACATACTTGAACATAAAAACCACACCCAAACTACAACTTTCCCCTCGAGATTTCTCAGCAACCACACGCACCGACAAAAAAAAAATCAAACTTTCTGATCTTTTCCGAAACAAAACCAGATATCAAAACGAAAACGCACAACAAATAAACGTAAAGAAACACTTACAACGTACAAGCGAAGAAGATAATGAAAAGAGAGACATAGTTTCTTGCATAACGTTTAACGTTCTCATTTGCCCGGAGCCTAGCCTGTTCAAACCCGGAAGGAAACGAGTAGGACCCGTAGTCCGCGAAAAACGACCGGGTCCAAGAAGGGGTTGGACCCGAGAAGTCATCGGCGGTGAGTTTAGAGAAAGGATTGAGAGTGCAGAGAGAAAGAAGTGTTAGAACATTGGAAAAGAATGGGATGAAAAGGCCAGTGACTGTTGTTGTGGTGGTGGTTGTCGAGGAGGTGGTGGCGGGAGCGGCGGAGGATGAGGAGTGGTGGTCGAGAATTTCGAGGTAGCCGGAGTCGCGTAGCCATGTGTCGAAGGTGGGGTCGGGAACGCTTAGAGATAAAGGGTTAGAAGAGAAAACCATAATCTGGTGAAGCCAAAGAAGAAGATTGTTGTTGTTTTGTTGGGTTTTGGGATTTCGCTCCTCTTCTCTTTATTAAAAAGGATTCAACCATTACCACTTTTGGTAAAATAATAATGAATTTCTATACCTCAGAAAGAATATATACATATATTTTGGTGAAGAATTTACTTTTATAAAATAAATTTTATTTATAATTAAAAATGAAATTAAAAAAAAAATCAAGAACCAAGTTTTAACTCATATACCTCATTTTGAGATTGTTTTATCCTTTTATTTAGCATTTCATATATTGATCATAAACTTTAGTTTTCATGTTATAGATTCTAAATTTTGAGAGAGTTATGGGACCTGAAATATTTTCTAGGAGTGTTTTTTTTATCTAAATTTTAATTAATATTTCTTCTTTTATTTCTTTATTAATTGTTTGCTATACTTTTTTTAAAATAATAATAATATATTTTTTTTAATTTTATGATGCATCAAAGAGATTATTGTAATTTATCTTTATATTTCTTATATTTTATGTAAATAAATTGTATATATATGATATATTAATAAAAATAAAATTCTTTTGTTCTTAACTAACTGAATTAATCTCTTAGATAGATAAATAAATAAATAAAAACATGAAAAATAAAATACTAATATATAAAACACAACACTTTGGCACCTAATTATTTAAGCTTAAAACATGTACGATAAATTGAGCAATAATTAATCTATAAGTGTGCATAGTGTTGCAGAAATGTTTTTCTAGGTTGGTTTTGGCTGTGCTTATATAATTAGGGTTTGTTTGAACAGCTGTTATTGTAGTTTTTTAAAATGTTTTTTGTGCCGAAATATATTAAAATAATGTTTTTTTATTTTTTAAAAATCATTTTTGATATCAGCACATCAAAATGATCTAAAAACACCAAAATATATTCATTTAAAATGGAAAAAAAAATTGAATTTATTGGAAACAGCGTTTCAAAAGCTGTCCCAAACAGCTTCTTAGTAGAGTTAATGTAAAGTATATATTTAATTCCAAGCAGTAGGTTTATTGATTAAAATTTTGTATTTTCATCAATATACTTTGTTAAAATTTAAGACCCATATTTAATAAAATTTATTCTTTTAATATATCAAATTTATATGAAAATATATTTTAAAAATTATATAAAAAAGATTTATTTTAATTAATATATAAGCTAGAAGGAAAAAAAGAAAAGGAGAGCATATTCCATCACTACATTTTCAAGCTGAATTAATTAATATAATTGTATAGTCATTTTAGTACAAACTTTAATATTTTATATAGATTAGTAACCCCTTTATGTAAAAGTGAATATCCATTTAATTTTTAAACGAAATTAACATTTTCACCTTCGTTTAAGAGAAGCTTAAGGATATCTCGATTGAAAATATTTTTGAAATTAAAAATATTATCAGGAGAAACATGCATTCATTTCTTATTGAATTTCTAACACGGCAAATATTAGATTTATTTATTTATTTAATGATTCGTTTATTTTTTATTTATTAATTTATTTTATTAAATATAAATAATATCTTTGTGTTTATCAATTTAAAAAAGAGTTATAATACCCGAAAACATATAAATACTATTGACACCTTCTATCTTGTATTATATATATACTAGCTAATTGCCCCGCGTGTTGCCGCGGGTATTCTTGTGTATATAATTTAACATAATTAAATCCACAACGATCAAAATTATAATTGATGATAAAACAAAAATAAAAATTATGAGCTGGGAAAAATAATTTAATCTGAAAATTTTAAAAAATATATGTTCTATGTTGCGGGTTGAGCGAACAATTTTTATAAGATTTGCTGGATTAAAATTAAAATATAATATAATAAAATTGCTCAACATACCTTATCATAACAATAGAAAAATCAAAGCCTTGAAATCAAAAAATATCATTGCTTTTACTGTTAAAACAATTAAAATTATTAAATTATCCTGGAAAAAAAACTCAAAAACATTAACAAAAGAATACGTAAGAGAAACAATTAAATTATTATTATTATTATTATTATTATTATTATTATTATTATTATTATGTTAATAATGAAAGAAACAAAAATAAATGAAAGACTTAAAATATCCTAGAAATTTTAACAAAAGATTAAAAAAAAAACTATTATTGCTATTACTGTCAAAACAACAAAAATTATCAAATTATCATGAAGGAAAAAAAACATTAAAGAAAGAGCAAGCAAGAAAAACAATTTAATTATTATTATTGCTATTATTATTATTATTATTATTATTATTATTATCACTATTATGTTAATAATGAAAGAAACAAAAATCAATGAAAGACTAAAAATATTCAAGAAACTTTAATAAAAGATAAAAAAAAACACAAAAAAAAAATTATTATTGCTATTACTGGCAAAACAAAAATTATTATCAAATTATCAGGAGAAAGAAAAAAAACAGAAGAGTAAGAACGAAAAATAATTAAATTATTATTATTATTATTATTATGGTGTTAAATACACTTATATATACATGGACAAAAGTAGAAATTATTCTAGAAATATAAAAAAATAAAAGTATAAGGGCTGAAATGAAAATCAAATATAAAAGGATTAAATTAAAAAATTAAAAGTCAAAGGGCTGAATGCAAATTACATTTATTGTCAATTGAAATCAGAGGACAAAATTGCAAAAATCAGAACTTCTGCACCTAATTAATTGAGGTATATACAGCCAATCCGGAAATCAAAAGTAGGAGGACCGAAGTGAATCTTTCACATTTAATTAATTAAAATCGGAGGACCCAATCGAACTAAATCAAAACTATATAACAGAAATCAGGACAAAAAACCAAATTAAAAGTCAAGGGATCAAAGTGAAAAGTACAAAACAATGGGGGACTCTCCTGCACATTTACGTGCAGGAGAGAGAGAAACGTGGCCGGCGGCTTTAACCGGCCTCCGCCGCGTCCACAGAGATATTTCGGTGACACGCGCCACCGCGGGAGGAAGACCACGATGAGGCACATCGAGTAGGACTCACGTAGACAATTTCTGACCACCGTATGACGCCTCACGCGCCACCTAAACAGGGCATGAGGCGGAAAACTGTCTGGCGCGTGCGCCTCACGCCCTGACAGACACCAAATTTTAAATTGAAAAAATAGGGTCAATTACCGTGCTGTCCCTGGACCCAATTCATTGTTTTTGTCTTATTAGGGGCTATAACCGTATTTAGCCATTTCAGAAAATATTAAAAAAACAAAAAGTTGCGGCGGACCAGACCGGTCCGTCCGCGCGCAATTACGCCGGTGCCCCTCAGGCGAAGCCGTTATTTTGTCTTATTAGCAGGGGTGAAACCGTGAATACACTGTTCACAACTGATTATTTAAAAAAAAGAAAGGAAAATCCGAAAATAACCCCATTTAACCCGCACATTTTGCCGCGCGGATGAAGGCCAAAAATGTCTGCACACTGTCGCAATCCACCGTGAAATTAGAGAGAAAGCACAGTGCAACTTCCCACGCCTATTAGGTGTTTTGTAATATATATATAAACATGGCCTGGGTGATAAAAAGAAGGAAATACTGAATAAGGAAATAAGGAAATAGAACTCTACGCGCCAACCATCCAGCTACTTTCGCTTTCTTGTCTTTACAGCAAGAACCTGATAAACAGCAACGACAAGAAATGTCAAGGAGTCATTTCTTCAAACATCTGTCTTGCACCCTCGTTCACCACCACCGCCCATCATATCTTTCTCCTCCACTCTCGGTTTGGAAATCTCCACGTCGATGGAAGAAACCCAACTCTTCCCCGCTCTTCTCAAAATGTCCCATTTCTTGTTCTTCTTCTTCATCTACCGCCTCGCCCTCAACAGCAAGTGAATCCTCTGCTTACCTTTCTGTTCTCATTCGATGCCCCAAACATGTCGCTGTAAGCACGGTCCCTCGATTATATCTTTCATTTTCTATCATGGTTTCTTTTGTTTCATAACTTAGCTACTCCTTTACATTTACGAAATGTTGTTATTTGCGCGCGCTAATAAACATTTGAATGGCTTTTTAGTTTTAAGATTTATATGTGAATAAGATTTTACTTATTTAAGAAGGCTATTTGTCATGTCATCAGGATAGTCTTTCAGAGGCTCTTTTATGTTTTGGTGCCAGTTCAGCAAGTATGGATGAAGATGATGACTTTGATGGTTCTAATGAGGTGAGCCTTTAAGTTTATGATATATTTGTTCCTTGATGTGATGTGATGCTATTGCTGTGGATATATCATCTTTGCTTCCTTGAAAGTTTCACCTTTTCCCATTATTCTCTACTTCTACACCAATAAAATAAGAATGAACAGCACTAGGTGTGAAAGGGTTATTTATTTAATATGGCTTGGATAAGTGCCATTTAAACCTTTAAATGCTGCATGATCAAGGGCGATTGCATTGATATAGAGAAGATAAACGAATAAGAGTTTATAAAAAGATCTGGGTTAAAATCAAGGGAAATGATTTGATTTATATCTCCCCATTTTATTTCCAATCCAACCTGATAATAACACGATATTCAAGGAAGTAGATTGACCTTTTGGTGACGATAAAGCATAATCTTAATTTCCTGGTATAGACATGCTACCTTGGAGATACGTTCTTGAGCCATATGATAATGTATTGCATATTTGGTTGGCTTTTTTCCATTCCTTATTCTTCAATTCAAGTGCAAATGATTGTTGGTCCACTGTCTGCAAAATGTTATTAGAGAAGGACGAGACTGGCATTAAGAAAACCAAAATCTTGCTTTATAAATTATTCTTTTATTTTGTAGGTCTGCATTGATTCCATATTTCCTGAATGTGAAGATGTGGACATGTGCCTTCAACAAGCAGCCAATTCCATTGGCTTGAAAGAGACACCCCCTTATGAGATTCATCTTGGGGATCAAGATGACTGGGTTCGGAAAACTCAGGTTGATTTCTTTTTTTTTCTTTTCTTTCTCTCCCAGATGTAATAGTTCTTGTTTTTCGAGATTATTCAATTGGCATTTCTCATGTTGCCTCTTTGTCTTGTATCTCAAAAGTTAATGGTTATTGTGAAAGCTTTTCTCTTTCTTGATTGTTTTTTCCAATTAAGAAGTTTTCTAATTGAATTTAGGATGACAGCCCTGCACTTGCACTGAATTAATGAAGATTCTTATCGTGCTAGTACTTTGTCAAGGATATGAGTTAGCAACATGAATATATCTTCTCTAAAGTCAGTAGCTACAAGGACCAAAAGACACAAATTGCTCTTGATGGAACAGCAGCCTTTTTTAGCTTTCTTGAGATCATAAGTAAATAAAATAACTCAAGTGGATTCAACCTTTCTTGATTCGCCTCAACTTACAAGTGCAATATAGAAAAACAAACTTAACCAGTGATTGGTATCTATATAATTCTCCATCTCCTACTGTTTTGGGTTAGAAAATAATTTTCTATATTTAATCTTCACCAACTCAATCTTTGTGGAGTCCACAAAGTTGTAATGGTGCAGAATAAAAGATGCCTTTTTTAGGTGACTAAAAGGAAAGTCCTTATTCCTATTCAAGGACCTATAATGAGATGGTTTCTGGCAATATATTTTTACTCTCTGCATGTGTGCCTGCAGCTTTTGTCGATGGCTTTATATTTTGCTAGAGCATACCTAGCCCCCCCCCCCCCCCCCCCCCCCTCCCCCCCTCAAAACACGATTTATGCTGAACTTCTCACAATCAATTAATCACTTGAACTTGTCAGGATTTATGTGAAAATATTTGCATGGATTATTGTTCCCAATGAAGCAAAGATATTGAGCTGTGCTGATAAACTCTTAACTGTTTGCTGTATTCCAGTGGCAATATAATAAATAAATGATTTTTTTATCTGTTACAGGAATCATTTCATCCAGTTGAAGTAACTGAAGGACTTTGGATTGTGCCTGAGTGGAGATCTCCCCCTGTATGATTATCCCAAATTATCTTCTTTGCAGGTTTTACTTGAATTATTGCTTGCCATATATTGGCATCTCATTTACCCATGCTTCTATGAAACCTAAAATATGATTCATGCATGTGCCATGTACACACTCTTCAAGTGTTGAGTATTTACTTGAAATTTATGCTTCCATTTTATGAGACTCGTCAGATGGCTACATATTAAAGTTCAAGTTATCGCACAAATAATTTCTTCCATGTCGTCCTGCAAATCTGATTTTCACTATGCAAAAAGAGAAAGTTGTTTCGGTAGTGATGTAATGGATATAAAAAAAATTTCTTTCTCCCAACAGGATGTTCAAGCAACAAATATAATCCTGAATCCTGGATTAGCTTTTGGAACAGGGGAGCACCCTACCACTAAGTTGTGTCTGTTGCTGCTAAAAAAGTTAATAAAGGGCGAAGAACTTTTCTTGGATTATGGCACAGGTTCTGGAGTTCTTGCAATTGCAGCACTGAAGGTAATAAAATTCATTTATTATTTTAATCCTTGATTATGAAATAAATTGGAACCTTGTCTGTTAGAGACACCAACGAGACATTCGAGATACTTGGTCTGGTCTTAAGAATATTAGGCTGTATCAAGTATAAGTGAAACCAATTAGATCACAACGCTATGGTAGATTTTCAGTAGGGTAGCCTCATATAGTGCTCTCTTGCAAGTTAAAAGAGAAAAGGTCATAACCAGCTTTGGTCCCACCAAAGTGGTGTCCTCAAATGATCAGCATGTATCTGATTGAAGGCAAAAATATCTTTCAATTCAATTTGTGAGGTTCCTTCCATGCATCTAACTGGCGGAAGTATCCATGCAACTGAAGTAACAACTAACAAATGAACTTCTATTTGAAAATGTTGTTTGGCCTTAAGTTTGTTATGCTTATATGTGGATCAGTCATCACTCGAACTATATCCTGAATAATTCGTTTAATTTTCTTTTGTTTGCTCCAAGTGCATCGATCAGTCATGAGTGGTGCCATCACCACACATATGATAACAATGAACACACATTCCCATTTCTTAACATGCATTCCCTGTTTCTTGGATTTCTTTTATGTTGGATATGAAAAATTGGCATTATGAATTTTTATCTATTTGTTATTACAGTAAACATTCTAACATGCCTTTCAAGTTGCAAATCATTTATGATACCAACTGGTTTTTTTATTTCTGATTTGTCATTATGACTGGGAATGCAGTTTGGTGCTGCTTTATCAGTAGGATTTGATATAGATCCTCAAGCAATCACTTCCGCACGTCATAATGCCATTCTGAACAGTATAGGACCTGAGGCAATGGAATTGCACCTAGTTCCTGACAAAACCTGCTCTTCCTGGACTGGTGGAAGAAAAGATGAAATGGTGAAAGATCAGAGCTGTTATGGAACTGAAGTCTTCTCTGGAACTGAGAAATATGATGTGGTTATTGCTAATATTCTCTTAAATCCTCTCTTGGATTTGGCAGATCATATTGTTTCTTATGCTAAACCCCAGGCAGTTGTCGGCATTTCTGGTATTATAGCCGAGCAGGTAATGATTCAGAGTAGCTAGATACAGTTGATTTCAGTGTTATGGTAATCCTAATCTTAAAAAACTACACCAGTAACTAAAATTTGTCTTCACATCTCCAATAAACACAGTAAACGATCGAATTGGTGGAATCTGGCATAGCCATTCTTCTCATTTGCAGATAAGTGAGATCCCTTGATGAGATAACAGGAATTGACATCTATGTATCCCATGTATATCTTCAGGTGGTTGACTATTTACTTGCATTGTAGTCATAGATGTGTGTGACCTGATTTAGTTTTATTGTGTCTTCTATGCAGTGCTCACGTATTGTCGATCGGTATTCAATGCTCTTGGAAGACATATCAGTGTCAGAGATGGATGGTTGGACCTGTGTAAGTGGAAGGAAGAAAATTTAGTTTAATAAGAGTTGAAGAAGATCCTAGAAACTGCTAAAACTATGAGCATATACCCTGGGCTGAATTTGAAATCCATATGTCGATAGCTGTGATCACTTTCAAGTCATGTAGGTCTGGTGGAATTCTGCACGCCTTGTTTCTAACATCATCCCATCCTGGGATGTGGATTAATGTGAAACTATCTTGTGGCGCATCAAAACCTGAGAAAGGGTTGCAGTTTTTCTGAGGTTATATTTCTCACCTTGCGTTTAGTCTTTGAAACATATTATTGTCTCATTAATTGATCTGGGTGGGTATCAAAGAATTGCAAATCTGTCTGCAAAAGTTTTCAACTAGCATAGTTCTGAAGAAGGTTAACTGTGCAGATTAAATTATCCATTTCATCATTAAGGCTTTCAGGGCACTTTTTCTAATTTCTTATTGCCCCCTTACTTTGTTTAATTGCTCAAATATAATCTTGAGGATCAAATAAAAGTTTTGCTGGAAAAGCATTTTCTAAAGACAACCAACCGCGCACAGATGAGGATCTCACCGGTAAGAGTCGATCAGAGCCTCAAACTCCTGATGATTTTTCGTACACACGGATTTATTATTATTATTCGAGTGTTTATTTGATTTAGAGGTTGAAGGCAAGATTTTCAAGTGCATTTCAACTTTTGAAGTGAGATTGCGGTTAGTGGCCAGATAATGTATATCTATCAAAGCAAATTGCGTAAGCTTATTATTGGCCTCGACACCGAGTGGTTCCTGACTGCTTATTATCCCGGCGATAACCAAAAGATTGTCGCCTTACAGCTTTGTGTCGGTGGAAGAAATCTTATTTTCCAACTTTGTCATGCAGACTATTTTCCATAATCACTGATTGATTTTCTTGGCAACAAGAATGATACTTTTGTTGGCAAAGAGGTGAGGAACGATGCGAGTGAACTCAAGGAATGATGACGGACTGAATGTAGGCCATTGCAAGGATGTTGCGTATTGGGCTGCATCAAAATATGGTGGCGAGGAAGATTTCAACAAGTTTGGATTAAAGCATTAGTTGTTTAAATTTTTTAAATTATTTTCATGTGGTAATGTTAAAAATAAATTTTTAAAGTTAACATGGATGGTTAAAATGCACGTGTTAGAGAGTGGGGTGCATGGTGATTTCACACCAGCCCATCAATACTACTCCACAATTAGTGTTTTCATTACATAAATAAAATATTTTTTTATGAATTATAAATTACAAGACTTGATGTTTTAGATGGAAAAATTATATTGGTTCATATTTAAAAGCACAAGTTGTAAAAGTTTTTAAAGCAAATAGAATGAAATGGATTCTTAAAAAAAATCAAAATTGCTCCATGTATAAGTTAAGAAGTTTGAAGCAAAATGGACAATTAAACTTTCATCTTATTTATGTAATGAAAATACTAATTGTGTAGTAGTTCTATCTAAATTTAGGTTTAATGAAACCAACCATGATCATTCATATTTTAGTTTAAGACACAATCTAAAGTCCAATACAAACCGGAGATTTTGACTCTTTAATTTCTAATTTATTTAAATGAAAGAGTTTATCATAATTTAAAATCAATAAGAAAAGGAATAAAAGGACATTTGGTTTGAGAAAGAAGTTGACATGAGTAATTTTCAATCCCAAAAGAAAAATCTATAATTAATATGGTGTTTTATATTTTCATATGCCTTTAAGGTTAAACCTAACTAATATTTACTTCTAGATGATGATGTTAATGATGATGATGTTCAAGATGGAAACGTAAATATTTTTTATTTAAATGAAATATTTTGACTTCAAAACTATAAGAAGATGAAGTTGTGGTGACCTTCATTACGTCAACCCCAATGATTTGTTAATATACAAAACTTTTTTATATGATGGTTCACTTTGATAGGTTTTATATTATGAGGTTTTTAATTGGCAATGGCTGGCTCTCGATATTTTACCTTATTCTATGATGACTAAGGTATGTCAGAAGAAATTAAATATGTTGCCTTTTGATGTCACCATATTAGATTTTGATGGATGGGTTTTTGAAAACATTAGATATTCTATGTTGACTTATTTATGGGATTTAAGACTTTTCAAAGTATATTCTTTATTATGAATACCAAAGTAAGTTATAATGCTTTATTAGAAAAAGCTTATATTCACTTCAACATGTGTATGCTCTTTTCACTTTATAAATATATCGGTGGACTCTGTAGTTGAGAATGGTAGTAAAACATTATTTAGATATCCAAGGTCAATTGAAACTTCTAAGTAAGTAGTCATGCTTTTTAACTTAGAAATATTTAAGCAACCTATGAAAGATATATGAATATAATCTTCTATACATTATCAAGAATTTTAAGAAAGTTTATATTTATGATTTTATTGTCAAACTAATGATTAGACAAGTTATTTGATAAGGTTAAGAGCAACATTTTATTGAGCACATTTTCATAAATTAAAGATGAACCTCGTCAAAACTAAAGTTACTATTTAAGCGTCACCTCTCAAAAATATTCAATAAAAAAAACAACTCCATAATTTTATTGAAAAAGTGAAATTTCTAAAATGATTTATTTTCAGCATAGGAGGTTAAATTTGGTTTTTCTCTCTGTTACTTTTGTTTATGGTAGTCTAATGAGTTTATTGGACTTCAAAGCATCAAGAAGTCCATAATAAAATCAAAGCTTACATCTATAGTCCATTACTTTTAATGTCTCAATGATAGGGTCACCTAATTTGCTTATATATTTCTATATTGTAAATATATTCGTTTCATTACTTAAAGAGAATGAGTCCAACTACAATAGGTTATTTGTTACTTGAATTGGAGTTTGACTACATGGAAAAAAATATTTTGTAATAAAAAATGTTATATAAGTTTATGCTTTTGTTATATAAAGCTTCAATGATATTTTCTCCTAATCTTGTCTATGACCTAATAAAGTATATACTTGCTTGTACATCATGAGAGGCTGAACTAGAAACTAGACTATTAGGTTATCTGAATTTGATCTTTAATATGCTCCGTGAAAGGTGGTAAAAGAATGAGTTCTATTACATCTTCTAATAAATTATGAGCTTGGAATACTTACTAGGCTAAAATGTATGGAACCCCTCATATATATTTTGTCAAAGTGTCATTAACCTCTAATTGAAAATTTTGTGCTAGTGGTCTATGGAGAATTTTTTTGATTCAATTTAGTTCATTGTTAATAAAACTTGGTGTTCCTTTAAATTCCTAATAAACATATCACATGATTACATGCTACATTTAATTAAAACAAATAATACATAGATTATAATTTTGAAAAAGAAGAAGCATATGTTTCCCATTTTTCCCTCGATGTTAAAAGATTAAAATTGAAGAAAGCTTTACCTTTAAAACTTTCCACTGCAAAGTTAACTTGCCTTAAAAAAATGGATTTAATTAGCCTATCTCTTTTATTTTGCATATATTTTAAAACATTAATAAACATAGGTTAGATGTTGAAACAAAAGCTACAATATATTTTAAAAACAATGAGGAAATAATGTATAGTTGAACATATGTTAAATATCCAATGAAATGTCAAATTTATCAATTAACTCATTTGTCAAGGAACAAGATGGAGAAACAACATAACTATGATAAATGAATAGGTCATGCTATTATAGAAAGGCTATATTGAGAATTTATAAAACAAGTGTTAACCCAAATAAACTCTACTACCATTGTTATAGTTATGGATTCATTGGGAAGTAAAAGCACATCGATTCAAGTTTTAAAAGATTGTAATTATATGGAACAATTACAAGAGGTCAAAGGTTTTATAGACATGGGATGTGTTCTAGTGTAAGTAGCATTAATGATTATATTATAATTAATAGTATGAGGAAGAGTATCTAAGGGTTTGTAGATGCACTTTTTGTTATGCAATCGGTAACAGGTAATGTAATAAAATAATGTTAGGATTATGTAAGAGATGTGTTAACTTAAGTAAGGAAGCTATTGAGTTTAATAAATTATTTAATAAAATTGATCAATGAATATGATATATTTTTTTCTTATTAAAGTATGAATTCAATGAATCTATCTTTTAGGAAAAAAATAAAATAATATTTATTTATCATCCATCCATTTAAGATTAACAAGTAATTGAAGATTTAAAACTGAAAGTTTTATAATATAACATAATACAGTTGAAATGGTGTTTAACATTTATAACAAAATATAATAACAAGCCAATAATCATCCTCGTCTTATACAAAAATATGCTTTATTTATGAAAATATTGTGAGGTCCAAAATAATATGTTGTGATAGTAGTTTCATAACCTAGTACACATGATAAGCAAAATATTAAACACAACATAAGTGTGTTCATGGTTTCCATATGTTTCCACTTAAACTTGTGTTTAGTCTATTTTGGCAAACTTGTTCCTCAGTTAATCCAATATTTATAGATTGTCTCATAAAGGTAGGTCCAAATTGGTGTGATTGAGGTACTTTTATGGTCCAGATATAGTTTGTTGATAACATAAAATCAAAAGACTTTTTTCTGCTAACCTAAAACACAAAACATTAAACTATCATAAATCCTTTTCATTAAATCAAATTCTACTAGAAATAAATTAGTTTCAAGTATAAGACTTTGATAATTGATCTTTCCCAATAACTAACCCTTTTAGTTGTAGATGGTCTAAGAGGTTTAGGAATAATTGAGTATTTTCTCTTTCATTCTTTACCCTTATTTATATCAATCTATTTACCTTTTATTCTACTTTTGTTTTTAGTTCTAGGGGACTATATTGTGTTTTTAATAACAATGCTTTTATGAGTGGATTGAGATACAAAATAGTGTTGGTTGATGTTGCTCTATAATCTTTATTTCTTCACTATCTGTCTAAGGTCCATTATCATTCCTTGTCTATGGACATGTCCTTATATTATAATCTTTATGTTTGCAATTTTCACAAGTTATTATAACTCTAATTCTTCTCATCATGTATGGGTTGGGTGGTTGCATGGTTGTCAAAATCGTGATTTTGACACGACATGGAAGGAGCTTTGGAAACTCGGATCGTAAAATCGTACTTGAATTTTTCCGTATAAAAATCGTAAAATCACAGCTAAAATCGTGTAGGTAGAAAAATCATAAAATCATAAGTAAAATATTTCTGAATACAATACAATATAATTATAGTCATAAAACTTCATTAGTTAAGGTTCATACATGATTTAAAATAACTTAAAAATACATTACAAAACAATTATGTCCATAGAATTTAATTAGATAAAAACTAATAAATTTAAAATAAATATTTTGCTGATGTGCTATATAAATTAAAATCATTCTCATTACCGTTATTTTCCTCGTTATTTTTAATACATTCATCAAATTATTTTTTTCAAAAATTTTAAGTATAAATTTAAAAATTAATAGTACTAATTTTTAAAAATGATTCCATAATATATATATATATAGAGAGAGAGAGAGAGAGAGAATATATATACATATATATATATATATGTGTGTGTGTGTATATATATATATGTATATATATTCTCTCTCTCTCTCTCTCTGTGGCCCTGGGCGCCAGTACGAAAATTTTGAAATTTGAAAGATTGGAACAGAATTGTAAAATCGGACCGATCCGGTCCGATTTTATGATTTTGTCCCGAGTTTGACCCAAAATGATTTTTCTCCCCGAGTTGACACAATTTGATGAGTTGTACGATTTTGCGAGTCAACTCGCGATTTTAACAACAAAGGGTGGTTGATATTGCTCTCTCATCTTTCTTGCTTGACTCTTTATCCAAGGTTCATTACTATTTCTTGGATTTGGAAATGTTCATATATTACAACCCCTTTGTTTGCACTTTTCTCTAGTCATTATAACTCCAGTTCTTTAATCTTGTATGTATTGGGTCGTTAAACTTCATTCTTATTAGTTTTTTGGTCATGTTAGGCTTGCCACTTAAACATAAAGACATGGTATGTCTATCATCCATCATCTTTTATACAAGATATCTGGTTATGCAAATTAACTAATGTTGTGCTTTTATTACAATATATTACTAAATTTATTGTTTGCGCTAAGAACTACAATACACCTGGTCACCTTTTTTCAACTTTTCTAAATTCCAAAACTCTTGGATGTGTACTGGTTTACAATATAGATTGCTACATTGTGGATCAGATATAAAAAAATAAACATATCAAAAAATATCTAGTCACAAATAATTATTTGAAATTGTTATTAAACATTCTTAATGGATCAATCTTAAGGTTTCTCGACTTCTTGCGTAGCTTTGGTTTAAAATTAAATCGTATGAAAGTTAACTTGAAGTGATCTAGTTAACTTGAGAAAATCTAAATGTAACTCAGATCACCAATATAAAGCATGGTTTGACCTTATAAGAAAATTTAAGATGATACTTTTTTTTTAATATTAAGATAACAAAATATTAGATTCAAATTAAACTCGAATCTACTTTTTCCACAGTAATTACAAGAAACCACATCCATTGAAATCTTTCTAAGTAAAGAAACCAGTTGACATCAAGATACTCCTTTTTGGTGTTCTGATTGTGGTAAACTAAAAAATAAAAATAAAAATCCGCTACTCGCACTACTTTAGCTTATAGTTTATAGAGAACATTAACTTTTATAATATAATTTATTCATTTATATATTTTCCTATTCAATTTTAATTTAAATTTTGTATGCAATATTCTGTAGGACCACACTTTTTGAAATCTATTTATTAATTGATCTCGCCTTGTTTCTATTCCTCAGCTCGACCGGTAGTTATTGATGAATATTGATGATGTTGAGATGTCCCATATGTAGCCTACGGCAGAGTACATCAACTAATGGAGTTCCTTCCATAGGCACATTACAAACATCTGTTTTTAATTACCCCTTTCTTGAATGTAGTTAAAAGAGATATTTACAGGAAATAAATTGATAGTTGTGCCTTTGATTTGATTTTTAAGGTCTAACTTTGTTTTTATTTTTTTTATTTTACTTTAAATTAATTTTAATGTTGAAAATATATTTTAAAAAATAATAATAAAATATTATTTTAACATATTTTCAAGAAAAATGTACTTTAAAAAATAGCATCTACCACATTGCCAAGGCCACAATCCCAAGCTCGCACGAAAACGATTTCATGTTTTGGCCCTAATTTTGCATGTGACCTTCGATGCCATAAATTTGGAGCAGTTAATAAACCATCAGAAACAAGAAATTTATCCACCATTAATTCAAATATAAAAGTTCTTTCAACTAATGCTCAGGTGCTGACTAAAGGTCAATCACAAATTAGTTTTCAAAGTTCGTACCTAGTTGTGCTACTATTATTAGAAGAAGCATCAGCAAAAACTGGACATGTGGTAATATTGTAATTCAACATAAATATCACCGCTTGAGTTGCCTCCTAGCCAAAGCCGGAGTTTTCTTAGGAATGTAGACCTTGTATTTCACCTGCCACCAAAAATGAGAAAATACGAAGCTTTCAGTTACTGCAAAAACCTTGATGCTGAAACAAATATGCTTATATGCCAATTTTCACAGCTTATAATATCAAAGAAACTAATTTAACCAACCTAGCACAGGTTCAAACACTTACCTGTACCAATTCCCCTCCCCGCATCACAGACATTGTCTTCTGTTCCAACTGTGCGCCTTCCTTGCCACCATCTTGTGATTCGTTCAAGTTAATATCTCCTGCTGCAGATCCAAGGCACGAAGAAGGCTCAGCAGGATCAGAAACGGAGGAATTGTTAGCTTTGTCATCATTATCAGCGCCTGTGGGAGGCGTGGCAGTGGGAGGGGTGGCAGTGTGAGCACCACGTATGGCATTCTTACACACTTCACTCCCACTCGCCAACTTTCCCTGCCTGGCTTCCAGGGATAAAGTTGTTTCTTTCAAGGTGACACTCTTACCTAAGCTAATCCCAATAGACATCTTAGCCTGATTGGCTTCCCGTGAAGCAGGTGTTTCTTTCAGGGTAACACTCCTAACCAAGCAAGTGCCAATCGCCAACTTTGGCTGATTGGTTTCCTGTGAAGTAGGTGTTTCTTTCAGGGTAGCACTCCTACCCAAGCAAGTGCCACTCGCCAACTTTGGCTGAGTGGTTTCCTGTGAAGTAAGTGTTTCTTTCAGGGTGGAAGTAACATTTGATAATGCTTTCCTCGATGCTGATGTAATCAACCCTGGTTTGTTTTTACTAGAGCTAGCATATGTACTACCCTTTTCTCTGGCAGGAATAGCCACTTGGTCAGGTGGATGAACATTATTCTTAGCAGAGCAAGATTCACTGCCACAAATCCCTCCATCAGGAATCTTCTCGTTTAGTGATGAATGAGCAGAATCTTCTCTCGACATTCTACTACCAACAACCTTGGGGTTTTTAGTTTGGCCTAGTTCAGGCATCACAGAAAATGGTGATTGGGCAGTACCATCACACTTATCCTTCTGAATAACAGCATTCTTTGCATTTGTTTGGAACCCTCCAAGTCCAATTCGGAATCTTTTTAGATTTTCCAAAGCTTTTTGTCTTAAAACTGTCTCCAAATCATCGCCATTCATAGCATTAACAATGACCCCCGAAACATCATTATTTTCCTTTTTAGTATCATCTGCCCCAGCCCTGTCAACTTCATAGCCAGGCTTGTTACTTTCCGTGAGTTCAATGGCTTTACTATTGGAAGCAGCAGCATCTTCTCTTTTCTCATTCTCTATAGACCTTTCCTCCATGTTATTTAGCCCATCATTACTATCATTGCTTCTAGAATAAGGATATTCATCATGATCATATGTTATCTCCTCTTTATGCTTATCCTTGTCCAATTCTCTGACCTCGCTATCCTCCCCTGGGAGAATAATAATAGACCTCAACCTCAACCGCTTGGAAGTGTTCTCACCAGTCATTATGTTCGACATATTCTCTGATTTTCGTTTTCCATCATCTCTTCTTTCAGGCTTAGCCTTAAACCTCTCATATTCACTCTCATCACTCTGACTACTAAGATTCTGACAAGATGAACAGCTCCAAGACTCACTACTACTAGATCTAACACTCGAATCTCTCCTCCCCTTCTTCCTCCTCTTCTTTGTCTTCTTCTCATGCATTTTCTTCCTCTCACCATTTCTTTTGGACCCTTTTCGCTTTCTCTCCTCACTGCTAGAAGACCGAGCCCTCTTTTTAGTCCCCTTCACGTCCTTTTTAGTGCGAGGCCTCGACCTTCTACTTCTGAAACTATCGTCAGAATCAAAAGATGAGACAGACAGTGAACTTCTCGAATCATCATCTGAACAAGACGCGTCATGACGCCGCAGCCTCTTTGATTTCCTTTTCTTAATATCTTTTTTCTTCTTTGATCGACCCTAAACGAGCAACATACATTACATAAACACACAAAAACGGAATTAAAAGAAAAGAAACACCCACGCACACCAAAAAAACAACCTCAAAAAACAAAAACCCAAATGTTAATAATGCACATGAAATCCCAACACAGGAAAACACCCAATTGTCAAAACATAACCTACAGCCTAACAAAGTAAAAACTTTTTAAAAACCCAATCGAAATTGCAGCTGAAAAACACAAAACTTAGCAAAGAAATCGAGAAATGCACACTAATTTATTAAAAAAAAAAAAAAACTTGATGGCAAAGAAGAATTGGATACTGAATTAGAGAACAATACCTGAGAGGAATATTTGGAGCGTTTCTTTTTGACGGAAGAAGAAGATTTTCCCATAATGGGTCAATTCAATAATAACCACCTGCAAGAAACAAAATTGAAACTGATAAAAAGAGTGGGGGGAATTGATGATAATTAACAATATGAATGAGATCTGAAGGTGGGATTTTGAATTGATAACAATAATAACACTAATGAAGGGAGCGATTGGAATTTAATTTTGTAAGCAAACAAGAAGTTCGGTTACTTCTTTCTTTCTCTGATAATTTGATGAGGATGGGATTTTGATTTTATTGGCTTTGGAGAGGGAGTGGCAGATGCTATATTTATTTGTGTTTTTTTAGACGTCTTGTCGTTTATTCACGAAAGTGTCCAAACGAGGAGCCGTCTAATTTACTTGGATGGAGAGACGCTATTTAACTCTCACCTCCTTAAAACCTATTTCTGCAGGTAATTCTTTTTTTAATAGTTATCAGGCCCTAATAAATAACAAATTAAATATAAATATTATCAAACTCTGAAATAAAATATAAATCTGAAATATATTTATTTGTATTGAGTGTGTGTGTGTATTAAATTCAATACAATACATGCATTTTTTAATATTGGTATAATACATATATAATATTTATAATTTTATTATTTAATATATTGATATAATAAAAACAAATAACTTGCTAATATCCACTATATCATTACTTCCATCATTAGCCTCTAAAATTTTATTTTTTTTAAAATATTCATTTCTAATTATGTTTATCATATATTTATACAATATCTGTTTTTTTTCATATATTACTATATTAAGTCTTTCTAATGTGATATAATTATATATTTTCTCTGAAAATGTCTTTTAGATATATAATTATACAATTTCATTTAAAAAATAATTATTTTTTTTGTTTTTATTAGGTTGAGTAATTTTGAGTTTTTTTTTATTTGACCAGTTTTTCTATTATATTCTTATATAACTCAAGAATAATTTTGTTATGAAAATTACAAATCTCTTAAAGGATATATTAAATAATTGAATAATATATAATAGCAACAACAATTAAAAATGTAAAATATATCGGATATTGAATCATTTATTTTAAGATTATGTTTAGCTCAGGGCGAAGAATTAAAAGTCTCAGGGCTAATAAATAAAAATCACTTTTTGGATAATTAATTAATATTGAACTAAGATAGCATATACACCCAAATGCTACATGCAGCCATGTTTCTTAATGCACTGTTTCATATTATATTTCAAAAACAATTTTTTATTTTAAATTATATTTTTAGTATTTTTAGATCTTCTCATGTTATTGAAAATAATTTAAAAAAAAAGATTGATCCACCCAACTACTAAAATCTTAAATTTTGTTCAAACAAGTAGGATCATAAGGTTGCTTGACAAGGTTTTTCTATTGAAATTGTTTTACGAGAATCAGAGGTCTTTTTCGCAGACTCAGTCCTCAATCAAAACTAGTATTTATATCAAAGTTGTAAAATCCGTTCCGGGCCCCGTTCCGGTTTTTTGTTTGGAACGGAACGTTCCGGTTTCGGTGCATTCCGGCGTTCCGTTCCGGTTTTGTACTGTTCATATTTATTTAATTATATATATGAAAAAAATAAAATATTAATTTAACAAGTATAATTTAAATTCAAAATAAATGAACTTTAAATTATACAATACAAACATAATCTCAAAATTATAAACATCTTTAAAATTCCAAAATATTATGAAAGTAAAATATTCTAAAATAAAAGAAAAATACATCAAACATCTTCTACATCATTAATATAAAAATATTAGAATTTCTTATTATGCATCCCAAAAAAATAGTAAATACCATAGTAAGATAATTACAAAGAGAATAGTACTGAAAATCATATGTTCAAAAAGAAAAGAAAAAAACAGATTTTGAAAAAAAAATAAGTAAAATTCGGAACACAATATGATATAAATAAAAAATCGTAAAATCGTAAGTAAAATATTTCTAAATACAATACATAAAACTTCATTAGTTAAGGTTCATATATAATTCAAAATAATTTAAAAATACATTACAAAACAATTTAAAAATAAAAAACAAAACAATTACTGATTTTCAAGAGTGATTCCATGATATATATATATATATATATATATATATATAATTGTTATTTTTTTTATAAAATCAACACAACAATTTTATTTTTTTATAATATATATTTTTTATAATTTTTTTAATATATATTAAAAAAATTATATATATATATATATATATATATAGAATTTGTCCAGCATTCGGACAAATTCAATTTGAATTTGTCCAAATGCTGGGACAATTTTCAATTTGAATTTGTCCGATGTGGGAGTCCCACATCAGACAAATTCCCTTCACTCTCCCCACTTCTCCTTTATAAATACTCTTCCCTCCACTCTCCACTCCACTCTACTCCTTGTCCCACATCGATTAAACACAACTTCAATCTCAACTCTTCTCCATTAAATAAGCTTTGGTCTCCAAACTTTAGCTCAGACTTCAGTGTCTCCATTTTTCAGTCCGGAACGGAACGCCCGGAATAAAACCGAGGTGTTCCGGCCGGAATTGGGCCGGAATTTCCGGAATGGACCGGAATAATAACCGGGACAAAAATGACCCCGTTTTGTTCCGGTTTTATAAATGGAACGGGGTGTTTCGGCTGTTCCGGCCGGAACGGAACGGGTTTAATAACTTTGATTTATATTGCCTCCAACCTTGTACAATGTCTCAACTGTCAAATACTAATATATATATATATAGATATATATAAAAGAACTTCACTTCAACAAAATTGATCCACCCATCCAACTTGTCATGAGATTGTCGGTAATTCAATTGATCCATTGACTATTCATAC
Source organism: Salix arbutifolia (assembly GCA_025169955.1). NCBI lineage: Eukaryota > Viridiplantae > Streptophyta > Magnoliopsida > Malpighiales > Salicaceae > Salix > Salix arbutifolia. Next base: position 13,064,516 of record CM045912.1, on the reverse strand, counting down.
TGACCTTTTCCTTGTGATTGGTGTAAACACAAGCAATCTCCTCCAATTGATCACAAAGCAAAGGTTTCCTGTGTCAAGTCTTCTAAACATCCACAAAGTAACAAAGTCTTGGTCTTTCCTCAATTGATGCTCAAGAAAGAATGATTTCCACCCGCTTGTAAGGACATGAGTCTTGGACACTCAAATCTTGAATACCATCTCAAAATTCTTTGACATTTGGGTCACAAGTAATCACCTCAATTCCTTCAACAACTTTCTCATCTTTAACCAGAAAAGAGTTAGATGTAGTTTTGTTCATATGCTTTGTTCATTGACAACCTGCTTTGTTCATCTCTTAAGTTTTGTTCATATGCTTTGTTCATCTCTTAAATCACTTTCTGTCAACTGTTCTTTAGATCACTTTTTGTCAAATTTTTTCAAAAAACTTGCTGGATTTTCCAATTAGTCTATTTATCCCTGGAATTGAAGGGAATTCAGAGGGGACATAATCATCGATGAGCTTGTAAGCTAGTTCTAAGTTTAATTGTGGTGGCACTCCTGGCAAGTTTCTATTAAAAGCTGTTAAAATATGACTGTTAAAATATGACTGTTAAAATATGGTCGTTAAATTTTCAAATATGGAAATTGTGTAAAGTAAGGATAAAATAGCTTCTATCTTTAGCTAAATTAGTTTTGTAATTACTCTATAAGTTCATTATCAATTGTAATGGAAAAAATACTCTAAAATATATGAATTTATACTTTTAATATGGTATCAAAGTGAATCTCAATTTTTTTTTCTTGAACCCTATTTGTTCATCTCGAAATTAATCCCAGAAATTAATCTCTACAACACCTGTTTGTTCAAAGTTATTGTTCATACCTAGAAATTCCATCAATTCATACACACAGCTACCCTCCCTTCAAAGTCCGAGATGACTAGTTTTGAACAACATCCTCTTCAACAGATGCAAAGTAATTTTCAAATATTTTTTGACTCCATTGTATCGAAGATTGATAAAATCAAAAACCGCATACATGAGTTGGAGAAGAGCATATGCTCGCAGAGATTTCAAAATGAAGTGAGAGAGGGGAAAGTATGTTCAGTCAGAATATAAGGTCTAACCAGGCTGACCGAAATGGGGCTGACTAGGCTGACCGAAATGGGGCTGACCAAGTTGACCGAAAATACAAAATACTGGTGGGTTGGTGTGTTCTCATTGCGGTGAAATGGAGCATTCGAAACAAAGGTGTTACAAAATCATTGGCTACCCGGCCTGGTAGAACTTTGCAAAGAAACCTAAAAAAAAATATCAGAAAATGTATGGTACATCTGATAGAAGCAGACCAGGTACCACCTACAGCAAATGTGGTCCATCCATGTATCATCGAAAATGATTTTGCACACTCTGTTATTACAAAAAATAGTGCTTGGATTATTGATACAAGTGCATCTAATCACATGACTAGAGATTTCGATAATTTAATCTGCCATAAACCCTCCTTTTGGTCAGCTATATACACTGTTAACAGTAGTACCTCCCCTGTTACGGGGGAAGGATCTCTCATTTTAACTGACACTATTACACAAGATATTGTCCTTATTGTTCCATCTCTTGCTTATAATCTCTTTTTGATTAGTCAAATCACAACTACCCTTGAGTGCACGGTAACGTTTTGGCCTCTGTTTTGTGTTTTTAGGACATTCTAACCCGAAAGATTCTCGGTTATGGTGTTAGACAGGGCAACCTATATTATTTGAAATTAACAGGAAAAGAGGGGTCAAAGTTCGGTCACGCACATTAGACCAGAAGGATGACGCTCACGCTCTTGATGCGACTATATTATTTGATAATTTCATCCATATTTACATAGTGTTTTGCATATGTTTTATGTATAAAATGCCTTGATATTCTTTGTTTTATATTTTGAAGGCATTTTTGGATGAAAGATGCAAAAATGAGGTAAATGGAGATGATTGACAGATTTGACCTTCAGTCGGTGTTTTGTGCAGAGTGGAAGCTCTAGAGATCGAAATGAAGTGATTCCAGTGACATTCAAAAGCTAACATCCATAAATTTATGGAAAGATAAGGAAAAGAAATAAAATAAGGAAGATCATGGAAATCACAGCCTTCAAAGTCAAATCTTGCAATCTGCCGATATCGACCTTTGTCCATTACAACTTTAATATATCGAGCTACAAAAGTCTAATTGATACAAACTCAATTTTAGTGGATTCAGGACTCAAAGGCCTATAAACTCTCCAAATTTAAGCTCAAAACGATGTGATATGAAGGAAATATGAATTTTACAAGGGACAACTAAATTCTGCCAACTTAAGGAAGGACTATTTTGTAAAATAGACACTAGGGTTTCTAAGCGTATATAAAGGAGAAGAGGAGCAAGGAAGTGGTGTCCAGCACAAAAGAAAACACAAAATCTTCCTCCTCCAAACCCTAAATCATGTGTTCTTCCATCTTTTTATTTAGTTGTTCAATAAACATGCAAGGCTAGACTCTTTTACTTGGTTGCAAGGACACAAAAACCTTCAGATTTCAAGAACCGTGAGATTTATTCTTCCTTCTATTTTCAGTTTATGTTATGAATGAGTATGATTGTTTTCATATGCATATTTTCTATGATTGTTGTTGATGACTGCTAGAGCGGACTCTATGTTATTGTTGTGAACAATCTATTGCTAAGTTTAATATCAAAACCGGAGTTGTCAATTTATTCAAATGTTCTCCCTAAGTTGTGAATAATGTTCTCCCTAAGTTGTCATATAAGTTGTGATATATGAACTTGTGAAGCATCTAAGCTTGATAATTGTGGTGGAACTACATTAGAATAAATTGACAACTCCGGTTTTGATATTAAACTTAGCAATAGATTGTTCACAACAATAACATAGAGTCCGCTCTAGCAATCATCAACAACAATCATAGAAAATATGCATAGGAAAACAATCATACTCATTCATAACATAAACTGAAAATAGAAGGAAGAATAAATCTCACGGTTCTTGAAATCCGAAGGTTTTTGTGTCCTTGCAACCAAGCAAAAGAGTCTAGCCTTGCATGTTTATTGAACAACTAAATAAAAAGATGGAAGAACACATGATTTAGGGTTTGGAGGAGGAATATTTTGTGTTTTCTTTTGTGCTGGCCACCACTTCCTTGCTCCTCTTCTCCTTTATATATGCTTAGAAACCCTAGTGTCTATTTTACAAAATAGTCCTTCCTTAAGTTGGCAGAATTTAGTTGTCCCTTGTAAAATTCATATTTCCTTCATATCACATCGTTTTGAGCTGAAATTTGGAGAGTTTATAGGCCTTTGAGTCCTGAATCCACGAAAATTGAGTTTGCATCAATATGAATTGTTTAGCTCGAGATATTGAAGTTGTAATGGACAAAGGTCGATATCGGTAGATTGCAAGATTTGACTTTGAAGGCTGCGATTTCCATGATCTTCCTTATTTTATTTCTTTTCCTTATATTTCCATAAATTTATGGATGTTAGCTTTTGAATGTCACTGGAATCACTTCATTTCGATCTCTAGAGCTTCCACTCTGCACAAAACACCGACTGAAGGTCAAATCTGTCAATCATCTCCAATTACCTCATTTTTGCATCTTTCATCCAAAAATGCTTTCAAAATATAAAACAAAGAATATCAAGGCATTTTATACATAAAACATATGCAAAACACTACGTAAATATGGATGAAATTATCAAATAATATAGTCGCATCAGGGGTCAAAGTTGGGTCACACACATCAGACCAGAAGGATGACGCTCATGCTCTCGTATGGTTGTGGCATCATGACTCAGACATCTTTCATTCAGGTACTTTAAGAAGTTACAACCACATTTATTTTCCAGTTTAAGTATTTTGGAGTTTCAGTGCGAAATTTGTGAACTGACAAAAAGCCACCGTATCTCTTATTTGCCAAGTTTGAAGAAAAGTATGGAACCATTTGCAGTCATTCATTCGGATGTTTAGGGTCCTGCAAAGATCTTGTCTTTTTCTAATGCACAATATTTTATTATATTTATTGATGAATGTATTCGAATGACCTGGATATCTCTTCTCCAGAATAAAAGTGAAGTAGATACAGCTTTTCAGGAATTTCACAAAATGATGCGAACCCAATACCAACGACATATTCCTACACTTCAATCAAATAATGATACGGAATTCATGGATCAAGTGTTAAGTAATTTTTTAAATCATCATAGAATTCGACATTAGACCTCTTGCACATATACTCCACAGCAGAACGGATTAGCAAAAAAGAAGAACATACAGATTATGAAAATTGTTCGTGCTTCACTATTTGGCATGAATCTGCCAAAATACTATTAGGGTGAGAAAGTAAAATCAGCAGGTTACTTAATGAATCAAACACCATCAAGTGCAATTGAATTTCAATCTCCTCAACAGAAAATGGAATCTCTTTCTCTGTTCCTCATCTACCAAATCTGGAACCACGGGTGTTTGGTTATACGGTATATGTCCACATCCCGAAAGTCCTGTAAAGCAAACTGGATCCTTGTGCAAAGCGATGCGTTTTTGTAGGTTACACGTAGTTTCAGAAAGGATATCGATGTTATGATCCTCACCATCGAAAGCTACATGTAACACTGGATGCATCATTTTGAGAATCTAAACCCTACTATTCAAGGGGAGTTCTCAAGTCTTCTCTTTAGGGGGGAAAGTAACATTGAAGAGAACGAAGATATATTCAAATTAGAGGAAAATGAAGGGTTAAAGGAAATGAGACCAAGTTATGATAACCTGGAATTCTGCACATACCGAAATGATCTCAGTAACGACCTCCCTATATCTCTAGAATTACCAACGCCTACACCATTAACTAAATAATCAATCGAGAATATCTCTCCTCAGTCCCCTCAGGTATCCCTAAATCGTATTTCTAATGAGATAAATGAAACTCCTATCTTAGAAAATAATGTGACCAACAGGTACCCACAAAGACTAAACCGGGGAGTCCCAAAGAAACAGTATAAACCCGATCCCAAAAACAAAACTAAATACCCCATCAGTAATTATATCTCTACCCATAGATTATCGAATCATATATATTTACTGTTAAATCAATTATCTAATGTGTCTATTTCTAGTAATGTACAGGATGCACTAGCAGATCCAAAATGGACCAAGGCGATGAATGAGGAGATAAAGGCATTTCAGAAGAATAACACTTGGGAGTTATGTCAACTACCAAAAGGAAAGAAGAAAGTTGGGTGTAAATGGGTGTTCACAGTGAAGCTAGATGCAGATGGGAGTATTGATAGATACAAAGCAAGATTAGTCGCAAAGGGATCTACACAGAAATATGGAGTGGATTATCAAAAAACTTTTACCCTAGTTGCAAAAATGAACACCATCCAAATTCTCATATCTATAGCAGTGAATCGAGATTGGGCCTTAGAACAATTCAATATCGAGAATGCCTTCCTAAATGGAGATCTTGAAGAAGAAGTGTATATGGAATTACCACCTGGAGTTAAAACCAGGCCCTTGTGTGAAACTGAAGTATACAAATTAAAAAGGCATTATATGGTCTAAAGCAGTCACCCCGGGCATGGTTCGAAAGATTCTCATCCACGATGAAGGAGTTTGGCTATAAGAAAAGTAATTCAGATCATACTTTGTTTATAAAACACAAAGGAGGGAAGGTAACAGCACTAATAGTATATGTGGATGATATGATCTTAACAGGAGATGATCTAGAAGAAAGAAAGGCACTATAATAATTTATGGCATCAAAATTCGAAAAGAAAGATCTCGGACAACTAAAGTACTTCTTAGGGATTGAGGTCTCAAGGTCAAAAATAGGGATATGTCTATCACAACAAAAATATATGTTGGATTTATTGGCAGAAACCGAAATGCTTGCATGCAAACCGATAGATACACCTATGGAAATGAATCACAAACTGAGACAAGCAGAAAATCAGACGCCAACGAATAAAGGATGTTATCAACGGTTAGTTCAAAAACTAATATACTTATCACATACTAGGCCAGACATCACCTATACAGTAAGTGTGGTAAGTCAGTTCATGCATTCACTAGGAGAAGAACGTATGGAAGCTATATATCGGATCTTAAGGTATCTAAAAAGTGCACCAGGAAGAGGACTTCTATTTTCTAAAAGGGAGGTCTAAGATATTAAAGGGTATACAGACTCAGATTGGGCAAAATCAGACTGATAGGAGATCGACATCAAGATATTTTACATTCATATAAGGCAACCTTGTCACTTGGAGAAGCAAGAATCAAAAAGTGGTCGTAAGGTCAAGTGTAGAAGCAGAATACCGAGGTATGGCTCATGGTGTGTGTGAATTACTATGGATTAAATAGGTATTACAAGACCTGTGAATTGATTATGAAACATCTATGAGTCTACACTGTGACAATAAGGCAGCTATCAAAATTGCTCATAATCATGTTCAACATGATTGTACCAAACACGTTGAAGTCGACCGACACTTCATTAAGGAAAATCTTGATCGAAAAATTATACATCTTCTGTTTGTTTGGTCTGAAGATCAGCTAATCGATATTCTCATAAAGGCAATCTCCGGAAGGGCGTTCTATGACGCAATTGACAAGTTGGGTATGATAAATATCTACGCTTCAACTTGAGGGGGAGTGTTAAAATATGACTATTAAAATATGGTCGTTAATTTCCAGATATGGAAATTGTGTAAAGTAGGGATAAAGTAGCTTCTATCTTTAGCTAAATTAATCTTGTAATTACTCTATAAGTTCATTATCAATTGTAATGGAAAAAATACTCTGAAATATACAAATTTATACTTTTAATAGTAGATCCATCTTGATCATCAAAATGGTTTCTTATAACTACAACTCCAAAATTCCAGGTTGGAAAAACTCTTACACGCTTCTTGCTGAAATGTGAGCTCTGATGCCTCTTTGCACAACCAAGAATATCATTTCAATTTATCCAAAACCAAAACTGTAAACACCCAAGAAAAAAAATATATATATATATATATATTAAAGGCTAACTTAGTTTGTCGCTGCCCATTTCGTGACGGGACAGAAAATTGTAAAGGGATACGACCAATGTCAATATTCCGTAATTAATTTGCAACGAGATGAACTTACAAAAAACTCAAGGAATGAATTAAAAGATGAATAAAACAAGTTGGGAGAGGGGTGAAATTGAATAAATGAAATGATTATGATTTAAATTATAAGAAGAGAAGGGTGCGGTAAAGAGAAAACATTTAAAGGAAATGGGGGACCTTAGTGCAATAAGAGAAATTGAGGAGTATAAATACCCCTCTTTTCTCTCATTTCCAGCAATATGTGAGGGAGAAAGAGAAGGAGATTGTGATATTTTCATGCTCAATTAAAGAAGAATTTCAAAATAAAAGTGAGATTAAGGGTTACTAAAACCTATAAACATCAAAAACCCAAGGATTGGGAGCATTATTGGAAGGAGAAAGTGGAAGAAAAGAAGTGTTTGGCCGACACTTGTAGGAAGAAAGAGAGGAGAGGAGGATATTTTGATTTCACAAGCTATTAGGATCTTGAATCCCTCTTGGTATGGTGTTTCTTATATGCATTTAAAAGGTTCTTTACCTTATTACTTTATGGTTAAATTGCATGACTCTTCTTTATGAATTTTGGGTTAGGGTTCTTGAATAAAAATTTGGGGGAAGTGTGGAATTGTGTAAAAGTGATGAATGTGGCATGAAATAGGATGTGAATGTAGTGTAATGAATGGTTGAGCATGAAAAGAATGAGGGAAGTCTTGTTTCCCAAAGCCAATTTTCGGCCAAATGCATGTGTTGCAGAAATTAACAACTTGACAGATTCATGTCGTGACTTTGAGAGATAATTTGGGTGGTAAAACAAAGGAATTAGGGTCGGGTTCCTCATAAGAGTTGTAGCCCTATATGTTAGCTTTCTAACAAGATAAATTTTGTACAAAACGGAGTTCTACAACTCCAGTTATGGGGAACACTCTAGGCAGAGGTCGAAATTCGACCTCTGCTGACAGTTTAGAGAAAAAAGGGGAAAAGAGGTGGGAGGTCGCGAAATGATGTAGTGAGATGCAGTAAAGGAAAAGAAACAAGTTATGTTTGAAAATGGGTGTTTAGAATGATACTTTTAATGTCAAAAGTTATAAAAGAATAACAAATGAAAATGCATATTGAATTGTTTCGGTGGGGTTGTTACAACATGTGTGGTGTGCGTTTGTTGCCAAATTGTGTGTGTTGAACTGGAAATTCATGCTTGTCGTGTGCTGGAAATTGATGTGTATTTTGCTGAGAATTACATGAGTGTTTCGGCTGAAATTGTGGAAGGATTTTTGCATGCCAAAATTAACAATTTTAGGATATGAAGGGGTAAAATGTGGAACACTTGTGTATGAACATATGAACTCTTGAAATGAGTGTAGTGACAAATGTAGTTCAAAAATGCAAGTGTACTGATTTATGACCATTGACGTCGCAGGTGGTGCGGTCGGGATTGGATCATTGTCAAGACAAGCTCAGCCTACAAGTGGAACAGGTAGGTGACTTTTACATCCCCTTTACATTCGTTGCATAGGGTATTACTCTGATACGAACATTGTCCTATTGCGTTATAGTCTATATTAAATGATCAAATACTGAAATGTCAATAAAAATATTGATTAGCTTCGGCTAATGGCATCCGAAGGGATGACCGGGACAAAATATTGATTAGCTTTGGCTAATGGCATCCGAAGAGATGACCGAAACAAAATATTGATTAGCTTCGGCTAATGGCATCCGAAGTGATGGCCGGAACAAAATATTGATTAGCTACGGCTAATGGCATCCGAAGGGATGACCAGAACAAAATATTGATTAGCTTCGGCTAATGGCATCCGAAGTGATTGCCGGAACAAAATATTGATTAGCTACGGCTAATGGCATCCGAAGGGATGACCAGAACAAAATATTGATTAGCTTCGGCTAATGGCATCCGAAAGGGTGACCAGAATAAAATATTAATTAGCTTCGGCTAATGGCATCCGAAGGGATGGCCGGGACAAATAATGATTAGCTTCGGCTAATGGCATCCGAAAGGATGACCAGAACAAATAGTTGATTAGTTTCGGCTAATGGCACCCGAAGGGATAGCCGGGACTAAGATTATGGTTGTTAGAAAAGAAAAGGTGGTACAACTATAAGCATTACAAGCTATTTTCATCAAGACTGTGTGATCATTGATATTATTATTATCACTAGATAATTTCTTTCTCTTAAATGTTTTATACTGCTACAGGAACGCCACATCCACGAGATGTCTAGGGAACCGATGCACGGGAACCTATTTTGCAAGAAATCATGTAGATGAAATTTAACTCAAAATGTATTTTGTATAAATCAATGTAATGAATGCCTGAATGTTAATAGATCTTTTGTTTAAGTTCATAATAATTAGGTGTAGGATCGGGATGTAAACCATGCCTAAGTTTGTATGTTTCGATATGAAATTTTAAATCATGCAACCAAAAGAATATGCGTTATGTATGATTTACCTTTATACGAAATGCTCCATGTATGAATGGTATTTAATGAAGTGAAGTGAACCGGTCCATTGATTATCGTCTCCATGTGCATCTTAAAAAAAAAAATGGGAACTGTTACTGTTATGGGAACGGTTACTGTTTTGGGATCCGTTACTGTTTGGGGATCGGTTAATGTTTTGGGATCCGTTACTGTTTTGGGAACGGTTACTATTTTGGGATCCGTTACTGTTTTGCAAACGGTTACTGTTTTGGGATCCGTTACTATTTGCTCGTGATTGGAAAAAAAATCGGGCTATTACAAAAACAGTTTTGTAATTAACCCTTGTGTGCATTAGACAGGAAAGAAGCAAAGTTGCTGATCTTTTCTCTTTGAGTTCTTCAGGGGAGTCCTCTTTGTTGATTTCTTCAAGCTTCATCAACTTTATGTCTTCCTCTCCCATGGTTATGTTAGCTTCCAAGAGTTTAACCAAGATAAACTATTTTGGCTATCTAAAAGATACAAGTAATAAAAAAATGTTAGGAATTGAAATGATGGGGGGGTATAAATTCCCCTTACATTATTAGGATAAACAAAAGGGAATTGACTCTCCCTTTATTAGCAATATATCATTGTAATAAAGCTTTATCAATTTCATTAGATAAACTAATATAAATTGTCAAGAAATTGTTAGCTAAAGTTGGTAATGATAATAGTGTAGTTTTCCTAATGATAATGAATTACATATGGGCTGTGGTGACACTATTAGATTGTTATAATTAATCCTTAAATCTAGATGGATAAAGTAAATGGGAGAGCATATAAACACACTCAAAAGAATGGAGATCTAAATTCGATGATAAATAATATAGAGCACAATACTCGCTATAAAGAAGGCATACTTGGAGCGGAGCGATCCTAAAAGAGGAAAAAGAGTTCAAGATCTCTATTAATATGCATGGTTAGGGCAAAGTACTTGGCTACAACATTAATGTTACATTGCTGAAATGGAAATTAATTTATGGCGATTGAAATTTTAGCTAGTTCTAATCAAGTAAATGGTTGTTTTACCTTTTAGGTTCTTTCTTGAACCAGCCTTTTGATACTCGATGAAAATAGCAGCCAGTAAGTTACAAGTCCTGGTTCATAGCTAATGTATAATATATAGATTATGTTGAATTGAACGAGTTCAACTCTTGTAATGAGATTTAAACTAATATATAAAGTTATTCTTAATTTGAGTGCAAATCTACTACTTTTGAAGTTCTGATACCTTTCTGATATTGGTGATCAACTCAGATTGGAACACTTTAAACACAGACCAGGAACAATAGAAACAATTAATCTACTACAGAAAATTTCATCCGAATTAAAATAAAACAGTTGCATTAATTAAAATCTAAATGTCCATCAAAATTAAAATGGATTACTGGAATTCTTTCAATACATAATTACTATATACACGTATATACAGAAGAGATGTAGTGCCTCCTTTCATGCTTCCACATTATTTAGCTCAACTACATACAGAAATGAAAATAGATATTAAACATCTCAGGCGTCAATCATTCAAGATGGGTATCAATAAACAGTTTTGTTGAGAAGTCCATTTCAACAACAATCCTCCCCTTGTATGGTAGATGTATGAAATCAGTGACAGTTAGAAATGTACGAGCTTGTACCTTTCGAGGACAAACTTCCTTTCTTTTGTACTTTTGACTTGTCTCGTGTGTTGCCTCCTGTTAAGGAAGGAAAAGGGCAAATTAGGGAATCCTAATTAGAAGAAAAAAATCATAACATAAGCATTTACAGCCAAACCCATATTTCAAAGGGTTATTTTTAGGGGTCAAGCATCGTGAGTCAAAGAGAGACATTACATATTTCCAGCCAATAATTCCCCCACAACAACAACAAAATATGTCAGCAACAGTATGCATTCTTGAAAGCATCATTCTCTCTAACACTCCCACAGTGATGTTCACCCTGAAATCACAAACTCTGTTATATGCATCAATAGAAGAAACAGGATAGAATTACTCAAGATGAGAAGAAATCATCCCCCCCCCCCATCTAATCAATTCAATTCACTTGAAGAACTTGATAATGAAATTTCTATGCATGGACGTGTGTAGATAAGGGGATCACTGTCAGGCAAAGTCTTGACACTAGTGTTTTAAAAGGACCATATTGCATGATATTTCTCACAATAAGTGCTTATGTGCATGCAACCATATTTATGGTAATGAAATTTGAGTATGTGAGTGTGCACATGCATATGGATAAGGGGATCACTACTAGGAATAATTTTAAAACTAGTCTTTTCAAAGGACCATATAGCACATTATTTCTCATAGTTGGTGCTTATACACATGCAATCATTTTAATGGTAATGAAATCTGAGTGTGTGAATGTGATAAAATTTTGAAATATTCCAGATTGTTTCCTGAGTCTTAGGATTATTTTTAGTTATGTTGAATAATTCCACCTTGGTTTGAGGAACACGTTTCTTTCCTTTTGTTAACCACGATTGCATCCTGTAAAATCATGAGTTTGTTATTTTCCTTTGTCACGGTGTAAGGCTATTTAATAGCCATTGCTGCAACTCAATAATACATCTTCTTTATCTGTCTCTTGCTAACTCCAACATATGGTATCAGAGCTCAAAATCTGATCACTAGTTTTCATTACAAGGACTAGATAAGAAGACAAAACACTGAGAGGAGTGAAACACCGAGAGGGTGAGGAAAACACATACAAGTGAAACACCGAGAGGAGAGAAACACTATGAGGAACACATAATTTCCAGAATTTCAGAGAGAAGAAATACACAATTATGGCATTCGAGAATAACTTTGTGCAATCTGCTATTCCGCGATTTGATGATCATTACGACCATTGAAGCATTCTAATGGAGAATTTTCTACGTTCCAAAGAATATTGGAACTTTATAGAGATTGGAATCATTGATGCAGTAGAGGACAAGGATCTACAGGAGAAACATTGATGAGCTCAGATTGAAAGATCTCAAAGCCAGTAATTACCTTTTCCAAGCTATTGATCGTTCAATACTAAAAACCATCTTGAAGAAGGATATTGCAAAGGACATATGGGATTCTTTGAAACAAAAGTATCAAGGCACACCACTGGTAAAACGAGCTCAACTGTAAGAACTTCTTAAAGAATTTGAAGTATTGCACATGAAAATTAGAGAATCAGTTGATGACTATTTTGGCCGAACTCTCATTATAGCCAACAAAATGAGAATCCATGGAGAAAAAATGGATAATGTGGTAATTATTGAGAAAATTCTGCAATCGATGACTCCTAAGTATGATTATGTTGTATGCTCTATTGAAGAATCAAACGATCTTGATGCTTTGTCCATTGATGAGCTTCAAAGCATTCTTCTGGTACACGAATAGAGGATAAGTCGACATAGAGTAGATGAACAAGCCCTTCAAAGTAGTCATGGACCACACCAAGGAAGTAGAAGTGGAGGCAGAAGTGTTTACCGTGGTAGAGGGAGAGGCAGAGGCAGATTTGAATTTGACAAATCTGGCATAAAATGCTACCACTGTCATGATTTTGGGCATTTTTAGTGGGAGTGTTCTAAAAGAGCCAAAGATCATACGGCAAAGTATGTAGAAACAAAGGAAGAAATGATATTGATGGCACTTGTAGAACACGAAAAGACTGACACTAAACACACCTGGTACCTAAATACACTAAGTTGTGAGCTAGACAGTAACTTCAAAGAGTCAATGAAGCTGGGAAATGACTCAAAGCTTGCAACACGGGGCAAGGGAAAGATTCGATTTGAGGTAAATGGCATTGTTTTTGTAATTCCAGAAGTATTTTATGTGCTAGACTTGAAGAACAATTTATTAAGTCTCAGACAGTTGCAAGAAAGAGGCATGACAGTGTTGATTTAGCATGGAAAATGCAAAATCTTTCATGCTTCCCTAATTATTGAAAGCAAGATAACACAAAACAAGATGTTTTGTGTCCATGCTCGGTGCTCATCAAAAGAACATAAATGCCTTTCATCATCCACCACAGATCAAGCAAATCTTTGGCACTGCCGTTACGGGCACCTCAGCTAGAATGGACTTCAACTTCTTCAACAAAAAGGAATGGTGAAGGGACTGCCCAATTTAAAGGCTCTCAAACTGTATGTGAAGATTGCTTAAAAGGAAGGCAGCATCGTGATCCATTTCCCAATGAATGTAGCTGGCGAGCTTCCACCACTCTTCAACTGGTACACGTAGACATATGTGGGCCAATCAATCCAATCTCCAATAATAAGAAGAGGTATCTGCTTACATTTATTGATGATTTTAGCAGAAAAATCTGGATTTATTTTTTGGCTGAGAAGTCAGAGGCATTCGATATCTTTAAAAGTTATAAAGCAAGAGTAAAGAAGGAAACAAGGACATGCATTCTAGTTGTTAGAACAGACCATGGGGGAGAATTTACATCCTATGAATTCATAATTTTTTGTCAAATTCATGGAATTCATAGACATTTGACAGTTGCCTATACTCCTCAACAAAACGGTGTTGCGGAGAGAAAAAATCGCACTATTATGAATATGGTGCGAAGCATGTTGTTCGCAAAGCAAATTCCTAAAGCTTTCTGGGCCGAAGCTGCAAATTGGTCTATACATGTGCTAAATCGATGCCCAACCCATAAAGAACAGAACACCTAAGGAAACATAGAGTGGAATTAAACCTTCAATGAATCATTTTCGAGTTTTTGGTTGTGTTTCCCAGGTGCATGTACCATACAGTAGAAGAGTGAAGCTGGATGCTAAAAGCTTAAAATGCATTTTGCTTGGGGTAAGTGAAGAATCTAAAGCATATAGGTTGTTTAATCCTACATCTAACAAAATAATTGTTAGTCGTTATGTTGTGTTCGAAGAAGATCAACAATGGTGCTGGGATGACAATCACAAACATGATTTATTGACTGATCTTGAGTGGGAGACACAAGAAGCAGCAGATACAGATGATGGGGAAATTGAAGCTGACTCTGGAGCAGATGCAGAACTAGGAGTAATTTCAGCAAAAAAGGAAGCTGATTTTGGAGCAGATGCAGAACTGAGAGCTATTTCAAGCGAAAAGGAGCCTTAGTTTGACGAGGAAGAGTCTAAATTAAATGAATTGCGGCCTGGAGTCGATGATGAGGAACAACATACTCCAAATAGCAACATTTTGAAGCATTAGGGACGAATCAAGAAACCACCAGTTTGGATGCAAGATTATTCTGCTGGTCAAGGTTTCTCCGATGAAGAAGCTGGAAATTCAATGTTCTTAGCTCTGCTAGGTGACAATGACCCTATGACCTATGAAGAAATAGTAAAGTCTGAGAGATGGAGGAGTGCAATGGACCAATAAATGCAAGCCATAGAGAGGAATGACACATGGGAGCTCACGACATTACCATCAGGAGGGAAGAGTATAGGACTAAAGTGGGTTTTTACAACTAAAGTCAATGAGAATGGGGAAGTAGACAAATACAAGGCAAGGCTAGTTGTCAAAGGTTACTGTCAACAACATGGAATTGATTATGCTGAAGTATTCGCATCAGTAGCTCGTTTGGATACCATTCGAATTGTCATTGCACTTGCTGCACAGAACAGTTGGGTGATCTATCAACTTGACGTCAAGTTCGCCTTCTTGCATGGGGAAATTAATGAGGAAGTCTTTGTTGATCAGCCCCCAGGTTATGAACAGAAAGGACATGAATCCAAGGTCTATCGACTCAAGAAGGATTTATATGGACTCAAACAGGCACCCCGAGCCTGGTACAGTCGCATTGAAGCGTATTTCATCAAAGAAGGGTTCACAAAGTGCCCATATGAGCACACCTTGTTCATTAAAACTACTAGTGGAGGTAAAATTCTAATTGTGTGTCTTTACATTGATGATATCATTTTTACTGGCAACGATCAAATGTTATTCGCACAATTTAAGAATTCCATGATGACTACATTCGACATGACTGATCTTGGTAGAATGAGGTTTTTTCTTAGTATTGAAGTATTACAAAGAACAGATGGCATATTTATCAGTCAACGTAAATATGCACAAGAGATTCTGGAGAGATTTAAAATGGATCAGTGCAATTCAATTCATAATCCGGCAGTTCCTGGTTTTAAACTTACAAAAGATGAAGAAGGCATTAAAGTTGACAGTACTCTCTATAAACAAATAGTGGGAAGCCTCATGTATTTAACTGCTACACGTCCAGATTTGATGTTTATTGTCAGCTTGATTAGCCGATATATGGAAAGTCCTACCGACAGTCACTTGTTAGTAGCCAAACAGGTCTTAAGGTATATCAACAGCACGACCAACTTCGGGATATTCTACAAAAAGGGAGGAAATGCAGAGTTTTTTGGATACACGGATAGCGATTATGTCGGTAATCAAGATGATAGAAGAAGCACCTCGGGTTTTTTTTATGAGTTTAGGGGCTATTTCTTGGTCGTTAAAGAAACAACCAGTTGTTTCCTTGTCCACCACCGAAGCTGAATTCATAGCAACAGCTTCAAGTGCATGCCAAGTCGTATGGATAAGCATAATTCTGAAGAGTCTCAATCAGACACAACACACTCCAACGAAGGTATATTGTGACAATATTTCAGCAATCAAACTTTCAAATAATCTCGTAATGCATGGCCACAGCAAGCACATAGATATCAGGTTTTATTTTCTCCGAGAACTTGTTAAGGATGGTTTAGTAGAGCTAATTACGTGCTCTACAACAAAACAAGTTGCTGATATTCTAACAAAGCCATTGAAGCTTGATGTCTTTCTGAAGATGCGAAGGTTACTAGGTGTGTGTGAATCTCCAAGTATAAACTAACAGAACTCAGTTTAAGGGAGGATGATAAAATGTTGAAATATTCCAAATTGTTTCCTAAGTCTTAGGATTATTTTTTGTTATGTTGAATAATTCCTCCTTGGTATAAGGAACACGTTTCTTTCCTTTTGTTAACCACGATTGCATCCTATAAAATCGTGAGTTTGTTATTTTCCTTTGTCACAGTGTAAGACTATTTAATAGCCACTGTTGTAGCTCAATAATACATCTTCTTTATCTGTCTCTTGCTAACTCCAACAGAGTGTGCCGGATTGCACAGATAAGGGGATCGCTGCCATGAATAATCTTAACACTGATCTTTTGAAAGGACCATTTCTCATAGTTGGAGCTTTCTATACACAGCCATTTTTATGGTAAGAGACTATGATATAACTTCTGAATACAATGATTTGTTAGATTGTGTCCTTAGGCATCACAATGCAATCATATCACATCTTAACTGGGTATGTATACTGTAAGGTTTTAACAGATTTGGTTGCATATTCACAATAATACCATGAGCACTTTACGGTGCCTTCATTGAAGGATTATTTAATGCTGGTATGATTAATAGCATCCAAGGAGATGATGACCCGTGATAATATGACCAAAGTTTTCACCGCTAATATGTCATTCAAGTTCTTGTCAACTCTCGTAGAAATAGATGATCAAGACCTTAAGTTCTGAGAAGCGATCAGTTTCCACAAGAAAAAATGGCAGCAGTGCTTAAATTAAATATTCTGGGAAAAATCAGTCATGCAAGGGAAGATGGTAGCAGTGCTTCAGCAGAAAAACTTGATATCAGGACATTTTACTGATGGTTAAACTTTATTTATGGAGCTATTGGCATTTTGATGGTAGCAGTGCTCTAACTGGTTCTTTCAGTTCCTGACAAATGGCACATTCAGGTTTCATGGACCGGGAAAGAGAGAAAAACATGAAATTTAGAAAAGAAGATACGAAAGAGAGAAGATACAAAGAGAACACAAAATTGAATGAAAGTATTTTCAATGTGCAAATAGTTACAACTGCTCAACGATAAAACTTGCAAGCACATTTCTGTCAGACATGGTCTTTGGACAGAAAAAAAATAAATCAAAATTTGGCATGCAATCCAAAACATCTGAAAAAATCTAAAATCCTTACGAGTCAATTGCCTAGTTTTCTTATAGATCCGACCTTGAGGATCTGGAAGCAAGTTGGAGAAGAACATAACCATTAAATGAATCGATCTATGTCCAGACAATACCATTCAGATCCATAAGGGTAGAATCATCCAAGCCAAACCCAATATTTAGGACAAAATAACATTAATATAAATCAGGACAGCCTGATAGCAAATCATCAAAGAAGAAGATAATGCAACTAAGTGGACTGAAAAGGCACATTTTCCAACTGTCATTCATTCTTAAGTTGTTCGAGGGATCTCTTATCTTCTTCTATTGTTATCAGTAGCTTTACATTCTCTCAATATTCATTACATTTCCACCATCTTCAACAGTAATGTTTTGGAGAACAGGTGTTTAAAATAAACTTTTGCGGATAAAAATATTCATTTCTTCAGCACCAGCAGGGGAAATTAGATATCAAGCAGCACAACACCACCTCATAACTTTGAAACAGCATCAGAAGAGAAAATGCTTGATGCTTTCATTTGAGTTTTTTTGCTCACATGAGTGGCACTAATTATCGTTCCATTCCAACATGATTGCTCTGAAAAAGTCGGTGAGAAACCAAGAATTAAATGTCCAAATTTCAACTGTTTGAGTATGCAATCAACAACTATGGTTAAAAATTGACCAGTTCATCACCACAGCTAACTGATTTCTGGGTTTTTTTAGTACCTTCTTATGTATTTAATTTATATTCTGAACAACTGCTGCAGTGCATTATCAACCATAAAAAAAAAAACAGGACAAATTTTTACTACTTAATGCAAATAAGCAGCAGAAGGTAAAATGTTTGAACTTCATAATTTTCATTGCAAGAACATGTAAATTCTCCAATCCTAACAGCACAAAAGGAGGGAAAAGGATAATGAATACTAGGTTTAAAGGTAGGAAACTCAATTTCAGAAATTTGAGACAAAACAGTGAAAGAGATACATAAAGCTCTAGCTTGGAGAGAGCCTTTCATGCTTTCCAAGATTTAGGCGTCCAGCCAACAATCCACACAGGTTTGAAAACAAGAAACGATACTATGTAAACTGCCAATACTTGAATCTTCGTTTGGAATTAAAAAAAATTCTTGTTGCAATGCCCTCCGGCCACAAATCATTAAATATAATTTAAAAAAAGCTGAAAGTTATCTACCTAAGCATGTTCACCAGCGAATCGCTGCCCAAATAAAGATTGAAGCTTTATAAATGGGACATTAAAGAGATCACTAATTAATCAAAATTTTCAAAAGAAGGAAAGAAAGAACTTCTTCAAAATTGAAGCTCTCACACATTATTGAAGAGGTAAGCTTTTCCTCTGCGGCAGTGAAAAGACTGACCAAATAAATAAATAAATAAATAAATATGAGACCCCAAAAGAGTTGAACAACTCAAATACAAGCACAATACATAACAGTGAACTATAACAAACAGAATCAACAATTTCATGAACCCCTTCAAAAGAGGTTTTGGTTTTCCTTTGAGACAAGTTGATTAGGGAGAGCAAAATGGGTCCCACAGAACTTGCATCTGTAGGAACGACCCTCTAATTCCACCACAGATATCCTTCCCATATCTTCCTGTTTAGCTCTTGTTGATTTCAGCCCACTGGTGCAATTGCAGTTGCAGACCAAATAATAATAAGTCCGAAAGTGAGTTGTGGATTGGAAGAAGGTGGGTTAGTGGTATTAGATTTTTTATCTTGTCCTGGTACTGCTAGTATTAATGGTGTATTAATGGTAAAACTTTAACACCAAATTTTGTGCGTACAGATAGATTTTGGCATTACATGCCCCAGTTCTACAAGATTCATTTTAGGTTACTCTGTTTTTTTAATGTTTTTTTTTAATGTATTAAATATAATTCAAAAAATTAAAATCAATATATATATATATATATATATATCTCAAAGTTTTTAAAAAACAAGCCACTTAATAAATAACAAAAGTATTTTTGGACATAGTAATGTAATTATCTTGTACGAGGTTGTTTAAAATTTTAAAGTATTTTTTGTTTATAAATATATTAAAATAATATTTTTTTATTTTTTAAAATTTATTTTTATTTGTTATATTAACACATTAAAATAATATAAAATATCAAAACAAAAAATAAAAAACAAATCATTCTTTTTCAAAAACTTTGTCAAGCAACTTGTAAATCTTATTATGATAATACTTGTAATTGTGTTTTAAAAATATTTTTAAAAGCTTTAAGAGTTTATTTTTATTTTTATTTTTATTTTCATTTTTATTTTAAGATATTTTTGGGTGGCAATGTTTAAAATAATTTTTAAAAACATGATACTCAATACCAACCATGTATTTTTTAACCTGCCTAATGCATATATCATCCAATTCGTACTAAGAAAATGTTTGAGATTACATTTCCAAATGTTTATTTAAAAATGATTATTTTTAAAATAATTCTTTTTGTTTTTTTAGATATTCTTATGAGTCAAAATCAAAAATTACTTTTAAAAAATATTATTTTACTATATTTTCAAACAAAAATATTTACAAAATCAATATTTATGAAACAAAATCAAGCTACTTATGCCTGTTTGGGAGTGCGATTGCGGTAGCTTTTCAAAGTGCTTATCGTGCCGAAATACATCAAAATAATGTTTTTTTATTTTTTAAAAATCATTTTTGAAATCAGCACATCAAAATGATCTAAAAACACCAAACCGCCGGTCTTTAAAATGTAAAAAAAAAAAATTCAAATTTCGGCCAAAAACAGTTTCAATCGCAATGCCAAACAGGGCCAAAATAAACCTAAATTTAAGAATGAGATGCTGAAATTATCAAAAGAACCCTAAAACAACTAGATATTGAATTCATATTCTCGTAAATATGACCCATCATGTTCCTAATTTCAATGTGGAGTTTGAATTAAATATTCTAATTTAACAAAAGGATATTGGTATGTGTAATTAAAGATTTGTTCCTCACTTGATGGGCTTTTCTGCTTGCTCGTAAGAGGTTTTATTTTATTAAATTTCGGGTTGGATAGTATATGGTTAGAGAAAATGAATGCCAAGAAATCATTAATGGTAAGTGTCGCAATCTCCACAAGAGCACAACGACTCTCTCCATGAACAAGGATACTTATTGGGTTTTTTTTTGTTTTATGAAGAAGAGAGTCGTCATCTAATATTATAGTACTATGAAACTTGACTGATGTTTTATAGATTCTAAGGCAGGAGACTGACTACATAAAGAAAATGTTTTATCACTACTAATACACCCTTTCTAAGTTAAGTTGTTTGGTGTTTTGGTTTGTCTTATGATTAGTATGATGTTGGTGTTATCTAATCAATTTTTCTAAGATAGGTCGCAACGAAAAGGAACAAAAATTTCAATGATAAATTTACAACCTATGAATTAAGAGACTACTAGAATAGAAATCTAAGGAGATTCAATAGGCTTAAAAGCTCATTTTTCCTTTTAGTATTTCAAGTGTTCACAACTCGTAAATCGCAAGGAAAAGAAAAAAATAGAAATCTAAGGAAATTTGGAGCGCTTTAAAAGCCTATTTTTACCTTAATATTTCATACTTTTACGGCCGTAAACCGTGGAGATAAAAATTAAAATGACCTTAATTATAATCAAGGCTTTTTTCAAAGATGTGTTGGTTAAATAATAATGACTTACTATTCATGGAAAAATATTTTGGATATTTACCACTTTAGAGTTTTTTCATCTAAATATTAATGGTGAATAATAGCGAATTATCCCCACTACTATTTTGGATATTAACTCCTTTGAGACTTCTTTACCCAAATATTGAAAGTAAAAAATATGAATCCCCCAAAAATAAGATTTTTGTAGTTTTTGGAATATTGCCCAAATACATTTTGGATTTTACAAACATGTAAAATCCAAAAATGCAAGAAAACAATTTTTGTGTTTATGAATTTCATGCTAAAACACATTTTCTTTTAAATTTCTAATATTTGTTATTTAAAAAATAACATTCAAGATATGTTAGTGTATTGATCGTATGCATGAAAACATTTATTTATGGTATATATGGATATTTGCCGCATCGTGTCGAAAACCGGATATTCTCAATACAAGATTGATATTTTTAAATATAAAGCAAATAAACACCTTAAACTAAATATTCCATAAAATCATAAATCTCTTCCTCTTATTTATATTTTTTAGAGAAAAAAAAGGTCGGGTCACTTTGTCAAACCATTGACCAGACAACAAGAGGCATCCATGAGCTGCCTCACACATGCCTCCTTAGTTAATGTTCAAGTGAATTATAATTCACTTGAATAGTAAACACAAAGGCAACACAATGAATGAATAAAAATACAAAGTGAAGAAGAATGCATAGGGACTTACTAACGGGGAAAGGCGATGTTGCTGGAACTCCTGCGCAATTGGTGACCACTGCTTCTAGGGATGCAAAGCTCGTGGTGACCAACAGGGGAGGTCTGATCAAGTCTGTTACTGGTAGTTTGTTGGCTAAGGGAGAAACTGAGATGAAGAGGATATGGTCAGCTGCTGTTTTTTCTTCTTGGTAACCTCTCTATCTTTCTCTTCCCTCTCTTCTTTCTCTTTTTGTTTTTTTTCTCTTCTTTTTCCTCTTTAGGTCAGCACGAGAGGGGGATATATAGCCTATTCATACCTTTTATTTAGAGAAGATTTAGTGCATTTAATCTAGGATGCAAATTTATGTTTTTTACGCAATTAGATAAACAAAATAGGGAAAGAAATATTTTCGTTGGTATTCTGTGATTTTGAGGCACAAAAAAACATGATCCCTAACTCAAATATCAAGTGAGAAAATCATGGAAACCAAATGGAAAGTTGCAATGAAAAGTAAAGAAGTTGCAAGTAGGGTTGTTTCAAAGTGGCGATGAATAGTAACTATCGCAGCAGGATTTTTTGCTTTTACGCTGGACATTAAAACAGAGATATCTTGCAATTTGGATATCCAAATAGAGCAATAAAAAACCCTAAATTCATCTAATCATGCTGTAATACAATTTTCATGAACATAAAGTGAGAAAAAACTGTTTTGATGAAAAAAATCAATTTGCAATCTGCTCGGTCAAAACTATTCCGAAGAAAAAGATTTTCTGCTTCTATATTAGACAAAAACTGATAAAAGATTTTTTGCTTTTATATCTTGAGATTCTAATATTCAAATCTGGCAATTCAAAAACCCCAAATTATTTACACGTGGAGGATTAGAACTTTCATAAAGGACCTAAAGTGATAAAAAATCATTTTGATGTACAAAATCTATTCGCAATCTGCTTAGTCAAAACTGATTTGAAGAAAAGGATTTTTGTGGTAGCAGCAAAATCATTTTTTTAGTGTAAATTCTTAGTGATTTATCCAACCTTAAAACAATGGTAAAAAAAAAGTAATAGTAATAAAGAAAGTGTCGCTGGTTTTGCGAAGAGAAACAAAATATAACCCTGCACGACAGTCGAGGAACATAAATTATTATGACATTTCTTGAACCAACCCCTCTTTTTTTTTCAACGAGACTAATTAAATTTTACCAAATCAGTCTCTGTTTATCCCAAAAAATCCTTGAAACATTAAATTGGGTTTCTCAAAAAAACCCTGCAAATCTCTGTTCAGAATCATTCTCGCAGCAAGATTTTCTTTTTTTATACTAGACATTCAAACATGAATATCTTGAGATTATGATATCCAAATAAGGCAATTCAAAACCCCAAATTTATCTACACGTGCAGGATTACAACTTTCATGAAGGACCTAAAGTGAGAAAGAATCATTTCGATGGTCAAAATCTACCTACAATCTACTTGGTCAAAACTATTTTGAAGAAATGGATTTTCGCGACAGTAGCAAAATCAATTTTTTAGTGCAAATTCTGAGGGATTTATCCAACCTTAAAACCTAGATAAAAAAAAAAAAGAATGACTTTAGCTTTCTGAAAATTCCTAAATGGTTCAAGAATCCTAATGATTTCGGCAGCAAAGAAGGAGGATAAGAAAAATAGAAAGCAACAAATACGGGGCTATAAAAAATATTTTTACTCACTATTTTTGTCCATTGTCCAGTAACTATGTGCTATAAAACTCTTGCATTTGATTCCAAATGGGTGTACGTCATTTCTAGTACGTGAAGTCTAAAAATGAGTAACAACAATAAAAGGAAAGGAAAAATGATTTTGGAGCCCAAAACTATAATGTTTCTATATCGATAGGTCACTGTGCACTTGAAGATGAAGATTTAAAAAGAACAATTATAAAACACTCAGGTATTTACATTTGAAAGTGTATTAATAGTTATTTTTAAAATAGTTTTTGTTTATTATTCTAAAAATATTATTTTAATATCACTATTTAAAATGACCCAAAAATATAAAATAATTTAAATTAATAAAAAAATCATGAAACAACAAACTCTTAATATTATATTAACCTTCAAATTGGAAAAATCATTATTCATTTGAGCTTGAGTTTTATTTGCATCTGGAATAAAACTATAGTAATAGGACTAGAATTTATAAGTTATGAAAACCCTTTTAAATAATATTTGGACTTAAAAATCATTAATTAAGCACTAGGAGACTCCTCCTATACATATAAAAGGAAACTCCTAAAATTTAAGTGTATCACTATGATTAGTTTGATAAACTTAATATTATAAAACTAAACAATTAATAGTTTTAAGCAAAAATTTAATTTAATTTACTATTTATTTACTTAAATTATCGTGATTCTTTCTTATTCATTGAGTACTTCTATCCATAATCATCATAATATTTTTTCACCACTTTTGATTAAAAATTCATGATTATATACAAGGCTTATACTAGCAATCATCATTTTTCACACATGAAATATCATACATCATTTTATCTAAAATCATACTTTGTTATTATCATTATTGTATTTTTTTCACCTTAATTTATAAAATTTCTCATTTACATAATTATTTTACAAGATAAAGGAATTTACATGATTCATCTTGGTTAACATTTTGCATATCGATTTATTATTTTATCTCATCCAAAATTTAATTGAAATTAATGGGGATGTTCATCCTAAACCATAATAATTAGGTAGAGAGTTTACACTAATGATGGGGAGATTTCTAATGATGTTGAAAATGTTCTAGTTGTATTTATTGGTAACTTTGAGTGATGGGTCTATTATTAGTTTGGCTTGCACATTTCATTTTTTTTTAGTAGGTGATAGTTTCACACTATAAATTTGGTAATGATATTATTTTATTAGAAGACAACAAATAAATTTCTATTATTGGTGTGGGTACAATTCAAACTAAGGTGTATAATGGCATTGTTAAGACACTAGAGATTAAACATGTTCCAAAGATGAAAAGGAATTGTTTTTTCTTAGACTTCTTGATTCCAAAGGTTATAGTTATTTTGATAAATATGGGTTTTGAAGGTTTATAAGTTTGCTCTTGTCATGATAAAAGAAAAGTTTGTTAATGGTATTTATTTTCTTTAAATCTTAATAATTATTGATTCAGCTAGTTTATCATTTGCAATTGATTTGGATGGTGTTTCTACTTAGTTATAGTAGATGTAACTATGAGATATAAGTAAAAGGGAGATGATAGAGTTAGGTAAACAAGATTTGATATATGTTTAAAAACTAAGTAAAATATGTTTACATGAGCATTGTGTTTATAGTGAACAATGTAGGGTAAAATCCAATATGGTTATTCATCATACTAAGGGGTATTATGGATTATATTCATTTCGACCTTTATAGTTTTCTTTTTATATCAAAAGGTGGAGCATAATATTTATTAATGACTACTTTATAAAGGTTTATGTGTATTTTTCAAATAGAAATAGTGATATGTTTATCATATTCAAGCAATGCAAAACCTTGATTAAAAGCTAAATTGGTCAGAAAATTAAACATTTAAGAATTGATAATAGTTCACAATTCTACTCAGGTGAGTTTGACGAGTTAAGTAAGAATGAAAGAATTGTCAGACATTACATTTTTAGAAACACACCATATCAAAGTAAGGTTGCAAAATATGTGAACATTACACTCTTAGAAAAAGCACGTCGTATTTTTCACAAACTAGATTGTCAAAAAACTTTTGAAATAAAACAATTAACATCTATTGTTATCAAGTTAATAAATCTTCAATTATAATTTTAAAGTTTAAAAATTCATATAAGGTATGGTCTAATTCTCATTTTGATTACTCTAAATTAAGAGTTTTTGTTTGTCTTAGTTATGGTCAAGTTAAGAAAGATAAAGTTGGATTGAGAGAGGAAATACATATTTCTAGGTTATGCATATAGGGTAAATAGATATTAATTTTGGTGTATTTATCCCAAGTCATTTCAGTTTATTACTAATACAAATATAACCTTTGATGAGTCTACTATATGTAATAATAATAAAAAAGAAGATGATATTGATGTTGAGATTCACAAGGGTATTGACAAATAGGAAAAACTTGAGGTTAAAACTTGAGAGATAATGAAAAAAAATGCTTCAACTAAACTTGTTAAGGAAATGACATAAGTTAGTGTTGTTAAAAATGCATTTGAAGAAACTTTATAGTATTATTACATAAAGGTAAAGATGACATAAGAAAACATTAGTTAAGTCTTGTTATGATGATTTAGTTGATTTTACTTTGAATGTTGTAGAGAATCTTGATCATAAGCTTTATTATTATAAAGAGGTAATTTCTTGCGAAGAATCTTCTCAATAGATATTCGTTATAAATAAAGAGACCGATTTGAGAGCTTGTTAGGCCACCACATGGATAGAAAATTATTGGTTGGAAATGGATTCATAAAAGAAAATATAGAATACCAGGTATTAAGGATGTAAAGTTTAAAACAAACCTCATTCTAAAAGCCTTACACAAAAAAAAAGTGTGGACTTCAATAAAGTGTTGTCTTCAGCTATGAAACATAATTTTATGAGTATTACTTGTTGTGGTTATTTTGTTTGACTTAAATCTTGAAGAATTGGATGTTGAAATAATTTTTCTATATGGTGAGTTGAAGGAGATAATCTATATACATAAACAAGAGGGTTTCATTGCTCAAGGTAAGGAAGACTATATGCTCTTATTAAAGTAATCATCAAGGTAATAGTATAAAAGGTCTGATCAATTTATATTTATACATGGTTACTTTAGAGGTGATTATAATAGTTGTGTGCATTTAATTAAACTTTTAGATGGTTTATTTATATACATGTTGCTATATACTAATTATAAGTTCATTTCCTTTAAGAAAATGTTTGAGATCAACAATTTGAATGATTAGTTGAATGTTAAGTTTAAGATGAAAATTTAAGTTGTAACCATGAAGATTTTAGATATAGAGATATGCATAACCAAGATATTGACTTATTTTTCATTATAATAGATGGAGATAGGGTAGGTTGGTACAAATTTTCATAAACCTAGATGTATAGGTGAAGAGTAAACATGTCGTCATTAATCGAATAAAAAGATGTAATAATTCCTAATAATCTATATAAAAGTTAATTATAGGCACAATATTCAAAATATATACGTGGTATGCCTAAAATATAATTCTTAGGTATATGAGGTCCTTGAGAGCAAACTCACTCAAAATCCAAGGTACAGGATTAAAAAAAATACCTTGGTGTCAAATCTTGCTTAAAAAAGGTTTGACAATAAGCTCATATGTTAGGTCCTAAAAGCATGTTAGTTCTAGATTTAGGCCTAATAATGTATTGTCCATGTGTCGAGCTTGGTAAAGGCACTAAAACCAATGAGTACTAGGCCTAAGGTATGATAGGCCTATTTCTCACTTTTTTAGACTGGTTCTTATCAACCCATTACACTCTAGCGGTTCTAGTTGTTTTCTCATTTCAACATTTTTATTTTTATTTTTGTTGAGAAAATAGGACAAATAATATTGATAAAATTTTGGTACATTAGTTGGCATGTTGTGAAATGGATATGTCATTATCTTAAAGTCACTAGAAATGCTTGTTTGGTATATGACAGAGGTAATGACACTAAAAATAGTGTTTATGGCTTCATAAATTCAAATTATGTTGGCAATTTGAATAAGAGAAAGTCGTTGAAAGGTCATGTTTTCACTTTTTTTCGCATGTCATTAGTTGAAAAACAATTTTTTTTAATCCATTGCTAGGTTATTTACAATAAAGGCTAAGTATATAACATTGATAAAGGCAATGAAATAAGTTTATAGCTAAGAGGTTGGGTTAGTAATTCTGATTTGTCATATTAGTTACGATTGTACATTGTAATTCAAAATGTCTTGATACTAGTTTGTTGTGGAAAAAGCCCTAGAATCTACTTACAAATTGTTTTCATCTTTAATGTTTGTAAGAAATTAAAGCATCCTTGATAATGAATAATTGTTTGTAGTATTTATTTTTTTTATACAAATAAAAAATTGTTGTGTTAAAGCAAAATTGGTGGTTAGGAAGAGAGAGGGGGAAGTGACCTCATCGCCAAGTATGCCAATGTGACCCCAACTTATCAATATATAATAGAAAAAAGAAGAAATATATGTGGTTTAAGAATGAATATGACCAACTAGTAAATTTTTAAAATATTATCATTTCTTCTTCTTCTTCTTAAAATAAGAGATCTAGAAAAGATTTTGATTCATGCAATCTTGTTGTTGAACACCATAAGAGACAATATGTCCTGATATATTATTTAAAACTTTTTAAATAAGACATCTAATCATTTGTATTATTTAGTCTAACCAAAAATATTTCTAATACATGTGCTATATTTTTTGAAGATGATGTTAAGATTTTTCAATTGTTGTTCTTTGAATGGCATTTAATGCTACCAATACGGAGGCTTGTGTGTTGCATGTACCAACTAGCTTTTTAAAATAATATTTACTATAGAACAATCACAATATTTATTATTAACAATCTTAAAACTATAAGAAAACTAATATAAATAATCAAAATACCCTTATAAAAGAGTAACATTGTTTTTACCTCTAATAGCATTAAAATAATCTCATTATTCTAAAAAATAAAAGGATAAAAATAGATATGAAACAAAAGCATAAAAAAAATATTATTTTTTATACTAGAGTAATAATTTAATTGTGAATAAAAAAATAATAAATATAATTTTATAAAACAATTGCGCATGATAAACAAAAATAACCTTACCGCAAAACTTCTTAGCTTTTGTTTTCAAAAATAAAATTATAATTGCATTATTATAATTTTGTTTTTAGAAAATTATAATTACATAATAAATGACTTGACAACAATAACTTCATTCGTTGTTTTATTAAAGAAAAAGCTAAACCGTGTGGCGTTTCCACTGTAGCAACACTCACATTTCACTGTGGATTCGAACAGTGTTATGACTATTTTACCCCTCGGTGCGCCTTCGTTTAAACGCTGGAGTCAGGGGTATTTTTGTTTTTTTTAATTTTTATTGCACAATGTTATAACCGAAATTGCCATAAATAAGACAAAAAAAATTTTGCCTACAGGGGCTAAACAGTATTTACCCCATCTCCATGAAAAGTGTCATAAAGGGCTAACTACCAATCTGCTCCCATTAAAGACAAAAACTCTTAAATGGAAGGAAGGGTAAGTAAGTAATTGACATTTCCTTTAATTATATTTTTATTCGAGCGTGAACATTAATTAGGGTGTGCTAATACATTTTTGTCCCCATAAAAGACAAATTTAAAGAGTTAGGGTTAGGGGTTATTCCATAATTGACTGGGATTAAAAAAGTCTTTCCTGCCGACAGCAACAGGCGCGTCCATTGGACACAATTCGAGTTCCGGCCTCTTCCCCCTTCGGGTGGCGCGTGGTGTCTACCACGGCGGTTAAAAATTTACATCCGACATGTCACCGGGTTCGCCTCCATGACCTCCATCTGATGGTTGCGCGCGTTTCACCCACTGGTGGCCTGAAATGTTCCCCTTAGCAATCAAAGGTTTGCTCCACCATTTCTCTCTCCTTCCAGAAAACATTAACGGGAGTCCCTGGTGTTGTTGATAGTTTGATTTCGGTCCCTGAATGTTTGATTGTGTTTTGTGGTCCTGATTTCTTTAGTTTTAGTTTGGTTCTCGATCTTTTAATTTCTGGATTTGAGTTAAATGCGTAATATATTCGGTATCAATGTTCTGATTTCTTTCAATTGTATCCTTAAATGTAAATTCATTATACATGGGAGTTTCATTTCGGTCCTCATACTTTTAATTTCCGATTTCAATTGAAAATCATAGGTTTTTTGGTATCAAAGTTTAGATTAGATTCAATTTTACCCTTTACATTAAATTTATTATACTTTTTTTTTTGCCCTTATACCTTTAATCTTTGGTTTTATTTTAATTCTTTTATTTTTATATATATTTCTTAAATGATTATTATTTCTGTTCATGATTATATGTAGATGCTCTTAATTTTGTTTTAATTTTTTCAATTTCCTTTGCTATTAGGGTTTTTGTTTTTAAATTTAATTTACAATTTTAATTTCTTTTAATGATCATTTGAAAATTGATATTTATTATTTTTTCTTTTTAAAAAATTCTATTTATTCTTCAAGTCAAATAATATTTTTAAATGTAATGATATTTTTTTGTCATTTTTTGGGGGGTAATTGCTCTTTTTTTAATACTTTTAGGTGTTAAAATTTATAATTATTATATGTAAGGAATAAGAAAGAATAAAATTTATAAATGATTAAAAAAACAATATTTTTTTATAAAAAAATGATCTTGAACTTAGATTGTTTTCATTTTATCATTGGAGAATTAATATTTCTTTTTTTTTCTTTGTACTTTCTATTAGTTTTTTAATTATTTTTTAATCAAATCTAAAGTTATTTTTTTTAGCTAACAATATTAATTTATTTTTATCATTTATTATATTTTATTTTTTTCTTTTTTTTAAAGAGTTTGAGGTTTTTTTTATTCTTTGTTATAATTTTGTTTTTTTCATTATCTACACAATAATAGTAATAATTTTAGATTTTCTTTCTTTCTTCATCTTTTTTTAAAGTTTTGTTTTTTTTTTATTCTTGAAGTAATTTAATAATCTTAATTGTTTTTGCAATAGTGGTTATAATAATATTTAATGAAAACTAAAGTTATTTTAAGCAATAATATTAATCTATTTTTATCATTTATTATATTTTATTTTCTGCTCTTTGTTTTGAGTTTGAGGCTTTTTTATTCTTTGATATAATTTTGTTCTTTCATTATTTACACAATAATAACTATAATTTTAGATTTTTTACTTTCATCATATTTTTTTAAAGTTTTTGGTTTTTCTTATTCCTTGAAGTAATTGAATAATTTTAATAGTTTTAGCAATAGTAGTTGAAATAATATTTAATGAAAAATAAAGTTATTTTTTTGACTAATAATATTGATCTATTTTATTTTTTGTTCTTTTTTTAGAGTTTGAGGCTTTTTATATTCTTTGATATAACTTTTTTTTTCATTATTTGCACGATAATAATAATGATTTTAAATTTTCTTTCTTTCTTCATTTTTTTTATATTCTTTGATTTTTGTATAATACATACAAACAATATGGGGATAATGCTATAGCTCCTCACACATTACACTGTGTATTGTTACAGTTTTTTGGTTGCAGTGTTTTTTTTTTCCTTTGTTTTTCTGTTTTTTTTTTATATATAAATATAAACTAAGAGTAGAAATATATAGATGCAAATAAAAAAATAAAAATTATCTCGAAAAAATTGAAAAAATCAAAAGATTGAAGCTAAAGCTAAAATAAAAAAATAAAAAACTTAAATAAAAAAAAAATTAGTTCCCGCGGCAGAGCGGGTGTATGACTCGTAATTATCAGAGGTTCGTGACCCGTGACCTTCCCTCCCTGTCTCAGCAGCCAGCCGCCCTAACTTATTAACAATAAGTAACCACCTCATTTTCTTTTTGGCGGTTGTGTCTTTGTCTATCATCTCTCACAGATCCCCACGTGTCACGCAACGAGCTATCCCTTCCCTCACCCACATGTCCCCTGTTAAATTCCCCCACACAGCAGCCGGTTCCAACTGTCTGTCACCTTCCAACACATCATCGCCACACATGTTGCTTCCTCTGCAAGTCCGTACATGTGTTCACGTGATAGTTGCCACGTCGCGCGTATCTACTGGATTGTTGTCGATGTCACAAGTACCCGCTTCAGGATGACATTAAGATGAGATCTTTGAAAATGGGTTCGAAGAAACATATGTGGACCCCACCATGAGCGGCCGCCGCGCCTCCTCTTTCCTGACTATTTCACACGTGGACCCCTTGCCACAATGTGGGCCACAATATTTTAAAGTGTAATGGCATGGATCTTATCTTTCCAGTAGACTTTTGAGCTTACACCTTTTCCAATTATAATACTCCAATAGTCGGGTTTTTTTTCTATATTAATTTAGCCCAACATGTACAATCTATCAGTATTTTTTTCAATATTAAATATAGAAAAATATATATTAATAAACATATTAAAATAATATTTTATAAAAAATATTTGTAAGACCATTACATTAAAATAATCTAAAAATAAATAAATAAAAGATAGATTTTATATTTTTCTTTTCCAATGCCAGGGTGTGGTATGAGAAAACAACCAGATTATTATGAAGCGTGAAAGGAGGCATCCGATGTTGGAAATGGAAAACGCAGGCGTTTGGAAAAACAAGACGTTTCCAAGAAAAGAAAAATAAATAAATAATTATATATATACAAAAACAAAAAATAAAATTATCGAGCGGTGGATGTGCACGTGACGACAGCACGGAATTACTCTCCCTGGTCCCCCCCCCCCCCCGCCCGCCCGCATGGACCCCGCTCGTGGCCTCTCGATTCGGCTCCTATCTCTCTTATCTCGCAGAACCAAACAAAGCAGTGGGTTTGCCGTCGGTGCCACTTTTAATAATAATATAACCCCCACACAAAAACATTAAAACAGCCAACACGTAACCACGCGTACACGCCCACACTGGACCCACCAGATATCTTCATCCAGCCGTTGATTTTAAAATTAATCTCGAGATCTGTCCAGAAAAAACAAACAAGTACATGAATCACGAGGAGCATTTTTAGAGAGAAGTGATTAGAAAGACATGACCGTGTTTCTCATCATGAGCCCGTTCCGTTGTGTCTTATTTTTCTAATTGTAATCTTCATTTCTTGAGAAACAAAAAAAAAACTCAGATTTTATATCGAAGAAATAATAAGAGGGTAATCAAAGGCAGTTAGTGCTGTGTCCGTACGGTGGAGATGGTCCCCGCGTGACGTAAACGGGCAGATCTCTAACATACGCCTTGTATTACGCTACGCTTGCGCATGAAAATCAAACCCAGCCTACAATGCCGGCGACATGTCTGTTGAACACCTGGATTCCACCCGCAAATTCAAAGACGCAGGGCCAGCAAATTGATTCATAAATGCGAGTAATTACGGTGGTATTTTTTACCTGATTAAAGGGTAGGTGCACATGTTTTTTACTGAATCCATCTTTTCACATCGAAAGAGGGATTCCTTCATTATGAAAAAGAACTGTAGAATTTAGGGAAACTGTTCTCAACTTGTCGGTATGGGCGTGGGAAAAATATGATTTTCAAGATTATTTTCTATTTAAAAATGATATTTTATTTTTATAAGGCATTTGTTTTATTTTTATTTTAAAATAATGGCAAAAGAAACTGTAAACTAATGGCTAAAAATATTGAATTTATATGTCAAACGTTGTCCTATCCTTTCTTTTTTTAGAGAGAGAAAAAAAGGGATAAGCTCCATTTCTTACTTATCTGGGAAAGAGTTAAAACTTTTTTCTAAATTAATCTGCAACCCTCAGGCCTCAACTGAAGTATCTTTTTGGTGCTGTTCTTGATAATCGGACATGGGTGTAATAAACCAAGCTTGTAGGAGAAACAGCAACATCTTAAATGAGCCAAGTAAATCTTTGGATTTTGATTAGAAGATTTGCAGGAACATGTATGGACGTTACCTGACACAGTAACAGTAAGATAGAACAACTTATGAGAGATTTCTTAAATTTCTCAGTTGCAAAAAACAGAGGACATAGTTTTAGATAACTTCCGTTCTCTCTCTATATACAAAAGATGTCAGCTGCTTTACTCTTTTTGGTTTCGTTTTTTCATAATTAGCTCTAATTTTCTAAAACTTGCTCTTCCTGTCGTCCGCAGGAAAACAGAGGGAGGAAAACGACAAACACTAAAGCCTTGATACGGCTTCCGAAATCAGATCTCTCCGTAAAAAACCTCAAAATCATGCGACTTCCGGTGGTGGGGCCAGGTTAAGATCAAGTGACAATCCCTTGTTATCGTGATGACGATCAAAATCAACGACTGATGACGAATCCGAATCACTAGGCCCTCCATTCACCATCACCGTTCGATCAAACCTGCACATGTTAATATTATTCACTATACTGCTACTGCTAGGAGTATTATTCTTCGCATGAGCAAACGCGTCAAAAAAGAAGACCGGGCGCGCAACAGCGGGGAATGGAAACCACGCGCCTCCTGGAAACCTGACTCCATTGGGAAACGGTTGGCGGTCGGGGTTGCGGTTGGAAATGTTAAGAGTGAGATCGAGTGGCGGTGGGGAAGCGGCGCGTGGGGTCGGAGGGGACGAGGACTCGACAGTGCTGCTTTGGCTAGGACTGCGCGTGGGGTTCTGGCTAAGCTCACCAAGTGCAGGGAAATTAGTTTTGGCTTTGGCTCCACGGAATTCACGAGCAGCCGCATCGTATGCACGGGCGGCCTCTTCAGCAGTATCAAAAGTGCCAAGCCAGACCCTCGTTTTCTTGCCTGGGTCTCTTATCTCAGCGGCGTACCGTCCCCATGGCCTCTTTCTTACGCCTCTAAAACGGATCTCCGATCTAGGGCTATTGAGGTGGTGGTTGTCAGGTCTTTCTCGAGGAGCCATTTTTGCGTGGTGGGGGATTTGATGATTAGGTGCGAGGTTTGATAGGAAAGAGCTTTGGAGGTGGTTTATTTATATAGGGAGAGAGCCAGAGAGGAGGAGAGAGAAAGGTGTGCTGCTTTTGGGGGTGATTTGTTTGCGTTTTGTGGGTCCAGTCAACGATAGGATATGTGGCTTCTCTTACACGAACCACTTTAGTTAGTTTATGGGTTAATGAAATGGTGGCACGTTAGGTTCTTCAAGGAAGAGATACGTACGTTTATAAATATTTCATAATTAAATGTTTTATTTTGGTGAATAAATGTTTTCGTTTTTCCCCCCGTATTTGAGATTGTGGTAAGAGAGAGGAATGGGATTTCCACGTGACAGTCATTAAGTGGCTAATAAAAGCTTTGTCATGGCACCTAGAGAAGGTTACTCGTGCTCGTTACATTGTTTAAAGATCCTGTTTGCTTTTCTGTTTTTTTTAAACAATATACTTTTTTATCTTTTAAAATTAATTTTTAATATCAGTATATATTTTCTATGAGAAAATCCATAATTCTAATAAAATAAAAGCCCCCACGTATCCTCCCACAAAGCATAAAAACTCCATAAGTAATTGAATTGATAATACAGGGATACAAGAAAATGCACTTACAAAAAGAAATATATGCAATTTGCTAATCACAAACTAAGAACATGTTTATCATTACATTTCAAAAATATTTAAAAAATATATATTTTTCTTTTTATTTTTATTTTAAATTAATTTTTTTAGTGTTTTTTTATATTTTCATTTTCTAATATCAAAAATAATTTTTAAAAAATAATAAATATCATTTTGATGTATTATGAATAAAAAATACTTTCAAAAACAAACTCAACAACACTAATAAACAAATACCAAAAAAAGAGTTTTATTTCCATAACATGTCCTTGCTATTTATCATATTATAGGACTTTATAAGATTTATATGTGTAATAAAATGAATTTTTGATATTACTATATTAAAATAATTTATAAAATTAAATAAAAAAAATCAAAATAAAATAATTGATCGCAACAGAGAAAGAAGCTTAAGCCTCTATTTGTTATTGTACCTTAAAAAATATTTTTTAAAAAAATATTTTTATTTTTATTTTATTTTAAATTAAAAATAAAAAATATTATTTTAATATATTTATAAAAAAAGTTTTTTTTAAATATAATCTTAACCATGCTCTGCAACTTAAACGGAAACTTAAACTTGAAACCAACTCACGAGTTAATGCTCTGATCCATACTGCAATCAGATCGAGGAAAGGGTGCCACGTGTAGTAGAGCGTGGGTTGTCTGAAGGCAAGGTGGACGTGTTAGCCAGGGCGTTTCGATCACGGGCCACACAAATGGTATGGGAGCTCCGATTATTTTATTAAGCTTAATTGAGTAAGGTCTATGGATGGAGGGCTCAGTCAACGATGTGTTTGACTACTTTGTATGCATAAATATAGCCGCCGCCCTTGCCGCCATTTATTAATATATTATTTGCAACATTTGTTTATTCTCTTACTTGTATACGCTCCTATATTAAATTACGTCACCTCTTTACTTATCTGCCGCCACGTACCCACATTACCATTTCAAATCACGCATGGAAGCAGCGGGTTCCGGCTCCATTTTCTATTCGACGAGTTCTCTTTTGTTTTAAATGAAATAAAATAAAAATAGTGCCAGTAACAAGAGTAACACCAAGAATTAAAAGAAATTAAAAAATTAGAAGCAGCGTATTGATGGTACGGTGAATGATTCTCGTTTCTTATTAATCTACTAGTCATGGCACCCGCGTCTTGTCGCGGCCGGAACCATATTTTTTTTAATATAAAAAAATATTAATTATATTTGACTTTTTATTATAATATAAACTTGGATAAAATAATAAATTTATGCAGAAATTATGTGAAGTGCATGTTTTTTTTACAAAATATATGAATTTTAAATGAATATAAATTTATCTGTTTGGTAGGTTTCAATGAAATAACCAGTATAAAATTATCATTATCAATAAAAAAAAAAGCAAGAAAAATCAGATATCTGAATTATTGAATACATTGTATTAAGATTAATTCATTTTATAATTTAATTTAAATTAAACACAACAAACAAAATATAAATTGTGAAAGAACTTGCATTAATCAAAAAAAAAATAGTTAATTTTCTATCTCCAAAACGAAGAAAATATAAATTGAAAATTCATCCCACGTTACTGTCATTATCATCACTATAACAATTAAAATTATTATCAATATTACTGTCCAAATAGTGTAAATCATTAAATTGACCCGAATAATTAAAAAAATGCAGAATATTTTGTCAAAAAACAATAAAAAAATAATCACTAAAATTATCATTATTATTGTGCAAACAATAAAATCATAAAATCGCTTGATCCAAAAATCAGATAAAAATAATAGAAAACCGAAAAAAAAAAAAAAAAAAAATAGAGCAATATTAATTTTAAAATGATCACCAATATAAATTAAAATTTCAAAATTGAACTGAATAAAAGTAAAACACCAATAAAAAATAAAATGACAAAAATTCAAAACAAAAATCAAAAGTTTAAATGAATGCATATGGACAAAAAATAAACACTCTTCAAGAAAGATAGAAAAAAAAGAAAGGAATCAGTACTAAATAAAAAATTAAAAGAATAAATGCCAAAATGATAATCAATATATATAATTAATTCCAATTAAATGATAAAACTGCAACAAATCAAAACATTGAGATCAAAAAATAATAAAAAAAATTTTAAAAATAAAATACAGTGTAACAGACATAAATTAAAATTTTAGAACAGTACATATAAAAAATAAAATGACAAACAATAAAAATAAAATCTAAAAAAATAAATACATAAAATAAGGACAATTTTTATCAAAAAAAAAACACTAAAAGGAAATCCTGCGCCATGACAATATATATATTTCCTTTTGTCATGGCGCAGGAAAAACAATATATAGTCATGGCGTGGGAAAGACACTGTAGCAATCTACAATATTTTTCCCAGGCCTTTTATATTATAGATAATAATTTTCAACTATTTTTAGTAGAATAGAATCGCTCTTTTTATTTTTAGAACCACTGCATATTGATTTCTTAAATTCATTAAATTAATTTCGAATGGCCTTCCTAAAGCTAGAAAAAATAAAAATAAAAAATTATCTTTGGGTTGATCACAAGTCCTTGAGTTTTTTAGCAACAAAGAATCTTATGATATTAAGCACGTCTGAAAATAATGCAAGAATATATATATATATATATCTGTGTGTGTGTAAAACACGTCGAGGATTCACTATATATGTTTACTGTAGATTTTAACATTAAAATTATTATTTTACCTCTAGAACTGCCAAAATTTACCCCTCAATACCGAGAGTGTTCTGGTTTTTTTAATATTTATTGCACAGTGAAAATACATATTTACCCTTAGAAGCGGACAAAAAACGAGGGCAGGTGAAGGGTATTTTTTTATTTTTCACATATTTATTCACAATACAATTACTTATGTACCCTTATAAAAGGTAAAACAAATATCTGTGTTTGGGGGCATGGTGATACTTTCATGTCCATGTTTTTCGCGGTTATCATTGAGTTCAGGTGTGTTTAGGTAATTCTGTAATTTTTTAATTTACTGGATACACGGCGTATGGACATGCCATCGGTTTTTCACACACACACACACCTGTCAGGTGGCGCATGCCGTGTCGATGGGTGGTGCAAAATGTCTGATCAACGTGTCATCCAGAGTTTCGTCATGTCCTTTCACTCACAATGTTTGTTACATGAAGGTTGTCGTGCAATCGCCGATGAACAATTTTTCTTTTCACCCTCTTTTCTCTTTCCTGTAGCCCGAAATTCCATGACGGTCCTTTGTGTTTTTTGTTGTTTTATTTCAGTCCCTTTTCTTTTGATTTCGTTTTTCTTACTAATTTCTTCAATGGGAATTTTGATTGTTTTCAATTATGCCCTTCAATTGAAATTGTTCATATATAGTACGTTTCATTTCAACCCTTAATCTTTTGATTTTTGGTTTGTTTTTGTTCCTTTAAATTTTTAGTCTTACAGGTTTTAATTTGTTTTAATTTTGTCCTTCAATTGAAACTGGTCATGTAAGTTACTTTTCATTTCGGTCCATATTCTTTAATTTTTTTAAACAATTACATTGTATTTTGTTTTTAAAAATCAATTTATTTTTTTAGTCCCAATGTTTTGATTTGTTGTAGTTTTGTCTTTTAATTGAACTTAATTATATATTTTGTTTTTCATTTCAACACTGAATGTTTTAATTTTTATTTAGTATTAATTCATTTGGTTTTTTCAAGCCTTCTTGGACAATATTTATTTTTTGTCCATATTTATGCATCTACACTTTTTGTTTTTGTTTTTAATTTTTGTCATTTTATTTTTTGTTGTGGTTTTATTTTTATTCGGTTCAGTTCTAAAATTTTAATTTATGTTGCTTATCATTTTGAAAGTAATATTTATTTCTTTTTCTCTTTGTTCTTTTTTTAGTGTTTTCTGTTATTTTTATCTGTTCTTCGGATCATAAGATTTTATTATGCTCATAATATTTATTTTAGTTTTTTTGTTGTTGTTTTTGTTTGCTCTATTGTTAAAGTTATTATTATTATTTTTCAAGCTAATTTTATAGTTTCATTGTTTGCGCAATAAAAATGATAATTTTAGTAATTGTTTTTTTATTGTTTTCTTGCTTGCTTTTCTGTAAAAATATTTTGTTTTTTTATTCTTCAAGACAATTAATTGATTCTAATTGTTTTGGCAGTAATGATGATAATAATTGTAATTTTTATAGTAATGATAATGATGATAACTTGATCCTTTTAATTTGTTTCGGTATATTGATGGTTTTTGGCTCGCTTTGGCTAAATTGGCTTTCATAGCTTTTGATTGGTTTTTATGGCCTATAATAATGATATGACTGACTATAGTTGTATGTTTATACATCTAGACTTTCAAAAAAAAATATTATTAACGTCGGTGTCCGGGTTAGCTTGCGTGTATCTCAACTAATCACACGGGCTCTAAAGTTAATAACCATGTAATCCCTATAATATTAGCAACCACAAGGCTCGAATCTGAGACCATGGGGGAGCATATCCTTTAATCCCAAACTCTTACGACTGGGGCACTCTACTAGATTGTTGACTTTGAAACTTATTGATCATATAAGTACTCGTGGAGAAATTAAGAATCAACCTTGTTATCCATTGAAGAAAAAATATGGTTTGTTTTGTTAGTATTATTCATGTTTTTAGTATAAGAAAAAATCATTGGCTAAATATTCTTACTTCTTAATTGATGTGTCATGCAATAATTATTGTGCCACATGTGTTATTAAAGGAAATTTAGTGATGAACAATATCACTTACCTAAACAACAGTGTTTACTCTACATAAATGAACAACTATATACACACCTAAAAAGTTCTGTGAATAAATATTTGTGTGCATGCATCTTCTAGAAACCTGATAAATACATAAAAAGGTGTGCAAGGATAAAACAGGTCAATACCAAATATAAAGTATAAATTTAGGCCAAATTCCTAACTATTCGGGTCATGCCTAAACATTTTGAAGTTTTTTTTTTAAATCTTGTATTACCATTTTTTTCTCAAGTTTTTTAAATAGTCATATCTAGAAGACTTTAACCAATAAAAAAAGACAAGACAAAACTTATTGTATAAATGTTACATTTGTTTGCATGAAAAAAATGCTATTGATTGTTCTTATATGAACGAACACAAGATCTAGAAGAGGAAAAATGCTTTTATAATTATAAAAAGTATCATATAAGAAGATATATTGAATAAAGACCAATATTGAGATTTCACATTGAGTCATGAATATTTCAATAGAGACATAAAGATCTTATTGTTATGATCTTGTTTGAAGATACATTTGAAGACATGGATATATATAAACGATAACCAAACATTGAATCTTTTTAGAATTTTCTCATTGACAATTGCATTTTCTACTAAATAATGAGTACTTTTAGAATCTTTTTAGAAAAATCAATAGAGATCTTATTGACAATTGCTTTTTCTACTCAAAATATGATTCTTCATTAACTATTTTACAATGAATGGAGTCTTTTTAGAGAGTGCATACATGCAGTCTCATAATGAGTGACACAATTCTTGGAGAGGCGAGTGTGTAATAACTCTATAATAAAATGGAAATTTTCCTACACAGTGAAATTTTTGTTCAAGAGGTAGTTTAGTCTTGTGTCCAAGTCTTTTGTGATGGGAAACATATAAATGAGATTAGGATATAGAAGAAGATTGTTAGTGATAACAACACTTGTGGTTAGGTTGTGTTAATGAGTGCTCACTCTTTTACAGAGTTAGATTATTGTGCTTACTTTGTATGATGTTTTGTCTTGTTCTTTATTGTATATGAAATTATTTTTATTCACCTAATATATGTAATGAAATTATATGCTGTAATGAAATAAAAAAGTGTGAAGTTATTATTGTATAGCTAAAATAACATTATTGAGCACTGTGCATGATGAGTCAGTTGATGGAAATCTAGAGGAGGGGAGTTATTATTGTAGAGAGATCGATTATCCTCCTTTATCTTGGAGTTCTACTACCCATGAAAATATGATGAGTGAGAAGGAATGAACTAATTTTTTGTTTAATTTCCTTAAAGAACAACTCTAATAAAGTTATGAAAAAATTTCATAGTTAAATTAGGCTTTACACAGCTAGGTTGATGATTGTGGTGTGACTAGACTTGATTGCGATTACTTAAGCTTTCCTGTAAAACAAGTCCCTTCTCGCAACATGGAATCCTTTGATGCTCAAATTAGCAAGTATAAGAGGACAGTAGTGTGTATGAAATGAAATACAATAAAAAAAAGTTTGTATTAAGATAATGTATATTGCTTTGGCTACATTTTATGGCCCGGAAAGACATGGGTCACTATGCTTGCATGTTGGGCTTGTCTTACTAGAAATTTTCCTCTCATGTTTGCCTTATAACTTGTCTTTATACACCAAGTGTCCGTTTGATAGTGTGGTTAATGTTATTTTTTAAAGTGTTTTTCATTCAGGAATATATCGGTGATCTAATATTATCACCTCTTTTTTCTTCTAAAATTCCTGTTACATTTTAAGATCATATCATCATTATAACACTATTATCAATCAATTTATTAATATTGATTCATTTTTCATATAAAAAAATTATTTTGGTATGATGAATTTATAGGATCCAACGTAATTTCATAACTTAATTTTCTTCATGTGACACATTAAACATACTTTAAAAACGATGTTATTTTTTAGCGTCTATCTAATAATGTAATTAAGTTTTTTTAAAAGTATTTTTTGTTTAAAAATATATTTAAATAATTTATTTTTTTATTTTTTTAAAATTATTTTTGATATCAGTACATCACAATGATTTATAAAATATTATTTTTATTTAAATAAAATTAAAAATAATATATTTTTTTAAACATAATATTAATCAAGACTTGCTCGTCCACGAAATAAATATATAAAAGATGACAAGAGCTCATAATGAAAACCCTTTCATTCTTCTAACACTCCTCTCCTTGAATTACGAGGAAACAAGCATCACGTGGCACGCTTAATGCGTGGACACGCGTCTGGTAATAAAATAGCCACCAAACAGAAAGAGAGAGGGGCGGCGCTAGTGATGTTTGAACGACTTTCAAGACGACATAGTTTCCGTAAACGCCTCACTTTGCGTGTGATGTTTGCCGCCATTTATTTGTTCGTCTCTTTTCAGCTTGTTCTTTTATTTCTCTCAAACGAGTTTTTTTTTTTTTTTGGTTTCTGGCGTATTAAAAAAATACTAATAAAATAATACCGTGCCAAAATATTGAGAGAAATATAATTTTTTATTTAAAATCACATATAAAATTATGATTTATCATAAAAAAAACTACAAATAAAACCTCTTCAAGGTATACCAAAACCTTGACAATAACAGCATCAATATTATTATTAAATTTTTATTAAAATAAATATAACAATATCATAAAAGATCATAAATAACGATCGACATGGGTCACACGAGTGACTCAAAGTCAAGTGAACTTTAACACCTTTAAACAACTAGTGTGACCCATTTCATTCACCATTTGTGATCTCTATTTGTTATTGTTAGATATTTTTTATCAAAATATTTTTAGGTATATCATTGATGTTTTAGTGTCCTTTTGTGTTTTTTTTTATATTTTTTTAATCTTTATCTTCTCTCTTTACAAAAAAATACTTCAAAAACATATCAAAACTCCATTAACATAACTGATATTTTTGCAAGGATTTTGACGAGATGACCTCAAAGAGATAAAAAAGAAGAAGAATTAAAAGTAGTGAATAGGTGAGTGTGTCCATTGTCCAACAGTGTCCAGGTTTATTTATTTTTAAGTTGTTTGTATGACTCACTTTGATCATGGTTAGAAATTTTTATTGATATTGCTGTATTCTTTTTATTAGGATACTATCAACAATAGTGGTATTATCGTCAAAGTTTTGGAGTAGCTCGAGGGTTATGACCGTCAATTTACAATTTGAAAGAGTCGCAGATAATATATGGAGCTGGTGAATCGCAAATATTATTTACATCTCGACTAAATTATATTATCTTATTAATTGTTTTTACCGATGGTGTCATAAAAAATACCGTCTCAAACGGCGAAAACAAGTTGAGA
The DNA here is from genome assembly GCA_025169955.1 of Salix arbutifolia. Taxonomy (NCBI): domain Eukaryota; kingdom Viridiplantae; phylum Streptophyta; class Magnoliopsida; order Malpighiales; family Salicaceae; genus Salix; species Salix arbutifolia. The sequence goes on along the minus strand of CM045912.1, from coordinate 13,021,312 downwards.
ACAGATGACGGCAGATAACCACCATTTGTGATTCTTGTCGTCATCCTCTTTCTTCTCGCCGCGTGTGTAGGATCGGTGCTGAGATCTAGTCTTGCTTTTGAAGCGGTCCAGTTGGATCTAACGGTGGGGAGGTAGCTGTAATTGGGACAGGTGTAGGCTTTTCATGGAGGGGATGAAAATATAGCTGTCTAGACGGTGTGGGAAACCAGGAATGGTGAGGCAGCCGCCTGTCAAAGACAAAAGATTGGCGATTAAACTTCACACACACACACACAAGTGTGAAAAACCATACTTTTTCTTTCCGACAAAAGTCCTGTCTGCTATCCGGGCACCTCTTAGATTTTGATTGAAACGGTCAGACTCCAGAAACCATTTTCTCTGTGGATGGCAACTCACAAGTCTTTGAAGACACCCTCCACGCGTATCGCACTCGTTTTTTCTTTTTACAAAAAATCATGATCCCTCCTTCTAGAATGAATTGAGAAGCCTCTAGTTGTTGCGATTTAACAAAGTGATTGTTCGATATTGTGTTTGTAGTTATTTTTTTAAAAAAATTATTTAAAAATATATTTTTTATTTTTAAAATTATTTTTAATATCAAATTATGAAAATATCTAAAAATATTAAAAAAAATAATTTAAAATAATATTTTTGAAACCAATGTCAAATAAGGTGAAAAGCTTACTCATGACTCCACTCCGAAATTGTAACTGTTTTGGGAGGTTATTAAAATTGTTTTTTAAAGTGTTTTTGGTTTAGAAATATATTAAAATAATATTTTTTTATGTTTTAAAATTTATTTTTTATATCAATACATTAAAATAATTTTAAAATATAAAAATGTTTAAAATAAAAAAATGAGAATTTCAAAATTTGGAACGCATCAAACAACTTCCTCTTTTTTTTTATCATTTTCTTTTTTTAAAATTAAAACACAAAAGGAAAATATTATTTTCATCATTATCAGTTTATATTCAAAATTTTAATAGTAATTCGTTTATTTTAAAATAATTAATTAGTTTCTCTCATCAAGTTAATGTTGGTATTGTTTTTGTTAAAACAATTAAAATAAAAACAAAAACAAAACAAAAAATGAACAAAAAGATTAAAAGCACAGAAAAAAAAAGAACCAAAATAAAATGCTTGAGACCAAGCATTTGAAGAAAAGAAATACATTGCATATAAATAATAAAAAATATAAGACAAAAGAAAGGTTTTATTCGGGGGGAAAACCCAGAAAAACCCCTCTCTTGTCAATAAATTAAATAAAAAAACTCTAAAGTCTAAACTCAATTGCTGCCACCAAGCCGCCACTCCTCTTAAGAAAAAATATCACAGATTAATAGCCCCACCGACGAAGTTCACCCCTTCCTTTTTTGTTTTCTTTTCTTTCACAAATTAGGCCCAAAGCTCCACCACATCGTCATATAGCCGCCGGAATCAACTTCCCTTGTCACCATCAAACCTCTCTCTTCACCACCAAACAGTCCCAGCCAAATCAAACCAATCAACTGTTATAGCCTCTCTTCAACTAGACAAAGGAAGCTATACCTCCAAAAACAATTGTTGGTGTAGTTTATTAATAATAAAAAATATCTATCTAAAAAAAAAAACATTTATTCATAAGTTTTTATAACTGGGAATTTTTATTTTATAGTGGATTGGATAGTGGCTCGCTAATATTGGAATATTAAAAGAGGATACTTGACCCTTAAACACTTGAATTATAATATGGTAGTCAAATTAATTACTTTTTGAATTAATTTATATTATTTTTTATAATTAATTTTGATATTTATGTCTATAGGATAAAACTGAATAATAATTATTTATTTTAAATCAAAATATAATTGTTGCATGAACAATTACGTATTTTTTTTATTAATTGTCACGTTGTTAATAGTCATAATATTTTATTATGTTGTATCAAATCTATATAAATCTGTGATGTTTCAAATCTATATAAATCTGTTACTACACACAGAAAATAATAAATATACAAAAGAAAATTATATTGGAGGTATTGTCTTTGTGTGAGACAAATAAACACCTAAAAACAATGTTCTTATGCCTCTAAGTCACTTCCTTTTATTTATTTTCATTTTATATAGTTTACAATAGCAACTCTTTCTCATCACCAAAAGGTCATTATTCATGATGAGAAAATAAAAATAAAAAGGATAATTTTTTTTATAAGAGAGAAGGCAATAAAGAGAGCCATCTAGTCTCATTCAAGATCTTATTGTAATTTAGGGGTACAACAAGGAATTCTTTGCTACTTTGTTTGTGTTTTAAGAGATTTTTGGTCTGTCATTTTAAGTTTTTAAAAATCATGAATTTATTTTGTTTTAAATTTATTTATTATTACTCTAATGTGCTAAGATAATAAATAAGTAAATTTAATATAATTTTTTTAAAATAATTAGTAAACGTAATCGCTCACAAACATCTCATTTTAAAAATAAACAAGATCTTAGGAGCAAGGAGACCTACAAAAATCAACAAAAAACAATTTAAAATCTCTAAAGTTTTTGTCATGTCAATTCTTCATAGATTACTAACATTTTAAACTTGAGCATGTTAGGCATATCATATTCGAAGGTCCTATAATGGTATTTTCATCCATTTTTTTGCTACATTATATTGTTTACAGGAGTTTGATTCAAGAATACGTTGAAAAAGCAAGGAGTAAAGCTCGAAAGAGGGATGTTTATGTTTGTCTTAATGCTTTGAAAATATTAATTTTCTTGATAAAAAGGGATATTTATTGTGTGTTTATGGTGTATTTGTTTTTGCAATCTAACCATATTTTTTAAAAATTGAATTTTTTTCTCTAATTTTGTCGTGTTTTAAAAATGTTTTTGCCATAACTCAATTTTGACCCTGTTTTTCCTTTTTTTTGTTTGAAAAATCTAAAAAGTAGAAAAAACAACAACAAAAGTAAAAAAAATAATTTTAATCTTACCACAATAAAAGATCAAATTATCATTTTTTTTAAAGATTAAACCTTTTGAAAATTGTAATAGCTCAAAACAATTTTGCTTTAAGCTCACATCAAATAAATTTTTGTCTTGAAAAAATGCAAGAATTCATTTCAACCATAGATAACTCTATTATAAGCTAACACTTATTCTCAAACTTTACCATGTCAATTCTTAACCAAAAACACATAAAAAATACACCATGGTGTTAAATGACATGTCTTATGATTACAATCAAGTAAACACTTCCAAATTTTCATATTATGATTTCTTTACAATAATTAAACTTGAACAGATATCATTCTTGAATTTTGAGAGTTGGTTCATAGCAAGAAAACAATTCTCAAACAAAAAAAGTCATTGATCAAATCTGCAAAGACTTTGAAAAAAATGATATTGACATTTGTTAGGAATCATTCTTGAAAAATTAAGCAACAAAGAGGCAATGCATTGAATTTTAAGAGGGGTAAAAGATAGTATCCATATTAGTTGGAGAGGAAATAAACTATTATGATGATAATAATCAAAGGACAACCCAACAAAATCCATCAAACTTATAAATGCCATTTGACAATGACAAGTACTTCTTAGAACTAGATCGGATGAAGACAACTTTGCTTAAAAGTAATAAACTACTTGGTGACCTTTAGTTGTAGTTCAGATTAAGGAAAAACTTCAGGGACATCTTTATGGTAAAAAAAATTAGTTTATTATTTTTAAAGGGTGACTATAATACATGAAAGTTATTAAAACATGAATGCATCAGTTGGGGCAATTTGCAATAATCATTAACAATAGATGATTTGATAAGCTATTTCAAATAAATGAGAATAATAGAGTGTTGCTTCTTTATGGAAATAGAAAGAGTGATTAATGATGCACGAATACAATAATTAAAAGACACTATTCAATCAAGGGGCAATCTCATGGCTAAAAAAGCTTTATCACTTTTCAAAGGATGGTTAACTAAGTAGAGCTTTCTATTTTGCCTAAAAATCTAGGTTACGACAAAGAGGCTATCGAACATATTAATCACATGGGCAAAACCATGTGAGTTAAAGAGTCCAAAGACAAAAAAAAAACTCATTTAAAAAAATCAGGAACCTCAACCATCAAGCAATAAAGATGAAAAAAAAAAGCTTGTATATCTAACCAAATAAGGACACATGCATATCATGTAATTCTAAATTGCATAATGTCTTTGCATAAATTCTTTGAAAAAAATCCTTAATAAAATCCAATCTATTATTGGGAAGGACTAGTGTTAGGCATCAATAAAGAAAAACAAAGAAATGTTGACCTTGTCATAAGGAGTCCTATATTCAACCTTGTCATTAGGAATCCCATTTTTAATCTTGTCATCAAGAATTCTAAGTTTTAACCCTGCAATAAAAAGTTTAAACATGCTATCATGAAAGAACAAATGTCAACCCTACCATTATGAAACATTAAAAAAATAAACCATGAGTAGATTAACATAATACAATCCACGAGTAGGTCACTCGATCAGAGACAAAAAGTAGGTTACCTTAACACAATCCAAGAGTGGGTCACCTAATTAGAGACCACGAGCTGGTTACTCGAACACAAGCCATAAGAAAGCTACTAAAAAACTAGTCATAGGTAGGTTACATAATCATAAACTACGAGTAAGATACTTGAACACAAGCTATAAGCAGGTCACCAAATTAGAGACCACAAATAAACTGTCTGAACATAAGCCATAAATAGGTCACCCAATTAAAATCACGAGTAGGTTACCCGATTACAAGCCAGGGGCAAGTCATATGATTAGAGATCACAAGCAGGCTACCTAAACACAGGCCACGACAGGTTCTCCGAGTCAACGGACAGTTTGCTATCTGTTGCATATTTTTCTCCAATGTTTCCTAAATTGTATTATTTCCTTATTACTACATTTCCTATTCTGTATAAACATTATTCTTGCCAGCTTATAGTTTCCATAGATAAGGCTAGAATGAGGCAGGAATTTAATGGCTTTCCATGTATAACATTCTTGTAAATAACTATATATAAAAGACAGAACTCATGGCCTAGGGCACATAGAATTTCAGACAATACCTTGTCATATTTTGTCATGGTATTAGAGTCGGTTGAATCCTCTTGTCAGTTTGTGTTTTGGCATGAATTTATCCCTATTAAGCTCCCCAGTCTTGTCTATCAGCACTATATGTGTTGTTCTCAGTGAACCTATAGTCTCAATAATCTTAGGTTTCTAGGTTTTTGGAAGGTGCTGTCGGTTTTTGGCTTCTTAGAAGGTGCTATTGGTATCTTTTATTCTTGACAACAACTCTCGAAATCAAACCAGGTCCTTAATTCCTCTTTTGCTCTTCTTATTTTGTGTGTTTTGCCTTGCCTTGAGAATTATTTACCCTCATGAGTCTTACACATGGATTCTCCCTATTTCCGCTTGTTTGCTAAATAATCTAGTTATAATAATCTTGTATCTTTGGTTGTGTCTGCTTTGTTCATTTATCGCCTTATGAGCGATATAAATTATTTGCTCATTTTGTTAGGTGTGCATTCTTGGGCTATAAGGTGTTCAAAAAAGATTTGTCTGCTATGATCCTACTTTATGATGTACCTGTATTTCTAGGAATGTTATTTTCTTTGAAAATCAACATTTCTTTCTAGTGTCCTCTCTTTCTACTATGGTCCTTCCTTCATTTGAGCCGTAGTCAATTGATCTTCTTCCTAGTAGCTCTCGTTTTAAATAAGGTATTGTGTATTCAAGACGCTCCTGCCCACAATCTCCTTTGGTGTCTCCCTCGATATCTGATCCTACCGCACTCTAGATTCCATCAGTTAGAACACCTTTAGAGTTATCGGTACGTCACTCTTCTCGAGTGTCTGTACCCCTAAATAGGTATGGCTTTCCCAACTCTAGGTCTTACCAATCTATTTTAGTTCTTAATGCTGCATTGTCTAAATTTGATATTCCCCCATGCTACTCACATGCTACCAAGCTTGATTGTTGGCGACAAGCTATGTAGAAAGAAATTGTCGCCCTCAAGCCCAATCACACTTGGGACATTGAGCCATGTCCTCCCACTATTATTCCTTTAGGTTACAAATAAGTTTATTCCGTCAAAGTTCACTCTGATGGTAGTTTGGATTGCTACAAAGCTTGGCTTGTTGCTCTTAGGAATAATTAGGAATATAGGATTGATTATGAAAAGACTTTTGCTCCTGTTGCTAAAATGACTATTATTCGTACGATCCTAGCTCTAACGGCTTCTAGTAATTGGCCCTACATCAAATAGATGTTAAAAATGTTTTTCTTCATGGGGAACTTAAAGAGTGCATTTATATGAAGCCACCTCTAGGATTGTTTCCTTCTCCGACTTCACATGTGTGTAAGCTTTTTTGCTCTCTTTATGGTCTCAAATAGGTTCTGAGAGCCTGGTTTGATAAATTTTGCACCACCTTACTACAATTCTCATTCAAGTAGAGCAAGCATGACACTTCCTTGTTTCTTCAGAAATCCGACATTGGTATTGTTGTTCTTTTGGTTTATGTTGATGATATTATGATTACGGGTTTTGATTCGGCGTTACTTGGCCAGCTCAAGATTCATCTCTAGGAGGCTTTTCATATGAAAAATCTTGGGTTGCTCATTTATTTTCTTGGTCTTAAGGTGCATCATAGCTCTTCTAGTATTTCCTTGAATCAACATAAGTATGCTAGGGATGTGGTAGCTATCGCTGGCCTCCAAAAGGCTACTTTGGTTTATACACCTATGTAAGTGTATGTAAAGCTTTACAAAGAGGAGGGTGACTTGCTTGTTGATCCCAGTTTATACTGAAAGTTGGTAGGTAGTCTCATTTATCTCACCATTACTAGAATGAACATCTCTTTTGTTGTCCAGCAAGTGAGCCAGTTTCTTCAGACTCCTCATCATCTTCATTTAACTATTGTTCATAGGATCATACGCTATGTTCAGGGCACCTCAGCTCGTGGGATATTATTTCCTGCGAACAATCTTATTCATCTTACTGCTTATAGTGATGCGAATTGGGCTGGTTGTGCAGATACTCATCGCTCCATCACTGGTTGGTGTGTGTTCTTGGGTGATGCATTGATCTCTTAAAAGAATAAGAAGCAATACAGAGTCTCTAAGTCATCTATGAAATTTGAATATTGGGCGATGTCCCTTGCGTGTTCTGAAATCATTTGACTTCAAGGTTTACTTGCTGAGCTAGATTTTTCTCCGACCGTGCCAACATCTCTCCATGTTTATAATACAAGTGCAATTCAGATCATGACTAATCTAGTCTATCATGAGCATATGAAGCATATTGAAGTAGATTGTCACTCTATTTGTGAGGCCTTAGATGCTCGTGTTATCACTTTTCCTCATATTTCCACTAATCTACATATTGTTGATATCTTCACCAAAGCGCCCACTAGTCATCGACCTTGCTTCCTAAGTAGCAAATTGATGCTGGTTGACCATCCCACATCAATTTAAGGGGGGGCTGTCAACGAACAACTTACTGTCTGTTACATCTTTTTCCCTAATATATCTCCTAAATTGTATTATTTCCTTATTACTACAGTTCCTATTCTGTATAGACATTATTCTTGTCAACTTATAGTTTCTATAGATAGGGCTAGAATGAGGCAGGAATTTAATGGCTTTCCATGTATAGCATTCTTGTAAATCACTATATATAAAAGACAGAACTCACGGTCTAGGGCACATAAAATTCATACAATACCTTGTCATAATTTGTCAATCCAATCAAAGATCACAAGCTGGTAACCCAATCACAAATCATTCTATTTTTAAGCTCATCAATCTATAAAATGACCACAACTTCGAGCTAGTAAATTCCTAAAAATAACTAAATTTTCAAGCTCATCACTCTTCAAAATAACCAAATCTTTGAGCCCGCCACTCTCCAAAATAAATAGATCTTTAAGATTATCACTTTATAAAAGGTTAAAAAATTGCAATTTTCTCTTCAAGCTGGTATCACTTTCAAAGGATTTTCTAAAAAAAAACTTTGATTTTCAAGAAGAAAAAAAGAGTTTTGAAATCTTTACAAGGATAAGTGTCTCTTGATTTTTCTCCCAACTTTGGAAAACTTGAATACCTTTTTTTTTCTTTACAAACTTACTTTCTAAATTCCCTTATAGGACTTTATACCATAAGTATTATAAAGAGAATGGCAACTGTTATAACCCGATTTTGACTCTCTTTTCTTACTTTTTTTTAAAAAAAATACAAAAATATATAAAAGATATTTATTTCAACAAAATATATGAAACTTATATAAATGAAGTTTTTTAGAATTGTATTGGCACTATAGATGAAACATACATCAGGTTAAGGTTTCCAAAGAAGATGTAAATAAGTGCAAAAGTTTTCTACAATGAATGTAATGGTTGCTTGCACTTTTAATTTAAGAATCACTTTTGTGTTGCTTGGGTAAGAGATCTTATCTTCAAACTCAAGGATTTTATAAAATGCTTTTAATAGAGAGGATAGGCAAAGGGTTTCTTAATGTATTTAGTTTTTATAAATATATTTTAAGTAGCAAATAAAAAATGTTACCTAAAGTTTTCAAAGTAATTTTTCTTAATTGTGTTTTTAGGTAAGTTTAACTTAGTTGATATTAGGGTTTATCAATCCAAATCGAAGTACTAGATATCATTTGAAAGAATATTCTCGATATCGTCCCTTGCACCTAAAAGAGTTATTCAAATAGAGACATTCTTCATTTTGTAATGCATTTGAAGGGCTTTTGATGTTTTAAATTCAAGATTTTCGATTCTATCCAAGATATCAAGATATGATGTGGACATTGCGTGTGAAACTATTTTAGCAGCTTGTATTTTACACAACTTTATAATGAATTTTGATCAAAATAAATAAGTTATTGCATAAGTTAATAGATACCTCATGAATAATGAGCTTGGAAATGAATTTATTTATGGAGAAATTGATAGAGATAAAAATGGATAAGAAGGAAAATTATGAAAGAGACTACGATTGCACAAATATAACATGATTGTATAACACAAAGTTGTCAATATCGTTCCGGTCGCCGTTCTGGTTTTTCGATTGGAACGGAACGTTCCGGTTTCGGAGCGTTTCGGTGTCGTACTGTTGATATATAATTAAATATATATATATATATATATATATATGAAAAAATTAAAAAACAAAAAAACAAAATATAATTTTTATTTTTTATAAAATTAAAGTTGACGCAACATTTTTTTTATAATATATATATTTTTTATTTTATATATAAAGCCTGTAACTTGTAACGTTCCAGACTTCCGGAAAAACAATTCATTTGTCCAGTGGACAAATCATTCATTTCTATCCCACATCGCTAGAATGTGGGATAGCTTTAGAGTTTGTAGCTTTAAAGCTTCAAACTCTATCCCACATCGGCAAAGAAGAATTTCAGCCAAAGAATTTTCTCTATAAAAACAAATCAGGAATTCTCTTTACAGCAAGCTCTCCGGGTCTATTCTTAGGCTCAGTTCACCGGGTCTATTCTTAGACTCAGTGAATTTTATATATAAATAAAAAAGATTAAAATATTAATTTGATAAAAATAGTTAAAATTTTTGAGAAGAATATTTTTGGCCGAAACGGAATGCTCTGAATGTTTCCGGTGTGTTCCGGCCGGAATTTAACCGGAATTTACAGAACGGACCGGAATTAAAACCGGGACGAAAATGATGTCGTTTTGTCCCGGTTTTATAAATGGAACGGAATGTTCTGCCCGTTCCGGCCGGAACGGAACGGAATTAATAACTATGGTATAACATGATTGCATATCTCGACATCAACTTATATTTTTAACCATTTATTTTAATAAAAACTTGAGATTTTGTATTGTTAGTGTTTTACTTTGAATTAGTTTAAATATCCTGAACTTAAGATTGGAGGCTTAACTTTTATGTAATTTTTGTATGGTGATATATTTTGAATTATTAAATCTAAGAATTGTGATATGTTTATTTAGTTATTAGTATTATCAAAATTATATTAGCAATGAATGATTTCAAGTTAATATGATAATAATTTTAGTTTGAATCTAGAACTTATTCATGCGTGAGGAAACAAACCAACAAATTAAAATATATTTTTTAATTTGTTTTGATAATTATCTAATAAACAATTAACATGAGATAGGTCTATTTATATTTTTAAAATGCCTATATTTCATGTTATTTTAAATATATAAAAGGTTTTTTTAACAAAGATAAATTATTTATGTAATAAAATTGAATTATAAATTAAGAGTAAAATAATAAATATTGTTAATTCAATTCATTTCAACATGTGTTCTAAACACCAGAATTAAATTCAATTATATGGTTTAGTATTTCATTTTAAACATAAAAATTGTAATAGATTATGAATTTAATTAAAAAAATCATGAATTATATTCAATTTAGTATGTGGTTTGATTCTAAATATACTGCAAGAAATTAAATAAATAGTTATGTAATAACATATATTAAATAAATAATGAGAAATATGAAGGAAACATAGTGAATGACATGTTTTTAGAATTTGAGTAAAAGAATTCTTACTAGAAAAACCAGACGGTTGTTATGAGTTCATACCTTCAATTTACCTCGAATCAGCATGGCGATCGCTCTCAAGTCTAGTCTAGGAAACTGTCCATGTCCTTTTCATTTTATTTTTCTTTTTAATGTTCTAAGAAGATGATTTCCTCCCATCAAAACAAACCAATCAACTAAAAACTTGACAATGCCTTTCGTATTCCGATCGTTGTTAATCATTTGCCGGCAAAACATTCACCGGAGGCTCAAATTTGATTTCCCAATAAAACCCACAAAAAACCATGTCTACACTCACAATTTTCAATTCGCAAACACTCAAAATCACTTTCAAAATTCCTTCTTTCAATCCAAAACTTCTCTCTCTATCCACTCGCTTGAAAACTCTCTCTCTCTCGCTGAAAAACAGCAAGACCCTGACAGTGAACTAGCAACTAGAGTACAAAACACCCTCAAGAAATATAGAGACAGCCCAGTGCGGAAGATTGAGCTCGCTCTTGACCTATGCTGCCCCACAATGACTCAAGACTTAGTTTTGAAGGTACTAAAGAGGCACCGCTCTGATTGGAAACCAGCTTATATATTCTTCAATTGGGTTTCTAGAGAAGGTATAATTTCACTTAGCTCTTGTGTTTACAATGAGATTCTCGATATTCTTGGTAGAATGAAAAGGTTTGAAGAATTCACACAGGTGCTCGACGAAATGTCTAAAAGAGAGGGATTTGTTGACGAGGATACATATAGGGTTTTGGTTAATAGATATGCCGGTGCACATATGGTGGAAGAGGCAATTGGGGCCTTTAACAAGAGGAGAGAGCTGGGTCTAGAACTTGATCTGGTTTCTTTCCAAAAGCTTTTGATGTATTTGTGTAGGTATAAACATGTAGATGTAGCGGAAACTTTGCTAAATAGTAAGGGGCATGAGTTTGGTGTCGATATAAAGACTATGAATATCGTTCTAAATGGCTGGTGTGTGTTGGGAAATGTACGAGAGGCAAAGAGGTTTTGGAAAGATATAATTGCCTCAAAATGCAAGCCGGATGTGTTTACTTATGGAACTTTTATAAAGGCGTTGACGAACAAGGGAAAATTAGGGACGGCAATGAAGCTATACGAGGCAATGTGGGAGATGCAATGCAAGCCAGATGTGGTGATTTGTAATTGTATGATTGATGCACTTTGCTTCAAGAAGAGGGTTCCTCAAGCTTTGGCTGTTTTTGAGGGAATGAAAGAGCGAGGCTGCTTACCTAATGTAGCGACCTACAACTCTCTTATCAAGCATATGTGCAAGATTGGGAGGATGCAGAAGGTTTATAAGCTTTTGGATGAAATGCAGGAGAAGAAAGGCAGTTGTATGCCCGATGAGATAACTTTCAATTACCTGCTTAAGTCATTGAAGAAACCTGACGAGGTTGCTGGTGTTCTGGAGAGGATGGAGATAAATGGATGCAAGATGAATATCGATACATATAATTTGTTATTGAAATTGCATGCAGGTTGGGATTCTGAGGAAAAATTAAGATTCACTTGGGAGGAGATGGAGAAAAATGGTCTGGGACTGGATCGGCGATCGTACACTATTATGATACACTGGCTCTATGGCAAGGGAAGGGTTGAGGATGCGTTGTGTTATATTGGTGAGATGGAAAATAAGGGAATTGTGCCAGAACCCAGGACTAAGATATTGCTCAATTTCATGATTTCGAGGAAACAGAAGGAAGCAGAAGAAGGGGGGGAAAGTGCAAAGAATAATGGATCAATCGCCAGGGTCTTCCCATAAAAGAAACACGAAGAAAAAAATCAATTCGGTTCAAGTTTAAAGTTTTGCCATGTCAATTTAATCCTCCACATTACAGAAAACTTGACCCTACAAGTCTCAGACTGAATTCTTGAGGATGGTGAGCTCTGCTTCTGTTCAAGGATTTTGTAGTGCCATGTTAATTGTCTATCTTGTTTGGCGTCATGGATAATAATGAATTAGAACTACAATCACAAAAAGTTATTGAATTTTAGACTGCAAAAGCTCTTGAATTTTGAAGGAAGTGAATTCCTGCATTCCTCAAGAAGGCGAACTCATTTTCTGAAAAAAAGGAGGTGAATACCTAACTGATACTAGAAAAATGATTGATATTTTCACATACACCCATGCATGAAAAAAGAAGCTAAAAAATATCTTCATGATAGATTAAGTCATCCTCCTTTTTTATCTTCGAAACCGCTTATTGGATCTGCAATCTCATTTTGGCCCTCACTGCTCTTGTTGGAAAGTTGTTCATCGTCATGAAATGCAATGCACATAGAAATGATAAATCAAGGCAAAGCAATGAAATTGACTCTGCCAAGACCAGTAACCTCCGCAGGAACTTGTTAATATGAAGCGATGATATTAGACATCTGGATATGACTAGTGTGAACTTTCAATCGCGAGCATAATGCCTAAACTATATTTCTCAGGTGATGAAAGTCCTGGTAACTCCTTGGATTTGGAAGCTCTTGCGAGAATCGCAGTGCCAACCAGGGAATTACAAATACTTGAATCCCAATACCTAGCAGCACTTATTTTGTTGTGCGAGAGCTCATTAATATCCATATGAGATGCATAAATGCAGGATTTGATAACATTTATTTGACAAACATTGAGGTTTTCCACAAGTACGAATTCTCTTAGCACACAGCATAAACTTCTATGAAAAGTCAACAAGTCAAGCTTTGTGCAAACCAATATTTGTCACAATATATTGCAAGAAAGCAAATTTCATGACCAGTGGTAAGTCAAACTCAGCAGCAATATAGCAAATATGAGGAGTTTGAGAGGACAGCAAATATAGCAAATGTGCAAAGGAGTTTGTGAGGAATTAGCAAACCACACATATGATATCATGAAAACTTACCTCAATGCCTTCATTTTTTTCTTATTCACAACTCTATTAGATGAAACAAAACTTGATGACACACAATGGCATGATTAATCCCTGAGTTTGACATATTATAGCCTCATCATGCCATTTTATTTTTGAGTTGTAAACTACGAGTTGGTCATTCAGAATATTAATGGCTCATCAGGCTGGAAAGGGTGATCGTTTGGATAAAAGTTTTTAATCACATATTACTATTTTATCCACCACTCTTTTGACACTATACTCCTTCAAAACCAAGAAGATGATTGCCTAACCTCACAATAGCCACACAAAATAATCCTTTAAAAACTCCCAAATTCATGGGGCAAATGTTTCCATAAAATTTAGAAGGTTGGCAATTGCCCAAACTTTTCACTTTCGAAGCCAGAAGAACATTTATATTGTGGACGACTTGTCTAATGATGTAACCAATGGATGCATCAATGTCATGCAAAAAAATATTAGAACATTTGAAACATTATTAACAAAGATATATTAATTACACAAAAAAATGATCATTGAAAGATTAAGTCAACCACTAATAATTTTTCTAATATTTAGATAAAAGAACATTTATATTGTGGAGGACTTGTCGAATGATGTAACTAAAGCATGCATCAATGTCTTGCAAGAACATTATTAGAACATTTGAAACATTACTAATGAAGATATATTAATTACACGAAAAAATTGATCATTGAAAGATTAAGTCAAACCATTAATAATTTTTCTAATATTCAAATAGCACTCTAAACATAGCAATCTCTCTTCTCCTAAATAGGAATTTAAGAAATTTATCTTTGGTGGTATGGATGGATCACCTTTGAAGGCTGGACAATTGAATGATTTATGGTTTGTAACAATGCAATTTTTAAAAAGTTATTAAAAGCTAAAAAAAATTGAAATTCTACTAATAAATTCTTAAAAAAATTTAAACTGTTTAATAAAATCCTCAATAATTTTATTTAATAATTTCCATTGTGTAAAATCTATTCGAAAACCCATCAGTCAACGCATGTATTAAGTATTTGTTTGGGAGTGTAGTTGCGGTTGTTTTTTGTTAAAAAATGCATCAAAATGATGATTTTTTATTTTTTTAAATTATTTTCAATATTAGCACATGAAAATGATCTACCCCCCCAAAAAAAAAAAAAATTAAATTAATCTAAAGTAAAAATAAAAAATAAAATAAAAATCAAATTTTTTCAAAAATATTTTTGAAATACAATGTCAAAAACCTCCTAAGCCTCCCTAAAATTATGTTGTATGTTGACCATCCATTCCCAAGGAAGCAAATCCATGATATCAAGAGTAACAAATCTGTACTTGTGATCATGGTTGTCAATTTTTTCTATTCCGTTTGAAATGACCAATATATTTTGTTTCAATTCAAAAGACAGAATAAACTTGAGCAAATTTTACCTTGTTTAAAATTTTGATCTGTTCTGGAAATTCCGCTCAAATTCTGAACAGAACATTCCAGTTTCATTACGCCTATTTTTTTCCGGCCAAATAGTATTTTTTTTATAATGAATAGTTTTACAATATCAATCATATATCTTAATCTGACTAATAGATTGAGATAAAATTTTATGAGAAGTATCTTGACATATTTATATATGTTATGTTAAAATGTTAGAGCAATCAGAGAATGTAACGACCTTACAGGATTGATGATGACATTCTCATAATATTATTCATGTTCATAATTTTTTTTAGAAAAATTATTTTATTGTGTTTTTTTTAGATTATTTTTTTTCTCAATTTTATTATTCAACAACGAGTTTATTACGAATTGAACTTTACAATTTGATTTGATTTGTTTTATTTAAGGTTATCATGGTCTTATATGTTATAATGCAGATCACACATTTGAAAGGTTGATCTAAGTTGACCTAAGTTAATTCAATATATCGTTGTTTCTATATTTCTTGAAGATGTCAACTTGATTTTTTAGTTAAACTATATTTTTTCCTCAATTTTTCATGTTTTCTTTAAACTCATCAAGTCGGCCGAGTTATATTAGTTCAACTCTTTTTTTTTTACTTATATTTAAAATTTAAATTATATAATTCTAAATAATTTTATTTTTGGATTTGAACTATTTTTTTTAATTACTATATTTAATTATATATATATATATATATAAACATAAATAGTACAACCTAAAACAGATTAGATTGCCAGAATGTTTTGAAACAAAAACATTCAATTTTAGTTAAAAAAACAAAAACATTCAATTTTAATTAAAAAAAGAAAGCGACAACTGTAAAGGAAATGGAAATTACAAGGATTTCCTATCGAACTACCGTCGATATCCAGCTCCACAAATAATTGAGTGTAATTCACAAGCTCTCTCCCCAAGCTCACCTGACAACTTCTTTCTCCTCAAGCATCCATTTTTATTCAACAATCAAGAGAGTAGCCCATGTTGTCCACAACTTGTACAAACCCAACCTCGTAACAATATTCTTCCCCCCTTCCCTCTATATATCTCGAGCTTCTTCTTTTTTCTACCAGCCGCATGGCTTAGTGCTCAAAAGATTGAGTGACATTTCTGTTTCAAGAAATTTTGTAAATATTTAAATAATTTTTCTTGAGTTTTTTGAAGGTGATGTAAGATGTTACTTAAGTATTAAAGGATAGGAAGTAAAGTGTGATAAAGACAAAATATAATCCACACCAAACCATAAGATATGAAATGTAATTTCCTTCGAATTCTATGATATACAATGAATAATTTGTGGCATTTATTTAATTAGTTTTTGATATTCAGTTTGGAAAAAAAACAAGTGAAAGAAGGAATGAAATTCATAATCTATAAAAAAATCACAAGAATATCTCATTTAATATTTCATATCTATCTATTTTTCTCAAAATAAATCCTAAAAGAATTAGCTAATAAAATATATCACCATGGCCTTATTACCTTGGTTTTGCTTGGGCTTAAATGCTCACCAAGCTGGCCTATAAAACAGGAGTGCATGAGATTACCGGTGCAGCCCATAATTTGCTTTTTCTCGGGTTACACTGAACCCTCCATTTCAGGTAGTAAACTGAACCGATGAAGCTGACAATTTGCCAGCATATTATCATAAATCATGATGCCATTACGACTTCGAAACAAAAGAAAATGATGAAAGTCACATAAAAAAGTCTGCTGAATCTGCAGGAGAGTGGTGTACATTTCCAATACTTGAATACAAGACAACCTATACTCTCAAACTCATAATTTCCTTCTTACACAAACTCCTGATCCGCTCTGCTGATATTCTGATGCTCGGATGTTTCTTCCTTAACCTTTATTTCACAGCCAAATTATTTCTCCATCAAAAACTGGCACCAATTGAGGTGCATAGCGTGCTATACCATTTACATGCACAAACTGCCCCGACTCTGCTGGTCCCTACAGAGCCCAAAATGTTATGCCGCTGATTGCGTTGCCGATCCTGCACAGATCACTTGCCTTATTACAGCTTGGTGCCAAACAAAAGTGAACAAATTTGACTCTGTGTAACATAGTTGTCTTCGAACACAATTACTTGTGTCTTTCTGGTTCATCGAATCTGTAGCTGAGACAAATTATGTGATCGTAACTAGCCCTTGGTATATTTGGAGAACAAATCCTTCTGCAGAAGGAGGGTAGTGGTCAAGAGCATCTCTCTCCTCGCCAGGTTTTTTTAATGTTTGGTAATACTTTATAGCTAATATCACCGTTCATTCCATGTATTATTTTCAGGGGCCATAATTTGGAACTTTTCAAACTCACAACTTTGTTTTATCAATGACAGAATCATTGGTATTAATGTAAAATGATTTATATTACATTTAGTTAATTTATAAATATATATCGCATGTTTTTTACAGAGTACTATTGTTAGTATAATTTCTTAATCGGACTTGAGATGTTTTGCATGTCCAGACACGCAATATTGCCATGCAAAATAAGTATTTTATGATTTTTAGGTTTAATGCATGACAAATTTTCTATCATAGGATCCACATGAATGTGTTCAAAAATATTGTCAAGTGAATAATTTTCATGACATCACCGTTTCATCTCAGCAATAATCCTTCAACTCACAATGACTATTGCCCCCAAACAGTGGTCTCTGATAGCAGTTACCCAAGTGGATAGACTCATCGGCGAGGTTCATTAGCGAAGAAGACTGTCATGAATCCCTGGCTACATTTGTTTTTTTCTTCCAGCTTTTGCACTTTCTTCAAACTCTTATCATCTTCTAAACAACTTATCTGCAGCATATACACAACCTCATTTGGTTTACGAACATCACCCAGGCACTCTTGGAGAGTCCCACGACTCTCAAATAAGGCTTGTTTTGCTGGTTTCCATGCTCATTCTCCATCAAAGAAATAACCATCTCATCTGTAACATGGAAGCTTGTCTATCTTTGTGGATTTGAAATCTAGTTAGAGAATAATATAAATTATATCTTGGTAACTCACTTAACAACTTAAGTTTTTAGATGAGATAGTTCCTTGATATAATATCAGATTCTTGTTGAACCAGCAATCACGAGTTCGAATCTCATCATCTTTATTTTATTTGATAAAATCAAGTATAATGTAATGTGAAATTGTGCAAGATTTAAATTCACTTTCACTTTAAAAGATATGTTAGAGAATAATATAAATTATATCTTGAAATTTATCTAATAACTTAAATTTTTAAATGAGATGATTTTTTAATAGTTATCAAGTGAAATGTTCGCGTGCATTTTATGGATGATAGATCATTGAATGATCATAATGTGCAAAAACAAAAAGTACAAATCCCGATTATCCATAATTTTTTCTTGGCAGCCAGGGATCCATGAATGGAAGAACCATTGATTTAGCTAGTTATCTCGAGAACAAGAATATATATTAGCGTCTGCTACTGTTATATGAAAAATTGAGTAAAATTGATATCGTAGTGAAAATAAAGTTTTGATCGCATCATTTTCAATTTGCTGCTGCTTACTCGCTCATTCCTTCTGAATTTTGGAACACAGTACAGCAAAACGAGCCAAGGCATGCTATTAACTTGGTAGAAAATTCTCATCCTACAGCTTTTTATGCTGACAGAACAGAAACAATGTCACAGGAGCATTAAATTTGTCCCTTCTACAAGTAGGGTTAGGGCTTCAGTTTCTCAAAATCACCAGAACCCATGTGAGAAAAGTGACCTCCGCGACTCCCCCACCAAACTCAACTACCTACTAAATGCCCTTTCCCCTTGTATTCATTGCAAGAAAGCAACAATATAATCCGGTGTTATCTAGTTATGTTTTTTTTTTTATAATCAAGCATCCCTTTACCCAGAAAACATACACCCTGGTTTTCCATTTAATCACATTGCCTACCCAAAAATTAAATTACTATGATACCCTATATCAGACAGTAACACATCCATATGCAATGATTCAACTTTATAAATATTTTACTTGAACCAAGACGATGATGAAAAATAAATAGAACAAAACTGCTATCCGTAGTTGATGCACAGGAATAGTAGAAAACTTTCGTAGAGAGCATAACATTGCAGATTAGGGGCGCCATTACAAAGTCATTGTAGTTCCAAATTAAAAAGCATAGATACTCATACATGAACCAGAAAATCCTAGTGATACTGAATAATAGCTGATACGTAACAACAAGATCGATATACAAATCCTGCCCTAATAGCAGTCGGTACAATTAGAAACCCGAATAACGCAGAAATCTGAAAAAGTACCAGAGAATCATTGAAGAAAAACATGGAAGATAATTTAGTAGTCGACATACAAGGGGTGCTCATGTCTTTGCAAACTCAATAAGTCCACATGCAGTCAAGCTCAGTAGGGCCCATTGTCACCCTTCCACCAGCACCACTACCATCAACCCTCCCCTCTTCAGGGTTCACCATCCAACTCATTGCAGTACCGCCGCCATGAAAAGGGGGTCCTGCCACGGCAGAGGGCGGGGAGGGAAAAAAGAATGGCAGCTGAAGATTTTCCTGAAGGGACCTCAAACTTGGGAAACTAGTAGCACCGGTGTTTCTTGGGAATCTTGAGAATGAATCGGCCAATTGAGGGGGAGGCAGCGTAGCAAGATCAAAATTATTGTTGTTATACTTAGCAGCGGCAGAAGCAGCAGCTGCAATGGTGGAGAAACAGGACACGTGCTCGTGTTGAGTGTGGCTGTCATAAGAGCAGCTGTCACGGTCATTGAGAGTAGAGTTGGAGGCTGCAGTGGTAGCATCAAGGAGGGGAGGGAGAGAGACTGAAGATGGGGAACCAGCTTCTGTGTAGAGATTGATAGTGGTGTTGAAGCGGTTTTTCTTGGGGGCGCTTCCACTTCCACTGCTGGCAACTCCGCTGCAGCTCTTCTGAAAGACTCGAGAGATAACCCACTCGTCCTGATAAGAATTGAAGTTTAAAAATGTAAAAGGCCATCATTGTATGTAGATGATATACAGCAAAACATAACACAACAATAATAATGACCACCATGGAAGAGATCTCAGAATGAGAACACTTTGATCGAGTTATTTGTTAGTCAACAAAACAATAACCATGATTCCTACAAGGGAATGTCACAGTTTTCTCCACAAGAATCAGAAACCTGAGATTTCCTCGAGGAAAAACTCTTGTGAGGTGAACAAGAATATAAGATGATTGTTCAAATTAAAAAAAGCTCGCAAGAAAGTACACCTAAGCAGGCATGCAAGTGGTATGCAAATTATCCAACTAAATTACTGAAAATAGTAATCAGCAGCCTCTGGATTCATGACAAGAATAATGATGCCGAAATGCTGTGACATCTACCTAAATCTAAATAAAGATGAATATTGAGTACTTTCTGCAAGATGATATCCTCAACAAAGTAAAGGCACGTCTCCTTTTCAGCCCCTTAAATGAAAATAGTTACTGATGATGATCATACATTTGGACACCATAACTTCCATGAAATTATTTGCAACAATAGTTCTCGAATTATTGCTTTTTCAAAAGAAACTTGAAGCAAGAACAAACAGGACGTCCTACATGATTCTCAATGATGTAATCAAACTTGTCGCAAAAGCAACTACAAAACCTAAACTCCTTCGATGCACTACCACAATCTTAATATGAATATAGCTCCTGAGTCTGAGGTCACTAGCTAGGCTTCTCACATAATAACAGGCAGATACAACTATTAAACCCTAGAAAACAGGCTTTATCTTCCATAGCTTGAAATGAAACTAGGGTAACACAAATCACAAGTGCTCGTTTATACCTTAGAGCACCTAGAGAGGTAATGATACGCAAATTTTCCTTCAAGGCGATACTCATGCATTACCCAGTTACTTTTCTCTCCTTTAGGAGCCCTCCCCCTGTAGAACACCAGTGTCTTCTTCATCCCCACAAGGGAACCAGTCTTTGAGCTAAAAATCTCTCTATCTTTGCCCGTAGCCTTCCAATAACCAGCTTCAGTGGCTCTATTAGTTCTCAACCCAGTCGGGTATTTTCTATCTCTCAAGTTAAAGAAGTACCACTCTTTCTCACCCATTTTGGCTTTCCCTGCCACCACAAATCACAAGGAAACCAAAAGTTAGTAGATTTTCGTTTGTGTAAAAACGAAAGAATTAGAGAGGACAGTGTGTCTTAATTACCTGGAAGTTCCCATGGCTCGCACTTGTTGAGATCAACTTCAGCGATGGCCCTACCGGTGAAGTTGCTATCAAGAACCTTCTTTAGGAGATAGTAAGTAATAAGCTCTTCATCTGTTGGGTGAAACCTAAAGCCAGGAGGCAAATTGGCATCACCACAGTCAAAGTGATGGTAGCTCTCCATTGAGAAACAAAAACCCGCGTCAACAAATTGACAAACAGAAACCTAGCAAAACTGAAAAGAAAACTCAAGAAAGAGAAGTAGTAATAGCTCCAAGCTTTTAATCAAGCATCCATCAAAACCCACATCGTAAAACGTCTAAACAATCGAAGGCAGTGAGTATGGCTACAAGAGAAACGCTACCTAGTTGTCTAATTTATAGACTATGGCTAGTTACAGGACCTGAGGAGAGGGAGTGAAAGCATGAGTTTATAAGGGGTTGGTCTCGTGGGGATGGAGGAGGGTGCAGGGTGAAAAGGGCGAAATAATAGTGTGAGAGAAAGTATGATCTAGCTGGCCTTGGAAAATCTCTTGTGTTTTCTCTGCTCTGTCCTCTTCTGTCTCTCTCTCTTACTGTCTATAGGAGCTATAGATATGATAAGGCCCGTAGGAGCGAGGGGGAGGGTGATGTATGTGTCCAAGGAGTGGCCTGTGGGGTTCTGTTTTAGAGTATGCGTGCGTGCGTGAGAAGTGTGCAGGTATTCTCTGTCAGTGAAGAAAATGAAAGGGAGGGAACAGAAAGTAGTTTTTATGAGAGAAGTCCTTTCGAAAAATGCATCCACATTCACCATTTTTTTTTATAAAAAAAAAAAACAGAGAGAGAGAGGATTTTCACCATGAATCGATAAAGCTGTTTGATATCTCCTCTGTCAGCGTAGTACATAGATTAAATTATCAATCTTGACAGAGACATTGTAACACACGCCATCGCCCTTTCTCCTCCAATCTCTTCGATGTCTTTTTTTTCACTTTTGTTTTGTTTTGTTTCGTTTATGGGATTCACAGGTAAAATGGTTACCATCTGGTTTCTGGGATTTTTCTCTTCTGCTGCTGATTAATGGTGATCGAGTTGAGCTCCGAATGAAAAGGATGCGAATGTAATTGGCTCCCTCTGGCTGCACTGCAAAGTTTGCAAAAAAACATACATCTAATGATGTGGATTTGCTGCTCCCACAGTTTTAGCTTTCTGCTACTCACTCTTGCACCATAACATTTTCATGCTAGCAAGGTACAATCACAGCTTTGACACATGGGACAAAAAGATTTCCCCAGGAGTGGCTAAAAGCAAGGTGCAAACTGGCTATTTCCACTCCTGTCCTCGCCCTCGTTCTAGCTAGGCTGTTTCTAGCCCTCTGCAGCTAGTAAGCAGTTGGCTTCAGGTGATGTAATATTTCCGAGTGTTCTGTTTTCTTACAATTGAGTTGTGGAGATTTGAGTTTCCAGTTCAGGCTATTTACCTCGAAAATACCACATCTTATGTATATCACGATTTCAAAACGTGATTTTCAATTATTGTTATCTTTTTAAAATGTATTCTGTAATTAATACTGTGATTCCAATTGCACAAATACAATTCGTGATTGGAAAACGCTGCAAGATTTCAGTGTGTTTGTCATTGAATTTAAAAAACATTTTAAAATTTAAATTTTTTATTTTATTTTAAATTAGTTGTTTTGCTGTTTTTAAATTATTTTCTTGTATTAATGTTAAAAATAATTTATAATAACTCTACCTAAAATTTTATTCCAATTAAAAATATCTCCAAATAACCATAGTAACAAACACAAGAAATCTTCATATATCATAAACACAAACCTTGGTTATTTTCACTAACCGCATTCATGAACTATTATGTATAAGAATGTCTTTATGAAACCAATGCAAATTAATAAACATACTTAAACAATAAACTATTTTACTAATATGTTAACATAATCTTGTTATCTATCTACTTCTACATCATCTGCTAGATAATTTAAGTTTATAACAGCACGATTGACTCTTGTTCCGATTCCTTGAGTGGCCTATTCCTTCGCCATGATATCATTAAGATTAATATCTCTCTAAAGTTTTCAAGTACATTGCAATAAACATAAAGCAATATTACAAAGCATAAAGACAATATTTTGACCTTCTTATAATAACAAGTTAGTTTAATATTAACAAATGTTAATGTTAAATTAAAACATTCATAAAATGCATTGTTTTAACATATATTAATTTTAAAAAAAATTGATTGGTTTACAGTATTTTGAGATGGACATGTTACATTATGCATGTTTGTATGTGGAGGAACCTTCTCGAGATCCAATGTAATTAGTTGATGTGTGATACTCATGTACCAAATTATATAGTCTTCCTCTATAATCGCGTGATGCATCTCTATAAATATATCTCTTCTGTACATCCACCCATGATAAATAATCTTTATAATGGCTTAACTATTATATAATTACTTTTACCTTGATGATTTATAGCGTGCAACACATCACTCGTATTGATGTCAACTAGAATATGTTGTTTTTAGCTAAACTATTACATTACCTAATTTAGACATTATAGTTTGACCATCTTAAAAATATCTAAGAGGCACTATTATCTATATATTCATCATCCTAATGCAAATAGTTTAATCAACTACCAATTTATCATCTTATATTAAGTCCACATGACTTACAATATAAGTGACATAAATATCAAACAAGAATAATTTGTTAAAGATAAGTTGTTGTAATAATCAAATAGTTAAAAAATGATAGCAAATATGTTGGACTATTATCAAATACTATCTCACGTCCCCAAGGAAAGTGGTATGATAGTTGAGGGCTTGTGATTTGCACAGCAAATCTCAAGTTTGAGTCAGAATGCGCACCCCTTGTAAGAGTTTGGAACAACCGAGAATTTACTCGTTCACCTAGATCCACAAATCACATAAAAAAAACTTCTTTGTCAGCACAACACCTGACATTACAATTTAATTAACTTAATTGTATTTTGAAAGTTATAATTAAACAATATAAAAGCTTATAATAGTAAAAACAAACAATTGCATTATTTGTATCCTAATTAGACCTAAAGTGTAACCCCTGTGTTCTAGACAATCATAAATGGTAATTTATGAATCTAAGATCATCCTATATAGAGATGCTTCAACAATCATAGTTTTTGTTAAATGAAAATGATTGTTATTTTCATTTTAACAACAAATATTTAAAATATAAATAGTTATTTTAAAAAAATTTCTTTATACTTGTAAAAGTAGCAAGCATTTATAACTTTATGCATATATAGCATAAATATTGGTACATACATGCTAAAATAACAATCTCCAACTATACATGGGAATCATTTTAAATTCATTTAGAAACATTTGATAAATAAAAAAAAAACATATCTCCTTGTGGGGTTATGAGTAATAACATTACCAAAAAAATATAATGTATATGTTCTAACACACCTACATAACACATTCAAATGATCAAACTAATGCACATATACTTTAAAAATAATTAACATATTCAAATCATAATTTAATGCATACCTCCAAAAGACCTCATTGTCACCATCATTTAGTGGTGTGGTAAATGATTCTACAATTTATTTAATGTTTATGTTATCACTTTCAATTCAATAAAAGACAGTTTCAATCCAAATGCATGCTTACATAATGTAGCTTAGTTAACTCCCTAATAGATATGATTTCTCGTTCATGAATAGAAAGTCTAAACAAAATTGTAAAGTCCTATAGTTTCAATGTCATTTCCTCATGTATAAGGTAAAGCTTGTGACTTTCATATCTTTATTGATCAATCAATGCATTGATCAAGTTGTAGCTAACTTGAAGTGCTCTAAATAACAAATGTATAAAATACAACAACTTAGAACATATAAAGTTAAACTTGCTTATCTGGTTTTATATTTGTAAAATGTCAATTTCATTAAAGCGTAAGCATGCATTACATAGCCACTTTTCAAAACATAATTAAATAATTTTGAAAGATCAGTTGTCATATTACCATACTAGTTAACACTATCATAACAAAAACAAAATTCCTCTGTAATCCATTTTGATAGGATGGACCCAAGTTACATATTTTTTTCTTACCATAAATCAAATTTGAATATTTAAGGTTCATAAACATATCCTCATCAAATCTTTTTTTATACATGGGTTTTTGAATTTATAATTGAAGTTGCTAACAAAATATATTGTATAATACTAATGGTATCCAATAAGTTAATGCTAAAATTTTGGGTTTTTTTTTATGCTTTAATGTTTATTTGATATTATACATGCATTTGTTTTATCACCATTAATGTATCTCTATAATCGAATTAAGAACCATCTCTAATTATAATTATTTTTTCATCAACAATTATATATATATATATAGTTAAATTAAAAATACTGAAATCAATAACATCCCATCATATTAGTTATACAAATGTATACCATTACTACTGATTAATGATCTGTAGTATCTGAAACCTTTAATACAAGATCTAAATAACAAAAAAAAACTATCATAAATACCATTGTACTACTATAAAAAAACTCTTTTGTGCTTCTAATTAGAAGCCATTCTATATTGAAATCTTTTATTGCCAATAATAACCTCAATGTTCTTACAAACAACTACTCATATGAACCAAATAAATACGCGAAAACCTTATATTTTGTAACTCATGTTTTGTCATATGTTATTATATGCTTGTAATGTATTTTTATTTCATCCTGCATGCTTGCAATTATCATTCAAACATTATTCATCACAACGGTTGATTAAATATTAGTAACAAAATTTGCATCAAGTTGATAATAGTCTTTTTAAACAAATTTTGAGTATATATGTTTGATTTTTTTTAACTTTTCTATCTTAAATGAATTTAACCTTTCATGGTATCCCCTATCATATATAAATATCACTTATATTATGGTGCTTTTATGTATTTTAATTGAACAAAGGTCAAGGTTGATCGTTGAACTTGGAATTCGATCAAGTGTGTAACATGTTTCTGTTTAACTATATTAACTAAATTATTTTTACTTTTAAGTGTTTGTTTGACCTTTAAATAAGAGCCTATTGAAAAACATCTATAACTAGGTATCCAATTATGAGAAACAAAAAATTTAGACCTATAAAAATCTTTAAATTCAAGTTCATGAGATATTATTTAATCATTAACATCTATTGTCATATTCGGGTCTAGCATTTTATCATCATTATTATCACCTAAATCATAATAGTCAAATATATATTGATCACTAAATGGATTGTAAAACATTATATCGTCACTCTTTTGTAACAAATCATCCATCAATAACTATCTTTTCATTTACTAGCCAATCTTGAAAGACTAGTAAATTGTGATGCACCTGTATTTATTTAACCTGAAGTTGGGACACACCAAGAATTTAGTCAATTTGTTAAATATACTATCATGTTCAACCCATTTTGTATAAAACAACTCATTAATGTTTTAAAAATGTCATCATATACAATCGATAAATGATAATATTGGTGCTTGACACCTTTAAGCATATAGTTTTTTTTTTCATTTTTGCATGCTTAAATTACCATTTAACAACAATTTACTCTTGTCACAAGATATTTTATAAAAAGAAATAAATCTAATTATGATCAATTTAACATAATTTTAACTAAATTACAAGAATGTGATTCTAATTGTTAGAAATCATAGAAAATTCAAACAAATTCCTAAAATTTATTGCAACGTACAACTCACCAAACTTCAATATAAATAATGATATTAAATATAATTGATATTTTCATCCTCAATTGCATGAAATAAAAGCTAAATTTATAGCAAATTCATTCAGCTAAATTAAAATTCTAAATTCAACAAGTAATCCACACTTCAAAACAACTTGTAATTCATCAAAAATATATTGTTCTCATGCTTTATTGTATGAAATCATCAAGCATGATTGATAACATTATTAGTTGATTCCAATCATTCCACACAAAATCCTCAATTCAATAACATATCAACAACTCAATGCAATACATAATTAATTGAAATTCTTAATTTTTAATTGATGATATTCATAACTAATTAATCATTAATTCAACAAATCTTAAAGTCAATCTAAACCCGAAAAAAATAATTTAATTTCAACTAAATCAAATAAAAAATAAATATAAAACTCACATGATTAATAGCAATTCAATATGTTTATCTTGTTTGTAGTACTAGAAAATACTGAGATGACGACAATAATGATAATATTTTAAAAGAGTAATGTTCTAAGATGATTTTGAGTCTTAAATGTTTTAAAGGCAAAGAAAAAAGTGATTGAGTTTTTCTTAAGAGAGACAAGGTTGTTGGCATTGTATTTGGAGAGAGAGAGTGGGTGATTGTTATGTTTATATTCATTAATTTGGATAATAATTTAAATTTCACAACATATGATGTTTTAAAAACACGATATATTAAGTTATTGTATTTTTAAAGTGAAATAATTTAAAACTATTTTGATTCACCAAAAATGTTTTTTAAACGATATTAGTGCATGTAATTCTTTAGTTAACTATGCTTTTTTTTTTTAAATATCCATTTGATGCTATAAAACATATTAAAGATAATAATTAATGCCCTCCTTATCTTGTAGTCTTAATTATTAGCCACGCGTCACTTTGAAAGGGCTTAATCTCTTACACGGAAATAAGTAATCCCCCTTGTCTTGTCTGTTTGAAACCATCAATTTCACTGTGATCTTGTGATTGTGAATTTTAAATGTTTAGTAATATTATAAGAACTAATATTATAGTTTTCTCAAACATATTCTATTTTCGTTTATTTTTTATTTGATATAGAGTAATTATGAAATCTAAGAAGTAAGAGATGAATTTTTAATTAAACTAAATTAAAAAAAATAACCAGGCTAGAATTGCTTAGCCTAATCAAGTTTTTAATAATTTGATCGAGTTTAAATACCCTTAGGTGAGATTACTATCTTATAAAAAAAACAAATAAAATGCCCTTATTCAGTCATTTGATCGATTCATTTAGCTGTTCTACCTCTATCTGTTCTCTTTTTCTTTTTCTTTTTTTAAATCTTAAGAATTCCTCATATTAGCAGATGTTTTTCATGAATCACAGCAAAAGTTCCTGGTCTCAGTATTGAAACCTAAGCCCACCCGAATCACGATCTACAGCATATCCCTTTTAAAA
Organism: Salix arbutifolia; assembly: GCA_025169955.1. Lineage (NCBI taxonomy): Eukaryota > Viridiplantae > Streptophyta > Magnoliopsida > Malpighiales > Salicaceae > Salix > Salix arbutifolia. The sequence goes on along the minus strand of CM045912.1, from coordinate 12,993,028 downwards.
TCAATGGCTGACATAGGTTATAATTGCAGATGAAGGGGGCCGAATATCCAACCCTCGTACCTTTTACCACATCCAAACTGGAAACTTTACGATAAAACGAAACTTTAAGTGGGCAATATCCTATCAAAAAGTGGGAATAAAGACATGCCTAGCATGATCTGTGATGGTACAAAACCCTAAAATCTACGTCCACAGGGCACCTCATGTTTGAAAATATGCTCCTTCTGATATTTAAATTCTGGGTTTCCCTTGCCCTGTGCGTGTTTTTCTATCACCAAGACTTGCTATCATGTAATTCCATACAAAAAATTATATGGTAAAGGTAACAAGTGCTCAAAAAGAACAAATTTCATGGCTTTGTACGCGTAAAATTCCCAACGGATATTCCATACAAAAAGTGGAAATTTGAACCGCTGATTAGCTTGTGACACCAAAAGCGTACCGTTCTACTCTTATCTTAGACAGTCATTCCATATTCTTCATAGGATGCCAGGCAGCAGTTCTAAGACTTTCGAGTTAAGTGAGACTGGGTTGCTTGATTCAAATTGAGTTGGGATATTTTGAACCGGCTGATCCTCCATGGAAAAATATTAGATGGGGTTGCTCCAGACATGCACCCACTTCGTGAAAAAAAAACAAAATTAACAATTAAAGAAGGAGAAAATCAAAGGGATTTACTTTACTATAGTTTGTTGAATTCTGTGTTGGGTTTTTGAGTCTTCCATTGGATTATGATGCCATGCCGAAATGGAGCTAAAGAAATGATTATTTAAACCATGCTTTGCATCTTTATTCAGCAATCCCATCCATCCATCCATCCATCAGCCATGAAAAGAGGGAGAGATTGATGAAATGGGATTTAGACACATCATGCTCGGATTTTGAGACAAAATGGCCAGCCAGTTTCTTCGCCTCCTTACAGGCTTTACATCAAATCATCTCATCAATCTGCATGCTGAGGTCTCTCTCCCCGTCAAAATCACGCACATTGCCAATTTTATCGTTTCTAGTTGTCAAGCCTTCGCTTCCCACTTAGCAGTACCTCTCTTACGAGGACAGAAAAATCATCCCCACGATCTTCTCCTATTTTGCTCATCTGCCCACGCTTTGGCGTTTTATGAAATGGCTAAAAGCTAGCACTCCCTTCTCCTTTCTCTTCTTGATAGTCCTATTAAAGGTTGTCAAAATCGTAATTTTGATACGAAATGGAAAGTACTTTGAAAAATCAGATCGTAAGATTGGATCGTAAAATCGTAAGATCATATCTGAATTTATCCGTACAAAAATCATAAAATCACAGCTAAAATCGTGTGAGAAGAAAAATCGTAAAATTATATGTAAAATATTTTCGAATACAATATAACATAATCATGGCCATAAAACTTCATTGGTTAAGGTTCATACATGATTCAAAATAACTTAAAAATACATTACAAAACAATTAGTTATATAATTAATTATTTTAAATAAAGTTCAATTATTTTATATATAGTTTAATTATGCAATTAATTATATAATTAATAGGAGTAAGTTATATAATTAAATAATTGCTTTTGAAAAACCCTCCAACAATAAAATTATTATTTTTAACTATATTAAAATTAAAAAATGAATTTAAATATAATTAAAAAATCCACAATATTTGAGATTTAAAATTTAAGCTACTTATTGTATGTTTTTCAAGTAATTGTATGTTTTTTTATGGTTGCTGTATTTGAAGTTAATTAATGTTATTTTTTAAAATTATTTTTTTATGATAACTATTTTTATGCTAATTAATAATTATTATTATTATTATTATTATTATTTATTTATTTATTTATTATTATTATTATTATTAAACCCCCCTCCCGTAGAAACTACTTCTTCTTCTTTTTATTATTATTATTATAATAAATTTATAACCCCCCCCCCCCCCACCCACACGTAGAAACCTACCTTTTATTATTATTATTATTATTATTATTATTATAAACTATAAAAGCCCCCCATTAACCCTAAATCTATTCTCTTCTCCACTCTCCAGTTCTCCCAGCCTCCCTTAATCCCTTTGCCACCTGCCCACCTACCCATCTCCCTTCCTCCCTCTCCGGCTATTGTCTTCCTTCTCATCTCCTCATTCTCTTCATTTTTTTTCTTGGCTTCGTTCGAAAATTTGCAGATCGTAAAATCGGACCGATTCGGTCTGATTTTACGATTTTAATCGAGTTTGACCGATTTTTTCCGAGTTTGACCAAAAACGATTTTGCTCTCCGAGTTGACAAGGTTTGGAGAGTTAACTCGCAAAATCGTACGATTTTGCAAGTCAACTCGCGATTTTGACAACAATAGTGCTATCTCTCATTAAAATGTTTTATCGAAATACTTATTATTATTATTATTATTATTATTATTAAAATTACAATGTAAAAACCAATCTCATTACACATATATAATATATCGTGGTAGAAAGAGGGTCCCTATATAATTACTAGGAGGCACTAGGCTGGAAGGAGTTCCTGCTAATCAAGAGCTAACCTCATCACGATAGAAAGAAAGACGCCATTATCAATCAACTTTTAGAAGTAAAAGCTGACGCATCCTATCAGCAACTGAAGTGAAATGTCATAGATCCCGTACAACCTCTCACTAATAATCAAACAGTTTTTCCAATCGAGCACCCATCTATAACATCAGAAAAGATAATTTATAAACTAACTTAGGGTTTTTTTGAAAAGAAAAAGAAAATATTTTAAATTAATTCTATTTAGTGATAAAATATTATTATGATATATTTATAAATAAAAAATATTTTAAAAAACAACTATAACTACACTCTTGAGCGGTCAAAAAATCACTTAGTAATTTATAGAGTTTAATTAGTTGTGTTCAGCATGTAATACATTATTAGATATATTGTACATACAAAACTATCAATTTTCTATTCTTCTTTTTCTTTAATCAATAAGATTTTTTATAAAGATTTGTAATGAAAAAAAAAGAATAACTAGATAAAAAAACAAAAATAAAAACAAAGAATAATACAAGAGATAAGACGAATTCAGAGACATTATAAAAAGATAACTTCAAAGTTGATAAGCATGTTGTTGTTTTTAAACTAGAAATGAATGGAAAAATAAAAATTTATTAGTTGTGCATGTGCTACATGCACGTCAAACCTAGTTAAGCTTACACCAAATGCATAGTATAACTAGTTGCACGTATCCTATATACACGGATCAACTACTATATTAGTTTCAAAAAATATGTTTTAAGTTGCTATGCTAGTCTAGGAAGAAAATTCAATAATCAACTACTCTCAATTCTTCTTGGTTTCTTACTTGTTAAGGCTAAAAGCCATAACAGGGGATGCATACGGGGATAGAAAAAAATACTTGTTGATTATGAAGAGGATTAATACCAAAATAACTAATTGCAATTCATGAATAGTCACAATATTTATTGGATTATCAATTAGTGATAATTAATTATATCTTCAATTACAATTGAAATTAGATATTAAATTGTTAAGCATTAATAAAACAACTAAAAGATGAGGGGATTTTACTATATCCTTCCTAACAAAACACTATTAAGTGGATTTTTTTTATTTCAATTTCATCATTTAACATTAGATTTATTGTGGATTGAATTTATTTTTTATGAAATTATCTTAGTTTCATGGCACAAACTACGAGTTTTATGAGTTTACTCAAGTTTTTTCCCCTTCTTCTAATTGGTATATTTTTTTTTTAATTTTATTTTTCAATACTGAGTTGTTGGAATTAAGGGTTTTTTTTGTGTGCTTTCTATGAGGTTATACTCGTCTCATGACTTAGATTTTAAGTTTGATGATTTAAGTTAGATAATATGTTAATCTAAATTAATCCAAAATGACTCAATATATTGTTATCTCAATATTTACAATACATTCTCATATTGAATATCTATTTTGAGTCACTTGAATTGTTTTTGAACTTTTCAAGGCAATCAGATTATATTAGGTTTATCCTCACATGATTTTAAAACTTTTTTATACTAGAAAAAAAATTAATAACATTTAGATATTTTTTTATCTTAAAAAAATTGATATAACATGCGACGAAGTGTAGACCAATTACCTAATATGATTTTAAAATAATTCCTAATTAGCTTTTTTTTTTCTGAACACTTTATTTTCATTTTCATGTTGATTTTTATTTTGATACATATTTCTTTAATGCTTCTGCCTTTGGATCATAACACTTTGGTAATTTGGAAGCGTTACTAGAGAAAAGCAAGTCTTAATGTACCAACGATCTTCGTGATACCAGCTTAGAACTAAGCATTTGGAATTGAGGTCAAAATAATGAAAATGAAGCATGGAAACCCAAGGATAATGTACGTGATTATGTGGATTTTTATGTAGAATGAATCAGCTACCACAAACCTAGATTTGAAACCGAGCTGATAAAACTCAAGCAATAAATTGATCGATAGCCAGGCCTGCCCCACGTACTCTATGTAAAAATAAAATCACCTTGCAATTCATTCTTTCCGCAAAACACTGCACAGTTAACACCTTTCTGCAGCATGTGATTTGCAGCGATTTACAATAGATCGAATTTGAATCAGGTCTGCATATTTACGTATAAAATATACTTTTTAAAAATAGTATTTGCTTACATAAAAAAAATCATGGCATTGCCAGCAACCATGAAAGTCAAGGACTCGGCCTTGGTGGTGGTTGCCGCGCTCTCTGACTTTTTCTGTTGAGTTGCATCTGAGGCATCATAGGAGGCTAGAAAGGTGGAGTCTTATTATGTGGGGTCGTGCGTGATGCATCTGGTAACGTTGGGAGAAGGGAGCTTCAGATTTTTGTGATGCTCATCATTGGTATGCGTGCATATGACTTCATAATTATCGTAAGAGATCTATGGAAAGAAATCTAACATGTTAAGAAGAGAAAGTCTTATTAATGAGGAATCCACAGTCAAGAAGGAAACAATATATAGTGATTGAAATGCAGATATTCTTGCAGAAACCCTAGCTATGAGTGATAGAAAAGGAGCATGTATTTATTTTATGGACATTGTAATTATGTGTACTGCATGTAAAATTATCAATATTAAAAAAAATATATATGAGAAAATAAATATACCTCGCCATACATTTGTGGCACATTAGCTTCCTCTTCAATCGTGTAACAAACATGGAACCTATAGAAGCACCACACCAACTGGTGAGCCACTTTGCTGCCCAATGACATGATGTAGACTCACCAAGTGGCGAGAGATGAGATCTTGGCCAGACATAACAAAGCCACAACCGGGTTAATTACAATTAAATTAAACCGAGATAACCATACAACATTGTTAGAAAATAATATAAATCATATTTTGGGACCTCACCTATAAGCTTGAGCTTTTAGGTGAGATGGTTCTTTAACATGGTATCAGAGCCTTATTGACCCAGCGATCATGAGTTCGAATCACACCACCCCCATTCTATTTGATAAAAATCAAACACAAGACAGTGTGGGCATGTGTGCAAGTGTCAAGCCCAAAAGGCTTTTACTTGAGAGGGTGTGTTAGAGAATAATATAAATCATATTCTGGGGCTTCACCTATAAGTTTAAGCTTTTAGGTGAGATAGTTCCTTAACAAATATATCTTTATTTTTCTTTTTACATTATCTTCTTCTCTTGTATATTTAGTGCCGATCCCACCGGCTTTTGGTCGAAATTTGATTTTTTTTTCATTTTACATGAATATGTTTTAGTGTTCTTAGATCATTTTGATGTATTTCAGAACATAAACACTTTAAAAAACTACCGCAACCACACTCTGAAACAGGCCTTAAAGGTGACTCTTGTTTTATAATGAATTATTTTACAGAAATAACTCAGTCCAAAGCATGACAAAGACGAGAATATAACTAGAACCCATTTCTATACGAAGTTTTTTCCTTCGCTTTGCATAGCTTCACGAAATGGAGACCAAAATAATTTTTTAAAAAATAAAAAAATATTATTTTAACATACTTTTAAATTATTTAAAAAAATAAATAATATTCTATATTTAATAACTAGTCCGCTCCTGTCTTTTCAACTGGCACTATTTAAAGTTTACGTGCTCCTAATAAACTACAAGTCCTTCCTTGGACACAACTATTGTGTCGTTGTCCCATGAAAGAGATGACGAGTTGACTTTTCTCAGCATGTTATTATCTATAACCACAGCTTTCTTAATTCATTTGGCCTTGTTCTGTAACAATTGCATTGATTTTGTAGCATAGTAAAACAAAAAGGGGAGAGAAAAAAAAATTCGTAATTTGATATTAATATATAATATAGGAAAAAAAAGAGACAAAGCGTGCTCAGATATCAAGAGATTACCTCGAGGATCTGCATGACGACGGTATTATGTCAGCCTCTCTCTCTCGCCCGCCGCCCGCCACCTACGGCGCATCGTAGTTCGAGTCACTTTGGCTTTAGCTTTTGGGGCCACAGCTTCTGCTCTCTGTGTTATAACGTGAGCTCCTGGTTAACCCTCTCCCGTGGGCGCAGTACGCCCTCGCCCACGCCCATCTCCCTTAATTAAAAAAGTCAGCTGCTTACTGCGGTAATTGTTTACTGCCAGTCCAATAATTTAAGGGTCATGTGTTTATCATTCAGTACAAATATGATTTTGCCACGTCCTTATCTTGAGGATGGTCCATCTGACGTGTCAACGTCTGGCTTGCTCTCATTTATTTGCTTGAGAAGTTTTTCAGTATTTTCAAAAGGAGATTATTGCTGATCAATTATTGCCATTTATGATTCTAAAAAAGCCTCGTTTAGGTGGTAAAAAGAATTGATTTACTATACCCAACCTCATATAATATTATTAACTCGTATAAGCTTTTTTCTTCCACTCTGATCACATAATGTTTATTAGATTTTAAAATTTATATATTTTTTCAAGGTTACCTTAAATTTCTGATTTAAATAACAAATTTGACAGGTTAACTCGTTTTATTTCAATATTTTTTTTCTCATTTTTAAATGATTTTTTTTCTTATTTTATACTTTAACACAAAGTTACTTATAAATTAGATTTTGTAATTTATTTTGATATGTTTTCTACGAGATTATTCTTGTTCTATGACTCAGTTTATGAGTTTAGTGGGTCAAAACTGATTGACATGAGTTTTTTTGTGCTATTTTTAATTGATTTTTTTTATTTTATCATTTCAATATTTGGTTGATTGATAATTGTGTTTTATAATTCGTTTCAATTTGATTTCTATCGGGTTATCTTTATCTCATTATCCAGATCACAGGTTTAACAAGTTGAGTTAACTCATTATTTTTTAGTTTTTTTAAAATGATTTGTGTTTTAGTTTCATCCTCCATTGATTTTCAGAGAAATTAAAGTTTATAATTTTAGTCTATTGGGTAAAAAATGCTTGAAAAACAGATGTTTTGATTTTTTTGTCACCTTTGTGGCGATCAAATTCTGGCAACAAACAAGTTATTTACTATCTTTTTTCGAGGAAAACATGGGCTCCATGATAGGTCATCTGACCCTTAAAAAATTAAGAAAATACAAACCGTGGCTAACTAGGTGGGCTTGGTCTGTACGGTCAAACTGAAAACGTGTTTCTTCTCTAGTTTCTTGTTTTAATACTTCCCTTGTACCATAAATTCATTCTAAAATATATTTGTAATAATTAAAACAAATATTTATAAAATATAAGGATTTAAATTTTGTAGAAAACGTTTTATTTCTAACTTATATATTCTTTTTTCATTTAATGAAATAAGATTGTTTTTTATTAAATACAGGTTATGTGAGCACAAGAATCAGGTAATTGAATTTAATATTCTAAGAAATTAAAAATTTAAACTAAGTAGGGAAATATATTTCTTTAACCAAATCTCTCTCTTTTTTATTCATTAATTTAATTTTAATATTTAAATTAATATTTTTATGAGAAACATTATTTTACATTTAGAAACTTATCATCATGTGTGAACAAATTTTAAATAAATAACAAAATGTTTTGATTATTTTTACGAAACTGAAATAGAAACTAAAAGAATAATGTTTTTTATAAAATAGCATAAAAAATGATAATAAAAAATATTTGATCCTTATTAAATATTTACATTCAAAGTTAAAAATGATTAAAATATCATTTTACTTATATTTTTTGATAATATACCTTAAAGAATATTAAGAAATTAAAAAAATAGAGCCGGAAAAACATAGCCCATGCTAGCCTAGTGGCTTCTAAGCTTGGAACGATGACTCAAACACTTCAGGGCTTGGAAGTATATGCGCTTGAGCCTTCCTATCAAGATGAGTGTGTGGGCTTTGAAGCCTTGTGAGGTCCATTTTTTTATATATAATTTGAATTCAATTGGTAATTTATTATAATTTATATATTTATAATATAATATAATATAATACCACAAATGAATTTAAATATTTTGTTAATATAACTTGTAGAATTGAATTGAATTAAAAATCGTAACCATTTTATCACCTGTCGAGTCTGAACACTTCGTTTTCCCCTAGCAGTCAATCCAAAGATCAACATCTTCATCTGCACGAAATATTGTAACTTTCAGCACTCCATTCTTTCCCTCGATCTGCTTGAACACGCTAACGTCTCCTTCCTTTAAACCATTTTCCTTCCATAACGCAATCCACCCCTTCGATAACCTAGAGCCAAGACTAATGATTCGTATAGGTGTAGAATGAATATTATACTTCAAAATTTAAGTTGTCTAGAATATGATTTATATTGTTTTTTAACATATATTTTAAAAATTGACAGCTCGCTCACCTTGAAACTTATACACATGTCTACACTATTTTAAATTTAATTTTTATAAAATAAAATAAAGATGATTAGATTCGAAATCATGATTCATTAACTTGAAGAATGGATGTTAAGGTCAGATTTTAATTTGGGCAGCATAAATTGTCCGCGGACAAATCCATGATGATCAATTTCCATTAGTTCAAATTTTGGCACTAACTCATTTTCATCTGTATTTAACAGATTTAGTATTCCAAATAAAGAGAAATTTCAGCATAAAAAAACGTATCTTTTGCACGTTGAAGAGAAGAAAAGGGCAGTAAAACGACGTCGTGGGTTATTTTTAGAGAAAATAAAGAGGGTATTTTTAAAATAATATTTTTATTTGTAATATTGTACCCGATCATAGTCTTTTCTTTTTTTATTTGCTTTTGCCTATTTTTGTACGACTTGAGCTTCATTCAAATCAATACTTTTAAAAGTGTTTCAAACACAAGACTTGATTTAATCATCAAAATTAAATTTAATTGCAAGAATCCTAAATAGCGTTGATTTTAACTATTTTTATTTAGTTTTTTTCGTGTCAAATTAAGTTAAAAATAATCATAAAATAAAAAATAATAATTGAAATATATGTAGAGTGGAGTTTGAAATTGGACCAATAATTGAGTTTCAAAGATTTAGTTTTGAGAAATTCAATTTAATCCAAGTATAGTTTGAGTTGCAGTTGAAAACTTATTTGGAGAGAAAAATCAAGATTTGGGCAAGATAAAAACCGAATCGCTGTGTGGCATATCTGGCTTGCATCTACTTCTACAATCGAATTGATCTGGCAATGTAAATGAAGAAATTCAAATTAATTTAATTAATTTAATTAATTCAGAGAGAGAGAGAGAGCGTTGTTTTTGGGAAATTGGATAATTTATCTTATTTAGAAGAAAAAAAACACGCACACACATATATAAAAAAGTAATTTAGTTGTTTTATTTAATTTAAAAGTTTTAATTAAATACAATGTAAAATATAATTTTAAAAAATATAAATAAAAAACAATCAGTATATAATTGAGTCGTTTCTAACGCTTCGCAACTTCCTTTATTTTTATTTTATTTACATAGTTTGGTAGATTATTTCAATCTAGGCTTAAGGTCCAAATTCAATGTAATTTTGAACCTGATCTTTTTTTTAGTAAGTGCTTATTTGATACTGTGTATCGAAAATAAAATGAATTTTTTTATTTGTATTTTTTACTTTAAATTAAGTTTTTTTTTGTGTTTTTAGATCATTTTGATACGCTGATGTCTAAAATAATTTCTAAAAAATAAAAAAAATATTATTTTAATATTTTTTAGAATAAAAATATTTTAAAAAACAATTTCAACTAACACTTTTAAACAGACATGTGAACTTTAAGCCCTATTATTTATGTCCTCTAAAACTAGGCCTATTTAGACGAGAGACTGAGACTTTTTTTAGTTATTCAATTACCTTGTCTTGGACTCGTCAGAAAAATTCTACATAGGGGTGAGCATTTTCGGTTTGGTTTGGTTTTTATCAAACCAAAAATTGTATTTTTTTTTAAAAATAACCGAAATCAAACCGGACCTAGTAAAAACTGACTGTTTTCGGTTCGGTTTTTATGATTAAAAAATTGGGAAAACCGAATTTGTTTTTTTAATTCCCTAAGACAGCAAAGATCAATATTCCAAAACGAAAAGACATGAACATGGACAATTGATTTTAGTTAACGATTGGTAATTGTTGTTGCCTGAAATTATGATTAAACAAGAATCCAGAAAACTCAATACAAAGAGAAATCAAAATACATATACAAACTTTACAACTTAGCAAAAACCCAGGAACAAAAATGAATAAAGATACAAACAGATGTAGTTGCAGATCGTCCTTTCTACAACAAAAAAATTTGCATTTCCGCTTTCTTTCATCTTTCTACAACAAATCGTCATTTTCAAGCATCAGAAGCCATAACATACCTCAAAGAGCAAGCTCATAGAAGAATATCAGTAAACAACAGCATTCCTCTTTCTTCAACTTCTCTTTGAGTTATGCCATGGTTGCTATTGCTAGGGGTTGTTTTAAAGAGGAAGGGAGAGGTCAGGGGAGGGACGGCGGCGACTAGGGTTTGTTTTAGAGAGCAACGGGGTGGCGGCTAAGGTTTTGAAAGGAGAAAGAAATGAAAGCTTTTATTTATAGTAAGTTTTTAAACCGAACCGGTTCGGTTCGGTGTATTCGATTTTTGCTTTACAAAACCGATACCGAACTGAACCAGACATTTTTCAGAGTTTTTTTATTGGTTCGGTTTTTTCGGTTATTTTTCCCCCCGGTTGACCGGTTTTTTTGCTCACCCCTAATTCTACACATAAACAACCCTTTTAACCAGAATTTATAGTATCTATACATTCTATAATCGGGTTTGAGACACTACACAATTAGCTGTGATTGCATGATTATCTCCTTAATGCTTGGATTGATTGTCTCCTTGATTATGTTCATCTATGTATCTCTCAACAATGAGTACGTTATGGAGCATTGTATAGGAGGAGCTGACTCAATTGGGGCAGACATGTTACAGGATAGATGACTCAGTCCTTGAAGGAATATTGGCACAGTCTCTTCAGCATACACCTCCGTTTAACCGTGAACCAGTGGGTGGTCGGGGAAGAGCATTATTTTTGAGGGATTTAGGAAGAGTTTTTAGCTGAAAAGGTCGACTACTAGATGAATTTGAGAAGGTATGAGACTTGAAAGGAAATTGCAACTCATTAGATCTTACCATGCTCAGGAAATAAGAATACAAAAAATCTTGAAGAAACCCTTTGAAGGGAATTTAATAAAAGGATGAAAAAGATTATAAAAAATGAGGATTAAAATTGACTCAAAAAATTAAAACAATGTTATAATTAAATGATGAAAAAAGAAATAAGACAATAACTTTTACAAAGGGTCAAGAAAAAAAAATAGAATTCAAAATAATAAGGACTAAATTTGAATTGAAGAATGAAATTAAATACTACAAAAACTTTTACAAAAAATCCAAGTAAAAAAAATTAAAAATTCAAAGAGTACGGACCATATTGGAGAATATAGTATTTGATAAAATGAGATTGGTGAATGAAATTAAAAGCAAATAAAATCTCAACAAAATATCTAAGATAGAAAAATTAAAAAAAAGAAGAATACGAATTAAAAATTGAAATATAAAAAACCAAAAGAACCAATCTTTAGCGGAGAAGAAAGGAAAATAGAAGAAGAAAAGCTCACCAATTCCACTCTGGACCACCATTAGGTATCATAAATATATTGTATTAAAAAATAAAAAAATAAATTAAACACCTTATGCTTTCATCTTTTGACTTTAAGGGTGTTGCTGTTATTTTATTGTGTACATAATTGTTTATTATATTTTATTTTATATTTTAATAAAAACCAAATTGTCTCTCATCTTAAATTATTATGATAATAAGAAAATTATTGCAAAAACCAAACAATTGATACTAATAAATATCATCTCCATTCTATTCAAAATTACAAATAAATTATATAAAAAGATTTCCATAAGTCCATCCATGTCCGTCGATGTCCTTTTAGAGTAAGCTCAAGACGCCACATCTTCGTATATCACTGTCACATCAATCCACCCATGTAGTTGGATTATTATAAGAGTCCGAGTCTAAACAATTTGCTTCTATTTTGTTTTTAAATTTGAGTTTTATAAATATTAATATAATAATTATTAAAAATTTATATAATCAATTAATGTTAGGATTCATAAAATTAATTAAAATAAGTAAATAAAAGAAAAACCACATCAATCCATCCAAGACTTTCTCTTCCCCCATCAGATTTTAATCAAATACGGGCCTTCTGATCATCATTGATTCCATATTTTCTGGACAATGGATCTCGACGTGATCTGATTGAGCTGTCGAAGTTGGATAGACGTGTAAAACTTGTACTCTCCGCCCCGAGCAATCTTCAATAAGCACTGAAATGCATTAAAAATAAAGCTGGATGATTCATCAGACCTATCGTCTAGAGATAGAAGACAGAGCGACGCCATGCATGATAAGATGCACGATCGACGTAGCATATAATTGGCTTATTTGTTGGAGAATTAAGAACAACAACACGAGATCATCTTATTGGCTTAAACTTTGCTCGAGTTGAGGAGTTCTTCAGCGATCCAAAGAAGGGATCTCAATCTTACAAATTAAGTCGGCGCCGGTATGTTCTGTTCTCCATTATCCTAATTACAGTTTTTTTTTTTTTTTTTTTTTTTTAAGATTTAAGTTGAGTTCGTAAAGTTGAATATAAAAGCAGTATAAGGAAAGTTCGACAGGAGTTCCGCATGGCAGCAACAATTGAAAAAACATGGCTGGCCTTGCAAAATAATAATTTCAACAATTTATGGAACCTCTAGGATCTTGTTTTTCATGCATTTCTGGGTTAATGTGCAATCATGGGGTAAGAACTTAAAAGCTCTGAATGTGTTTGGAGAATTTCTATTTAGAGTTTTTCAGAGTGTATAATGCCTGCTTTTCTGCCATCACTGTAATCTTAGCAATTTTCTGTAAAGATTTTGACTATCTTAGAAGTACTCTCAATTATAAACGGTAATAAAACAATCTTCTTTAAAAATTTAAGTTATTAAATTAGATTTTAAAATATTATTTATCTTATTTTCAAATATATCCTTTTAAATTAAAATTTATCGAGTTTGAAACTTATATAAACTCATATTACTTTCTGTTTAATTTTTATTATAAACTATTTTATGTTTAATTTATATCAAATAAAATTAGAGTAGTTCAAATTCGTGATCACTTGATTAATAAAACTCAGATATCATGTTAAATAATTATTTTATTTAAAAACCTAAAATATTAAATATAATTTATATTATTATATTAAGTATATACACCCTTTTTCCCACCCCTCTCACACGATGAAATAACCACGGTGAAACAAATTTTTTTTCGAAAACAAGAGTGGCCCAACGTGCACTAACATCAAGAGGCACAAAAATCATTAACCATAGAGAGATTGTGGTGGGTACCAAATAATAGTCAAATCATTCCTTACAATACATAATCTCATCAGAGTTATGGGAGCACCTTTCACACGCCACTCCAAAATAGTCCGCCATCTTTAATTAAAACCTGTCGGCGACGATCAAAATCGCCGTTCCGTCTTTAAATCGGAGACGACTCTATTTCGTATCACAAGCCTGCCCCGGTAATTTGCCGTATTCTGAGATTGGACCAAGCGCGTTAGGCTGTCTTATGCAGTCCAATCAATGCAATCTTTCTTAGGCTAAACTCCAAAATCTTTTTTAGGAATGAATTTTAAAAATATTTTCTTTTATTTTAAATTAATATTTTTTTAATATTTTCAAATTATTTTGATAAATAATTTTTTAAAAATATAAAATAATATCTTAATATATTTATAAATAAAAAATACTTTAAAAATTAATGTAAACCACAATCTCAAATAAACCCTTTAATCTCTATATTAAAATAAAACCTTAAACAGGGTCTTGGAATATATTAATCCAAGAACAGCACAAAAAAAATGAAATATTGTTCTTTATAAAAGTTTATTTGAAGCAATATTTTTATTATCTGAAAATATTTATTCTTTTCTCTTATTCGGCTAAAAAATACTATTATCTTTATTGTTGACGGGGATGGATTCCAACCACAATGCATATTTTCCTTTCTTTTCTTGTCCACGTTTATTTTCACGATAGTTATATTAAATAAAAAATACTAGAGGCTTAATGTTCGGATGCATGTGAAGACGACAATAGACGTAGAGGCTTCACCCAAACCCACGCTCATCCGTTGTTTAATTTTCTTTTCATTGAGAAACAAAGGAAAAGGACATGAAAAAGAATGAAAGAAAATGAAAAAGAAAGAAGTTTCGTGCTAAACAACCATTTGTTTTTTTTTATTAATGTATTGTCAACATGTATTTGTGTATCTCGATTAATTTCACGAGCCTTGTAATTATAAAATATAAAATTAATGACTATATAATTTTTTAATGATTATTATATTAACAACTATAAAATCCGAAACTTAACTTTGACTTCTCCTACACTTTGAAGAAAATGAAAGATGGGGCAGTTTGCGTCATTTCGTAGTTTTTGTTTTCTTTTTTATTTTCAGATATTTTTTGTTTTTATAAAATAGTAAACCCACAAGAATTTTTTAAAATTACTTTATTTTTCTTTCAAAATTCTACAGCCAGCAGTATTTATATATATATATATATATATATATATATTTTCTTCTAATTATAAGTTACATTTTGAAAATAGTTCCACCTTTCAAATTAAATTCAGGATTCTTAAAGCTAAAACCACGAGCATGATAAGAATTTCCTACATGATAGTATTGGTTCACAATAGCAATGCCCGTCAAGAAACACCGACAGTCGAGATCTCATACCATATTATAGGATGTAGTTGCAAATTAAGTTTATTTCGACCCTCTTTTTTCGTACGTAATATTGCAATTTTAATTGTGCACCTATAAGTTTCTTTTTGTACATCTAGCTCGAATATGATAAGTTTTTGTCGCGAATCACTTAACGGTCAGGACAACAGGATTTTAAAAACATTGCTGTGGATTAATTACGACATTATTAAGATAAATTCATCCAGAAACTGATTAATTTTACATTATTTATAACTCCCCCAGCTAGAACGACCATCCCATCTGCGACACAACTTGAAGCAGCGAGCTGTAGAATCTTGGCTAGTTGAGATTTTGTTTCATGTTTTCTTGGCTCTGTTTCAGAGGCCAGCTGCCAAATTTGTTCTCGTGCAAAGACAGGCTGGTTCAGGAAGCCACTTCAACGTGTGGTTTTAGGCATGTAATCACCTTCACCAAACTTCTCGTTCTATCTCCAAACTCATTCTCTCTCGTTTCACAGGTGTGTAAATTAAAGAGAACCGAAAACCCAGTTTCTACTCCACAAAAGAGGCAAGAACCAGAGGTTCAAAGCAGGGGCCTGAAAAGTAAATTTAAAGAATGGAGAATGGGACAGTGAACGGTTATGAAATGGATACACCTAAGAACATCACCATCAAAGGAATTCTAAGTCTGCTAATGGAAAGCATTGATGGGAGTAATCATAGGGGGAGTGTGATTTCACTGGGCATGGGCGACCCTACTGCTCATTCTTGCTTTCACACCACACATGTTGCTCCAGAAGCTGTTGTTGATGCCCTTCAATCTGGCAAGTTCAATGGTTATGCACCTACTGTAGGCCTTCCTCAAACCAGAAGGTAACTCATTAATTTCCATTCATTTTATTTTTTAACTTTTCAGTTGAATGTATTTGTTGCATGCTATTCATGATATGGAGTTTTTCCTTGTTAATTTCTGGATTTGTAGAGTGCTAGCCAATTTAATTTTAATTACTGTGGCCAATTCTGGTTCCCTGATGTGGGATGAAATAGATTCAAGTTCCATCCTTTTTCCTTCTTTCACTAGGAATGAGTAGCATGTTGTCTATTGGTATATTATCATTTTGTAAATCTTGTTTTTGTGGATTGATTGTTAAATTAACTTCAATTCTGGAAACCAATCTTCATTGCTTGCACGTATTTGATGAGTTTTATGAATTTGCGTGGCAAGAAATAACTGTTTCTGCTTCTTACTTGTAGAAATAATTTATGATAGCTGTGATTCCTTTTGCTTACAATTGTTAGACCTATGGTGGCTTCCTCCCTGACTTGTTTCATTTTTTTATTCTTATGCTTTCAAATGAAATTAATGAAAGGAATGACTGGTTATCTTTAACTAGTTTAATTTCTTATTGCTGTTGCAGCTGAAAATAATCCTGAAAATACTATCTGGGCTTGATTCATTTAGTACTAATTACATTTCTGCTACAGTTTCTGTTGAAATAATCTACAATTAGCTACTTGACATTTGACATTGATTGTCTTGGCTTTAAGTTTTTTCTTTCTCTTCCAGTTTGAAGAAATGAAAAAGCTCCACAACATAGACGCTAAAGCAATCTAAAAGAACCAATTTACATTATGTTTAGCTTGTTTATTCTTACTTGGTTGCAGTAGAAAGCATCTGAAATTACATACATATGAGCATCCATGTTCAACTTTGAGAATCTGAAAGCAGCCATAGAGTTTATCAGTTTCTACTTGATTATAATATGCTTACTCTTCTGTAGGGCGATTGCTGAATACCTATCTCGTGATCTTCCTTACAAGTTATCATCTGATGATGTTTTTATAACATCTGGTTGCACTCAAGCTATTGATGTTGCATTGGCGATGCTTGCTCGCCCTGGTGCAAATATCCTGCTCCCAAGGCCAGGCTTCCCAATTTATGAACTTTGTGCTGCTTTTAGGCATATTGAAGTTCGGCATTTTGATCTTCTCCCAGAAAAGGGCTGGGAGGTTGATCTTGATACTATTGAAGCCATTGCAGATCAGAACACTGTCGCAGTAGTTATTATAAATCCTGGGAATCCTTGCGGCAATGTATACTCTTACCAACATTTGAAAAAGGTTATCAGTCATATTTTGATTCAAGTTGAAGCATCTTGCAGTGGATACCACCAAAAGATCATGATTTTGATCTGATGTAATGTCTTGTTTGCTTGTGTATTGGATTTAGATTGCAGAAACTGCTGAAAAGCTCAAAGTTCTTGTTATTGCTGATGAAGTGTATGGACACCTTGTGTTTGGTCGTAATCCATTTGTGCCAATGGGAGTTTTTGGATCCATTGTTCCTGTTCTTACCCTTGGTTCTCTTTCAAAGAGGTGGATTGTACCTGGATGGAGACTTGGTTGGTTTGTGACAAGTGATCCATCTGGCATGTTTAGAAATCCCAAGGTTGAATCCCTGATCTGATCTCCTTTATTTCTGTGCATTGGCATAGCATTGCTGTACTAGTGCTTGTATAAGTTCCTCAATTATGGATTCCGTTGCCTACAAGTGTTTGCTTTGGCAAGATTTGTCTCTCCCAAAGAGATTTGATGCTGCTTTTCGAGTGCTTGACAATTTCAAGCGTAGAAAACTTCAATTGCATTATCTCTCTCTCGATTAACCTTTTCTCAGTCAGCAAATATTTGGTTTTGATGTGCTTGATCTGGATATCTTTGTTTATAGCAGTGTACAGCACTTTTGTAATGTAAAAATATTGCCTCTTTCAGGTTGTTGAACGTATTAAGAAGTACTTCGACATTTTGGGAGGACCTGCAACCTTCATCCAGGTTAGTACATTGGAAAGCGTGACTGAATACTACTCCCAATCTTCTCAAGAATTCCCCCCACACAACTTTTGGCTAGGTTTAATTTTGGCTTGATTGCATCTGAATGATGAAATTTGCAGTTTCTGCTGTTGAAAGCTTTAAATATGAAGATTCTTCTAGCTTTCACACTGATTTGTTGGAAAGCCATTGAAAAGAAATAAAAATCATTTATAATTCTAAATTCATGAGAAAGGAGGTCAGGTAGGCGTGGAGGGACATTTAGCTACATTTCTTGACTACAGCTAATCTTAGAAATGATTGAATCACTTCCAGAGTGAAAATTGTCAATCTGCAAACAAATTTTAGTTATAACAAGAGTAGTCTACTAATCTTGTTCTCTTGTCAATAATGTTCTGGTTTGTCAGGCAGCAGTTCCTGGGATTCTTGAGCTAACTGATGAGATTTTCTTCAATAAAACTATCAACATACTGAAGCAGTCCTCAGATATATGTTTCGATAGGTTAAAGGAGATCCCCTGCATTTCTTGCCCATACAAGCCAGAGGGATCAATGGCTATGATGGTAAGGAAAGAGCAGAATTTG
Organism: Salix arbutifolia; assembly: GCA_025169955.1. Taxonomy (NCBI): domain Eukaryota; kingdom Viridiplantae; phylum Streptophyta; class Magnoliopsida; order Malpighiales; family Salicaceae; genus Salix; species Salix arbutifolia. Next base: position 12,974,404 of record CM045912.1, on the reverse strand, counting down.
CAACTCTAAATGTATTCCAATGAGTGGAAATATAAATGGAATAACACTAATCAAACTGGTTACGAAATGCAGATGAAATTAAATCTTTCACTACTAGAAGATATCAGTGACGATATTGACTTCTGCTTCAAACTGGCCAGAGAGGAACTTGTCATCATTCTTCCAGGTAAAAAATGAACAACTAAACATATAAATTACATCTTAATGGCTCAGTTCTTAATAGTAATAAACATAAAAACAATCAAATTCTGTCCAGAATCTTCTATTTCCTGAAAAAGATTTTATCAGGCAAGAAGGAATTGCTGAACAGGTAGGTGTTTGGCAACTTAAACAAGCAGATTGTTATAGCTTGTGCTGATAATCCTTCTCCAAACCTCTCTTTTATCAAGAATAGTTTGCAATTTTTGTGGTTTAAAAACCAGTAGCCCTGCCAAAAGCTGATCTTGACTTGCAAATTATAGAAAACCTGATGATCCAGCCATTTTGTTTTCCCAGTTTTTTGAGGGTAACAAACAGCCATTAATAATCAAGAAATGTGATTCTTTTGCAGGAACTGCTGTGGGGCTAAGGAATTGGCTCCGTATCACTTTTGCCGCTGATCCAGTATCCCTAGAAGAAGCCTTAGGGAGAGTGAAATCGTTCTGTCTAAGGCATAGCAAACAGTTTGAAAGATACTAGCGTTCAAAGGCAAACAAATTATAGGACATTTGCCTGCAATTTATAGGTTCCATTTCAAGGTTAAGCTGTCGTAAAGTTAGATGATCATATTTTTACAGATCCCCAGCTAAGTTTGTAGTCATGAAGTCTACGTTGTCAATAAAACATAATCTATCAGTGGCCTTGTTCATGTTTTGTTCGACAAAGAGGATGTTTGTAACAAAATCTCATTCCATGTCAGTAATTGTAAATGGTCATTGACTTAGAGAAAATTCCAAGGAAGAAGAACAATTCTAATTCTATGAGATGATTAAAAAACCAAACCATTCTGTGCATTCTCTAGATACTTGAAGGCTCTCAATGGCCGTTCATGTGGGCAAGCACAATAATTTTGTTAAAATGTTGGGCGTTTATCGTGAAAAACGGCATTGGAGAGCTGTTCCAAATTGCCTTCCATTTTTTTTTTCTCTCCACGTCAAAACAAAAGTGAAGATTGCTACTGTAAAAGTTTTTCTTTTATTCACTAAGGTATTCTGGTTAGTTTGTGTATACCTCAACTAATTTTAAAATTAATGATTATATGAATTTTTAGTAACTATCATGTCTATAAGACTCAAACCTAAAATCACAAGGTAGTAAAGATCCGTTTGGTATTGCTGTGGCGCCGGAGGTTTGAGAAAGCAGTTGAAACATGTGTTTGGTTACTTGTAAAACGTCGGTGCAAGGCATGGGTCCCACGTTCAATTTGTTTCGAAACGCCGATGCAAGAAAAGCAACAATTTGTTGCTTTTCTTGCTGCGATTCAGGGTGTGTTTGGCACAGTTTTTGCTTTTGTAGTTGAGGTTTTAAAAAAACAGTTTCATAAAAAGCACTTTAGCTGCGGTTGAAAATAAGTTTTGAAGTGTTTGGTTAAAACTGATTTTGAGTTTGAGATTAATGAAAAACCGTTTCATGTGTTTGGTTACCAAGTTTTTTCATATTGTTTTTAACTTGTGAAATTACTTTCAAGGGCATATATATATAATTTTTTTAAATATTGTAGATTTAATAATTATAATAATATAATGTAATTAATAATTCAAGTAAATTGGACATTTTTTTTTTATTCTCTCACCAAATTATTTTTATCAATATAATGAAACTTCATGTCATTTTTTTTTTCACTTCAAATTATTCAACACTACATGTCAATTTGTTTTTTGTTTTTATCAATTATTCAACATTACAAGTCATATTCCTTTAATTTTCAATTTTTAATGCCAATTAATCAAGAAACCAATTTTTTTTTTTAAGTCTAAGTATGAAATTTTAGCATTTTTATAATATTGATTTTAGCAACTATTTAAGATCCCACTTTTTTTTCGTTTTTAATGTCAATTAATCAAGAATATTAATTTTTTCTTTTGTTCTTAAGACAACTTGCATGGTTAAACAATATGTTCTTAATATTCTTAACAATCATAATATAAGAGGTTATAACAAAATAATATATTTTAGAACATCGAAATAACTCAATACAAAATTCGTAACTGAGAAAATTGTGCTCAACAAATTACTTCTTATGTTACAGTCCAAAGGAAGACAAATATAAAAAACAAACAGGCAAACAAATTCAGAGCATTGTAGTCAAGTGTTTTTTTGGCGTGCGATGTTTCATTGAAGCCAACTGTATTTTCTTTCAATATTGTTGATGCCAGCCCACAGTTCTTTATTTCTTTGCACACTTAGGAACGTAGTAGCTCGGTCAAAAAAATCATCGTCATCTGTCGAACCAGGTATTGATTGGAACTTAGCCAATACTTCACGAATACTGCAACCCGACAAATCCCTATTCGAAGAAGTGGAATCACTCCTACTAAACATGCTGTCGAGAAGCTGTTGTTGTATTGATACTAGTTGAGCACTAATTCCAGATGATTTTTTCTTTCTAGCACTCGGCTTCGGGTGCTCTCTTTCTTTTCTTTTGCCACTACTCTTTGTGTTGCTACTAGTAGACATCTGCACCCCCGCAACGCCTCGAGAAGTATGATTTTCAAAATACTCATTGGCATTCTCCTCTGAATCCCCGATTCCTTCTTCCAAATCAGCACCTTCTAGACCGACATTGGCACCAACTGCGCTTGAAGATGGTGCCCATGCATATTGTCCGGTAGCGGTGATTCCAGAGAACATTCTATCAAACTTTAACTTCAACGATGGCTCGATACCGACGTGTCTGAATTTTTTTGCCCCTTTATTTTCCTACATGAAACAAATAGTTTTATTGTAATTATCTTAACAAAACATAATGAATGACATGGATAGCTAGCCCGACAAAAAATCACCTGAATTTTTGATTTCCACCAGTCATCGCTAGCCGCAATTGTCCCTAATTCGTAACTTCAACCCACACCAATTTTAGCTATCAATTTTGTCCACAACCTCCAATCCTTTTTACATGCATCCCATTTGTTTTTCAGCAGTATTTTGGTGAATGCATGACCCGTTTTTTCTTTAAATGATGTTAAAATAAATGTCCATCCGCATCGATCAAAATGAGTACTTGGTCTCATTCCCATATCAATTGCCTGAATGCATATATCACAAAATATATGCAACATTTCTCTATTCCAATTAGCTTTATCCATAGATTCATGATTGTCCATGATATCTCGTAAAACTTTGAAAACAAAAACAAATCAACATTAAAACAAACACTAAATACTAAATACTATGAAGGAACAAACTTTAGAAGCATTATGCTGGATTTGAATTCTGAAATGGAGATATATTAGTTAGATAATAACCAACACCAAGTCCATGCCTGATATCGCAATGATGATTTTTCTACGCGCTTCGCGCCCCGCCATCACCCCTGGATTTGGGGAGGATAACGACGCGCGGTGAAAATAGGGGGTTGTTTTATAGTCGTAAAAATTATGACTATAAATATTAGGAGTCGCCACCTAATATTAAGGTTATTAGGAAATCTATTGGTCTGCGAGAGTCTTGGGTAAGGGGACTTGTTGTGCAAGCGGAAGACGCATCACCCGCAGTGCACCCTACCTAAGGTAAGCTACATTGTTGTTTGATTGTTTTTCTAAGTTAAAATTTTTTACACTGCATTTTCAAAATCACATTTTTTGTCTGCTGGTGTACGTTAGTTACAATGTAATTTTACACCGTAGTTACAAGTTTTTTTTATCTACGGATGTACTTTACAGTGTAATTTTACACCGTAGTAAAAATCTTTTTTATCTATGGACGTAGTATACAATGTAATTTTATACCGTAGTAAAATCTCTTTTTATCCGCGGGTGTACTTTACAATGTAAATTTACACCCTAATAGATGAAAGAAAAATATTTATAATTATTTTTGATATTTTGGCCAAATTCCAACAGATAATCATAAACCGGTTACGATATCCAATTTTCGTTTCAAAATATGAGAAAGATTGAACATAATTTTTACTAAAAATATGTATGCAAAAATCATGGAATTTGGCCGTATGCACAAAAACAAATACATTTTTTGCATTTTTGAATTTTTTGTAATAATAATAGTAAAAAAAAAAACATAAAAGTATTTTTTGTAAATTTGTATTATTTATTTATTATTTATTTTTTATTTTATTTCTGGGCTGGGCTGTCAGCCACAGTGGGCTAACAGCCTACCCTTAGTGGGCTGGGCTTCCAGTCCTCACGGGCTGGAAGCCCAGACGGGGTGCGGGCTGGAAGCCTAAATGTCTTTAAATATGTGGGCCGGGCATGAAGCCCGACCCGATTATTGGCTGGCCCGTGTGAACAGTGGGATGCAAATTGCGTCCTGCTGCTCGCATGCACGAGGAAGACGATGAACAGTTGATTTTTTGACTGTGACAAAAGGCGTACTTGCTAGTACCGTTGGGTAGAGGAGGCCGAGGTGATGATTCCTATTGTGGTGGCGTCTTCAATGGTAGCTTGTGGCGGCCGGAGGGGGTGTTGGAAGCCATCGGTCTGTTGCTGCTGTGCTCTGTCACCGTTGGAGCTCTCGCCGGAGCTGGAGAAGAAGGCTGAGCTCGCTGTTGGGGAGCTTCTGGAGGTCGCAGGGAACTGGATAGAGGAGGAAGGGGCTGCTTGATGTGCTGGTTTTTAAAGAGAGAGAGGCAACATCAGGGAGAGAGAGAGAGAGCACTGCAATGGGAGAAATGAACGGGAGAGAGAGAAATGATGCCGGAGACGAGGGGATGAAGATTGACTAAATTTTTACGCAAATTTTCTTCTGTATTATCCACTTTGTTCTCTGTTCTTACATGAATTTTTCTGTAAAAATATTCTCTGTTTCTTCTCCTCTGTCTTTCTCTTTCACCTTTTTTTTTTGTGATTCTCCCCTCTTTTTTTTCTCTGTTTTCCTTCCCTCTTTTCTTTCTCTCTTTTTTTCTCTTCGATTCCCCCCCCACCCCGCAGAGGCAGCTTTCATGCATATTGCATGAGATTACTGCCTCTGCCTCATAAAAGAATTTGCAGAGGCTGGTGAGTAGCAGTGTCGTGCTCTGTGGCCTCTGCATTTTTGCAGAGGGCCGAGGAGCAACTGCAATCGTCGTCCCTTGCTGCAGAGAGCTGCTGCAGCGTCGTGTTCTTGCACTGTTCAGGTGTCGGGATAGTGTAGGGACATGCAAAATTGGTGTGAGAAAAATACAATTTGGTCCCTCAATGTTTAAGTAGTTTGATCGCACTCCCGATTAGTTTTAAACTTTTAATTTTATGCAATCGTATCCCCGTCAAAATTTCAACAGCAACCTTAAATGCGCGCGCCTTTTTTATTTTGGTATCTGGTTTCCGATTTGCGCGATTTAACCCTCAATTGTTCAATTTGGCCCCTGATTTCGCATAATTGACTTAAAAATTCAAATCGGCCTCCATAAATTCCTTTCTTATTAATTGAGCCTGAATTAAATTCAAGAAATTGATTTCTCATTGACTAAGCCCTTAATAAAATTAATTTGACCAATTTAAAGTATAATTAAGTCTTTGCACTTAATTAAATCCTTTAATTGGACCTTAAATTAATTCCCGGTCATAATTAAACTTTAAATTTGTCGACGATTAAATCGAATTAACCCATAAAAATATAATTATGTCCTCTGACTTAATTTTTATACAGATTCATCCAACGATAAATTATTTTTGCCTTAAATATGTATTTTTCTCTATTTTTGGAACCAAAGAGATATGATTGGACTAGCGAAAACAACCAAAATTTCCACATTGATTTTTCTACCCATGCCGGCTCCTTTTATTTTATTTTTGTTATTTTTGGTATATTTTAGGGAATGACCCAGAAATTGGGTGATGACACCTGATATAAAGAGACAAAGTACCATATACGCATAAAACAAATGTATATATTTCATTCTAGGATAAATTGAATGAATTAGTTTTCTGACTATTCTTCAATCTCACTCAACTAACGTAAAACAAATGAATATATTTCATTCTAGGATAAACAAATGTATATAATTAACATGTACATGAACAAAATAATCCATACAGAGCTCGTTTTAAACCTTTCTTCATCCACAATAAAAAAATATGTATGACCCTCTTATTCAAACGACCTGAAATACCTTGAAGTTTAGGAAACAAGAGGAACAATAAAAAAAACAGCAACTGCACAAGAAGCATGTCAGCAACTTTTAGAATCATAAAACATTGCAAAACTGGTAGCAAACCAGTAGCTGTCATTCAACTTGATTAACAAGTTAAGCAACCTGGTACCATAAAAGGACGGTAAAAACAATAGGATGGGAGACTGGAAGAACTGGAGAAATTTCAGTAAATAGAAACTAACAATATGCAGGAAAGAGATCAAGAGGCAGTTCAACGAAGAGGTCAAAGAGATCATTACAAGTCTGCCAAACACATTGGAAATCATGAAAGGAACAAGAGCACAACATTTTTGATGCTCAAGACAGAGAAAGTAGATTGTTCAAGTCAATTCAATTGAAATCATTGTTCTAAGCAAGTTTGAGGATTCAATTGTAGAAAAAAACATGTATTCTGATGCGAACCTCGTGATCACGTGGTCACGCAACTCACAACCAAGAATGAGATCTGATCCCGGAAAGCTAAAATAGGTCTGATAGGAGTGTGACACAATGGAAACCTGCCCCAAGGAACCAGCACTATTGGAATGAGTAGAATGACGCCACGAAGCCAGTTAATCTTTGATAAGTCGGATTCAGTTCGTTCAAGAACTGAAGAATGCAAGAATCACTTCACACATAAACTGAAAAGTTCATAATTAAATTTCATCAATCACTGCCGAAATTAGGGTTACATGAGTTTAAATAGTTCTTAAAAAGTAACCCTAATGGACCCCTTATGTGGACTTAAATGAGGTCCACTCAAAACTGACCCAAAATCCTAAATTGAAAAGCCCATGACTTAATCCAAGCAAGCCTTGGATCCTAGCTGAAAACAAAGTCTTAATTAAGCCCAAACAAGCCTTGGGCTGTAGCTAACAAAATTAAATAAAGCCCATACGTCTTATTTATAGCCTTTCACCAGCCCCTTAATCCTAGAAACAAAAGGAAAAGGTAGCCCATAAGTCCTTGCTAGTGTTTCTGGGCTGGTTCGCATCATCCCCTCTTTCCTCGAAAGGATTCAACCTCGAATCAAAATTATTATGTTGTTGATGGCTCGACAATCAACACACATCCTCCATGTTCCATCCTTCTTAGGCATGAGTAGCACACGTACAGCACACGGGTTTATACTCTCACGAATATATCCCTTATCTATTAGCTCATAAACTTGCCTTTGAAGCCCAGTCATCTCCTCTGGATTCCTTCTATAGGATGGTTGGTTAGGAATTGAAGCTCCACATACAAAATCAATCTGATGCTCAATCCCCCGCAATGGTGGTATTATGCTTGGAGTATCGTCGGGGAACAAATCATCAAACTCCTGCAACAAAGAAATAGTAGCACTAGGCACCATATGATCAAGATCATTAGTATTAAAGTAAGCCTCTTTGTACACAAGTAAAATCATTGGCTTGTGAGTGAGATATGCAGATCTTACCTCACCCTCTCTAGCATAAAAACTTCGTTGTTTCTTTACTTTTTCCACACAATTTTCATCACTCTTCTTGACTTTCTTCACTCCTCTTGTCTTACCTACACTCTCGACCAGGTTTGGGTATTTTTGAGTTGTGGTGGAATGGTCTGATTTGTTTGCGTTTGGATGATTGTCTAAATGGGTTTTAGTGGTTTGGGTTATGGCCGAATCTGATGGCATTTTCTCCCCTTGATACTCACCTTAATTTTCTCTCCCCATTGCCTCATCATACTCACGTTTTAGCTTTATTTGATCATCATGCACCTGTTTGGGTGTAAGAGGTACAAGAGTGATGGTTTTATCATCTTTTACAATGGTATATTCTAACCCCATCATGAACTGCCTTCCTCTCATATTGCCATGGTCTCCCCAACAAGATGTGACTTGCTTGCATCGGTACCACATCGCACAGAACTTCATCAACATATTTTCCAATCGAAAATGGGACCACAACTTGCTTAGTCACTTTCACTTCACCACTATCATTCAACCATTGCAATCTATATGGTTTTGCATGCTTAACAGTACTCAATTTCAGTTTACTAACAAGGGTTGTACTGCAAATATTAACACAGCTTCCGCTATCAATAATTAAACCACACACCTTGCTTTGTACATAACAGCGTGTCTGGAAGATATTCTCTTTTTGTTGATTAGATTCATCTTCCTTGACCTGAACCTGGAGTGCAGACCTCCTAGCCAAGGACGCCGTAACCGTTAATGCTAACTCATCCCCATCACTATCCTTCAATCGTGGCATGCCTTCACAATAATATTTGTCACTTCCACATTCCATATCACCATCATAGTCATCTTCATCTACATCTACGTTTTCATCAATAAACTTGTAAAAATTAGATATGGTATTTGGTACGGCCTTACGGATTGTATTTCCTCTGCGATCAGCCCCAATATTCTGTTTCTTTATCCATTTCAAACATAGTTGTAAAATCCGTTCCGGGTACCGTTCCGGTTTTTTGTTTGGAACGGAACGTTCCGGTTTCGGTGCATTCCGGCGTTCCGTTCCGGTTTTGTACTGTTCATATTTATTTAATTATATATATGAAAAAATAAAATATTAATTTAACAAGTATAATTTAAATTCAAGATAAATGAACTTTAAATTATACAATACAAACATAATCTCAAAATTAAAAACATCTCTAAAATTCCAAAATATTATGAAAGTAAAATGTTCTAAAATAAAAGAAATATACATCAAACATCTTCTACATCATTAATATAAAAATATTAGAATTTCTTATTATGCATCCCAAAAAAATAGTAAATACCATAGTAAGATAATTACAAAGAGAATAGTACTGAAAATCATATGTTCAAAAAGAAAAGAAAAAAACAGATTTTGAAAAAAATAAATAAGTAAAATTCGGAACACAATATGATATAAATAAAAAATCGTAAAATTATAAGTAAAATATTTATGAATACAATACAACATAATTATGGCCATAAAACTTCATTAGTTAAGGTTTATATATAATTCAAAATAATTTATATTTTATTACTTTATTTTATTATTTTTTTAAATATATATATATAACTTACAATTACTTTTGAAAGTGTTTTTTATTCAAAAATACATCAAAACACCATTTTTTTAATTAAAAGTAAAAAAAAAACAAATGTTTTCAAAAATATTTTTTAAACTCTTGTAGAAACGTTTACAGATTATATATTAATGCTCCGGTGATGCTTGATACATGCAGAAACGGAGCTGTCATATGATTATATTATATATATATATATATACACACACACACACACACACACACACCACTCCCACTGGACAAACAAAGTGATTTGTCCGATGTGGGACAATGCAATTTGTCCCACATCGGACAAATAGCCTTTACACCCAGCTTTATTCACTTTAAAGTCTTCAATACTCTTCATCGTGTGCAAGCTTGCAAGGCTCAAATTTTATCTAAGTTGATTTATCCCACATCGGGTAAACAACAGAGAAGTCTAAAGATTTTGTGTATAAATAAAATATTTGGGTTGGGTGAATGGTCAAGATCGGTGATGTCCACTTAAGTTGGATGTGTGCCGATCTATGGGGCCCGGAACGGAATGCCCGGATCAGAACCGAGGCATTCCGGCCGGAATTTCCGGATCGGACCGGAATTGAAACCGGAACAAAAACGACGCCGTTTTGTTCCGGTTTTATGAACGGAACGGAATTTTCCGTCCATTCCGGCCGGAACGGAACGGATTTAATAACTTTGATTTCAAATCATCTGTCAGATCCATGTTCATCCTAGACAACAACTCGAGTTGCTGACATAAGGCTCGTAATTGGAACGCTACATCAACATTTTGTGTTGCTAATTGGTTGTTTTCAGACATCCTTTGAATCTGCAAAATTTGGTTAGTAGCAAAAAAATATATCTTGACAACTCTCGTGTATTACACAAAAAAAATCAAGGCTTTTCACTCTAATAAGCTCACTACGCCTTTTACCTCACAACTCGTGTATCACACAAAAAAATCAAGGCTTTTCACTCTAATAAGCTCACTACGCCTTTTACTTCACAACTCTCGTGTATCACACAAACAAAATCAAGGCTTTTCACTCTAATAAGCTCACTACGCCTTTTACCTCACAACTTGCTTTCTTTTGGTTCTTTCAGATCTAAAATCAACAAATCAAAGTCAGGAGCCTTCGCAGCGCACTCTAATTATGATTTTCAGACTTAAGAAGCAATAAAAATACTAAAAACAAAGCAAAACAAAACTACGATTACGATTTAGCAATGCAAATTCATACGAATTGTGGACGATACGAAGACATGAAATAAAACAGAAGAAAATACTAGCAAAAACAATTACTTGACTCCTAGATAACGGAAAATAGAACAAAAACAGAGAATTGGACAAAACTAAACAGTAAGGATTACTTTTTGAGACTTGAGCAGAATCTAACCTCTTACGCAATTTTTACGTAACATAATTGAAACCCAGACCAAACAACCTCGAAATAACCTCAAATTCAATATTTAGTATTGGAATACTAAAATAAAAACAACACTCAAGTTATAGGTTGTTTTCGTACTTCTAGGCACTCAAACCCTTGTGTGATCAATTTGCGGTAGAAATGAACCTCCAATTGAAAACTGTAGTATTCGATATGGAGATAAGCCCCAATTTAAGATATGATGCGATATCAACCACAAGACATATAATTTAAAGTTGCAATTGATTCTAAAGTGTTTTTATATGGGTTCACTAAGGTAGTGTTTCTGCGACAGAAATGAATCTAAAAAAAACCCCTCAAGAAATCAATATTAGAATAAGCCCAAATTTGATATATGATCCTATCTCAACCCCAATAGACGGAATATGAATTTTCAATTGATTCCGATGTGCTTTGCTTATGTTTCCCTAGAGTAGTGTTTTTTGCGGCAAGATTTCAATGATTCTTAAAATTTCAACTAATGCCTCTATCTCTCTTTCTTTTCTTTTCTTTTCTATTTTCTTTTTTTTTGTCTTAATATACTGAAATGGAACCTTTTTTTATTATTAGATGATGCTAACATGAAGAACAAGGAGATGAACACAAACACTGAAAAACTTCAAGGAACACTAAAAAAAAGCACAAAAATAACAGAATGATATGACCATGTTTCGGAGCCTAGCTCTGATACCACCTGATACGAACCTCGTGATCACGTGGTCACGCAACCCACAACCAAGAATGAGATCTGATCCCGGAAAGCAAAATAGGTCTGATAGGAGTGTGACACAATGGAAACCTGCCCCAAGGCACCAACACTATTGGAATGAGTAGAATGACGCCACGAAGCCAGTTAATCTTCGATAAGTCGGATTCAGTTTGTTCAAGAACTAAAGAATGCAAGAATCACTCTCACACATAAACTGAAAAGTTCATAATTAAATTTCATCAATCGCTGCCGAAATTAGGGTTACATGAGTTTAAATAGTTCTTAAAAAGTAACCCTAATGGACCCCTTATGTGGACTTAAATGAGGTCCACTCAAAACTGACCCAAAATCCTAAATTGAAAAGCCCGTGACTTAATCCAAGCAAGCCTTGGATCCTAGCTAAAAACAAAGTCTTAATTAAGCCCAAACCAGCCTTGGGCTGTAGCTAACAAAATTAAATAAAGCCCATACGTCTTATTTATAGCCTTCCATCCAGCCCCTTAATCCTAGAAACAAAAGGAAAAGGTAGCCCATAAGTCTTTGCTGGTGTTTCTAGACTGGTTCGCATCACATTCCTCATTGTCTCTACTTATGGCAAGAAGTAGATGGTATCAAGTTCAGGGGAGTGGCTTCAAGTGACAGGTCAAAACGTGAAAAGGGGTAGTTTTTGCTATTTTGATACTACAAAACTCTAAGTCGAGTTTTCTTCAATCAGTGGAGCATGGTGCAGAAAAAAAAGGATTAGATTTTATGCTTATTCGATTGCATAATTCATGGGTAGTTTTGCAGATTCAGATACGGAGGGGTATCTGTGATTTTAATCTTTGCTTTAAATTATCTAGATCTAGGTTATATTTTCAAATTAGAAATGTATTAATTCTAAAGGAATAGGATTTATTAAGTTTCTCCTATCTTAAATAGGATTGTCAGTATCTTCTTGCATAGGAAGCTAAGTCCTTGTTGACTACGAGTATTCAGAAATCTATATAAATGTATGCAAAATTGTTTAATAAAGAATCAGAGTTTATGAATAACATTCCAGCAATTGTACTTTGTGAATGAGTAATACACTCTTAGATGTTACTCCTAAGAAGAACCATGGGTGTGAAGTTTTTTCATCCTTTTACGTGTAATCCTAGAAATCTTCCTTACATCCTTCTATAGTTTCCAGCAAACAACACTTCAACCTCCATTTAACTCCTATACATACACATTTTCATACCAGATTAATCCCATAACCTTTAGCCATCAAAAGATCAACCCAAACCCCTATTTACATTAGTGTTCACAGCCTCCCAAACCAGTCCCCAGACAACACCTAAGTTGTCCTGCGTCATAGGAACTAACAAAAAATCTGAGTTTTGTGTTCTGTCTCCTTGGATTATGTATGATGATTTCTTGCCTTTTCTTCTCTCCCTGAATCCAAAAGGGTATAGTTTCATCCTACAAGGTTATCAGTAAAGTTTTTATGCAAGACTACAACATTAACAGTAGGATCCCTAGCATGCAGACATAATGTTTATTGATTTTGAAATTCTGAATCATTTATCTGCTTCATTTCATCATAATAGCATGAAATGTCACCTTTAATGATTGTAAATGTGGGCTTGTTCCACCATAACATAACAAGATTAAATGGTGGATGGAAAATAGAAAATCAAACATAGACACTGCAGAAAAATCTTCAGAAAACAGGGACATGATGGCAAAAAGACTATCCCCCAAGCTGGCGTGAAGAGTAGAAGAAAGAAAAGAGCAAGAAAGCCAAAATGCTGCCTCTAAACAACAAAGATTTTCATAGACAAATGTTTTAGTTACAGCCAGCTGACAAACATGCAAAGATAGCAGTCCTTGTTTATGAATGCAATAAGCATGAACCACACTAGAATAATTAAACACAAGAGACAGGTCTGGAGAAGTTGACTCACTTGGGACTAGACGAAATAGAAACTGCAGATTTGCAACTGAAATTAATCTTGGGTCTGTCTGTGAGCTTGTAGTGATGAATGTTTGCAACTGAAATCTAGCATCCTAATAACTTTAAAAACTTCAAAATTCATACTATCACAGAGTACACAAAACAGATCCAAGTGAAAAAATAAAAAAAATTCGTCACATGAGAGGTAAAACTTACAGTTGACAGAACAAGAGCTTAGTGTGGGGATCTGTTGCCTCGATGGTGAGGACGAGAGAAGGGGAGAACAAATGGGTTCGTGTTGTAGAGGATGAAGGAGAAGGGGGGGACGGGAGGGTGAAGGACAAAGGGAGAGCAAATGGGTTTTTTAGATGGTTTTCGCAGAGGTTGAAGGGAGGTGAGGGAGGCGTTGTGGTGCTGTGAAGGTGAGGGAGGTGAGGGAGGCGTTGTGGTTGTGAAGGTGAGGGAGAATGAGGGAGGCATTGTGTAATAGAGAGTTTGAAAAATTAATACTAACGGTTATATAATCAGAAAAAGAAACAGAGATGAGGAGCTGAGAAGAGATGACTGTTAAAAGTTGCTTTTCTTAGCTTTTATCACGCGTGAAAAGCAGAAAAAAGCAACATTTTTCTGCTTTTCACGCAACCCGGATTTATAACTTTTTACACGTGGGACCCATACTGCTTTTTTCAACTTTCCACTTAACCAAATGTTTTTCGACTTTTTCTCAAGCCACTTTTTTCAAACCAAAGGTGAAAAAGCTATGCCAAACGGCCACTCAATGGGGAGGGGGGGGGGCTGCTGGGTATATATATATATATAATATTAAAATAATCTAACAATTAATTAAAATATAAATAATATTTATATAATATATGTTTATTAATATAAAAAAATATATTTTTAATATTAAAATAATCTAAAAATTAATTAAAATATAAATAATATTTATATAATATATGTTTATTAATATAAAAAATATATTTTTAATATTAAAATAATCTAAAAATTAATTAAAATATAAATTATATTTACATAATATATGTTTACTAATATACAAAATATATTTTTAATATTAAAATAATCTAAAAATTAATTAAAATATAAATTATTTTTACATAATATATGTTTATTAATATAAAAAATATATTTTTAATATTAAAATAATCTAAAAATTAATTAAAATATAAATTATTTTTACATAATATATGTTTATTAATATAAAAAATATATTTTTAATATTAAAATAATTTAAAAATTAATTAAAATATAAATTATTTTTACATAATATATGTTTATTAATATAAAAATATATATTTTTAATATTAAAATAATCTAAAAATTAATTAAAAACAATATAAAAAGCATGATAACTAAACACACAAAACAAATTTTTTTTCAACGTCAAATTCAACCAAAGTTTTAACCAAACACTTCATAACTTATTTTGAACCGCGACAAAAGTGCTGTTTTTGAAACTGCTTTTTTCAAACCTCAACTACAAAAACAAAAGCAATACCAAACAGACTTTAAATCTTTTAGTCTACTTGTAGTACTGAAGATGGTTTGTTTGATAAATATTCTAATGAGTTGTAGGTATGTTCTTAGTTTTTAAATTGGTTAGAAAAAATATAAATGTTCATCATCTCTTATTTGAAAGAACAAGTGTAATCATTGAAGTCTAATTCAAAGCATGAAACATATCGAATCCTGTAATGCAGACCCAATAATTAAGTTAGGATATAAACTAATAATAGATATCTCATATCGAGTTTCAATTTAAATTTGACACGTATTTATATTTATTTATTTATTTATTATCTATCAAATATGATAACTAATTATTTATATTAGCATCCAGCATGCTGAGGTTAAATTGTCATCTATGCTAATGAATGTATAACATTTTCGACAACAAAGTAAAACAATAAAGAATATTCTTATTATATAAAGTATTAAATATTATAATTATTTTGATATCTCATAAGTGAAGATCACAATTTGATATCTCATGATCTCACCGTTTGATTAATGATGGCTACAAAAGTATGAAACTCTGGTCCATATTTTGGTCCTTTTCTTAGAGTGTGTTTGATATTGCTTTTGTTTTTGTGGTTGAGGTTGAAAAAAAGCAGTTTTAAAAAAAACACTTTTACTGCGGTTCAAAATAAACTGTGAAGTGTTTGGTTAAAATTGGGGTTGAGTTGGAGGTTGCAAAAAAAACAGTTTTAAGTGTTTGGTTACCAAACTTTTCATATTGCTTTTAACTTGTGAAATTACTTTAAAGGGCATAGACATATACACACACATTTATTTATACATATTTTTTTAACTTGTGAAAATCAATTTAAAAATAATCATAATTTATTGCAAGAAATAATTCAATTAAAATAGACATTTCATTTTATTCTCTCATCAAACAATTTATTACTTGGAATTTAATATTAGAATGAGATATGTGGCTGTATTTGTTCATGAGATAGAGATTAATACTCTGTTTGAAACTCTGAAATGTGGTTAAAAAATTAATAAAAAATAAAAAAATAAAAATGATTTTTTTCCCGGAAATATTTTCTAAATAGTTTCAAACAGTGCCGAGATATTTTTGCATCCGCTTTAGAAAAACAGGTAAGGTCTATCTATAACCTGTTCCAAGTCCATTTCACAACACTTTTTAATTTTTTTCTTAGGAAGAAAATTACCCAACACCGGAACTGGTCTAAAACAATATCCAAACAAAACCTTATAACTCACTCCGAGACTCTCTTTCTCAAATGAGCTTTAGGCCCCGTTTGTTTCCCGGAATTCACTTTCCGGGAAACCACTTTCCAAACTTTCCTGTGTTTGTTTGCTTTTCGGAAAGTTGGTCAATGGAAAACACTTTCCGGTCAACGGAAAACACTTTCCAGTCAAAGAAAAATTTGGCTTGGTTTTCAGGAAAGTGTTTTCCGGAAAATTTGGGCGGAAAACACTTTCCGGAAGTTGTGAAAAATTTAGAAATGCCATTATTTACTGATTATATCAAATTTGATCCTCAAACTTTTGATTGCTATATATAATTTGTTTTTGAATATTTATTTTTCAATTCCATCTCTTAAAATTTAATTTTTATATTAATTTTGGCCCTTATTTTAAAATTGCTATTTGCTTTTTTCTTATCATTTTTTATTGAAATTTTTTATCTATCAAATTTGGTCCTCATTTTTTTTATTGTTACTTATTTTATTTGAAATAATTTATGAAATGTTAATTATTATTATTTTAATTTATTCACCTTTCGTTTTTTTTTAAATTTTTAGATTTGATCTCTATTATTTTGATTATTATTTATTTTATTTGAGATAATTTATGAAATTATATTTTTTTTCAATTTCATTCTCATTCAACTTTTTAATTTGTAAGATTTGTTCCTCATTATTTTAATAAACTTGAAAAAAAAAATTAATTTTTTAATAAATTATTTTCCAGTTTATTTTCCATAACACAAACAAACACTGGAAAGTGTTTTCCAGTTCATTTTCCATAACACTGCCAAACATCGGAATTCACTTTTCAGGAATTCACTTTCCAGGAATTCACTTTCCCCGGAATTCACTTTCCAAAAGAAAACCACTTTCCAGCAAACAAACGGGGCCTTAACATCCTCACATATTCA
Organism: Salix arbutifolia; assembly: GCA_025169955.1. Taxonomy (NCBI): domain Eukaryota; kingdom Viridiplantae; phylum Streptophyta; class Magnoliopsida; order Malpighiales; family Salicaceae; genus Salix; species Salix arbutifolia. Next base: position 12,957,412 of record CM045912.1, on the reverse strand, counting down.
CCACCCCCCTCCACCAAAACAGTTCTCTACACCAAACCCACTTCTCCCAAATTTGTCTCTGCACTCCAATCTATTCCCAACTCCTTCACCAAAACCCACTTCAACTTTTCATCTCCAAAACCTACTGCCCGCTCCATCTCAGCAGCTGGTTTTGTCCCCAGAGCAGTTTCGGATCTTGAGACAGAAAGACACAGAGTAAGATTCTTATTTGTAACTAAATTTTGTATCTTTTTTTCTACTTTGTTTTCTGGCTTGATGTTGTCATTGATATTTCAGTAATTCTTGGTTTCTGTTTTTCTTTCTTATTGTTTTGTCCTGCTTTTGGGAATGGGAGGACGAGAGGATAAAGTAGGTTTTTTTTTTTAACAGTTATTTTTTCTATTTCAAATATGTATCACTGTTTCAATAAGCACATATCACAAACTGAAAAGCATCAAATTTCAGCTTTTTTTCAAACTGTGTTTTGGAGAGAATTTGTTGTGGGTTCCATGGTTTAAATCTGTGTTTGTCTCTTTACCAAACATTAAATACAAAAGCAGATTGGCAAACGTGAATGCCACCACAATGCCAAATGGGTACTTAGTGTTCCATCTTCATGACAGGTGTTAAAAAAACCTGATAAACTAATTAAATTGAAAAAAAAAGAAATCAATTTAAAAACCATAAAAATTACTTGGTTTTATTCAATTTTAATTTTAAAAATGATGAAACTAATTAAAACATACTAAAATAGATTGGTTCAGTGAGATATGAACCAAAAAAAAACTCTAAATCATACTTTCCTTTTTTGTTCACTGAAGCCACCCCTCCTCACCTTTTCCTCTCTCTCTTTAATAATATAAGTGTTCAAATAAATTTATATATATTTGATTAATCTCATAAAATCTGAAATTAATGACTAAATATATATTTTATTAACAATTATATATCTTAAATTTGAAACAACAGCTATAAACTCCAAACTCCCAATTTCTTGTTTATCTTCCTTTACCCCTAGCCTATTACCATCTCTAGTGTTGATGTGACCATACTTGACTTAGAGCTTGAGTGAAATTGTGTGTTGTGATTGTTTATTAAAGTAATTTTTGTTTAGAAATATATTAAAATGAAATATTTTTTATTTTTTAAAAATTATTTTTAATATCAGTACATGAAAATAATCTAAAATCATTAATTTTTTTAATTTAAATTAACAAATAAAAAAATATATATTTTAAAATATTTTTAAAACACAATACTAAATAACAATTATGCTAGCTCTTCTGCTTATTCCAATTTTGATGCAACACCGTAACCTACACATTCATTCCTTGAAGCAAGAAAAAGAAGAGCACTTGAGTTCATGGCTAGCGGGGAGAAATGACTTGTTTCTTTTTTTTTCTTTCTTATTTGGATTTGATTTTTTTTATACAAAATATTCAGTAAATTTAGAAATTAATTATCCGGTTATAAATTATAAAAAAAATAATGGCACGCTACATCATTTTGGACCCACCATTTATAGTGCCAATGCGTACATAGCCATACCTAATCAGCAATCCAGGAAAAGATTCCAAAACAGCTGAGCCATGATTCTCTGTCTGACACCTGCACACTCTTCAAACATTACAGGACAAACTGCAAAGTTCAAGAAAAATGGATTCTACCCACCACCTCCTCCTACAACACCCTTATTTTAGAGTAACCACCGCTGAAGCATTCACTATAAACATGGTTCACATCGTCTCTCAGTGACTATCTCTTCAAACATCTTTTGTTGACACTTGTTTTTCGCTGCCTTCTTTGCTTCTTCACGGCACATCAGTCTGGTAACTTCCTTTAATTCCTTGCATAATTCATTTCTTGTATTCATAATTCTGGCCTTCAATTTGGTGTTTTACGATGAATTCTTGAGCTAGCTTATTCGGTGTTTTCCTGATTGTTTTGAAGGTGCGATGGCTTCCTCGGAGGTTGAAAATGGAAGTGAGTTCAAGGTTCGCGTGTTTTCATCATCCTCAGAGGTTGAAAACTCTACACTCCATATTTAATTTTACATACACTTTTGATCGTAATTTTTTGTTGATCTTAATAATTAGCAATGGATTTTTTCCCTTCTGTTTGAATGATTTTTCATGGAGTGTATCACATAGACACCTTCGATTTAGTTTAATTTCTTTTTGAAAAAGTGATGAAGTAGCATAAATGCATGTCCTCTGAGAGCAAAAACATTTCTTTGTTCCATGTTTAGATGATTATGGAGTATTATTTATAATGCTTTGGTGTTCCTTTGATCTAGAAATAAAAAAAAAAAAGAGAAAAAAATTCAGGATCTAAATATGGCATTCGTTGATTTTTGCGTGAACTCTCAAACTGGTCTAGTGTGTAATACAGTATTGCTCCAGACTAAAAAATTCAGCCCCATCTAAATATGTGCTCACGGATCTTGTTTTATTAGCTGTTGCACGTGTTTGGAAGGGAAAAACTAGTGTGAAGGTAACTTGTCATTTACATCTGGATTATACAGAGTTCCAAATGCAATCCAAAAGCTCGAAATGCATCTGGGTGCGTGTAGCTTTCATGCTCCTAGCTTGTCCCTCAGTTCTTATCTTCCCAAATTGCAGAGCAAAAGAGTGGATAATCCGCATTGTGTCTGACCTTTTCCCTGTGAAAGATCCATTTCATGGGGAAAAAGGACATGTTCAAGTCCTCTTATAGTGCTTTAAATAGTGTCTTCTATTTATTACCATTTCACTCAACTCACCTTAATTTTCATTTTAATTACTGTATCGATCAGTTGCTTGAAAGCCTGCATGAGAAGTGGGGTTCAGTGAAAAAGCAGCCATACCCAGCAATGTATTCCAGTGTATATGGCGGAATTATTCTTGATCCAGCCATGATGGTAATACCCATGGATGATCACATGGTTCACAGAGGGCATGGTGTGTTTGATACGGCTATCATTCTTGATGGGTATGTATAATGCCTCATTATATATTCTTTACACTGCACTCTCTGCAATAACTTGCAATTCTAGGACTATTCTAAATTATGCTTCCTAGTTAATTTGCTCCTTCTGAGCATGCATTTGGGGTTATGATATATAAAAAAACCATCTCATCTAAAAGTTTAATCTATTAGATGAGATTCCAGAATATAATTTATATTATTCTCTAACACACCCCTTAAGTGAAAGCTGTTTGGGTTTGAAACTTGAACAGGATCAACACTACCCTGTACTTAATTTTTATCAAATAAAATAGGGGTGGTGAGATTCAAACTCGTGACCGCTAGGTCAATAAAGCTCTGATACCATATAAATGAACCATTTCACCTAAAAACTTAAGCTATTAAGTGAGACTCCAAAATATGATTTATATTATTATCTAACATGATCATTAAACAATTTGTTTAATGCAGACATCTGTATCAGCTGGATGATCATTTAGACCGATTTTTAAGATCAGCATCAAAAGCAAGGATAGCCTCTCCCTTCCCTTGTTCAACTCTTCGAAGCATTCTTATTCAAATGGCTACGGCATCTAAATGCAAGAAAGGAACTCTGAGATATTGGCTAAGTGCAGGTCCTGGAAACTTCCTGCTCTCACCTGCAGGCTGTCCAGCATCTGCATTCTATGCTGTAGTCATCGACGAGGACTTCTCTCAGCACAAAGAAGGGGTTAAAGTGATAACGTCCACAATCCCTATGAAGTCAGCTTTGTTCGCAACAATGAAGAATGTGAACTACCTCCCAAATGTTCTATCATTAATGGAAGCTGAAGATCAGGGCGCATTTGCCTCCATCTGGATTGATGAGAAAGGCTATGTTGCAGAGGGTCCAAATGTGAATGTGGCTTTCATAAGCCAAGATAAGGAGCTTATCCTGCCCCCTTTTGACAACATCCTTAGCGGGTGCACTGCATTGAGGCTTCTTCAGCTTGCTCCTAAATTGATAGAGCAAGGGCGATTAAAAAGTGTAAAAACTGGAAATCTTACTCTGATGGAAGCCAAAGGGGCTGCGGAAATGATGTATGTCGGAAGCACACTTCCTATATTGCCAATTGTCATGTGGGATGAGCAACCTATAGGAGACGGTAACACAGCTTAACGCAGCCAACCAGCTTTTACTTTGGATGCTCTTTATTCAAAACATACGTTTATAGAAACCCTAAATAAACTATTACAGCATTCTTACAAAACTTTTTTCTTTCTTTCATGTGGGAACAGGGAAGGTGGGAGAGCTGACAATGGCACTCTCTGATCTTCTTTGGGATGACATGGTTGCTGGCCCTGGTAACCTGAGGATTCCTCTACCTTACGAGGAGTGATTGAACCCGATACAGATCAATCGACGAGGCCATATTTCAGATTTTTGGCTCTCATCATTGCTTAATTATAGGCGCATGGCTCGGATATTGCTTACTTTGTTTAATCATGGTTCATGTTTAATAAGATTTTAAAGTTTGCCTCGACTTTCTTTTGTTTTTATTCCATAATCTAAAATAAAGAAATCAATTTGGGCCATGTATATAATGAACATGTTCATACAATTAATATTCTCTAATATGCTTATGTTTCGGATCCTATTGTTGAATGGAATGCAGTTGAGTTCTCTTCATAGAGACAGTGCCACAGTGCTTTTTAGGCTAAAGTTTTATTAACCAGCAGTTGGTTAATAAAATTTTAATACCATGTAAAAAAAATATTTAATCTAAAAATTTAAATTGCATATAATATATAATTTATATTATTTTAGAACAATTAACTCATAAGATTTGCCAAAGAAACTAAAGAGATTGGTGTATTGAATGATTTGTCAAAATATATCATTTTATTGATTTCTTATAATATGTTGTAATGTTCATTATAAATTAATTATTTCAAATTGCTTTCTTCGTTTAATCAGGATTCATTTCTTGTTAACCCCTCTTGATCACGCAACCAATCCCAGCCCACTCGCATCGTGTTATATGTAAAATTGCAGTGAGTAGTTTTCAGGACGAGGTATCGAACAGAACTCCAACCTCTTCGGATTCTACATTCAATTACCCTTCTTGCAGAAGTTAACATTACTTTTACTATGATTAGACATCGTAGTTACAGGTTTCTGAGAAAGATTGGAGTGTATATATATATATATATATATATATATATCAAATTGATGCCACTAACGAATCGTTTCTTAATTAATTCATCATCAGTATGACATTTTATAGAAAAAAACATTAATTCATGATTTGCATATACACCACCAAGTACATTTTTTCAATGGAAATTATTATTTGTCTCTTACCATATCTGCAAAAATTTCTAAGTTGCATCCTTGGTGTTCCTGTCCTTCGTTGCATCTAGACGATGTTTGAACTTGGCTTTAACATCCATGCTAGTGGTTCTTGATCTCCCTTTCCCATCCCAGCCCAGTGGTGGTCTTTATTAGCTCTCTGATCTGATCCAGTTGCTGTATGTCTTCTCTTCTGCAGATCTTGCTTTCTATTCCCTGTGATTTCTCTGAACCTGGTTGTTTAATCTTTCTTTTTAGCTTATAAAAAAATCTCCACCAACAATCTCTGCAGATGATACCAGGAGTTATTTGTCGTTGCAGAACAGCTCCCAGCTCTTCTCTACTTCTCACAAGATTGAAAACAAATTTCCCTATCCCACCCAACCCATAATATGATATCTTGCCAATCATGAATCGACAACCATCCATGGCTTCCTCTCCTCTCTTAAAAAACCCAATCTTGAATCGACAAGCAAGTGCTCTCTGTATGAGAATAGGAGAGCTCAGAAGGGGGTCAAGCTTGACAGATTTTGCAAGAGATGTTAATCTATTAAGAGTGCAAGTGGGGAATCTCGCTTGCTTTGAAAATATGCCATTTTCACAGCATTCAAAAAGCATCTCTCTAGCTCTGCAATTATCGTGCATCTGTAGGGCTCGCATTTATTTCTAGTCACCATCCATGTGAGTCTTCACTGTGAAATGCACAATATTTGGAGGCCACTGATTGTCACTACCCCAACGACAACTTCATCTTCTTGTCATGGCAGGGCTGTTATTTACAGACTACTGGACAATTAACTTTGAACTCTTTACTGCCATTCCTGTCAGCTTTCTTATCTCCGTGCGTGAACAAGAACATAACTAGAAATAAAAATCGTGGCCATATATAGAAGCCTTGTGTTGAAACTTTACTAAGTGACTATTTGGAGTTTTTGAGAGTAATCTTTATTTATAAATACATCAAAATGATATATTTTTTTAAAGTTATTTTTAATATCAGTATATGAAAATGATATAAAAACACCAAAAAATAAAATAAAAATTAATTTTATTTCAAAAATATTTTTAAAATACAGTACCAAATAAGAACCAAGTTAGTAATAGTCTTCAATCCTTATGGCTTATGAATTTGATCTCTGGTGGCTTCCAACTTGGCATATGACTTGTTATTAATCCTTGTTAAAGTTGGTGAATGTAGAATTTGTCGTTGGCTGGTTATAGCTTCTATAAATATAGGATGTTGATATTGTTTTAGGTGTGTAGGGATTAAAAAAACTTGCTCAGTTGCAGCTTATGTTTTAAACAAATAAGTGGTTTTTAAATCAATAAAATAAGTTCTTGTGATTCGGGATATTTAATTCTCTTGCATTTGGTGATGGAGCTTCGAAATTGGTGTAGAAACAATTTTGAGTACATCAAAATTAAAATTAAGCAATTACACGGGCATAAATATTTGATTTTATTGAAATATATGACTAGGTATAATTTTTTTTTAAGTATTTTATAAGATAATAAATAATTCTTTGATTTAAAAAAAAAATAATTTATGGCGACTTGACTTATTTATGAAACCAAACCAATATTTATGCTTTGCAAGAACACGGATTTAAATGTTTATTGTGAAGCAAGATTTGGTGATTTGATATTTTAAATAATATTTTTGATATATATTCAAAGTATGGTTAAGGAACTTTCGTCAAGCGGCATGACATGGTAATAAATGGCTTGAGATCTGCATTGCAAGTCTTGAGTTTGAGTCAGGACGTGCTCACCGTGTAAGGGTCCGGGACGGATGGAATTTTACTCACTTAACCTGGGCCCGCAAAAAATACCTAAAAAAAGGTGGAGTTTCCTCGAATCCAATAATTTTTTTTTTGTTAAAGAACTTTTATAAAATATTTATTCTTGGTTCAATTGAGACTCCTTTATTTGATGAGTTTGTATTGAAGATTTCTATACCCAAGAAGAATTTTCTCTTCTTTTACGGTGATTCTTTTTATTTATAGAGATATATAGGGGCATTCATGTCTTTTCGCAATACCATATGACATCACTTTTTTGGGATATTATTCAATAATTTTGATCATATGTATTACTTCAGAGTTTACCAACGAATTTAAAATGCTAAGGGGAAGTAAACAGAGAGTAGAAAAGAACACCTGAAAGGCACCACATAAACTGAATTGCGAAAAAATCCAATGACGAGGACAAAAAAAGAAGTAATGGGTGAGTTCCCTCGATATTTAACAGCCTTGACCCTTTGACAGAGATGAATGTGAAGGATCTGAACCACAAAGATTTTTTTTGATAAAGGCATTGCGCGTCGATTTCATGACAGTAAGACCTCAAAAGTGCCAGCCTCATCTTGCGCAGGCTTTTCACCCGACAAAGGCATGAAAATTGCAGCAACAAATATTTCCAATCGTAACAGGGTGGATTTGTAGTCACACGAAGACAAAACCCATTAATTAAATGTAAGGATGCATTAATTAGACACAAATGTTGATTTGTGGTTTGGTAGCTTTGTACACTAGTTACATGAACAGTGACTGACGATGACAGGGGGTGTGGGCATCCTTAGACACTGTTCATGCTAATTAATTAGCATGATCAATAGTAAAGGAATTCCTTGAGTGGACACTGTTTAGCAGCATTCAACAACAAAAGAATGCATCTAGTTGATAGTGTTGATCAGCAATGAGAGATGGTATTTGCATCGTGATAGTGTTTACTCAACATTTCTCAACCAGGTTTGGTTTAAAATATATTTTAGTTAGTCACCAAAAATATCCATGTGTTGGGCAGCCTTCAAGTTCTGTCCATGCTAATTAATTAGCATGAACAATAACAACTGATGATCTGTCGCTCGGGCATTCTGCAAAATGGTAATATGAACAACTGCAAAGGATGACCAGCGGTTTGGGTTGCGCCAAACACTATTTGTCTCAAAAAAATATTTGTGCATTGAGCAGGCTTTAAGTTCCGTTCATGCTAATTAATTGACATGAACAGTGGAGAGATGTTGATCTATCGTTCAAGCAGCAGACGATTATCATCGGTTTGGGCAACGGTGGGAACTATTCATGTTGATAATGATGTGCGGTATGGGGAGCTTTGACAACTGTTCATGCTAATTAATTAGCATGAGCAGTTGCATAAAAAGGCGAATGAGGTCGTGAATTGCACTGTTCAAATCCACATTGACTTCAGTGTGGGTGAACAGTGCTTTCATGAGCTCATTTAGCTTTTTGTATAATATATCCATCAAATAAGACATATAAAAAAAAGAATTAAGTAAATAATTTCTAATTATCTTGATTTGTTCAACTCCTTGTTTTTTCTTTTATCAATTATGTAAAAATTAGGAATATTTATCTTAATTATTTTCTTAACACGATTAAAAGGTATAGTTAATACATTATTTGATAACACAATTGTGTTTTTTTTTTTCATTTTTATTGAGTTTTTATTGAATTTTGGGTTGACTATGAGTAAATTGTTTTTTTTATCATTTGTATTTCTCATCATATAATAAAATATTCTTAGATCTCTAACGCATGGTTGTTAAACTCGCGAGTTGACTCGTAAAATCGTATGATTTTGTGAGTCAACTCAACAAAACTTGTCAAATCGGGTTGAAAAATCGGTTTCCATTAAACTCGGAAAAAAAACATCAAACTCGGTCTGGATCGTAAAATCGGACCGGATCGGTTCTGTAAATATAGGAGTTTGATATTGTTTTAGGTGTGTAGTGATTAAAAAAAAATAAAAATTGCTCAGTTGCAGCTTATGCTCTAAACAAAAAAGTGGTTTTTGAATCAATAAAATAAGTTCTTGTGATTCGGGATATTTAATTCTCTTGCATTTGGTGATGGAGCTTCGAAATTGGTGTAGAAACAATTTTGAGTACATCAAAATTAAAATTAAGCAATTACACTGGCATAAATATTTGATTTAAAACAAATATATATGACTAGGTATAATTTTTATTTTAAGTATTTTATAAAATAATAAATAATTCCTTGATTTTTTGAAGGAATTTAATTTATGGCGACTTGACTTATTTGTGAAACCAAACCACTATTTATGCTCTGCAAGAACCCGGATTTAAATGTTTATTGTGAAGCAAGATTTGGTGATTTGATATTATAAATAATATTTTTGATGTATATTCAAAGTATGGTTAAAGAACTGTCGTCAAACATAATTAATTAACATGAACAATAACAGCTGATGATCTGTCGCTCGGGCATTCTGCAAAATGATAATATGGACAATTGCAAGGGATGATCGATGGTTTGGGCTGCGCTGGACAATGTTTGTCTCAAAAAAGAAATTGTGCATTGAGCAAGTTTTAAGTCATGTTCATGCTAATTAATTGACATGGACAGTAGAAGATGTTGATTTGTCATTCAGGTAGCAGACGATTATCAACAGTTTAGGTAGCGGTATGAACTGTTTATGTTGTTGATGATGTGCGGTATGGGGAGCTCTGACAACTATTCATGCTAATTAATTAGCATGAGCAGTTGCAAAAAAAGGTGAATGAGGTCATGAATTGCATTGTTCCAATCCACAGTGACTTCAGTGCTTTCATGACCTCATTTAGGTTTTTGTACGATATAGCTATCAAATAAGACAAAAAAAAAGAATTAAGTAAATAATTTCCTAATTATCTTGATTTGTTCAACTCCTTGTTTTTTCTTTTATCAATTATGTAAAAATAAGGAATATTTATCTTAATTATTTTCTTAACACGATCAAAAGGTATAGTTAATACATTATTTGATAATACAATTGTGTTTTTTCATTTTTATTGGGTTTTTATTGAATTTTGGGTTGACTATGAGTAAATTGTTTTTTATCATTTGTATTTCTCATCATATAATAAAATAATTTTAGATCTCTGACGCCTACTTCAATGCTCTACCACTAATTCGTGGGAGGATTGTGTTAAAAAATATAACATGCAGTCTCTGTTTACGCTAGATTCGTATACACCTAATCCAAGTCCTTAGAAACTTTGCTAAGAAATTAGGCCGAGCATCGGCCCATATAAACATAGGGTGCAATAGTTCATTAGGCCCCATCAACATACAGTACAAATTTTTTATTTCTTTATTTATTTTTGGCTTATAAGGATAATTGTAGAAACACTCATTGAAGGATGCTAAAAATAAAGTAAAATAAAATAATGATAAAATTTTGGACATATTGTACAAAATTGATTATTAGTATATATTTTAAATATAAAATAAATTTATTTTTAAAATAATATTGGAGTGAATTTACATATTTTTAAAATAAAAATAAAGAAAATTATATTTTTTATTCCTATTTTTTTTAATCTTATATCCCAATACATTATTAACTAAATAAAAAATAATATAAATTTAATAAGAATAGTCCAATTTTAAATGCATTGTCATCATCCGTATTATCATGTCTATGTTAGTAATTTCAAAAGTTTTTAACTTAAAAAATATATTATTATTTTAAATTTTTTGATATTAATACATTAAAATTATTATTATTATTCAATTTAAACACATTTTTTAAATATACTCTAACACAATCTTAAACCCATAACTACTATTATTACCTTTATTATTCATGCTAACTTCTAGTATTAGTATTTCCATTTCTCTTTATTTAGAAGTATTTAGAAGGCATCTCAGTAATTATTTTCTTAATGTGTTTTCAACTAGAAAATAAATTAAAATATTTTTTTTAAATTACTCTTTACTGAAACAATTTAAAATCATAAAAAAATATTTTTTATATAAATTATTTTTAATCAACCTCCATTTTAAATGCCATAAAAAAATAAGGAAAATAAAATTTCTTCCGCAGCACTCCAAAAATCACCATTTATTTAAAGCTCTTCTTTTTGCCTTTATCCTGGCTGTCTGACCGATTAATACATTTACAATAAAAATCCATTTTGGATCAATATTACAGAGTTAGGGTTAGGGAGATCAAATCAATGGCGACACAAGCACAGATTGAACAACAGGAAAGTAGCAATGCGAGTGCGAGTGCGAGTGCGAGTGCAAAACCGGGACTTAGAAAGCCTGTGTTCACCAAAGTGGACCAGCTTAAGCCTGGAACTGGAGGCCACACATTGACTGTCATGGTCCTTAATTTCAATACCGTCCTTCAAAAGGACCGCCGGTCGGTCTCTCAGCATCTTCGTCCGACACGAATAGCTGAATGTCTTATTGGGGCCGACACTTGTAGGAACGAAGAGAGGAGAGGACAATATTTTGATTTCACAAGCTATTAGAATCTTGAATCCCTCTTTGTATGGTGTTTTTTATATGCATTTAAAAGGTTCTTTATCTTATTACTTTATGGTTAATTTGCATGACTTTTCTTTATGAATTTTGGGCTAGGGTTCTTGAATAAAAATTTGGGGGAAATGTGGAATTGTGTAAAAGTGATGAATGTGGCATGAAATAGGATGTGAATGTTGTGTAATGAATGGTTGATCATGAAAAGAATGAGGGAAGTCTTGTTTCTGAAAGCCAATTTTCGGCAAAATGCATGTGTTGCAGAAATTAACAACTTGACATATTCATATCGTGACTTTGAGAGAGAATTTGGGTGGTAAAACAAAGGAATTAGGGTCGGGTTCTTTCATAGGAGTTGTAGTTCTGGATGTCTACTATCCAAGGAAACTTGTTTCACTTAAATTGGAATTTTATAACTCTAGTTAAGGGTCACCTAATGTGACTGTGCAGGGCAGATTTTGCAGAACAGCAGGTCTGTCACATTTGAGATGCATTTCGTAGATTTTGGGGACAGAAATGGGTTCTATTCCCTTCATAAGAGTTGTATCCCTATGTGTTAGCTTTCTAACAAGATATATTTTGTACAAAACGGAGTTCTACAACTCCAGTTATGGGGAAAAATATGGACGGAGGTCGAAATTCGACCTCTGCTGACAGTTTTGAGAAAAAGGGGAAAAGAGTTGGGAGGTCGCAAAACGATGTAGTGAGATGCATTAAAAGAAAAGAAACAAGTTATGTTTGAAAATGGGTGTTTAGAATGATATTTTTAATGTCAAAAGTTATAAAAGAATAACAAATAAAAAGGCATATTGAATTGTTTCGGTGGGGTTGTTACAACATGTGTGGTGTGCGTTTGTTGCCAAATTGTGTGTTTTCATGTTTGTCATGTGCTGGAAATTGATGTGTATTTTGCTGAGAATTACATGAGTGTTTCGGCTGAAATTGTGGAAGGATTTTTGCATGCCGAAATTAACAATTTTAGGATATGAAGGGATAAAATGTGGAACACTTGTGTATGAACATATGAACTCTTGAAATGAGTGTAGTGACAGATGTAGTTCAAAAATGCAAGTGTACTGAGTTATGACCATTGATGTCGCAGGTGGTGCGATCCGGATTGGATCATTGTCAAGACAAGCTCAGCCTACAAGTTGAACAGGTAGGTGACTTTTACATCCCCTTTTTACATTCGTTGCATAGGGTATTACTCTGATACGAACATTATCCTATTGCGTTATAGTCTATATTAAATGATCAAATACTGAAATGTCGATAAAAATATTGATTAGCTTCGGCTAATGGCGTCCGAAGGGATGATCGGGACAAAATATTGATTAGCTTCGGCTAATGGCATCCGAAGGGATGACCAGGACAAAATATTGATTAGCTGCGGCTAATGGCATCCGATGTGATGGCCGGAACGAAATTTTGATTAGCTACGGCTAATGGCATCCGAAGGGATGGCCCGGACAAATAATGATTAGCTTCGGCTAATGGCATTCGAAAGGGTGACCGGAATAAAATAATGATTAGCTTCGGCTAATGGCATCCGAAAGGGTGACCGGAACAAAATATTGATTAGCTTCGGCTAATGGCATCCAAAGGGATGACCGGGACAAATAATGATTAGCTTTGGCTAATGGCATCCAAAAGGGATGGCCGAGACAAATAATGATTAGCTTCAGCTAATGACATCCGAAAGGATGACCGGAATAAATGGTTGATTAGTTTCGGCTAATGGCACCCGAAGGGATAGCCGGGACTAAGATTATGGTTGTTAGAAAAGAAAAGGTGGTACAACTATAAGCATTACAAGCTAATTTCATCAAGACTGTGTGATCATTGATATTATTATTATCACTAGATAATTTCTTTCTCTTAAATGTTTTATACTGCTACAGGAACGCCACATCCACGAGATGTCTAGGGAACCGATGCACGGGAACCTAATTTTGCAAGAAATCATGTAGATGAAATTTAACTCAAAATGTATTTTGTATAAATCAATGTAATGAATGTCTGACTGTTAATAGATCTTTTGTTTAAGTTCAAAATGACTAGGTGTAGGATAGGGATGTAAACCATGCCTATGTTTGTATGTTTTGATATGAAATTTTAAATCATGCAACCAAAAGAATATGCGTTATGTATGATTTACCTTTAAACGAAATGCTCCATGTATGAATGGTATTTAATGAAGTGGAGTGAACCGGTCCGTTGATTATCGTCTCCATGTGCATTTAAAAAAAAAATTGGGAACTGTTACTGTTTTGGGAACGGTTACTGTTATGGGAACGGTTACTGTTTTGCGATCGGTTACTGTTTTGGGATTGGTTACTATTTTGGGAACGGTTACTGTATTGGGATCAGTTACTGTTTTGGGATCCGTTACTGTTTGCTCATGATTGAAAAAAAAAATATTTCTGGTTGTTACAGTTGGTATCAGAGCACCTGGTCTTGATCCTGGGGATCAATGATAATGGCATTGCTGTGGTGATTTTTGAAAGGTATTATAGGATGGTTCGAACTAGACAGCAAGCTAGGACTGACCCAACCCCTACATGAGGAAGGGGGTCGAGTTTACATTATAATAGTATGAAGGGGATTCCATGGCATTTACTATGTCTTATATATACCTACAATATTGGTTCATTTCGAGAAAGGATGGAAAAATATACATATATAAATATATATATGTGTGTGGGTGTGTGTATAGAAAGAAACAAGCTGGTTGATATCGGCATTACCGATACGTTGGTGGTAAGATATAGAACTTGATTAGCTATTCGGTTTCAGAATAGTTAATGATATCGGCAGGTGACAGCAAAATTTATAGACTTGATTAGCTCTATGAGATGAAAGCTAATGATGTCAAGAATCCTTGACATCAGCATACTCTAAAACCTCTTAAGAAAAAGAAAACAGGTAAAGGAAAGGTTAGGAAAATTCTATTTCTCAACGGGCAGGTGTTCCTCCAGTAGAGGCATCTGAAGGCGAGAGGTAAACCAATATATCTTCCCCAGCAGCGCCGATGGTTGCGTTGAACTTATTTTCAGATTATGCTTTTATGGAACATAAAGTATAGGCTGTGGTGGTAGAAGTGGCTATAGGTGCTTCCAGTGTAGCTTCTAGATTAGAGAGGGTCGTTACAATAGTACAATGGGCAAGAGATATATGGGAAATGGGTTGTGGAACATTCTCAAGAGAGGAGATTTTAGGATTTAACACCTTTTGCCTCCACCTATTTTCCCACGAAGCACCATAGAGTAGACATGTTTCGTGATGGACTAAGACAATAACTGAGAATGATATTGATAGCTATGCAACTTCATTCTGTGCGGGATTTGGTATGGCTGCTCAGGGTATGGAGAGGGTCAGAGGTGTGAGCAAAGAAACCCGAGGGATTGTTCTACGATGCCAGTAAGATGCTACATCTGCAGAGGAGAGGGGCATCGATGGAAGGAGTGCCCACATATGGGTAGAGGTTGTTATTATTGTGGGGACACGAGTCATCGAAAGAAGGATTGTCCTCGTAGGGCTACCAAGGGAAACCAAAGTCAGAGGACCGATGTTAGGAGTCAGCAACAGTCCGATTATGGTTGATCAACCTGCTAGACTTACCTCGTCAGGGATAAGTGTTACTCGAGAGAGATCCAAGTTTCAGGAGGGAAGATTTCAAGGTTAGGTATATCATATGACTCAAGAGGATGTGGGAGCTATGCTTGATGTTGTGACAGGTACAATATAGTTAAATACAATGCAAGTTTATCCTTTGATTGATTCTGAAAATAGTCAATCATTTGTATTAGGTAGAATTGGGGAAAGATTGCATGTGGTGCCTCACAAGCTGAGGATAGGGGTGACAATTAGTACCCCTTTAGGAGAAAACATAAATATTGATGATATCTATAGAAGAGTGAAACTATATATTGGAGGGTTGCAATTGAATGGGGACCATATGCCATTACAATTATATGACTTTGACTTGATTTTGGGCATGGATTGGTTAAGCAAACATAGGGCACAAGTGGATTGTTTTACCAAAACAGTGACTATCTAGAGAGTAGAAAATAGGAATGTTGCATTTAAAGGAGAGAGAAAAGTTCTTCCAAACTGTATGATTTCAGTCTTAAGGGCTAGAAGGTTAATGAGGAAGGGTTGTCCTGTTTGGTTAACACATGTAATAAAAAAATAAATTGGCTAAACTGAAGGTCCAACTTCAGGAGTTAATAGATAAGGGATTCGTTCGGCCAAGTAACTCACCTTGGGGAGCTTCAGTATTGTTTGCAAAGAAGAAGGATGGTACCCTTCGACTATGCATTGATTATTGACAATTGAATAAGTGACGGTAAAGAACAAGTATCCACTTCCACGAATAGATGAATTGTTTGATCAGTTAAAAGGTGCTAAGGTATTTTCTAAGATAGATTTGAGGTCGGGGTATCATCAATTGAGAATTAAAGAACAAGATATTCAGAAGCCAACATTTAGAACCCGTTATGGACATTACAAGTTCTTAGTGATGCCTTTTGGGTTGACCAATGCACCAATGATCATAGATTTGATGAATCAAGTATTTCAGTCTTATTTGGATCAATACATGGTGGTATTTATCGATGACATCTTGGTATATTCTAGCTCATATTTAGAGCGTGAACAACATTTGTGGGTCGTGTTACAGACTTTGAGGGAGAATAAATTGTATGCAAATCTGGATAAGTGTGAGTTTTGGCTCAAGGAAGTGGTATTTTTGGGCCATGTGATTTATGTAGGAGGAATATTTGGGGATCCAAAGAAGGTAGAGGTTGTGTTAAAATGGGAGAGACCTAATAATGTGACAGAAATTCAAAGTTCTTGGGTCTCGCAGGATATTGCCGGAGGTTTATTGAGGGGTTCTCCACCATAGCATCACCTTTGACCAGACTAACTCGCTAAGAAGTCAAATTTGTTTGGTCGGAGGAGTGTGAAGGGAGTTTTCAGGAACTAGAGAAAAGGCTCACTTCTGCTCCTGTGTTGGCCTTTCCATCAGGAACATGAGGGTTTGCGGTATATAGTGATGCTTCAAAAAAAGAGGTCTGGGATGTGTACTGATGCAACATGGTTGTGTAATTGCTTATGTTTCCAGACAATTAAAGCCACATGAGGAGAATTATCTAGTTCATGATCTAGAACTTGCAGCGGTAGTGTTTGCCCTCAGAATATGGGGACAATATTTGTATGGGTCACAACTGCAAATCTTCACATATCATAAAAAGTTGAAATATTTGATGTCACAGAAAGAGTTAAACATGCATCAAAGAAGATGGGTGGAGTTAATAAAAGATTATGATTGTGTGATTGACTATCATCCTGGTAAGGCTAACATGGTAGCAGACGCTTTAAGTAGAAAGAGTAAAGTAATTATGAATAACATAGAAATTAAGAGACAAGGAAGTATAGTGGAAATGAGAAAAATGGGTTTGTAGCTAAGTTTGGGTCCTGAAGGGTCATTGTTAGCCAGTTCTGATCATCATATATACCCCATTGATTCCATATTTTCTGGACAATGGATCTCGACGTGATCTGATTGAGCTGTCGAAGTTGGCATAGCTGATCGTTTCGTTTCGGTTGACGTTTTGTTTTTTCAACTGGTACGGGGCATTTCAGTTTCGGAGCGTTTCAGATCTCTGAAAATCCAAAATATTATGAAAGTAAAATGTCCTAAAATAAAAAGAAATGTAAATCAAACATCTTCTACATCATTAATATAAAAATAAAGATCTTGATCTTGTGGTGGTATGTAAGGAAAGTCATCAACTAGACATTCCAATAGTTGATCATTTCCACCAAGCTCATTCTCCTCATTAAAACATGTCTCTTCATCTTCTAAATTTGAAGTAGGCAAAGGTGCTTCAATAGTCTCCCAACTGATATCATCTCCATCAAGAAGGTTGAGTTCTTCATAAATCCATTCATTTAATAGGTCAATGTTATCAAGGCTAATGGGATCTAAAGCATCTCTTGTTTTGCTCAAATTCCTACAAAGAATAAACATGAAAGAAATTAAAAAATCAATATCAATTTAATAAAAATTAATTATTAATATAATAGTATTGATACTTTACCTTTGTTGAATCCTTAGATTATAACGAACAAATACTAAATCATTTAATCTCTTGTACTCAAGCCTATTTCGCTTTTTGGAATGGATGAATTCAAATACACTCCAATTTCTTTCACACCCAATTGCACTACAACATTGACTAAGAACTCGAATTGCAAACTTTTGAAGTTCTTGAGTATCATTGCCGACCATGCAACTAGATAAGAAAAAATTCAATAAATCAGATATTATAGATTCAAAAAAACATTATATTTTAAAAAACTAAAAGTTATTACCTGGATTTAACTTCTCCCTTTGACGAATAGCTAGGGCCATGCCAAAATCACCAGTTGCTTTCTTATACTCCTCAAGTTGGCCACTAATTATATCTTGAATGTCACAATCAGGAACCAATCTAGTAATTGTGCTAAGCAAACCTCGAGTAACCTCCTTTTGTTTTGAAAAAGAAGGCCTAAAATATATTCCAGGATTAAGAAAACAACCTGCTGCATGTAATGGACTATGCAGTTGCTTATCCCATCTAGCATCAATTACCCGAATATATAGCCCATATTGAGATACTCTATTTTTCAACCTTGTCTTGATGGCTTCTTTTGCTTTATCCATTGCCTCATATAAATAACCCATTGATGGTTTTTCTTCACTGTCTGCTAACCTAAGAACTCGTACTAAAGGCTCACTAACTTTGACTATATGTTCACATCTCGCCCAAAAGTCTTTGTCTTGTAAAATTATAGCAGCAATTTCCTTCCCAACTCGACTTTTACCATGACTTGATTCTACCTGTAACAACCCGGATTTTTTTTCCAACAATCATAGTATCGATATTCAACAAACCAGATCACCTCACATCATTAAAATACCATCCATACAATGAACATTTCATTTAAAAGTGAATCTTACATAAACACGTAATATTATGGTTGCATGATTAGAAATTCATATTAAAAATATACATACATACACATGAGTTTGCTTTCCTATCCTACTAATAGCCATTACAAATTTACACAAAAGGACCTAATAAAGTTATGCGTTCGGTACATTCATTCATACAAAAATACATTATGACTTAGAATGCATCTACGTGATTCCTTGCAAAAGTGGTTTCCCGTGTATCGGGTTCCCTAGACATCTCGTGGATGTGACGTCCCTGCAGCAGTATAAACAGTTAAGAGATTGTAATTACTTAATGATAATAATAATAATGACGACTAAACGGTCTGGCAGTTAAACGAGGCATCAACATTATAATTTCTTCATGTACTTGGTACAATTAGCTTGAAATGCTTATAGATGCACCGATTTTTTTTTTTTTTGCAATCAACCATAATCT
Organism: Salix arbutifolia; assembly: GCA_025169955.1. Taxonomy (NCBI): domain Eukaryota; kingdom Viridiplantae; phylum Streptophyta; class Magnoliopsida; order Malpighiales; family Salicaceae; genus Salix; species Salix arbutifolia. Next base: position 12,938,423 of record CM045912.1, on the reverse strand, counting down.
TAAACCCAGTTATCCTCGTAAGGCATCATTTGCTGAGGCTAACCGTTCATTCGCCACGGTCCTTCTTTTGGATATCGTTAGCCAAAGCAAATCAATCATTTGTCCCGGCCATCCATTCGGATGCCATTAGCCGAAGCTAATCATTCATTTGTCCCGGTCATCCAATCGAATGCCATTAGCCGAAGCTAATCAATCATTTGTTCCGGTCATCCATTCGGATGCCATTAGCCGAAGTCCATTCGGATGCCATTAGCCGAAGCTAATCAATCATTTGTTCCGGTCATTCATTCGGATGCCATTAGCCGAAGCTAATCAATCATTTGTTATCCTTTATTCATTCGACATTCTAATATAGGCTCTAACACAATAGGATAATATTCTTATCAAAGTATTTCATTATTTAACGTATGAAAAAGGAAGGTGTAAGTCACCTACCTGCTCTACCTCTGGGCTGTTCCTATCTGGAAGATGGTTCAATCCCGACCGCACCTCCTACGACATCAATGTCATAAATCAGTGTATTTGTATTTTCAATTCACATTCGTCACCATACTCAATTCAAAAGTTCATATGTTCACATTCAAGTGTTCCACCTTTTACACCATTACCCCATGAATTTGTTACTAGCATTTAAGTCATTTATGTATAGGCTTATGGCAGAAATCGGCAGCGAAAAATTGATTCGTGATAATTGGTTCGCGAGGACTGATTCGCGAGGACTGGTTCGCGAAAACTGATTCACGCGGACTGATTCGCAAAAACTGATTCGCGCGGACTGCTTCGCAAAAACTGATTCGCGAGGACTGGTTAGCAAAAACTGATTCGCGAGGACTGGTTCGCGAAAACTGATTCACTGCACGACATAGCTTCGGCAGCGAATCATGCTGTGCTGAAAAACACACCATTCTGCAGCGAATGTTGATTCGCTGCAGCCGTTATAGCTTCGGCAGCGACATCACAATTCGCTGTGCTGCAAGGCACACAATTCGGCAACTAAATCCTTCAACAAAATCCCAACCGAAACACACATAACTTCCCAGCACAACCACGCAATTCATTCAACACAATACACAATTTCCCAGCAGAAAACACATACAATTTCCACTAAAAACACACATTGAAATCATCCAATTCGGCACAAACTCCTTCAACGATTCGCAACCGAAACACACATAACTTTGTAGCACAACCACGTACAAATTTTCAGCGGAAACACACACTATTTTTCCAACGCAAACACACAATTTCCCAACAGAAAACACATGCAATTTCCACTAGAAAACACACATTGAACCATCAAATTCGGCATAAAACCTTTCAACAATTCACAATTGAATTTTCATTTTATTCATTTTTCATTGTAATTTTTCTAAAGTTGGCCTCATGTATCTCTATTTCCTTGTTTCTTTTAGCTAATTTCAGTTTCCTTTACAATTAGTTTAAGTCTTGGGTCTTGGGTCATCTTCCTTAGGGTTTTCTTCTTAAGTCTTTGAGGAGAAGAGGAAGGGGTTTCATGACCCATACTTTTGGATTTAACTAAGTTTGAGGTATGCTTGACACTTCTCTTTCTCTTCCCCTGCTGTTTTTCTTCCTTCTTCCTTCCACTCACGTTTTCTTCTTCTTCTTTTTCTCTCCTACAAGTAACCCTCCAAACCTTCTCTCACAGACCCAATTTTTCCTTCACTCACTCGCTCACAAAACACAATTTCTGGTTGCTTTCGGGTTGGTCTGAAATTTACAGAGGAAGGGAGAAAAACGGATCCTTTTGCTGTTTTTGGAAGAGAATGATTCCCTCTCTCTCTCCTCTTTGTATTTATATTTCTCATGTAAAGTGGGGGTTGTTTGGGATTGGTTTAGTTGTGTTCTTATTCTTGTTTGGTCTTACCTAAAACCGGTTTTATCTAATCCCTCCCTCTCAGCTCCTAAAAAAAATCGGCAGCAAAACTGATTCGCGAAACTTATTCGCGCGGACTGATTCGCAAAACTGATTCGTGAAAACTGATTCGCGAAAACTGATTCGCTTCCGATCACTAAACGAAGTCAGAATGGTGCGAAACTCACTCGGTTGATGCGATTCTCCATTTGCGGAAGAAGTCAGCGGCATAGCCCCTGATGTCCACCGGTTTTTGGCCAAATTCCATCGTTTCGGCCCCGAAATTGTCGTTTTTGCCATTTTAGGAAAATCTCGTTTCAACCATAACCCTTGATTTTAAAGATCCGAATCGAATTTCATCAATAAATGTTTATTCAGGGCTTATAGCCCTATCATATTCTAATTTATCTTAAATCTTTCTATTTATGGTCATTTATGGTTCATTATCGTTTTTCCTATCCGTCATGGGTTAGGTTCGGGTTTTTTTGCTTTAAACACCCTTGTAAAGCCTCCGGTCGAATCATCTATCAATTATTCAGTAAAATTTCATGAACTATTTTGTAAGTTACCATTTTGTAAGTTCATCTTGTTGCAATCTAATTACGTATCATTGACGTTGATCGTATTCCTTTACAGTTTTTTCCGCTGCGTCACCAATCGATAGCGAAAACTAAGTTAACCTCTATTATATATACATATATATATATTTTTTTTTTTCTCTCGGGTGTTTACACTACCCATTTTGTGCAAGTAAACATCTGTCGAAGCTCATTCTTAAATTTAAGTAAATATTGGATGCTTAAAAAATGAGTAGCAAACCTTGTTATTCCAGGACGACATAAATCATTTCCATTAGTAAATTCTTTCCTCATCAAAGCTAAAACCCATGCATGGTTATATATAAACTTGCTTATATTTCTTGCATTTTTAATGGTTTCATCAATCATCGGAAAATATCTTGGATCACAAATATTTTCTAACATTAAAACAATGCAATAGGTAGCACAAGGAGACCAATAAAAGGTGCCATACCTTTGCTGCAATGCTTTCCCAGTAGCCTTGAATGCAAACTCATTATCACTAATAAATTGGACAATATTTTCTTGTCCAACTTCTTTGACAACTTCATCAAACATCTCAAGTAATGTCTCTTTATCTTTCCGCAGACCTGAAGTGTCAACAGACTTCAAGAATATGGTCCCTCTTGGAGAATAAGCAAGAAAATTTACAATTGGGACATTCTTCCTATTTGACCACCCATCTGCCATAATAGAGCATCCATAAAGTTTCCAATCAGCCTTGATTCCTAAAAGATATTCATTGACATCATGAACTACATCTTTTAACAGTGGTCCCCCCTCAAATCATGATATGCAGGTCCTTTAAAACCAGGTCCCATTGATGTTATGGCATCTATGATTGGCTGATAATAATATGATTTAGCACCATTAAATGGTACATTAACATCAAACCACCATGTTGCTATGGCCTTTCTTGCATTATATTCCTTCTCTTTAGAAGCCATTGCACTTTTAATGCTAGGTTGTGAACCTGGGGTAGTTCGTGGAGCAAATAAAGTCATTTTTTTTCTAGTTGCACTTGTGCCTTGCATTGTCGATCTTTTATTTATCTATGAGCCCATTTCACTAAAATTAGGATTGGCATCATCACCCTCTTCAGCTTCATCATTGGAAAATGTTTGAGAATTTCCAATATCAGTTCTAAGTCTCTTTCTTTTCTCTTTCCCCATTGTTAAATCCTCTATCAATTGCTTCATTTACCATTTCACATCTGGAGGAACCTTTTTACAAGCTTCAACTTGACCATTGATACCAGCAAGGTGATACTTCAGACGAGTAATACTACCACCATTGATTCGTTTGTTACAATGAACACATATAGATGAGTTTCTTGCACCAAGAACCACCTGTCCATGAGCCCATGCTGGATCATCCGATCTTGCAGGAGCTGAAGCTATGGAAGTCCCGCCACTAGATGAGTTTTCAGCCATGTAATTTAATCTGAAGAAAATAAAATAAAATATGTCAGCAAAGAAAAGGTGGCGGTAAATTGGATCTCTAAAGGAAGAGTTTCGAGAAACAACAAGCAATAGTTTCGAGAAACAACAAGCATCGCATGGGCATACATGATTAAATCCATAAGTATCCATACATCAATTACGAAAAACTTACATTCACTTTATAATTTATATCCCAAATTCTCAGCATCCATACATCAATAAAGCATCAATATAAACAATAAATTATTGTTTCTCAAATAATTCTAATTATAACAATAATTTGGTTGTAATCTAAAGTTTGCATATTACGAAAAACTTATATTCACTTTATAATTTATATCCCAAATTCTCAGCATCCATACATCAATAAAGCTGCTGCAGCGAGGTCTCCTGAAGAGGTAGATAACTAGATATATGTATTTTTCACAGCTGGTAAGTAACAATAAACTGAAAAAACTCTATCATACATTTATCTACCCTTTGCAGTCCAACATTGTTTCTTATTCAAGCGTATTATCACAATGGTTAGCTAGCAAGGGTCAACCATTATGGGCGTGTAGATAAAGAAAAACATAAAACCTCGCAGAGTATATTGTAAACTTAAATTCAAAGCAAGTAATATAAGAAATTCCCACAAATATTTAAAAATGGAACATTCATAATATTGCTAACAAGACAAGGGATGTGTACCTTTCAGAGGAGGTGTCGTCGAAGAAGAAACGGTGGGGGTGCCACCGTGGGAAGTACTGTGGAGAAGAAGAAATGATGGGGGTGCTGCCTTGCCGCCGTGAGAAGAGCTTTGGAGAAGATGAAGTGCAGAACTGATGAAGCCTGAAGGTGGTGCTATCGCGGGAAGAGCTTTGGGGAAGAAGAAGTGAAGAATAATCAATTGGGTGGTGTCGCTCGCTGTGGGTTAGGGATTTGAGTTTTGGAGAAGATGAAATGCAGAACTGGTGAAGCCTGAAGGTGGTGCTATCGCGGGAAGAGCTTTGGGGAAGAAGAAGTGAAGAATAATCAATTGGGTGGGTGGTGTCGCTCGCTGTGGGTTAGGGATTTTAGTTTTTCAGTTTGGGGAAAAATTATCAATTGGGAATTTGGAGGTGCCGGGGACGGGGATTCTTAAATGGATTAATTGCATTTTTCCCCATTGATGTTATGGCATCTATGATTGGCTGATAATAATATGATTTAGCACCATTAAATGGTACATTAACATCAAACCACCATGTTGCTATGGCCTTTCTTGCATTATATTCCTTCTCTTTAGAAGCCATTGCACTTTTAATGCTAGGTTGTGAACCTGGGGTAGTTTGTGGAGCAAATAAAGTCATTTTTTTTCTAGTTGCACTTGTGCCTTGCATTGTCGATCTTTTATTTATCTGTGAGCCCATTTCACTAAAATTAGGATTGGCATCATCACCCTCTTCAGCTTCATCATTGGAAAATGTTTGAGAATTTCCAATATCAGTTCTAAGTCTCTTTCTTTTCTCTTTCCCCATTGTTAAATCCTCTATCAATTGCTTCATTTGCCATTTCACATCTGGAGGAACCTTTTTACAAGCTTCAACTTGACCATTGATACCAGCAAGGTGATACTTCAGACGAGTAATACTACCACCATTGATTCGTTTGTTACAATGAACACATATAGATGAGTTTCTTGCACCAAGAACCACCTGTCCATGAGCCCATGCTGGATCATCCGATCTTGCAGGAGCTGAAGCTATGGAAGTCCCGCCACTAGATGAGTTTTCAGCCATGTAATTTAATCTGAAGAAAATAAAATAAAATATGTCAGCAAAGAAAAGGTGGCGGTAAATTGGATCTCTAAAGGAAGAGTTTCGAGAAACAACAAGCAATAGTTTCGAGAAACAACAAGCATCGCATGGGCATACATGATTAAATCCATAAGTATCCATACATCAATTACGAAAAACTTACATTCACTTTATAATTTATATCCCAAATTCTCAGCATCCATACATCAATAAAGCATCAATATAAACAATAAATTATTGTTTCTCAAATAATTCTAATTATAACAATAATTTGGTTGTAATCTAAAGTTTGCATATTACGAAAAACTTATATTCACTTTATAATTTATATCCCAAATTCTCAGCATCCATACATCAATAAAGCTGCTGCAGCGAGGTCTCCTGAAGAGGTAGATAACTAGATATATGTATTTTTCACAGCTGGTAAGTAACAATAAACTGAAAAAACTCTATCATACATTTATCTACCCTTTGCAGTCCAACATTGTTTCTTATTCAAGCGTATTATCACAATGGTTAGCTAGCAAGGGTCAACCATTATGGGCGTGTAGATAAAGAAAAACATAAAACCTCGCAGAGTATATTGTAAACTTAAATTCAAAGCAAGTAATATAAGAAATTCCCACAAATATTTAAAAATGGAACATTCATAATATTGCTAACAAGACAAGGGATGTGTACCTTTCAGAGGAGGTGTTGTCGAAGAAGAAACGGTGGGGGTGCCACCGTGGGAAGTACTGTGGAGAAGAAGAAATGATGGGGGTGCTGCCTTGCCGCCGTGAGAAGAGCTTTGGAGAAGATGAAGTGCAGAACTGATGAAGCCTGAAGGTGGTGCTATCGCGGGAAGAGCTTTGGGGAAGAAGAAGTGAAGAATAATCAATTGGGTGGTGTCGCTCGCTGTGGGTTAGGGATTTGAGTTTTGGAGAAGATGAAATGCAGAACTGGTGAAGCCTGAAGGTGGTGCTATCGCGGGAAGAGCTTTGGGGAAGAAGAAGTGAAGAATAATCAATTGGGTGGGTGGTGTCGCTCGCTGTGGGTTAGGGATTTTAGTTTTTCAGTTTGGGGAAAAATTATCAATTGGGAATTTGGAGGTGCCGGGGACGGGGATTCTTAAATGGATTAATTGCATTTTTTTTACATTCCGAAACGGAACAACCGGAATATTTCTGGTGCATTCCGGCCGGAATTTGGCCGGAATTTCCGGTACAGGCCGGAATAAAAAACGGGGCAAAAACCACGCCGTTTTGCGCCGTTTTTTTGACTGAAATGGAGCGTTCCGGCCGGAACGGAATGGAACGGACAACTATGAGTTGGATAGACGTGTAAAACTTGTACTCTCCGCCCCGAGCAATCTTCAATAAGCACTGAAATGCATTAAAAATAAAGCTGGATGATTCATCAGACCTATCGTCTAGAGATAGAAGACAAAGCGACGCCATGCATGATAAGATGCACGATCGACGTAGCATATAATTGGCTTATTTGTTGGAGAATTAAGAACAACAACACGAGATCATCTTATTGGCTTAAACTTTGCTCGAGTTGAGGAGTTCTTCAACGATCCAAAGAAGGGATCTCAATCTTACAAATTAAGTCGGCGCCGGTATGTTCTGTTCTCCATTATCCTATTTACAGTTTTTTTTTTTTTAAGATTTAAGTTGAGTTCGTAAAGTTGAATATAAAAGCAGTATTAGGAAAGTTCGACAGGAGTTCCGCATGGCAGCAATAATTGAAAAGACATGGCTGGCCTACATGGCTGGCCTTGCAAAATAATAAGTTCAACCATTTATGAAAGCTCCAGGATCTTGTTTTTCATGCATTTCTGGGTTAATGTGCAATCATGGAGTAAAAACTTAAAAGTTCTGAATGTGTTCGGAGAATTTCTATTTAGAGTTTTTCAGAGTGTATAATGCCTGCTTTTCTGCCATCACTGTAATCTTAGCAATTTTCTGTAAAGATTTTAACCAATTATAAATGTTAAGAAAACAATCTTGTTTAAAAATTTAAGTTATTAGATTAGATTTCAAGATATAATTTATCTTATTTTCAAATATATCCTTTTAAATTGAAGTTTGTCGAGCTTGAAACTTGTATAAAATTATATTACTTTCTGTTTAATTTTTATTATAAACTATCTTACGCTTAATTTATATCAAATAAAATTAGAGTAGTGAAATTCAAATTCATGACTACTTGACTAATAAAACTCAAATATCATGTTAAATAACTATTTTATTTAAAAATCTAAAATATTAAATATAATTTATATTATTATATTAGGTATATACACCCTTTTTCCCACCCCTCACACGATGAAATAACAACGGTGAAACAAAAAAAATTTCGAAAACAAGAGTGGCCCAACGTGCACTAACATCAAGAGGCACAAAAATCATTAACCATAGAGAGATCGTGGTGGGTACCAAATAATAGTCAAATCATTCCTTACAATACATAATCTCATCAGAGTTTTGGGAGCACCTTTCACACGCCACTCCAAAATAGTCCTCCATCTTTCATTAAAACCTGTCGGCGACGATCAAAATCGTCGTTCCGTCTTTAAATCGGAGACGACTCTATTTCGTATCACAAGCCTGCCCCGGTAATTTGCCGTATTCTGAGATTGGACCAAGCGCGTTAGGCTGTCTTATGCAAGGTTATTAAAAACGCGAGTTGACTCGTAAAATCGTACGATTTTGCGAGTCAACTCAATAAAACTGGTTGACTCGGAAAGAAAAATCGAAACCGGTCAAACTCGGTCAAAATTGGGTTGACTCGTAAAATCGGACCGAATCGGTCCGATTTTACGAGTTCAAGGTATTCAGTTGGGGCTTTGAGCTTTCGTTTTCAATTTTTCATTTCTTTCATTTGCATATTTCATTTGCAGCTCAAAATCCTCTCTTCTCTTCTCAGCCAAAAACCCCAAATCATCATCTCTCACCCCCAAAATCTTCTCTTCTCTTCTCAGCAAAAAACCCCAAATCATCACCTCTCACCCCCAAAATCTTCTCTTCTCTTCTCTTCTCAACACAAAATCCCCCAAATCGTCAGGTCTCATTTCGGCCTATCTCCTCCCCAGGACCCCAGCTGTTCTTCTCATCCTTCTCTTCAGTCTTCCCCAAATCGCCATTGCCGTCGTCGCCATTAAAGGTTAGTGCAAGCTTGATTTTCATTGATTTATAAATCTCAATTGAAATTTTTAACTGTAATATTCTTCTCGGTGTCATCAGTACCGTGCTGCTGAAAAATCATTTTTTAGGCAGAAATCTTGTATTGATCAATACAAGAATATCACGAGGTGCAAGCTTGAATTTCTTTAGGTGTATGTTTTGATTGCTGTTGAATTTGATTATGTGGTTTGGTTTGTGCAAGCTTGATTTTCATTGAACCCTTGTTATTAGAATGAAAATTTGGAGACATTTAAATTATTGCACTTTGCTGCTCATTGATGGCGATTGTGCTTTGACCTTGCCCCAGATAAACCTTTTATTTTTCCTGAGAGTTGGTTTTCTGCAACTTCGATCTCTTAACTCGCTATAATTATTTTCCATGGAAAGGATATTTTTGTTTCACGTCCATTTGTTATTCCTTTTATCTATATCTTCAAAAAAATAGTAAAATATTGCCAGCAGTGATGTATAAACAATTCAACCTGTCATATTTCTTGAAAATATTAGTTCTTCTTCTGTGATGCACTCCCTCTTTTTCGTCATTCATAGTGGTTTCAGTTGTTTTCTCATCCATGTTGTATGTATACATACTTTGATTTTTTTTTTCTGGTGATTCCAGGATCATTCTGATTTTCTAACTTTTTATGAATAGATGGAGATCAGAAAACTTTAGGTGGTCTCATTAATATTTGCTGCCTTATTGCATTTATTTTTTCCTTAGCCTGGTATTGCTTGGCTCTTTGACTCTCTGGAAATCATTTTATAGCATCTATTCATCTAACCTTAGATGTCCAAGTTATCTAACTTTGTTATTATTTCAATGAATTGCAGATTACATGGCATCCAAAAAAAGTACCAGTGGCAATAGACTTGATGTGGGATGGCAGCATGGTATAGATATTGAAAATAATTCAAGAAAAGTTCAATGCAAGTATTGTCAGAAAATTTTCAGCGGAGGCATTTATCGTTTCAAACATCATTTGGCTTGCACTCGAAAGGATGTTGAGCCATGCCAGCAAGTACCAGCAGATGTGAAGCAGATGATTTTGAATGTTTTGGTGAAAAATCAAGAAGCATCTGAGAAGAAAAGAAAGATTTTTCAGTTTTTTAGAAGTGACGAAGATGCAAACGAAGATAATGAAATCAACTCAGTTAGCAAGGGAAAGAAACCAATAAGTGAAAGTGGAAGTACTCAAATGACCATCAATCAGATGCTAAAGAAGGATATTAGAGAAGAAGCATGTCAACAAATTGCAAGGTTTTTTTATACTAGTGCGATTCCATTTAATTGTGTGAAAAACCCTGAGTTTGTTAAAGCACTTGAATTAGTTGCAAAGCATGGGCCAGGATTTAAGCCTCCATCTTACCATGATATTAGAGAGAAGTACTTAAAGCAAGAATTAGATAACACAATGCATTTGCTTGATGATTATAAGCTGGAATGGAAAAACACAGGTTGCTCAATAATGTCTGATGGATGGACTCATAAGAAAAGACGCTCTATTTGTAACTTTTTGGTTAATAGTCCTAAAGGAACTTTTTTTTTATCATCTGTAGACACATCTGATATATCCAAAACAGCTAATAAAGTATTTGAGATGCTAGATGCTATTGTGGAAATGATTGGAGAGGAAAATGTGGTGCAGGTCATTACTGATAATGCTGCAAATTATAAGGCAGCGGGGCATTTATTGATGGAAAAAAGAAAAAACTTGTATTGGACCCCATGCGCTGCTCATTGTATTGATTTGATTTTGGAAGATTTTGAGAAGAAACTAGAGGTGCATGAAGTAACTATTGGTAAGGGGAGGAGAATCACCACATACATATATTCAAGAACTCTTCTTATTTCCATGCTGAGACATTTCACAAAAGGAAAAGATTTAATCAGGCCTACTGCCACTCGATTTGCCACAGCATACTTGACTCTTGGATGTTTGAATGATTGTAAGATTCAATTAATGACAATGTTCACTTCCGTCCAATGGAGGTCAAGTAGGTATTCAAAAAGTGAAGAAGGGCAGCAGATTCAAAATTATGTTTTGGATAGCAAGTTTTGGCATGATGTCTCTGATTGCATTAAGGCAGCATATCCTCTTATAAAAGTTCTTTGATTAGTTGATTCATATGAGGCACCGGCCATGGGTTTCATATATAGAGCAATGATTGAAGCGAAGGAAAAGATACAAGTGAATTTTGGTTCTGTGCAAAAAAGGTGCAAATTATATTTTATGCCAAATTGCCAATTATTTATTTAATATAACTATTTTTTTATCTTATGCTATTTAGTATTGATGTTAATATCCTAATTTTTTATTTTGTTTTGTAGTTATATCCCTATATGGGATATTATTGATGCAAGATGGGAACTTCAACTTCACAAACCTTTGCATGCATTTGCTTTTTATTTGAATCCTCATTATCGTTATACTACCGATTATAGACAGTACCACAACATTAAATATGGATTATATGACTGTTTAAATTGGATGGTGCCTAATAAAGCAGAAAGGACTAAAGTTGATCTACAACTTGATATATTAGCGGAAGCAAAAGGGTTATTCGGTATTGAGGCTGCCGTAATAGCAAGAGATAAAAAAACTCCAGCTAGATGGTGGGCTTCTTATGGGGATGAATGTCCAGAGCTACAAAATCTTGCAATTCGAGTTTTAAGCTTGACTTGTAGTTCATCTGGATGTGAGCGTAACTGGAGTGCATTTGAGATGGTAAGTTTTTTTTTTAAGTATAAAATTATTGTTTTCATATTTGATAAGAATCTTATATGTTATCAATTGTGAATTTTTTTTATAGGTTCATACGAAACGAAAAAACCGTCTCCAACAGAAAAAAATGAATGACTTGGTTTTTGTTATGTGTAATTTAAAAATGAATGATAAGGGCAAAAGGCAACTTATTGATTTTGATGAAGGTATAGATGAACTCCCATCTGATGATGAATGGGTGACTGAAAGAGAACATGGTGGTTCATCGAACATTAATTTACTTCAGGCTGTTGCTAGTGCAACACAAAGAAAAAATGGAAAAGAAGACGATAGTGATGAAGAAACTTTTTATGGTGTTGAGATGAGTACTCCAGCCACTCAAGTTGATTTTGAAACTTCTAATCCAAGGAGTTTAGGGTTAAATATTGTTGGAGTTCAATCTAGTACTACCAATATCGGTGTTATCACCAGTGGTAGTACTAGTAATCCTTTTGATAGAGATGCTATTGATGCAAGTCTAGGGCATAGTGAGGGGGATGAAACTGAGGCTTGTTTTAGTTTACATTGCACGCCAGCTGAAGATTTGTTTTAAATTTGTTAGTTTTTATTTTATGAAATTTTATGGACATAATTGTTTTGTAATGTATTTTGCAGTTATTTTAAATCATGAATGAACTTTAACTAATGAAGTTTTATGTCCATAATTATGATGTATTGTATTTAGAAATATTTTACTTATGATTTTACGATTTTTCTGCTCACACGTTTTAGCTGTGATTTTATGATTTTTGTACGGACAAATTCAGGTACGATCTTACGATTTTACGATCCGATCTTACGATCCGAGTTTCAGAATGGCTTTCCGATTCGTGTCAAAATCGCGATTTTGACAACCTTGGTCTTATGCAGTCCAATCACCATCAATGCAATCTTTCTTCGGCTAAACTCTAAAATCTTTGTTAGGAACTGTATTTTAAAATTATTTTTTTTATTTTAAATTAATATTTTTTTAATGCTTTCAAATCATTTTGATAAATAATTTTTTAAAAATATAAAAATAATATCTTAATATATTTATAAATAAAAAACACTTTTAAAAATTAATGTAAATCACAATCTCAAATAAACCCTTTAATCTCTATATTAAAATAAAACCTTAAACAGGGTCTTGAAATATATTAATCGAAGAACAGCACAAAAAAATGCAATATTGTTCTTTATAAAAGTTTATTTGAAGCAATATTTATATTATTTGAAAATAGTTATTCTTCTCTCTTATTTGGCTAAAAACAACTATTATCTTTATTGTTGACGGGGATGGATTCCAACCACAATGCATATTTTCCTTTCTTTTCTTGTCCACATTTATTTTCACGATAGTTATATTAAACAAAAAAATACTAAAGGCATAATGTAGGGATGCATGTGAAGACAACAATAGACGTAGTGGCTTCACCCAAACCCACGCGCATCCGTTGTTTAATTTTCTTTTCATTGAAAAACACAAAGGAAAAGGACATGAAAAAGAATGAAAGAAAATATTAAAAATGAAAAAAAAGAAGTTTCGTGCTAAACACCATGTGTTTTTTTTTATTAAAATATATATATATTTTCTTCTAATTATAAGTTACATTTTGAAAATAGTTCCACCTTTCAAATTAAATTCCGGATTCTTAAAGCTTAAACCACGAGCATGATAAGAATTTCCTACATAATAGTATTGGTTCACAATGGCAATGCCCGTCAAGAAACACCGACAGTCGATATCTCATACCATATTATAGGATGTAATTGCAAATTAAGTTTATTTCGACCCTCTTTTTTCGTACGTAATATTGCAATTTTAATTATTTCGACCCTCTTTTTTCGTAATATTGCACCTAAAAGTTTCTATATGTACATCTGTTAAGAAGTTAACTTTAGTATTCTGTTAAGTAGAAATTAGTCATTCTGTTAGTCAATCTGTTAGTATTGACAGTTAGTAGATGCTGTGATAACTTGTATATAAACTACTTCTTTATACAATCAATAAACATCGAGGTAATTCAGTATCATATTGCAACATGGTATCAGAGCCTCTTAAAGAAAATTAAAAGAGAAACCGCAGTTTCTTGAACAAGAAATTAGAAGAAAAGAAAGGAATAAACACATCAAGAAGAAAATAGTCTCTGCATAGAAAAGAAGAAAAACTGCAGTCATGGCAACAGACAATGGAAGCTTTGTGCAGCCAGCCATACCAAGATTCGATGGGCACTATGATCATTGGTCCATGCTCATGGAGAACTTCCTTAGATCAAAGGAATACTGGGGATTGATTGAGAAAGGGATCACTACCAGCAATGAAGGAGAGGAGCCAACTGCAGGACAAAGAAAGGTGATGGATGAAGAAAAATTGAAAGACTTAAAGGTGAAGAACTATCTATTTCAAGCAATAGATAGAACCATTATTGAGACTATCCTTAATAAAGATACTGCAAAGGACATTTGGAACTCAATGAAGATGAAATATCAAGGTTCCACCAAAGTGAAACGTGCCCAATTACAAGCTCTAAGAAGGGAGTTTGAACTTCTATCTATGAAAGAAGGAGAAGTTGTAGATGGATACTTTGCAAGAACCTTGATTGTTGCTAACAAGATGAAAGCACATGGAGAGAAAATGACGCAGACCACCATTGTTGAGAAAATTCTTAGATCAATGACAACAAGATTCAACTATGTTGTATGTTCTATAGAAGAGTCCAATGACCTCTCGGTTATGACTATCGATGAATTACAAAGCAGTTTGCTAGTTCACGAACAAAGGATGCAAGGACAGAAAGATGAAGAACATGCTCTGCAGATTATGAATTCAGAAGGTGGAAAATATGAACGCAGATATGAAGGTAGAGGGGGTATTCGTGGAAACAGTAGAGGAAGAAGTAGAGGCAGGGGCAGAGGCTATAATAAAGCACAGATTCAATGTTATCACTGTCAAAGATTAGGACATTTTCAATATGAATGTCCTGATAAAGAAAGAAGTATGAATTATGCAGAATGTAATGAAGAAGAAGAACTGCTACTGATGGCATATGATGAAGAAAAAGGAAAACAACCAAGAAACAACACAGCATGGTTTCTTGATTCAGGTTGTAGCAACCATATGAGTGGACAGAAGGAATGGTTTTTTGATTTTGACAGCACCTTCAGGCAGTCAGTAAGGTTAGGGGATAATTCAATGATTTTGGCAATAGGAAAGGGAAGTATCAAGTTGTCTATAGAAGGATTAACTCAGGTATTTACAGAAGTGTATTACATACCTGAGTTACGAAACAACTTGATCAGTATTGGCCAGCTTCAAGAGAAGAATTTGGCAGTTCATATGCAAGGGGGCATTTGCAAAGTGTATCATCCAAAAGGAAAATTGATCATCAAGTCTCAAATGTCTGCAAACAGGATGTTTGCTATTCCTGCTAAGGTGATTCTTCCAACTTCAGTCTGCTTTCAAGTAACATCCAAGGATATCACTTCATTATGGCACCACAGGTATGCACACCTAAGCTGCCAAGGATTAAGGACTTTGGTTCATAAAAACATGGTCACGGGCTTACCTCTACTAAGTGACAGAGTAGAAGACTGTGAAGATTGCATGGTTGGCAAACAACACCGAGACCCAATGCCAAAGGATGATGCTTGGAGAGCAACAAAAAAACTACAATTAGTGCATGCAGATGTATGTGGTCCCATATCCCCAGAATCCAACAGTGGAAAAAGGTACATGATTACCTTTGTTGATGACTATAGCAGAAAAATATGGGTATATTTCTTAGTACAAAAATCTGAAGCACTAATGAAATTTAAGTACTTTAAGTTGTCTGCTGAAAAAGAAAGTGGGGAGATGCTTGGATGTTTAAGAACAGATAGGGGAGGTGAGTTTACCTCCTTGGAGTTCAATAATTTCTGCAATAATCAAGGAATAAAGAGGCAACTCACTGCCCCATACACACCCCAACAAAATGGGGTTGCAGAAAGAAGAAATAGAACAATAATGAACTTGGTGAGAAGTATGTTGTCAGCAAAAGCAATGCCAAAGGTGTTCTGGGCAGAAGCTACTAACTGGGCAGTGTATGTTCTCAACAGGAGTCCCACCTTGGCTGTCAAGGGTGTCACTCCTGAAGAAGCATGGGGAGATAAGAAGCCGTGTGTGAAGAATTTTCGTGTATTTGGGTGTATAGCCCATGTGCATGTACCTGATGAGCAAAGGAAGAAGCTTGATTCAAAAAGTGTGAAGTGCATCATGCTGGGAATTAGTGAAGAGTCGAAGGCTTACAGACTCTTTGATCCTGTAAAACAAAGAATTGTCATTAGCAGGGATGTGGTATGTATTGAGAATGAAAAGTGGAATTGGCAGAATAATGGAAAAAAAACTGGTGCACAAGATATGTTTGCGTGGGAAGGACATTGTGACAGTACTGGTGGAGATACAAGTGAAATGATGCCTCCAGAATTATCACAATCAAATGGTAATTCTGCTCTTGCAAATGAAATGGGAACAGAAGAACAAAATACCAATGAAGCAGACCCTCTTGATGTAAGTAATAGCACAGCTGATCCACCTGAGATAGAAATCACAGGAACAAGCTCTGCATTGGGGAGAAGTAGAAGAAAACCTGCTTGGCTTCAGGACTATGTTACTAATCAAGAACTGACAGAAGAAGAAGAAGAACATGGCCTAGCAATGTTTGTTGCAGCAGGTGATCCAATCAGTTTTGAAGAAGCTTATAAAGATGTGAAGTGGAGAGAAGCAATGGACATGGAAATACAAGCAATTGAGAAAAACAACACCTGGGAGCTGACTACCCTGCCACATGGAGCAAAATCAATAGGAGTCAAATGGGTGTTTAAAACAAAATTAAACGAAAAAGGAGCTGTGGACAGACATAAAGCTCGCCTAGTTGTGAAGGGATACTCTCAAAGGCAAGGGATTGACTACAAAGAAGTCTTCGCACCAGTTGCAAGGTGGGATACAATCAGGATTATTCTAGCACTGGCAGCCCACAAACACTGGTTTGTTTTCCAAATGGACGTGAAGAGTGCATTTCTGCATGGTGAGCTACATGAGGCAATTTTCGTGGAACAACCGAAAGGCTATGAAAGGAAGGGAGAAGAGAACAAAGTCTACAGATTAAGAAAGGCATTGTATGGCCTTAAGCAAGCTCCCAGAGCTTGGTATAGTAAAATTGAAACACACTTCACCAAAGAGGGATTTGAGAAATGCTACTGTGAGCATACGCTGTTCATTAAGACAGATCATCAAGGAAGGATTTTGATAGTCAGCTTGTATGTGGATGATCTGATTTTCACAGGAAATAATGAAGAAATGTTTAAGCACTTCAAGAAATCAATGCAGCAAGAATTCGAAATGACAGACCTTGGGAAGATGAAATATTTTCTGGGCATAGAAGTCATACAAACTGCAGAGGTAATCTTCATCTCTCAGCAAAAATATGCCCAGGAGGTATTAGAGAGGTTTGGCATGCAACACAGTAACTCTGTTGTCAACCCGTTAGTCCCTGGTTGCAAAGTATCAAAGGATGATGGTGGTGGATCAAATGTGGACAGTACAGAATACAAGAAGTTGGTGGGAAGTTTGCTCTACTTGACTGCAACAAGGCCTGATTTAACATTTGCAGTAGGTTTAATCAGCAGGTATATTGATAAACCAACCATATTGCATCTACAAAATGCAAAGAGGATACTTAGGTACTTGAAAGGCACCACCAAGATGGGCATCTGCTATCAGAAGGGAAGCAAAGGAAGGCTGATTGCATTTGCAGATAGTGACTACGCAGGGGACATTGATGACAGAAAAAGCACCTCTGGTTATGTGTTCTTCCTAGGAACTGGTCCTGTGTCATGGTCCTCAAAGAAGCAGCCCATAGTAACCCTCTCCACAACAGAAGCAGAGTTCATAGCTGCTGCTGCGTGTGCTTGTCAAGGAGTGTGGATTAGAAGAGTTCTAGAGAAGCTGGGACATGAACAGACTGGCAGCACAATTATTTTCTGTGACAATAGTTCGGCAATCAAACTATCAAGAAACCCAGTATTACATGGCAGGAGTAAGCACATTGATATTAGGTTTCATTTTCTGAGGGAGCTGACAAGAGATGGAGTGGTCGAGCTGATGTTCTGCAGCACACAAGACCAAATTTCAGACATAATGACTAAGCCACTCAAGGCTGAGTCATTTCTGAAGCTGAGAAGAAGCCTGGGATTATGTGATGTTGATGATATAAACTGATTACGAAGTATAATTCAGTTTAAGAAAGGGTGTTAAGAAGTTAACTTTAGTATTCTATTAAGTAGAAATTAGTCATTCTGTTAGTCAATCTGTTAGTATTGACAGTTAGTAGATGCTGTGATAACTTGTATATAAACTACTTCTTTATACAATCAATAAACATCGAGGTAATTCAGTATCATATTGCAACAACATCTAGCTCGAATACGATAGGTTTTTGTCTCGAATCACTTAACGGTCAGGACAACAGGATTTTAAAAACATTGCTGTGGATTAATTACGACATTATTAAGATAAATTCATCCAGAAACTGATTAATGAAACATTATTTATAACTCCCCCAGCTAGAACGACCATCCCATCTGCGACACAACTTGAAGCAGCGAGCTGTAGAATCTTGGCTAGTTGAGATTTTGTTTCATGTTTTCTTGGCTCTGTATCAGAGGCCAGCTGCCAAATTTGTTCTCATGCAAAGACAGGCTGGTTCAGGAAGCCACTTCAACGTGTGGTTTTAGGCATCACCTTCACCAAACTACTCGTTCTATCTTCAAACTCACTCCCTCTCGTTTCACATGTGTGTAAATTAAAGAGAGCCGAAAACCCAGTTTCTAGTCCACAAAAGAGGCAAGAACCAGAGGTTAAAAGCAGGGGCCTGAAAAATAAATTTAAAGCATGGAGAATGGGACAGTGAATGGTTATGAAATGGATGAAAAACATGATCGTAGTAGGAGTGTGATTTCCATCAAAGCAATTCTAAGTCTGCTAATGGAAAGCATTGATGAGAATAATCATAGTAGGAGTGTGATTTCACTAGGCATGGGCGACCCTACTGCTCATTCTTGCTTTCACACCACACATGTTGCTCCAGAAGCTGTTGTTGATGCTCTCCAATCTGGCAAGTTCAATGGTTATGCACCTCCTGTAGGCCTTCCTCAAACAAGAAGGTAATTCATTAATTTCCATTCATTTTATTTTTTGGCTTTTCAATTGAATGTATTTGTTGCATGCTGAAAATAATCCTGAAATACTATCTGGGCTCGATTCATTTAGTACTAATTACATTTCTGCTACAGTTTTTGTTTAAATAATCTGCATGTAGCCACTTGATATTGATTGTCCTGGCTTTAAATTTTTTCCTTCTCTTCCAGTTTGAATAAATGAAAAAGCTCCACAACATAGACACTAAGTGCCTGTTTGGGAGAGCTATTGCAGTAGCTTTTCAAAGTGTTTTTCGTGCTGAAATACATCAAAATGATATTTTTTTATTTTTTAAAAATTATTTTTGATATCAGCACATCAAAATGATCTAAAAACACTAAACCATATTCATTTAAAATGAATTTTTTTTTTTACCAAAAGCTGCGGCACGGCGGGTGAAACGCCGTGCCAAACAGCTTCTAAAGCAATCTAAAAGAACCAATTTACATTATGTTTAGCCTGTTCATTCTTACTTGGCTGTAGTAGAAAGCGTCTGAAATTACATACATCTGAGCATCCATGTTCAACTTTGAGAGTCTGAAAGCAGCCATCGATTTTATCAGTTTCTACTCTTCTGTAGGGCGATTGCTGAATACCTATCTCGTGATCTTCCTTACAAGTTATCATCTGATGATGTTTTTATAACATCCGGTTGCACTCAAGCTATTGATGTTGCATTGGCGATGCTTGCTCGCCCTGGTGCAAATATCCTGCTCCCGAGGCCAGGCTTCCCAATTTATGAACTTTGTGCTGCTTTTAGGCATCTTGAAGTTCGGCATTTTGATCTTCTCCCAGAAAAAGGCTGGGAGGTTGATCTTGATACTGTTGAAGCCCTTGCAGATCAGAACACTGTCGCAGTAGTTATTATAAATCCTGGGAATCCTTGCGGCAATGTATACTCTTACCAGCATTTGAAAAAGGTTATCAGTCAAGTATTTTGATTCAAGCTGAAGCATCTTGCAGTGGATACCACCAAAAGATCATGATTTTAATCTGATGTAATGTCTTGTTTGCTTGTGTATTGGATTTAGATTGCAGAAACTGCTGAAAAGCTCAAAGTTCTTGTTATTGCTATTACGGGATAAAATTATTCCTGATGAAGAACAGACGACTGATCGTCCATCCTTTAATGAAGGACAGTGTCGTTCATCCCTTGATGAAGAACTGAAGACTTGTCGTCCATCAAGTGATGAAGGACAGAAGACTGGTCGTCCATCTCTATCTCTGCGTACACAAGGATGCAGATAGCAGCACACACATTGTGTGAAAATCTCTTTTTCTGTTATACTCAGTACATCGTTTCACTGTCAATAGCTGGTAGAATATTCCAGCTTTTATTTTTATTTTAATTCTTTCTTAGTTTGTTATGTAAAGGGATTGATGGTCTGTGCGTGTGTATATAAAAAGGCCCCCTTCTCTGTGAAATAAACAAGTGAAGTTTTCTTCGGTGAATAGAAAGGATTTCAATTCATCTCTTTCATTTCATCCATTCGTTTGTTCTTCCGTTTCAAGGTTTTGATTATCTTACAATTGCTGATGAAGTGTATGGACACCTTGTGTTTGGTCGTAATCCGTTTGTGCCAATGGGAGTTTTTGGATCCATTGTTCCTGTTCTTACCCTTGGTTCTCTTTCAAAGAGGTGGATTGTGCCTGGATGGAGACTTGGCTGGTTTGTGACAAGTGATCCATCTGGCATGTTTAGAAATCCCAAGGTTGAATCCCTGATTTGATCTCCTTTATTTCTGTGCATTGGCATAGCATTGCTGTACTAGTGCTTGTATAAGTTCCTCAATTATGGATTCCGTTGCTTACAAGTGTTTGCTTCGGCAAGATTTGTCTCTCCCAAAGAGATTTGATGCTGCTTTTCAAGTGCTTGACAACTTCAAGCGTAGAAAACTTCAACTGCATTATCTCTCCCTCGATTAACTTTTTCTCAGTCAGCAAATATTTGGTTTTTACGTGCTTGATCTGGATATCTTTGTTTATAGCAGTGTACAGAACTTTTGTAATGTAAAAATATTCCCTGGCTCATCGTGGGATTTTCACATCATGCTTGAATATTTGGAATGTATCATGACTTGAATTTTACACGGCTAGAGTTGCTAAACATTCTTTCCTTTCAGGTTTTTGAACGTATTAAGAAGTACTTCGACATTTTGGGAGGTCCTGCAACCTTCATCCAGGTTAGTACTTTGGAATGCGTGACTGAATACTACTCCCAATCTTCTCAAGAATTGTTTTCCCCACAACTTCTGGATAGGTTTAATTCTGGCTTGAGTGCATCTGAATGATGAAATCTGCAGTTTTTGCTGTTGAAAGCTTTAAATGTGAAGATTCTTCTAGCTTTCACTTTGATTTGTTGGAAAGCAATTGAAACGACATAATAATCATTTATAATTTTAAATTCATGAGAAAGGAGGTCAGGTAGGCATGGAGGGACATTTAGCTACATTTCTTGACTACCGCTAATCTTAGAAATGATTGAATCACTTCCAGAGTGAAAATTGTCAATCTGCAAACAAATTTTAGATATAGCAAGAGTAGTCTGCTAATCTTGTTTTCTTGTCAATAATGTTCTGGTTTGTCAGGCAGCAGTTCCTGGAATTCTTGAGCTAACTGATGAGGTTTTCTTCAAGAAAACTATCAACATACTGAAGCATTCCTCAGATATATGTTTCGATAGGTTGAAGGAGATCCCTTGCATATCTTGCCCATACAAGCCAGAGGGATCAATGGCTATGATGGTAAGGAAAGAGCAGAATTTGCAACTCTAAATGTATTCCAATGAGTGGAAATATAAATGGAGACACACTAATCAAACTGGTTACGAAATGCAGATGAAATTAAATCTTTCACTACTAGAAGATATTAGTGACGATATTGACTTCTGCTTCAAACTGGCCAGAGAGGAACTTGTCATCATTCTTCCAGGTAAAAAGTGAACAATTAAACATATAAATTACATCTTAATGACTCAGATCTTAATAATAATAATCATAAGAACAATCAAATTCTGTCCAGAATCTTCTATTTCCTGAAAAAGATTTTATCAGGCAAGAAGGAATTGCTGAACAGGTAGGTGTTTGGCAGCTTAAACAAGCAGATTGTTATAGCCTGTGCTGATAATCCTTCTCCAAACCTCTCTTTTATCAAGAATAGTTTGCAATTTTTGTGGTTTAAAAACCAGCAGTCCTGCCAGAAGCTGATCTTGACCTGCTTCCACGTTGATTTTCGTGTCGTGATATACATCATTGCATTAACCGAGCTGCAAATGACAAAAAATTCATAGACAAAATCATAGAAAACTTGATGAGCCAGCCATTTTGTTTTCCCAGTTTTTTGAGGGTAACAAACAGCCATTGATAATCAAGAAATATGTTTCTTTTGCAGGAACTGCTGTGGGGCTAAAGAATTGGCTCCGTATCACTTTTGCCGCTGATCCAGTAGGCCTAGAAGAAGCCTTAGGGAGAGTGAAATCATTCTGTCTAAGGCATAGCAAACAGTTTGAATGATTACTAGCGTTCAAACGCAACCAAATAATAGGACATTTGCCTGCAATTTATAGGTTCCATTTCA
Source organism: Salix arbutifolia (assembly GCA_025169955.1). Taxonomy (NCBI): domain Eukaryota; kingdom Viridiplantae; phylum Streptophyta; class Magnoliopsida; order Malpighiales; family Salicaceae; genus Salix; species Salix arbutifolia. The sequence continues at coordinate 12,916,028 of CM045912.1, read as the reverse complement.
AGGTGAAGCTGTCGTAAAGTTAGATGACCATATTCTTACAGATCCCCAGCTAAGCTTCTAGTCATGAAGACTACGTTCTAAATAAAACATAATTTATCAGTGGCCTTGTTAATGTTTTGTTTCGACAATTGTTGAAGATCATGGATTCCAAGACTGCTGAAGATTGAAGATCAAAGTATTGAGTCCTAGTTTAATTCAAGTATTAGTGTTAGTTTAGTATTGAATTAGCTGGTTTCTTTATTTTTCCTAAATAAGATCATGTTGATCATGTTTTCTACTTTAATTGCAATTTGAATTCTTAGCCATATCTAGTACAAGAAGTTGTATTCAACAATAACTCTTGTAAACATTTCAAGTTTTACTATAAATAAAGAAAAGAGATGGCAGTAACCTCACCTCGATTTTGCCCTTGATATTCAAAATCTGTTCTTCAAGTTTCTGTGCAAATCCTAGATTTTGATTTGCACAGTAACGGTTTCTTGCTTAATAAAACAGTGTTGTTGACTTTTGAATTCTGTGATTTCTACAATTGGTATCAGAGCAAATTGTTCTTTGTGGGGATTGTGTGAAACACGAGTGTTTAATTGTGAGGTCAAAAGGGAAATCAAAGCCTGACAGCTTTGAAGGGTTCTTTGGAGAGAAAAACAAAGTGTTTTTTTTTTCTTGCATCTTTTGTGTGCTGTGTGCAATGGATTCAGGTGCAAATTTTCCAGCCAAGACACCCTCATTCATAGGGTTGAATTATGGTGTGTGGGCTGTAAAGAAAGAGACTTACCTGAAGGCTTTTGATCTGTGGGAATTTGTGGAGAAGGACAAGCAGCTGACTCCTCTAAATAATAATCCAACAGTGGCTCAAATGAAGTATTTTAATGAGGAAAGAGCCAAGGGATTCAAGGCACTTACATGCATTCATAATGCAGTAAGTGAAAAGATTTTTACAAGAATCATGGCTTGTAAAACAGCCAAAGAAGCTTGGGATAAGCTAAAGGCTGAATTCCAAGGGGATGAAAAATCAAGGAAGATGCAAGTTTTGAATCTAAGAAGGCAATTTGAAGCCTTGAGGATGAGGGAGACAGACACAATTAAGGAGTTCTCTTCTCAAATCTCAAAACTTGTAAATCAAGTGAGACTTTTGGGAGAAGAATTTCCTGATTCAAGGATAGTGGAGAAGGTGCTGGTAAGCCTGCCAGAAAAGTTTGAACATAAGATATGTTCATTGGAGGATTCAAAAGATTTTTCAGAAATAAGTCTTCAAGAATTGATAAATGCCTTGCAAGCTGTTGAGGAAAGACAGGCTTATAGATATCAAGAATCAAGTGAAGAAGCACTTGTGGCAAAGGTTAAAGACAAACATCATACTAAACCTTTGTACAGAAATAATTCTGACAACAGAAGAGAAAAGGGAAGCAGCTGGAAATCAAATAATTGGCAAACATCCAACAGGAAGATGATTACCTCAGGAATGGAGAAGAGGGAAAACTTCCCTCCCTGTAAGTTTTGTCAGAAGACAACTCATTGTGACACTTGGTGCTGGCTCAAAAACATTCAATGTAGAAGGTGTAAAGAATTCGGTCACATGCAATTTTTTTGCAAGAAGACAGAAGTTGCAAAAGTAGCACATACTGCAGAGAATACTGAGGAGAAAGAAGAGCAATTATTTATGGCAACCTTAGAGCAAGCATGCAACACAACTGAGGTAAAAACTTCACTTTGGCTTATTGATAGTGGATGTACTAATCACATAACAGCAGACCTAGAGCTGTTCAGAGAACTGGATAGAGAGTACTCGTCCAAGGTTAGAATTGCCAATGGGGATTATGTGCAAGTTGAAGGAAAAGGTGCATTTGCTTTAGACACCATGGCAGGTACGAAAATTCTAAGGAATGTAATGTATGTACCTCAATTGAAGCAAAATCTTGTGAGTGTGGGACAATTACTAGAAACTGGACATTTATTATCTTTTAAGAAAGGAATATGCAACATTAAAGATGATAAGGGGGTGTTATTATTATCCACTAGAATGGTGAATAGAAGCTTCAATATTGATTGGAATAGATCATATTTGAAGGCTAACACATGCAGGGAAGATGAATCAGTTCTTTGGCACAAAAAGCTTGGGCATTTTAATTATGCAGCCTTGAGAAGAATGTCTAACTTATAGATGGCACATGGTTTGCCAACTATACAAAGTGAAGATGTATTTTGTGAAGTTTGTCAGCTAGGGAAACAATCGAAAATTGCTTTTCCTAATAGCACATTTAGATCGACATCTAAATTGCAGCTTGTGCATACTGATGTGTGTGGTCCAATGTCTAATGAATCTTTGAATGGATCAAAGTATTTTCTTTTGTTTATTGATGATTTTAGCAGGTTCTGTTGGAGTTATTTTTTGAAATCAAAAGCTGATGTGTTCTTGGAGTTTCTGAAATTTAAAGCAGCAGTTGAATTGGAAACTGAAAACAAATTTAAGAACTTGAGATCTGACAATGGAGGTGAGTATACCTCTCGGGAGTTTAAAGGATATTTGATGAAAGAAGGCATCAAACATCAACTTACAATACCCTATACACCACAGCAAAATGGGGTAAGTGAAAGGAAAAACAGAACACTTATGGAGATAGCAAGGTGTTTATTGTATGATAAGAAAATGCCCTTGAAGTTTTGGGCAGAGGCTGTCAATACTTTTTTTTTTTGGATAAGCCGAAGCTAACCACGGGTATCCAGGCCGCTGGGCCTGACTAATCCCGGGGATACACAAGGCCTCGGCAAGCATGTTTCCCACAAGTGCACCACGGTTAATTCAAGGGCTTCGCCCAAGTCCGATGGCCCCAAGAAATTGTTTGCACCTGAGCGGATTCGAACCTGAGATCTCATGGGGAGCACACCCACGAGAGGCTGTCAATACATCAGCATATATCTTGAATCGAATGGTCTCAAGAGTTTTGGGAGACAAAACTCCATATGAAATCTGGTATGGTACTAAACCCAACATTATGCATTTAAGAATATTTGGTAGTCTGTGTTATGTATTAAAACCAGAGGTGAGCAAAAAAAAGCTAGATCAAAAGGCTGATGTAGGAGTGTTTGTAGGTTATAGCTCAAAATCCAAAGCCTACAAAATCTATGATGTAAATGCTAACAAGGTTGTGATTGCTACAGATGTCAAAATGATAGAAAATGCTTCATGGAATTGGGAGAATATAGCTGTGACATATCCCAAGCAGGTTCAATACTATGAGCAAGAAAATGATGAAGACATTGATGACCAACCTGCAAGGGGTACAAGGTTTTTGGTTGAGATTTATAGCAGATGCAACATGGCTGATGCAGAACCAATTGAAGTTGAAGAAGCTTTGAAATCATAAGTTTAGGTAGTAGCAATGCACTCAGAGCTTGCAATGATTGAAAAAAACAGGACTTGGGAGCTAGTTGACAGACCTGCCAACAAGAAAATAATTGGGGTAAGAAGGATCTTTAAAACTAAATTGAATGCTGATGGGAAGATCAACAAACATAAGGCAAGATTGGTGGTTAAAGGTTATGCTCAGGAGGCTGGAGTTGATTACACCGATACTTTTGCTCCAGTTTCTAGACATGATACAATGAAGCTTTTACTTGCTCTTCAGCACAAAATGGCTGGTATGTATTTCAATTAGATGTTAAATCTGCATTTCTTAATGGTGTCTTGAATGAAAAAATTTATATTGATCAACCAGCAGGGTTTGAAAATGAGAATTCAAACCAAGTATACCTTCTGAAAAAAGCTTTATATGGGCTCAAACAAGCTCCTAGAGCTTGGTATAGCAGACTTGATGAGCATTTGGTGAGCTTGGGATTCGAAAGAAGTGCAAATGAGGTAACTTTATATGTTAAGCATGTTGATGAACATGTACTGATGGTTTCAGTATATGTGGATGATCTTCTAATCACAGGAGACAAGGAGCAGTTGATAGAAGAGTTCAAAATTAACATGAAAGAGCAATTTGAGATGAATGAGCTCGGCTTACTGTCCTATTTCTTAGGCATGGAGGTAATTCAATCAGAACAGGGATGCTTTCTCTGTCAAAAATCTTTTGTTTAAAAGATCTTGAAAAATTTTGCAATGTCAAATTGCAAACTGTTGTTTAAGGATTAAGGCAACTATGCACCTAGGGGGGGGATTAGGTGTAAATAGACTATTAATGCAATTTTAAAATTAATTACTTTAAAGTTAAACAATAACCAACAATATAATTAAGTACTTTAAAGTAAAGAGATAAGAGATAAGAGATAAGAGAGAGAGATTGCTAACTCGGTTTTTAACGTGGTTCGGCAAGCCTACATCCACAGCTCAAGTACCAACCCGTACTTGAGTATTGTATTCTCTTACTAGTCCAAGTAACAAGATTACAATTCCTGCTTGATGAATCCACACCAAGACTTTTACACCACTTGAAGATGTACCCTCTTCAAGATTTTTCCTTGGTGATGTTCCCTCACCAATATCAAGAGTTTTATACTCAACTCTCAAGAGTTTTACAAGGATTGTTTTTGTAACACAACAATACACTCTCAATAGTGTGGATATTACAAATTAAGATCTATGATCTCTTTATCTCACTTAATAGCACTTAGAATATTTGAAGGTGTTTAAGTGTAGTGAGAATGAGATTTAATACTCTTTGTGTTAGGATATGAAGATTTAAACACAAATTTGAGTATAAATGAGGATTGATGATTTGAAGGTGTTTATGCACTACTAATTGCCTCAATATCAGATATGATCAAAAATTTTCTTTTTCGATTTTGCAATTAAGAGGCCTATTTATAAGTTTCAAAGAGAAACTAGTCGTTTCTAGCCATTTTAGTGCAACTGTCATCTCAAACGGTCGACCGGTTCACAACGGATAAATCAAGCGGTCGACCGGTTCAGTTCGAAAGGCAATTTGTCTTCCAAGCGGTCGACCGGTTCACTTGGTAACCCAAGCGGTCGACCGGTTCATGCAGAAACCCTATTTTGACAAATTATCTTTTCTGAATTTCTTGAACCGATTGATTATGACTTAAACCTATAATCATCAAACCCTTTTAATGCACGCAATGTGAAGTGTGTGAGTTCATTTTAGTTTGTGCTATCAAGTTAGAAATTGAGATTTACATAAAGCACTAAAATGAAAAGCTTATTCTAAGTCTTCACTTGCTTGCATCTTGGACTTCCTGGAATGATTTCTTCGTGTAATCCATTATGCTTGTTGATTTATTCTTTGTATAATACCTGTTTATAACTTAATCTCATCCAAGCATATTATTAGTCCATTTTCTTTTTATTGTTATCATCAAAATATATAAAGCATATAAGTATGATATAATATGTCAACACAAACCAGTCCCAACTCCTATGATACTAGGACTGAAATTAGTAAAAGATGATGGAACACCAAAAACTGATGGAAAGACTTATAGAAGCTTGATTGGAAGCTTGTTATATTTAACCATCACAAGTCCAGATATAGTTTTTGCTGTTAATTATCTTTCTAGGTTCATGCAGGAACCTAGTCAAACACATTTCATGGCAGCCAAACGTGTTCTAAGGTATTTGCAGGGAACTAAGCACCTAGGCATGCACTTTATGAAATCCAAACCTGTCAGCCTTGTAGGTTACACTGACAGTGATTGGGGAGGAAGTGATGAATGCATGATGAGCACCTCAGGATATTACTTTGTCTTAGGTTCAAATGTGTTCAGCTGGCTTTCAAAGAAACAAACAATTGTTGCACATTCTACAGCAGTGGCAGAGTATGTGGCAGCTTATGTGGCAACAAAGCAATTGGTGTGGTTAAGGAGATGCTTAAGGATCTTGATTGTGTTCAAGCAACTCCTACAGACTTGCTATGTGACAATATGTCATCCATAGCCATTTCTAAAAATTCAGTGTTTCATAATAAAACCAAACACATGAAGAAAAAGTTTCATGCATTGCGGCAATTTCCGCAAGAAGGGGAATTAGAGATGAAATACTGCTCCTCTAAAGAACAATTGGTTGATTTTTTCACCAAACCTCTAGCTAAAGACAGATTCAAAGAGCTGAGAAAGAAAATAGGAATGTGCAGTCTTGGATCCAAGGAGGAGTGTTGAAGATCATGGATTCCAAGACCGCTGAAGATTGAAGATCAAAGTATTGAGTCCTAGTTTAATTCAAGTATTAATGTTAGTTTAGTATTGAATTAGCTGGTTTCTTTATTTTTCCTAAATAAGATCATGTTGATCATGTTTTCTAGTTTAATTGCAATTTGAATTCTTAGCCATATCTAGTACAAGAAGAAGTTGTATTCAACAATAACTCTTGTAAACCTTTCAAGTTTTACTATAAATAAAGAAAAGAGATGGCAGTAACCTCACCTCGATTCTGCCCTTGATATTCAAAATCTGTTCTTCAAGTTTCTGTGCAAATCCCAGATTTTGATTTGCACAGTAACGGTTTCTTGCTTAATAAAACAGTGTTGTTGACTTTTGTTGACTTTTGAATTTTGTGATTTCTACAACAATAAGGAGGTTTGTAACAAAATCTCATTCCATGTCAGTAATTGTGAATGATCATTCACTCTGAGAAAATTCCAAGGAAGAAGAACAATTCTAATTTTATGAGATGATTAAAAAACCAAACCATTCTGTGCATTCTCTAGATACTTGAAGGCTTTCAATGGCCGTTCTTGTGGGAAAGCACAATGATCTTGTGGGAATGTTAGGCATTCATCGTGAAAAACGGCATTGAAATAGTCCACATTTTGTTCTTAGCCCCATAAAAAAATAGCATGCATATTATAGCGCCAAACTTGACATAAAAATAGGCGATTGAATAAAAAAAATAACTGAGAAAAAAATTTATTAGAATTTTTTTAAAAAAATTTGGTCTGGTTTGGTTTTTTGGTAAACTGAAACTAAACCTAAATCAGTTCAAATTAAAAAAATATGTTATAATTTTTTTATTCTTTCAATTCAGTTCAAAAATTTTGTTTGTTTTCATTTTTGGTTAAATAGAAGAAGGGAAAACTTTGTTAAAGTAAAAAAAAAAGTCTAAAAAAACCAAAATTATTTTTTGATATTTTTAGTTCAAAAAGTTAATCGAACCAAAACCGACCGGTTTAAACAGGGCCTGGTTCAATTATGGTTTTTTATTTGATTTTTTTTTTGGTTTGGTTGTTTTTTTTATAAAAACCGAACCAAACCAAAAATATTCACCCCTAATAGATATCAAGTTCAAATTTAAATTTGACACATATTTATATTTTATTTATTATCTATAAAATATGATAACTATATAAATTTTATCTATATTAGCATCTAGCATGTTCAGGTTAAATTGTCATCAATGCTAATGAATGTATAAAATTTTCGACAACAAAGTAAAACAATGAAGAATATTTTTATTATATAAAATATGAAATCTTATAATTATTTTGATACCTCATAAAAGAAGATCACAATTTGAATCAATAAAAAAAGATCGAAAGTCAAATTAAAGTTGATTATTATGTCATCCACCGTTTGATTAATGATGCCTAACAAAATTATTAAACTCTGGTACATATTTTGGTCCCTTTTTAGATGGTGTTTGACACTGCTAAATTTTAAAAAAATTATTTTTTATTTTAAATTAAATGTCTGTGGTGCTTTTAGATCTTTTTCATGTGTTGATGTCAAAAATATTTTTTTTAAATATTATTTTTATGTATTTCTAAACAAAAAATATTTTTAAAAGCAATCTCAACCACACTCTCAAACAGACAGTTAGTGTTCCACTTCATTACAGGTGTTAAAAAAACCGACAAAGTAATTAAATTGAAAACAAAATGAAGAAATCAATTTAAAAACCATAAAAAGGTTCAATTTAATTGTAATTTATCAACTCCCACCTTTTCCTCTCATCTCTTTATTATTATTTTTATTAATATGGATGTTCGGACCAACTTGTGCATATAACTAATCATATCAATCCTAAAATTAATAATCATATAAATTTTTAATGATTATTATATTAATAATCACGTGACTCTATTTTGATCCATGCAAGAGTAAACCCATTCCCAACATCTCTAGTGTTGACGTGACTATATTTGACTTAGGGTGTGTTTGGTATTGTGATTGTTTTTGTGGTTGAGATTTTAAAAAAATATTTCATGAAAATTACTTTTAGCTGCGGTTCATAACGGTCGATGCTGATGGGTAGAGGAGACTGAGGTGGTTCTTCCTGTAGTGGTAGCATCGAAAATGGTGGCCGAGAGGAGTGTCGAAAGCTTGCTGCTGCCGCCACTGCTTCTACGCCGGGGCTTGCTTCTGTCGCTGGAGGTAACGACAGAGCTTCTAGCGTGGATGAGAAGCTACCAGAGCTAAGGGGGATGATGGTGGTGCTCTCCAGGAGCTGCCCCCGACTGTGGAGAGAGAGTTATCGTTGTGGAGAGAGAAAGATAGCCGGTGGTGTGCCTGCGATGTTCTCTGGGAGCTGCTTCCATGCTATTATACGATCGTGGTTTAGTCGTGGTCGTGGTTCTGGGTAGAAATGAAACGCAGACAAAAGCATCATAATTCTGCTTCTTCTAAATCGTGGTTTTGAATGATCTTTTGGTGAGTCCCATCACAATTTAATCTGTTTTTTATCATTGCCAAACACCTATGAAATTGATTTTGCTTGAAACGCCATTTGGATCGCAATACCAAACGGCCACTTAAGCTCGAGCTCGTCTGTTTATTCCAATTTTGATGCAACACCGTAACCTACACATTCATTCCTTAAGCAAGAAAAATAAGAACTTTGCACGCAACATCATTTTGGACCTACCATTTATAGTGGCAATGCTTGCATAGCTGAATTTTAATAACTGTTTGATAGTTTGATTGAAGTTGATTTTAAAAGTATTTTTTATTTAAAAATATATTAAAATGATAATTTAAAAAAAAATTATTTTTGATATCATTACATGAAAATATTATAAAAACATAAAAAAAATCTAATTTAAAAATAATAAATTTGTTTTTTAATTTTTTCAAAAATGATTTTACAAACCATGATAGCAGTCCAAGAAAAGATTCCGAACGAGACAAAACAAAAGCTGAGCCATGATTCTCTGTTTGACACCTTGTACACTCTCCGAATATTACAGGACAAACTGCAAAAATTAAAAATGGTTTCTACCCACCGCCTACCACAACACCCTTATTTTAGACTAACCACCACTGCAGCATTCACAATAAACATGGTTCACATCGTCTCTCAGTGACTATCTCTTCAAACAGCTTTTGTTGACACTTGTTTTTCACTGCCTTCTTTGCTTCTTCACGGCACATCAGTCTGGTAACTTCCTTTAATTCCTTCCATTTTTCATTTCTTGTATTCATAATTCTGGCCTTCAATTTGGTGTTTTACGATGAATTCTTGAGCTAGCTTATTCGGTGTTTTCTTGATTGTTTTGAAGGTGCGATGGCTTCCTCGGAGGGTGAAAATGGAAGTGAGTTCAAGGTTCGCGTGTTTTCATCATCCTCAGAGGTTGAAAACTCTACACCCCATATTTAATTTTACATACACTTTTGATCGTAATTTTATGTTGGGGTATGTTTGTTTCTAGCCTGGTGTTTTTTTGTTGATCTTAACAATTAGCAATGGATTTTTTTCCTTCTGTTTGAATGATTTTTCATGGAGTATCGCATAGACACCTTCGTTTTAGTTTTCTTTTTGAAAAAGGGATGAAGTAGCATAAATGCATGTCCACTGAGAGCAAAAACATTTCTTTGTTCCATGTTTAGATGATTATGGAGTATTAATTATTTATAATGCTTTGGTGTTCCTTTGATCTAGAAATAAAAAAAAAAATTAAAAGAGAAAAAAATCCAGGATCTAAATATGGCATTCGTTGATTTTTGCGTGAACTCTCAAACTGGTCTAGTGTGTAAGACAGTATTGCTCCAGAGTAAAAAATTCAGCCCCATCAAAATATGTGCTCACGGATCTTGTTTTATTAGCTATTGCACGTGTTTAGAAGGGAAAAACAAGAGTGAAGGTAACTTGTCATTTACCTACGGATTATACAGAGTTCCAAATGCAATCCAAAAGCTCCTTAATTAGCATCTGGGTTCATGTAGCTTTCATGCTCCTAGCTTGTCCCTGAGTTCTTATCTTCCCAAATTGCAGAACAAAAGAGTGGATAATCTGTACTCTGTCTGACCTTTTCCCTGTGAAAGATCCATTTCATGGGGAAAAAGTATATGTTCAAGTCCTCTTATCAAGTGATCATAGTGCTTTAAATAGTGTCTTCTATTTATTACCATTTCACTCAACTCACCTTAATTTTCATTTTAATTATTGTATCGATCAGTTGCTTGAAAGCCTGCATGAGAAGTGGGGTTCAGTGAAAAAGCAGCCATACCCAGCAATGTATTCCAGTGTATATGGCGGAATTATTCTTGATCCAGCCATGATGGTAATACCCATGGATGATCACATGGTTCACAGAGGGCATGGTGTGTTTGATACGGCTATCATTCTTGATGGGTATGCATAATTCCTTCGTATTCTTTACACTGCACTCTGCAATAACATGCAATTCTAGATGTCCGAGAATAATATAAATCATATTCTGGGCCTCATCTAATAGCTTAAGTTTTTAGATGAAATGGTTCTGGTTTTTTAACATGGTATCAGAGCCTTGATCTAATAGTCACGAGTTTGAATCTCATCACTCTTATTCTATTTGATTAAAAAAATCAAGCACAAAGTAGTGTTGGTCTAGACAAGTATTAAGCCTAGAAAGCTTTCAATTGAGGGAGTGTGTTAGAGAATAATATAAACCATATTCTGGGACACTATGAATATTCTATCTTATGCATCCTAGTTAATAATTTGTTTAATGCAGACATCTGTATCAGCTGGATGATCATTTAGACCGCTTTTTAAGATCAGCATCAAAAGCAAGGATAGCCTCTCCCTTCCCTTGTTCATCTCTTCGAAGCATTCTTATTCAAATGGCAATGGCATCTAAATGCAAGAAAGGAACTTTGAGATATTGGCTAAGTGCAGGTCCTGGAAACTTCTTGCTCTCCCCTGCAGGATGTCCGGCATCGGCATTCTATGCTGTAGTCATCGACGAGGACTTCTCTCAGCGCAGAGAAGGGGTTAAGGTGATAACATCCACAATCCCAATGAAGTCAGCTTTGTTCGCAACAATGAAGAATGTGAACTACCTCCCAAATGTTCTATCAGTAATGGAAGCTGAAGATCAGGGAGCATTTGCCTCCATTTGGATTGACGAGAAAGGCTATGTTGCAGAGGGTCCAAATGTGAATGTGGCTTTCATAAGCCAAGATAAGGAGCTTATCCTGCCCCATTTTGACAATATCCTTAGCGGGTGCACTGCATTGAGGCTTCTTCAGCTAGCTCCTAAATTGATAGAGCAAGGGCGATTAAAAATTGTAAAAACTAGAAATCTTACTCTGATGGAAGCCAAAGGAGCTGCTGAAATGATGTGTGTAGGAAGCACACTTCCTATATTGCCAATTGTCATGTGGGATGAGCAACCTATAGGAGACGGTAACACAGCTTACCTCTCAACTTCTCTTTTGGTTGATGGATACCAACTTTTACTTTGGATGCTCTTTATTCAAAACATAAGTTTATAGAAACCCTAGATAAACTATTACAACATTCTTACAAAAAATTTTATTTCCTTGTGGGAACAGGGAAGGTGGGAGAGCTGACAATGGCACTCTCTGATCTTCTTTGGGATGACATGGTTGTTGGCCCTGGTAACCTGAGGATTCCTCTACCTTACGAGGAGTGATCGAACCCGATACAGATTAATCGACGAGGCCAGATTTCAGATTTTTGGCTCTCATCATTGCTTAATTATAGGCGCATGGCTCAGATATCGCTTGCTTTGTTTAATCATGGTTCATGTTATGTTGAATAAGATTTTAAAGTTTGCCTCGATTTTGTTTTGTTTTTACTCCAAAATCTAAAATAAATAAATCAATTTGGGCCATGTATATAATGAACATGTTCATACAATTAATATTCTCTAATATGCTTATATTTCGGATCCTATTGTTGAATGGAATGCAGTTGAGTTCTCTTCATAGAGACAGTGCCACAGTGCTTTTTAGGCTAAAGTTTTATTAACCAGCAGTGGTTAATAAAATTTTAATACCATGTAAAAAAAATATTTAATCTAAAAATTTAAATTGCATATAATATATAATTTATATTATTTTAGAACAATTAACTCATAAGATTTGCCAAAGAAACTAAAGAGATTGGTGTATTGAATGATTTGTCAAAATATATCATTTTATTGATTTCTTATAATATGTTGTAATGTTCATTATAAATTAATTATTTCAAATTGCTTTCTTCGTTTAATCAGGATTCATTTCTTGTTAACCCCTCTTGATCACGCAACCAATCCCAGCCCACTCACATCGTGTTATATGTAAAATTGCAGTGAGCAGTTTTCAGGACGAGGTATCGAACAGAACTCCAACCTCTTCGGATTCTACATTCAATTACCCTTCTTGCAGAAGTTAACATTACTTTTACTATGATTAGACATCGTAGTTACAGGTTTCTGAGAAAGATTGGAGTATATATATATATATATATCAAATTGATGCCACTAACGAATGGTTTCTTAATTAATTCATCATCAGTATGACATTTTGAAATGCATGAACTTGTTGACATTTTATAGAAAAAAACCATTAATTCATGATTTGCATATACACCACCAAGTACATTTTTTCAATGGAAATTATTATTTGTCTCTTACCATATCTGCAAAAATTTCTAAGTTGCATCCTTGGTGTTCCTGTCCTTCGTTTGCATCTAGACGACTGCCTTCCGGTTTTATTATGTTTGAACTTGGCTTTAACATCCATGCTACTGGTTCTTGATCTTCCTTTCCCATCCCAGCCCAGTGGTGGTCTATATTATCTCTCTGATCTGATCCAGTTGCTGTATGTCTTCTCTTCTGTAGATCTTGCTTTCTATTCCATGTGATTTCTCTGAACCTGGTTGTTTAATCTTCCTTTTTAGCTTATAAAAAAAGCCCCACCAACAATCTCTGCAGATGATACCAGGAGTTATTTGTCGTTGCAGAACAGCTCCCAGCTCTTCTCTACTTCTCACAAGATTGAAAACAAATTTCCCTATCCCACCCAACCCATAAGATGATATCTTGCCAATCATGAATCGACAACCATCCATGGCTTCCTCTCCTCTCTTAAAAAACCCAATCTTGAATCGACAAGCAAGTGCTCTCTGTATGAGAATAGGAGAGCTCAGAAGGGGGTCAAGCTTGGCAGAGATTTTGCAAGAGATGTTAATATATCAAGAGTGCAAGTGGGGAATCTCGCTTGCTTTGAAAATATGCCATTTTCACAGCATTCAAAAAGCATCTCTCTAGCTCTGCAATTATCGTGCATCTGTAGGGCTCGCATTTATTTCTAGTCACCATCCATGTGAGTCTTCACTGTGAAATGCACAATATTTGGAGGCCACTGATTGTCACTACCCCAACGACAACTTCATCTTCTTGTCATGGCAGGGCTGTTATTTACAGACTACTGGACAATTAACTTTGAACTCTTTACTGCCATTCCTGTCAGCTTTCTTATCTCCGTGCGTGAACAAGAAAATAAATGGACATAACTAGAAATAAAAATCGTGGCCATATATAGAAGCCTTGTGTTGAAACTATATGTACTAATGACTACTTATACTTAAAAGTTGTTTTTAAAAATATTTTTTATTTATAAATATATTAAAATAAATTTTTTTAAAAAAATTATTTTTGACATCAGCACATAAAAATAATTTAAAAACACTAAAAAGTAATTTAAAATAAAAAATAAAAATAAAAAGAATTACCTTTTTTTCCAGAAATGTTATCAAGTTGGTAATAGTCTTCAATCCTTATGGCTTATGAATTTGATGTTGGATCATTAATCCAACATTGGGCTTATATGAGAATAATTATGTGTTTGTGGACTGTCAAATAAGGTGAAGCCTAATTAAAAATTATCTGCTAAGTATTTTTTAGGCAATTGGGTTTTGGTGTATCTAATAGGGTGTGGACTTTTAATGTGTAGAGATTACGGGGTTATTCCTATTTTAGTGATGGGCTAAAATAGGAATACCAAAGGGTGGGAATGCCAGAAGGCATGAATACCAAAAGGCACTTGGTTGCCTATATATATGGTCATGGTCCCCAGATTACACGTTCAACATTCTCATACTGACATCCCATTATCAGAGAGAAAATAAGGTTAAGGTAAAGAGAGAATCAAAGGGCTCTCTAAGGTGAACGTGTTAATCTGGAAGGTCATCCGTACGACTTTAGATAGCGACTTCCGGATATGGATTCAGGTACGCTTCCGCTTTATGGTTTATGCAATTTATGCGTTCTTGATAATTCGACATGAACATCAATTTCTATATGCTATGAAATGCTAGATCTAACAAGTGGTATCAGAGCCACTTTATGTTGAATTATTGAGAGAATATGCAGTTGTTAAAGTTAATCAAAATATGCAATATGTATGTATATATTAGATTGGCAGCCCGTAGGCTGCCAGTCTATTGTCTTTACCAGCGCTGCCATGGCAGCGCTGGTGCAAGAAAGACTTCAACTGGCAGCCCGTTGGCTGCCAGTGAAGCAAAGATTTAACCAGCGCTGGCCTTGCCAGCGCTGGTGAATGAATTAAACTGGCAGCCCGAAGGCTGCCAGTGATGAGGAGACTGGCTTAAGAATTCAAACTGGCAGCCCGTAGGCTGCCAGTGTATGGAAGTCTTAGGGACCAACGCTGGTGATCATGAAACTGGCAGCCCGTAGGCTGCCAGTGCAATATATACATATATGGCTGGTGAAGGCTTTAAACTGGCAGCCTGAAGATGAAGTAAAATTAAACTGGCAGCCTACGGGGCTGCCAGTGTTAGGAAACCAGTGTTGGCCTGGCTAAGCCAACACTGGTGAAGCAACTCACCTGCCGGTGTAAGAAAATCCCAGTGGCTAGCACTGGTGATAAAAAAAAGAAAAAAAGAAGAAGAAGGTTACAACAGATACATAATTAAGGGGGCTGCATCTGCAATAAATATTTACCCAGGAGTTACGACCCTTGGGAGTACCTCTTCAGTCCCAAACGGGTCTATGGTAGTCATAATAATTATTGCACCTGTTACAACTGCAATAATAATAATAATAATAATAATAATAATAATTATTATTATTATTAATTTTTGGGTTGTGGGCTGCAATTAGAAGATGTGGGCTTTAAGTCCACATAATTTATGTTGTATTATGGGCTTTAACTTGTAGAAAATTTTAACCCATAATAAAATATGGATTCAGCAAGCTGGTTTAGGATCCGAGTTGGCTCAACCCGGTCCAGCCGCAAGGTCAAAGTCAACAGTTGACTTTGTAAAAAAAAAATCGGTGCAAATTTATTTTTCAAATATTGGTATATTGATATATATTTTGCAATAAGTTAATTAAAATAATATGTCACCAAAGTGACCTCTTTTGTGAAGATTAATTTCATTTTGAAATATAAAAGGTTATGTGTATGCGATTTATGTTCTTATTGATCGGCCCAAAGGAAGGTCAATATTTAAAGTAAATGCATGTGCACATGTAGTAATCAACATGTAATGATTATTTGGTTTTACATGTGACTAATTAATTGACCCAAAGGCCAATTTATTTTTCGACATGTTCTTATTATTAATGTTTGATTACTACATTAAGATATCACTTACAAATTAATATTTTATCCAAAGATAAAATATTAATGGAGTGCCCGATATCTTAAGATGGGGTTTACCTTTATTTGAATTAATTTTTGCTCTTAAGATAAGTTTTGTTTGTGAGCTTGTTTCAATTGTTGTTGTTCTCTTTTCAGCGATTAATCCTGCTAATATAACTGCCAGTATCAACTCAATTCCTATGCTTAATGGCTCTAACTTCAAATCTTGGAAAGACAATCTTTTGATTGTTCTTGGAGTTATGGATCTTGACCTTGCGTTAAGGACTGATTCTCCCCCACCTCTTAAGGATGAAAGTACCTCTGATGAAAAGAGGGATATGGAAAGGTGGGAGAAATCAAATCGCATGTGTATGATGATCATGAAGAGAGCTATTCCAGAAGCATTCAGGGGCACAATGTCTGATCAAATCACTACAGCTAAGGAATTCCTTGCCAATATTGAAAAGAGATTTGTCAAGAATGAAAAGGATGAAATCGGTACACTCTTGACAAGTCTCATTTCAATGAAGTATAAAGGCAAAGGCAATGTAAGGGAGTACATTTTGGAGATGTCTCATCTTGCATCAAAGCTCAAAGCACTTCAGCTTGAACTCTCAGAGGACTTGCTAGTGCATCTGGTTTTAATATCCCTTCCTGCACAATTTAACCAGTTTAAGGTGAGCTATAATTGTCAGAAAGAGACTTGGTCTCTGAATGAGCTCATCTCACACTGTGTTCAGGAAGAGGAAAGGCTTAAGCAAGATAGGACAGAGAGTGCTCACTTAGCCTCTGCCTTTAAAGACAAGGGAAGGAAAAGAAAGAACACTAAGGAAGCTGCAAGTACAGTACCTCAAAAGAAACAATTAACGAAATCACATGATTCCGTTGGTAGTAGTTGTTTCTTTTGTGGTGCTGAAGGGCATAAAAAGAAGCAATGCACCAACTATCACGCTTGGCGTGCTAAGAAAGGTATGCTTCTTGCTTTGGTTTGTTCTGAAGTTAATTTAACTTCGGTACCTAGACACACGTGGTGGTTAGATTCTGGTGCAACAACTCACATCAGTGTGTCTATGCAGGGTTGCCTGAGTTGCCGAAAGCCAAATAATGTTGAAAGATACATCTATGTAGGCGATAGCAAGACGGTTGAAGTTGAGGCAATTGGAAAATTTAGATTATTGTTAAAGACCGGATTTTATTTGGATCTTAACGAAACTTTTATTGTACCGTCTTTTAGACGGAATTTGATTTCTATTTCTGCTTTGGACAAATCTGGTTATTCTTGTTCATTCGGAAATGGAAAATTTAGTTTGTTTTATGATTCCAAATTATCTGGTTCCGGTTCTTTATCTGGTTATGATAATCTATATTTGATTGATACAATTGTTTCATTTAATGAATCCCTGCAATTAAGTACACGAGGTACCAAGAGAAAATTAACTTCCGAGAATTCAGGTATATTATGGCACAAACGATTAGGTCATATCTCTAAAAAGAGAATAGAGAGACTTGTGTCAGATAAAATTCTCGATCCCTTAGATTTTACAAATTTTGACATTTGTGTTAATTATATTAAGGGAAAACAAACCAATACAAGGAGATTTGTAGCCAACAAGACTATGGACATCTTAGAACTAATACATACGGATATTTGTGGGCCATTTCCTACGGTCGCTTGGAATGGTCAACAATATTTCATAACGTTCATAGATGATTTTTCCAGATATGGCTATGTATATCTCATAAGTGAAAAATCACAGTCACTGGATGTGTTCAAAAGTTATAAAGCTGAAGTTGAAAATCAACTCAGTAACAGGATTAAAAGCGTCAGATCTGACCGTGGTGGTGAGTATTATGGTAGATATGACGGTTCAGAAGAACAACATCCAGGACCATTTGCTAAATTTCTAGATGAATACGGTATCGTCCCACAGTACACTATGCCGGGTTCACCCACTATGAATGGTGTTGCTGAAAGACGAAACAAAACGCTTAAGGACATGGTAAAGAGTATGATTAGTCATTCTACCTTACCAGAATCACTCTGGGGAGAAGCACTTAAGACTGCAGCATATATCCTTAATCGAGTACCCACTAAAGCCACTACCAAAACCCCTTATGAACTTTGGACAGGTAAGAAACCTAGTCTAAAACACTTACATGTTTGGGGATGTCCAGCTGAG
The DNA here is from genome assembly GCA_025169955.1 of Salix arbutifolia. Classification (NCBI taxonomy): domain Eukaryota; kingdom Viridiplantae; phylum Streptophyta; class Magnoliopsida; order Malpighiales; family Salicaceae; genus Salix; species Salix arbutifolia. The sequence goes on along the minus strand of CM045912.1, from coordinate 12,898,083 downwards.
GCAAGGCCTTATAGGCCTAATGAAAAGAAACTGGACTCTAGGACGGTAAGTTGCTATTTTATTGGATACTCGGAAAGATCCAGGGGGTATAAATTTTATGATCCCACAACTAGGTCGATTTTCGAGACGGGAAATGCCCGATTCTTTGAGGATGTCGAGTTTGCGGGAGGTGATAAAGATAAAGACTTTGTCTTTGAAGAGGAATATATTGATATTCCCACAGGTGTCATTAGCATTGGTCAAGATTCTAATTTTGACCATGTTGAAGACATAACAAATCAAGACAATGTCGAAGCACCTTCTATTAAAGAAAATGTTCCAGAAGAACAACCTCGAGCACCTCTAGAATCTATGCCATTAAGAAGATCCACTAGAGAGAAGAGAAGTACAATATCAGACGATTATATTGTATTTCTCCAAGAACATGAGGTAGATATTGGAGTGATGGAAGATGATCCTATCAACTTCCATCAAGCCATTGAATGTTCTAACTCTCAAAAGTGGATTTATGCTATGAATGAGGAGATTAAGTCAATGAAAGACAACAACGTGTGGGATCTTGTCCCATTACCTGAAGGTGTGAAACCTATTGGTTGTAAATAGATATTTAAGACCAAAAGGGATTCGAAAGGTGATGTGGAGAAGTACAAGGCACGTCTTGTTGCAAAGGGCTTTACACAGAAAGAAGGTATCGATTATAAAAAGACTTTCTCTCCGGTATCTTCAAAAGACTTTCAGAATTATAATGGCATTGGTGGCACATTTCAATCTTAAGTTACATCAGATGGATGTAAAGACAGCGTTTCTCAATGGTAACATTGATGAGACAATCTATATGTTGCAACCAGAAAACTTTGTGTCTGGAGACCCAAAGAATATGGTTTGCAAACTTAAGAAATCCATCTATGGACTCAAACAAGCATCTCGACAATGGTATTTCAAGTTTCATCAAGTGATCATCTCGTTTGGTTTTGAGATGAATTTGGTCGATGATTGTATATACCATAAGTTCTGTGGGAGTAAATATATTTTCCTGGTTTTGTATGTCAATGACATCTTGCTTGCCAGCAGCGATATGGGCTTATTGCACGAAACCAAGAAATTTCTAGCTAAGAATTTTGAGATGAAAGATCTTGGTGAAGCCTCTTTTGTATTAGGTATCCAGATACATCGAGATCGCTCTCGAGGTATTCTTGGATTATCACAAAAGAGCTATATCGAAAAGGTTCTTAAGAGATATGGCATGCAAGACTGTAAACCAGGAGATACCCCTGTGGCTAAGGGAGACAAATTTAGTCTCAATCAGTGCCCTAAGAATGATTTTGAGAAAAGAGAAATACAGAAGATTCCTTATGCTCAGTAGTAGGGAGTCTAATGTATGCTCAAGTTTGTACGCGTCCGGATATTGCGTACATTACTGGGATACTGGGCAGATATTTAAGCAATCCAGGAATAGACCATTGGAAAGCAGCTAAACGGGTCTTACGGTACTTACAGAGAACAAAAGACTACATGCTCACATATCGGAGTTTGGCTAATCTGGAGATCATTGGGTATAGCGACTCCGATTTTGCTGGATGCCAAGATAGCATGAAATCTACATCAAGCTATATTTACATGCTAGCTGGAGGTGCTGTCTCCTGGAAGAGTGTTAAACAGTCACTTATAGCCTCTTCCACGATGACAGCTGAATTCATAGCATGTTATGAGGCATCAAATCATGGAGTATGGCTGCGGAATTTTGTCACGGGGCTGCGTATAGTGGATGATATTGAAAGACCACTAAAATTATTTTGTGACAATAAGTCGGCAGTTTTATATTCCAATAACAATAGGAGCTCGTCGAAGTCGAAACACATCGATATCAAGTTCCTAGTTGTTAAAGAAAGAGTTCAGAGTGGACAGTTGTCTATAGAGCATATCGGTACAAACTCCATGGTTGCTGATCCGCTTACTAAGGGATTGCCACCCAAAATGTTTCATGAGCATACTGCTCGTATGGGTGTTTTGGCAATTGATAGTATTCAGTTTTAAAGGGAGTTTGTAATTTCATATGCTTTTATAATATAGACAATTTTTCAGTTTATGGATATTTATGAGGTTATTTTCTGCAGAAATAAAGTCTTTGGTTTAATTTACACTCTGATTTTAGTAAGGTTTGATCTCACTAAGGTTTAAGGGTGGACCAGTTGGAAATAGGCATGTTAAGATCATATTGCATGAAATTTCCATGCTACACATCCACATTATGATCCATGTCATTTAGTTGTATTGACATATATGACCTTTGATAGGTTGAGTTACGATAATTGTAACGAAGACCGCTTAGATCCTATGCTGGTATGATTATTGGACCGGATTGGTTATATATACATTTGTTAATGACAGCAAAGATTGAGCTCATTTTGGTTATTTTGCAAAACATAATTATAAGGTTATACATATAGCCCAAGTGGGAGATTGTTGGATCATTAATCCAACATTGGGCTTATATGAGAATAATTATGTGTTTATGGACTGTCAAATAAGGTGAAGCCTAATTAAAAATGATCTGCTAAGTATTTTTTAGGCAATTGGGTTTTGGTGTATCTAATAGGGTGTGGACCTTTAATGTGTAGAGATTACAGGGTTATTCCTATTTTAGTGATGGGCTAAAATAGGAATACCAAAGGGTGGGAATGCCAGAAGGCATGAATACCAAAGGGTGGGAATGCCAAAAGGCATGAATACCAAAAGGCACTTGGTTGCCTATATATATGGTCATAGTCCCCAGATTACACGTTCAACATTCTCATACTGACATCCCATTATCAGAGACAAAATAAGGTTAAGGAAAAGAGAGAATCAAAGGGCTCTCTAAGGTGAACGTGTTAATCTGGAAGGCCATCCGTACGACTCTAGATAACGACTTTCGGATATGGATTCAGGTACGCTTCTGCTTTATGGTTTATGCAATTTATGCGTTCTTGATAATTCGACATGAACATCAATTTCTATATGCTATGAAATGCTAGATCTAACATTTGATCTCTGGTGGCTTCCAACTTGGCATATGACTTGTTATTAATCCTTGTTAAAGTTGGTGAATGTAGAATTTGTCGTTGGTTGGTTATAGCTTCTATAAATATAGGAGTTTGATATTGTTTTAGGTGTGTAGGGATTAAAAAAACTTGCTCAGTTGCAGCTTATGTTTTAAACAAATAAGTGGTTTTTGAATCAATAAAATAAGTTCTTGTGATTCGGGATATTTAATTCTGTTGCATTTGGTGATGGAGCTTCGATATTGGTGTAGAAACAATTTTGAGTACATCAAAATTAAAATTAAGCAATTACACGGGCATAAATTTTTGATTTTATTGAAATATATGACTAGGTATAATTTTTATTTTAAGTATTTTATAAAATAATAAATAATTCTTTGATTTAAAAAAAAATTTAATTTATGGCGACTTGACTTATTTATGAAACCAAACCAATATTTATGCTCTGCAAGAACACGGATATAAATGTTTATTGTGAAGCAAGATTTGGTGATTTGATATTTTAAATAATATTTTTGATATATATTCAAAGTATGGTTAAGGAACTGTCGTCAAGCGGCATGACATGGTAATAAATGGATTGAGATCTGCATTGCAAGTCTTGGGTTTGAGTCAGGACGTGCTCACCCTGTAAGGGTCCGGGACGGATGCAATTTTACTCATTTAACCCGGGCCCGCAAAAAATACCTAAAAAAAAGGTGGAGTTTCCTCGAATCCAATAATTTTTTTTTTTGTTCAAGAACTTTTATAAAATATTTATTCTTGGTTCAATTGAGACTCCTTTATTTGATGAGTTTGTATTGAAGATTTCTATACCCAAGAAGAATTTTCTCTTCTTTTAGGGTGATTCTTTTTATTTATAGAGATATATAGGGGCATTCATGTCTTTTCCCAATACCATATGACATCACTTTTTTGGGATATTATTCAATAATTTTGATCATATGTATAACTTCAGAGTTTACCAACGAATTTAAAATGCTAAGGGGAAGTAAACAGAGAGCAGAAAAGAACACCTGAAAGGAAGCACATAAACTGAATTGCGAAGAAATCCAATGACGAGGACAAAAAAAGAAGTAATGGGTGAGTTCCCTCGATATTTAACATCCTTGACCCTTTGACAAAGATGAATGTGAAGGATCTGAACCACAAAGATTTTTTTTATAAAGGCATTGCGCGTCGATTTCATGACAGTAAGACCTCAAAAGTGCCAGCCTCATCTTGCGCAGGCTTTTCACCCGACAAAGGCATGAAAATTGCAGCAACAAATATTTCCAATCGCAACAGGGTGGATTTGTAGTCACACGAAGACAAAAACCCATTAATTAAATGTAAGGATGCATTAATTAGACACAAATGTTGATTTGTGGTTTGGTAGCTTTGTACACCAGTTACATGAACAGTGACTGACGATGACAGGGGGTTTGGGCATCCTTAGACACTGTTCATGCTAATTAATTAGCATGATCAGTAGTAAAGGAATTCCTTGAGTGGACACTGTTGAGCAGCATTCAACAACAAAAGAATGCATCTAGTTGATAGTGTTGATCAACAATGAGAGATGGTATTTGCATCGTGATAGTGTATACTCAACATTTCTCAACCAGGTTTGGTTTAAATATATTTTAGTTAGTCACCAAAAATATCCATGTGTTGGGCAGCCTTCAAGTTCTATCCATGCTAATTAATTAGCATGAACAGTAACAACTGATGATCTGTCGCTCGAGCATTCTGCAAAATGGTAATATGAACAACTGCAAAGGATGACCAGCGGTTTGGGTTGCGCCCAACACTATTTGTCTCAAAAAAATATTTGTGCATTGAGCAGGCTTTAAGTTCCGTTCATGCTAATTAATTGACATGAACAGTGGAGAGATGTTGATCTATCATTCAGGCAGCAGACGATTATCATCGGTTTGGGCAACGGTGGGAACTATTCATGTTGATAATGATGTGAGGTATGGGGAGCTTTGACAACTATTCATGATAATTAATTAGCATGAGCAATTGCATAAAAAGGGGAATGAGGTTGTGAATTGCACTGTTCCAATCCACAATGACTTCAGTGTGGGTGAACAGTGTTGTCATGAGCTCATTTAGCTAGTTGCAAAAAAAGGCGAATGAGGCCGTGAATTGCACTATTCAAATCCACATTGACTTCAGTGTGGGTGAACAGTGCTTTCATGAGCTCATTTAGCTTTTTGTATAATATATCCATCAAATAAGACATATAAAAAAAGAATTAAGTACATAATTTCCTAATTATCTTGATTTGTTCAACTCCTTGTTTTTTCTTTTATCAATTATGTAAAAATTAGGAATATTTATGTTAATTATTTTCTTAACACGATTAAAAGGTATAGTTAATACATTATTTTAATTATTTGATAACACAATTGTGTTTTTTTTTCATTTTTATTGAGTTTTTATTGAATTTTGGGTTGACTATGAGTAAATTGTTTTTTTTATCATTTGTATTTCTCATCATATAATAAAATATTCTTAGATCTCTAACGCATGGTTGTTAAAGTTGCGAGTTGACTCGCAAAATCGTATGATTTTGCGAGTCAACTCAACAAAACTTGTCAAATCGGGTTGAAAACTCGGTTTCCATTAAAATCGGAAAAAAAACATCAAACTCGGTCTGGATCCTAAAATCAGACCGGATCGGTTTGATTTTACGATCCCAGATTTTCTATCTGCAAAGTCGCCCCCTAGGCTTTTTTTCCTTCTATTCTGCAAAGCTAGGCATAGCCTAGCCCCCCTCCCCTCTCTCTCTCTCAATAGAAAAAACAAATTAAGAAAATCAGCGTGTACTGATTTTCTTAATTCTCTCTCTCTCAATAAAAAAACAAATTAAAAAAACCATTACACAGACTATTTATTAGAAGAAAAAAAATTCTTGATTATCATGTATTAATTTAAATATTAACATTAAAGTTTATACTTGAAATTTTTGAAAAAAGTAAATTATTTATTTTTATTTTTTTACTTTAAATTAAATTGTTTTGATGTTTTTAGATTATTTTCATGTGTTCATGTTGAAATAATTTGTTGGAGCTAGAGCTAGTACTAGCAATATCGGTGTTGATACCAATAGTAGTACTAATAATCCTTTTAATAGCAATGCTTTTGATGAATGTATTAGAAATAGAGAGGAAAATAACGGTAATAAAGTTGATTTTAGTTTACATAGCATATCAGCAGAATATTTGTTTTAAATTTGTTAGTTTTTACCTGATGAAATTCTATGGACATAATTATTTGTAATGTATTTTTAAGTTATTTTAAATCATGTATAAACCTTAACTAATTAAGTTTTATGGTTATAATTATGTTGTATTATATTCAAAAATATTTTACTTACGATTTTATGATTTTTATACCTACACGATTTTAGCTGTGATTTTATGATTTTTATATGCAAAAATTTCATGTATTATTTTATAATTTTACAATTCAATCTTACAATCTGTATTTTAGGATCGGCTTTCATATCATATTAAAATCACGATTTTGACAATCTTGCTGTGACGCTTACTTCAATGCTCTACCACTAATTAGCGGGAGGATTGTGTTAGAAAATATAACATCCAGGCTCTGTTTACACTAGATTCGTATACACCTAATCCAAGTCCTTAGAAACTTTGCTAAGAAATTAGGCTGAGCATCGGCCCATATAAACATAGGGTGCAATAGATCATCAAGCCCCATCAACATACAATACAAAATTTTATTTCTTTATTTATTTTTGGCTTATAAGTATAATTGTAGAAACACTCATTGAAGGATGCTAAAAATAAAGTAAAATAAAATAAGGATAAAATTTTGGACATACTGTACAAAATTGATTATTAGTATATATTTTAAATATAAAATAAATTTATTTTTAAAATAATATTGGAATGAATTTACATATTTTTAAAATAAAAAAAAATTATATATTTTATTCCTATTGTTTTTTAATCTTATATCCCAATACATTATTAACTAAATAAAAAATAATATAAATTTAATAAGAATATTTCAATTTAAAATACATTGTCATCATCCACATCATCATTTCTATGTCGGTATTAGTAATTTCAAAAGTTTTTAACTTAAAAATATATTATTATTTTAAATTTTTTGACATTAATACATTAAAATTATTAAAAATAATAAAAATATTATTATCATTCAATTTAAACACATTTTTTAAATATACTCTAACACAATCTTAAACCCATAACTACTATATATTATTATCTTTATTATTCATGCTAACTTGTAGGATTAGTATTTCCATTTCTCTTTATTTAGAAGTATTTAGAAGGTATCTCACTGAGAATGTGATAGTAATTATTTTCTTAATGTGTTTTCAACTAGAAAATAAATTAAAATATTTTTTAAAATTACTTTTTACTGAAACAATTTAAAATCATAAAAAAATATTTTTTATATAAATTATTTTTTAATCAACCTCCATTTTAAACGCCATAAAAAATAAGGAAAATAAAATTTCTTCCACAGCACTCCAAAAATCACCATTTATTTAAAGCTCTTCTTTTTGCCTTTATCCTGGCTGTCTGACCGATTAATACATTTACAATAAAAATCCATTTTGGATCAAATATTACAGAGTTAGGGTTAGGGAGATCAAATCAATGGCGACACAAGCACAGATTGAACAACAGGAGAGTAGCAATGCGAGTGCGAGTGCAAAACCAGGACTTAGAAAGCCTGTGTTCACCAAAGTGGACCAGCTTAAGCCTGGAACTGGAGGCCACACATTGACTGTTATGGTCCTTAATTTCAATACCGTCCTTCAAAAGGACCGCCGGTCGGTCTCTCAGCATCTCCGTCCGACACGAATAGCTGAATGTCTTATTGGGGACGAGACTGGTACCATCATTTTCACCGCAAGAAACGATCAAGGTTCTTTTCATCTTATTGGAGATTCAACGTTTCATGTTTCGCTTGAATTGAATTTTATGTATCTATCAGTGAATTATACGTCTTGATGTAAAATATTTATGGGTTCTCTTCCTTTGTTTAAAACTTTTAGGATTCTTAATGAATTTAAAGTCAAATGATCTCTTACAACCGATGGTTGGATTTTGCTTTTGTTGATTTTGGTTCTGTCTGAGATTGGTGGAATTATTTTTCGGCCTTAGCTTCAAAATGTCCTTACAATTTACATTTGCAGTTTAGATTATGATGATTGAAGATTCCCTTGAGTATGATGATAGTCACTATATGAACCAAAGTCCTGGTTTAACAGTATTGATTCATTTTGACTCTATGGAGCTGAATGATGGCAACTGGGTCTGGATGTGAAACTCTAGTTAAGGGTCAATTATGCATATAGTGATATCTCCAGTTTTGACCTGTGCTAGTAAAAAATCCCTGCTCCCTAATGGTAGAGACTGGATTATTAGCTAATATATAGAATCTTGGTGGATAGTGGTTTTCTCTTCATTCAGCTGCCTACTTGACTATAAATAATAACAGTATTCAGACCTTCAAAAATGGAAGTCTAATTGCGCACATGATCTTTTTGCGAGTATGGTTATTGATTTTGTGGAAGAGAAGTGGATGATTGCTACATTTGTTTTCTTTACTAGAGGGGGCTATTTTTAACTTGGTGAGCCGAATGTTCTACTTGAGAGGTGTTGTTCTTCACATTATTGGCTACTGTTTATATGTTGCACACTGGTTCTGCCCTGTGAATAAGTTGAACGTATTTGAAAGACTGGTTTTCAGTTTGTGACTTGTTTGTATCATTCAATATCAATGTGTCTCTGAGCTGTTATTTTTTTTCTGTTGGGTTTTGTCAACATGCAATGTTAATGGGGAACGAACTTGTTCCATCCTCTCTCTCTCTCTCTCTCTCTCTCTCTATATATATATATATATAGGGAGGTGCAGCTTATAATATATGAGCCTCATTTTCCAAATGCTCAAGACTATAATCTGAGTTTTAAATGATTTTTATTTATAGTTTGTGCTTGTTGATTGGGGAGGATATCTTATTTTGCTTTCTCAGATTTTGGTAGTGCAACAAACTTCATTTTGCTGAGATAGTTCATGTGGGATGTTTAATAACCAGATGCATTCTGCTCAGGAGATTCATCATTGTCCTCGAATTCAAATGGTTTTTGAAATTGTGGAGCAAGCAGTTTCTTACAAAAATCTAGAACCTCTGTGATTTAAGGTTTATTTGTTTTAGCGTTATAAATGCGCGCCCTTTACTGCATTATTGTTCTAACAACGCTTTTTTCCCCCCAGTTGATCTGATGAAGGCAGGGACAACTGTTATTCTCCGCAATGCAAAGATTGACATGTTTAAGGGGTCTATGAGGCTAGCAGTTGACAAATGGGGTCGCGTCGAAGTCACTGAGCCTGCAGAATTTGCAGTCAAGGAAGACAACAATCTCTCTCTTGTTGAATATGAGCTTGTGAATGTTGCAGAAGAGTGATGGGAGTCTGCTGGCCAATATTTTGTGATACAGAGTAGTTTCAGAAATCTCAAAATTGTGGTGGCACTTATTCTAATATGAGGCAATCTTCTTATGTGGTTACAGTTTATTTTGTGGATGGTATATGTAGTATGGGTTGGTTCATAGACATAACAAAAGCCAAAACAATGCTTTCTTTCCCTTGAAAATGACCTCTACGAGGTAGGTTTTTGTTAGTTGCTGTCAGGTGCATAACTTGGAATGTAAACGAGTGTTAATGATGATATCTTTTATGCTTGCGAGATTTGACCTCCATGTTTGGAAACATTTGCAGTAATGATCTGTTATTGACTGCACATCCTTACAGAACATGGTCTTGTACTCTAGTTTAGCAGTGTTTGCCTTGTCGTTGCCAGACCCCGACAATTTATTTTTTTCTTCACAGATATCTTCTGTTTTGTTGCTAGAAGCACAGGGTTTAGATGAACATTAATTTTTGAAGAGAGAGAAGCCATTGAAACTTGGCGCCAACTTTATTTTCTTGAACGGGCCAATAGACCACAGAATTTACACATGCGCAACACAGTCCGGATGTGGGTGTGAGACGGCTCCCATCTTCCTTATCGTTGCTTGGTGCAGTCCATTGATGAATCTTGATCTTGTCTTCCAACTTGTTAAAGAACAGTGTGTGTGTGTGTGTAAAAACAAACAAGAAGGAGAAGATAAAAACGGGGATAATGGCTTTATTCATTGATAAAAGGGGCACCCAGCTTTATCCTCATAAATGAAAAACCTGTAGACATTGTAGCTCCCAGATCGTTACCCTCACGACCTTAATTTTTTATGAATAACAATCCTATCAACAATAAACTCATTATTAAGCAGGAACCTTGACAAACCGTAGCGACTTATGAGAGGGTTAGCTTATCAGGAATATTCTTCAAAATCCCCAAGCTAATTGCAATGCCTTGATTGACAGCTTCAGTCCCAATCATGATCGTGTTTGGCAATGGGAGCTGAGGTTGCTTTTTGAAGAGGTCAAGGCAGCGGTTCAAGTAAGGAGAAACCTGAGAAGTTAACTGATCCATGGCAGCACCGCGCCAATTAAACACCCCCTTTTCAAGATTTACGGTGGCGCCGCGAAAACTATCATGCGCGACGAGAAACTGGATGGAACATGTGTCGAGGGTGTTGTACAGAGCAACATTTGATTTGGGAGTCTTCTGCCAGAGGTTGAATGTGAAATTATAAACTTGTTCTGGATCAGATTCGGCACAGCGCACTGTTATCAGCGCCACTCCCCTACCATCTGCATCCTTGCTACCAGGATCAAGATGAAGGCAATCTGCGCAAAGGACTGGTTCTGGTGTTTTGTGACAGAGATTTTGGATCAAAGCCTCGTCAGATTTTATGACCAGAAATTGATAAGACAAGGTGAAGAGGAAGAGAGTGAGAGCTAGAAGACCACAGGAGTCCATGTTGCTTGTATGCAATACGGTTTCCTTCTGCGTTTCATAATAATGCCCTGGCTGCTCATTTCCTATATATCGCTACAATCTGCTATCGTTTTCTCTCTGCTAATGCTACTGTTTCCTTATTTGATGACGCCAGAAATCTAAACAAGGGATATGTCATTTCATTTTTATGTGTCTTTCCTAATTTGATGATTGCAAAAATCGCAGAGATATCACAATTTTACGAAAAGAATGTGTGAAATCATAGTTTGTAAATGGCAAGCATGATTATTTCTTTACATAAAACAAGTATAAATCTTTTCTGTAAATCATTTATACAGCAAAGGTCGTCCACATAATTGGTAACTACTAACTGGCATAGGATCTATATCTGATATGATGATCAAGATAAATTCTAGACATCAAATTGGACTCTACACCCACAAATATGTCGAGTTTCCGAACAAGCAGTAGAAATAATAAAAAAAATTATTCAAAAATTTCTAGGATTTCGTTGGGCAAATCTAGAATTGTTTATAAATTTATTACTTGAAGATCCAATTTTTTTTCCTCTACTTTGAATGATTCTTTAAAGGTTGGGTTGTCGCAAACCACAAGTCATCTAATTATCCGGTCTCTAACGATAATTCACATTAACCATTAATGAAAAATCCTAGAGTGTTAGCTTTCTATTTTGTGACTTGCATAGTTTTTTGTCTAACAGATTATCCCCTATTAATATGAAGCATAACTTATTATCAATATGAAAATATGAAAAAATCCATCTAAATCAATTTTTCCCTAAATAATATCTACAAATTTATTCAGAATAATTTTAGAAATTAACTCAATTAAGTCTTTATTTGATTTTTTTTAGATCTAGAAATGTAATCCCTGTATTAATTATATTTTAGTCTTTTAATTTCTAAACATATTTTAATCAAGGCATACTTAATTAAATCATACCAATTTAATTTCTTACTAATAGTTTTTAATGTGTGTGACCCGTTTTTGATATCTTGTCCCAGATATAAATTATAATTCTAATTAAATAAATTTAACAATTTAATTTATTATCAATTCAATAATTGATCGATTTATATTTAAATATTACGTGTATCGTCTAGCAATATGTTATGATCTTCTAAATATTAGAAAAGTAATTAGTGGTTTAACTTAACCTTTTAGTGATTGGTTTTTTAATATAATTAATATATTTTCATCTGTATTTTTTTTATCTACTAGGGTTTCTTTGTGTTTATTAATTGATAGGGGAAAAGTGAATTTAAAAAAGTTGCACCTTAGGTTGGTTCGAGGCTTTCTTATTTAGATTTTTTAAAAAAAAAAACTTTGGATGATTGATCAACCTAATAAACCTAAGTTGTTTAGTCCATCCAACCCAAAGTCATGCCAATTTGTTTTATGACCTCTTTGTAATTATTTTTTTATCTATTTTAACAATAATTGAGTGATGTTAATATATATGCTCATTTGTGTTAATCTAAGGGCGATTCAATGTAATATTTTGATGAATTAACAAGCTAATTAATTGATTTGAGATTATTATACTTGAAAATGCTTAATGCTAAATATAGCTTATATATTAAGTTAGCTAAAAGTGATATTGGAATATACTTCCTATTTATGAAGAATTCAAGTACAAAGCATAATATTTTATAACCATGAATGGTGATTGTATAATTCTCAATTCAATGATGTGTTATCATGGAGATTGTTTTTCTAAAGTTCAAAAGAATGGAGTTTCAAACAATTAATATCTTAAGTTTAATTTCTACAATATAATTGTAGCATGTGTTAAAAAATAATCATGATATTCTTTATGCATACTAGAAAACACCATAGGATGAAATGTATACATATAAGGGTCGTATAAAACTACTTGGATTGGTAAACCTTGAAAACAAATCAAGTAAGATCTAAAAAAAGAAATATATATATTGAAAAACACTAGAATCTCCAAATACAGAAAATCAACCAAGTATAACTCATAACTACCCAAATAACCCCTAAAAGCGACCAAGTATAATTTGTGTAGGATTTTATATGTTTTTGAAAGATTTTGACCAAAGGTTACTTCCATATAAGAGATAACAACTAGGTATTTTGAAATTCATAAAAACACCCATCTTTCCTATATATTTAATATTTTTAGTGTTATTTTTATTTGATAAAGCCACATTTACTTCCCTTTAACCTTGACTCTTGATTTTCAAATAAGATTGGATGCTACTTATAACATTTTATTATTTTAATGTATTTACTTGTTTTGTCCTTATTTTATGCCTTTTTACTCAACCAAAAATTTAAAAACTTTAAAGCTTTTGATTGTGTCGAGAAAAACACCTATTTCAAGCTACATGAATAGGATCTGAATGTATCATATATATATACAAATGAATTTTAATGTCCACTAGACTTACAGGCCCTCATTCTACTACGGGCCAATATTTTTTTTTTATTAGTAAACAAAATGCTCAAACAATAAAAAAGTTGTTTTGTTGTAAAGAAAGTATGACTAAAGGTATAGTGAGTCAAAAAACTTGTATAATTTAATTAGGCAATAAGAGGACAAATAATAAAAAAAAATTGACCAATTAAAAATAATAATTGAAATCTGTAAGAAAAAATAAGAAAAGTTATAAAAATTAAAAAGATAGCGAAACTAAGATTCCAACAAATCAAATATGGAAGACTAAAATTGAAAATAAAATGACTCAATCAATCCTGAGTGAGCATGCCAAATATGAAACCCAAGTTATGAGATCAAAACAGGCCAAAAAACAAAAGTTGATGTCCAATTCCAAACAAATGCAACATAAAAGCAAGAAATAAAAAAAACTGAAAAAAGGAAAAAAATAGTAAATTAGAAAAGCCAATCAAACTTTACGATCCAAATCATACGAATAAGATAATCCAATAAAATACAAACTATAAAAGATCATGAAGTTTAATTTTAAAACAACTAATGTTTAATGACAAAATGAAAAAAAAATCAAACATAAAAAACTCAATCCAACCTAGGTCAACCTATTAAACTCGTGGTCTAAGTGATTTGATAAAGATAAATAAATAGAGAGGAAATTAGAGAAAATCTTGAAGCTCAATATCTTGTCTAAGATAAGTGGCATGCGTTACACCCCTGGCCATAGTAAATGTTTTTCAATTTTTAAAAGGATGCTAAGAAGACACAAGTGCCCCTAAAAAAGGAAAAACAAATGACTCAAGTAAATGACTCATTTAGGTTTAACAAACTTGGCTAAACTAAATAAAATGTTGAGAAAAAATAAAGGGAAAAAAAGCTTAATTTCTAGCAAATAAAATATTGAAAGCCAAAATTGAAGAAAAAACAATAAAAAAAAGTAAAAAAAAAAAGAAGCATATTAAGCCCATTTGGATTAAAATACAAATTATTCAACCCAATTGCATTACAAGGGTAACCATATGAAAACTAAACTCAATAAACAATGAAGCTCAATTATCAAAGAACCAATTATTGAAGGGAAACAAAACAAGAAATTTAATGTTTTTTTTTAAAACAAACTATGAAAAAAACTATAAGTCAACCCCAGTTAAGTCAGGTTAATTATCATATTTGTGAGGTCTTGTGTTCCTCTTCGTTCTTAAAAGAACTACTAGAACTTATCAAGTTAATCTTGTGGCGTTCAAACAACCAAACTTATCACCTTGATTGTTGAGAGATTCTCAGGTTTTCTAGGTGTGGCGTTTCAATCTTTCGTAGTCTTGGTTTTCATCTTGTTAGGTGACGGGTCAAGGCTCAACCAATCTTATCTACACGATCTTGAGGTTCTAAACCATCATTCTTATTGGGTTTCATCACAATTGTTGATGAAGTTCATATCATTAACTCATTAATCTCGAGATCATGAGAGAAAGATAATGGCTAGGACTAGGATAATCTCATATAAAGAAAAGCAAAAAATATTGCAAGGACTAATTTCAAATACATCAAAAGTTAGAGGGTAGAATTAAAAGAAAATAAACTCCATAGAAGGCAAATACTAAAAAAATTAATGACCTCATCACAAACCCAGGAATAACTCCATAGAAGGCGGACATAAAAAAATCACAAAGCAAAATCCTAAGCCAACAAAATACCAAGGGATGAAATTGAAAAAAGAACTATAAAAAAAGGATTACAAAAAAAGAAAGAGCAACAAAGGTGTGTGTATATATATGTGTGTGTGTGTGTGTGTGTAAAATTTTAAAAAAAGCAATGAAAATGTTTTTTCTTGTGAACTCAGGCTAACCCGTTAAACTAGTAACCATTAGCATAGGATTGAGATAATTCATTAGAAAAAAAAGATAAGAAATCATAAAGACTAACCCTTATTGAATCAAATGATGAAAGATGATTTTTTTTAATAAAAAAACAATTTTAAAAGGGAAACAAATACTAAAATGAGTTAATTTTAACCTCTTAAGCTAGTGATACTGGTCATGAACCATCAATTAATCTTATAAAATAAAAACTCTAAAACATAACAATGTAAACAAAAATTAAAAAAAATATTGAAGGATAGAAATGGAAAGAAAATAAAAAATACAGGGATAAAAAATAGCAAAAAAGAATAGAGACAAAATTTGACATAAAAAACTAAAATCAAATGCTTAGAGATGAAATTAAAAATAAAATTTAATTATGAAAATGACAAAAAAAGAAAAGCAAATATAAATAAAAAATATGGATAAAATTTGATATAAAAATCAAATTAAAACAAATGATCACAAATGGTATTGAAAGAAATAAAAAGAAGATAAATATAAAAATAAATAGGAATCAAAAGAACGGGTAATAAATTGGATATAAAAATCAAATAGCATGACACCCATGAATTTTGCCAATAAAAAAAGAGAAAAGGGGGGGGGGGGGGGGATTAGAAAGACACCCATCAGAGCCCAATTGTTTATTTGTCATGAACATGCATGAAAAGATTTAAGTGAACTTAGACTAACTAAATAAAAAAAAAGATTCAAGTGAACTTGGGCTAACCCATTAATCACATGACCATAAGCATCAGATTAAGATAATCCAATAAAAATATATATGTGAAGACCAATCCCCTTAAATCAAATTATAAAAGTTAAAATTTAAGAAAACAAATTAAAAAGGGAAAAAAATACTAAAATGAACTCATGTTAATCTATGAAGCTAGTGACAATTCAATTAGTTATGTTTTAAATGCAAATTAAGTTATTTCAATATTCCATAAAAATGGGTATCATAGCTTCAGCCCCAAGTTCAAATATTTTAGCTTGTAAATGTAAAATAGTCTTTATACTATTTCAATGAATACTAATACATGTTTAGATGTGAAATTATTTCATGAGGAGGTTTAGGTATTTGTTAATGTTAATAAATTAAAATCACCAAAAATGGATTCCACTACTCGATCTTATTATTCTAAGACTATCAATTCCATCCAGGTTAGTGTTTTATTTTTTCAATTAAAACAATATATTTTAATTTTGGAGCATTTCAACGTATTGTTTCAGGGTTGTACTATATATATAATTTAAAATATTAATTCAATTAAAATTTAAAGATAAATTAATTTCAAATCACAAAATAATTTTTTCAAGGTCAATCTTCTCCGTCAAGATAGAAATAATTATTATATATCTTTTGAAATTGATAAAAACCATGATGGAGTGGAATAACAAATAATAGAAAAATACAATGTAAATCCAAGAGTAAATTTTTAATTAATCCTTTTAGTTTTCCAAAACAAGTAAATAATATTTATAGTTTAAAAATAATTAATTTGTATAATCTATTTGTAACTCGATCCTTTTCACCCATTTTAGGTTATTTTTCAATTTAAGTTTTTTAAGCAATATAAAAGATGAAAAAATAGAGAATATATAAAAAATTGATGAGAAATATATATATATATATATATAGTAAAGAAGTTAAACATGATCAAACAGTATAAAAAAGAAAAAAAAGATACATGGTATTATGACTTAAAATTATGAAGAAGAAGGAAAAAAGGGTTGTTGTTAGTGATAGCCACAAGACAACTAAATAATTACTTTATAAAAAACTAGATTTTTTCTTTAATTTATTCATTAAGTATGGATGCCTTTGTTTCATAGCAATAATACTATTTTTCTTTAGTTTATTCTTCCATTTATTCCTAGAACATTAATGCCTTTAGGAATAACAATCTTTTTCTTTAGTTTATTCATTTAGTAAACTAGTAAAGAATTTAGGTTATAATTGAAAATGAGTTATATAAATTATATATAAGATCTTTTTAATTGTGTTAGAATCATTTAGGTTGATTTGATCCATTGTGATGATGTCTCAAAAAATTCAAGTAGCTTAGGAGTAAGGTTTTTGTGTTAAATAATTGACTAATCTTTTGATTCTAGCAATTTAATATATTCTTCCTAACCAAGATGGGTCGTAGCTTGTACTTGGTGCTTGATAGGTCAAGGTGGTTAGTATATGTAAAAGGTCTTTGTTTTTGTAGATTTTAAGACTCTTAAATAGTTAAGAAATTTTTTTTAGAGAGAAAGAAAATGCAGTGATATTATAAAGTGATAGAGGCTGAATATATGTATGCCTAGAATGTTGAGAATAACTAAAGAAAACTCGATACTCAAAGGATTCATAAAGTATTTATAGTCTATGAGTCTTGTTGTTTGTAGAGAAAAGGAACTAGAAAATAATTTTCTTTTGATAGTATCAATGAGGGGTAAATATCTTTTACATATCATTAATAAAGAATAAATATCTCTTACACATCATTAATATTGATGGAGTAATGATAAGTCCTTAAAAGAATTTTATACACCTAGGGGTGCTAAGAAATGAAAATGTTTGACCTAAACATTTCCTATTAAAAGTTATATAAATAAACAAATGAAGTCTTTAGAACCAATATAAGGCATAAAAAGGTTATTAGTTCTATATCCATTTGGGTTTGGGATGATACCGAGCCTAAGAATATTAGGTGTGATAACTCATCACACCCACATGTTCTCACACTAAGCCTAAAGATGTTAGGTATAGAAGCTCGCTAGACCCACACGTATTTAGGCTCAGTGCATAGTTGAGTCTAAGACACTAGGTTTGATATCTTGTTAAATTCACATGTACTCGAGATCAGTGTATAGCTAAGCCCCTAAATTTTAGGCCTGACAACTCGCGTAAACCTATATATACCAAGGCTCAGTGTGTAACTAAGCTCAATGATGTTGAGTTATCATCATGCCTTAGGTCCTTTTAAAAATGGACTCAGAAAAAAAAATGTTAATCCTTGATACAATATGTGGGTAGATTTTTAGAAATCTGAGACGACAAGAAAAGGTCATCCATCCAATGATAAGGGTGACAAGTTTTTTCCTTTATAACCCTAGGTATTTTTACTTCTATATTTACCCTTTATTTCACTATTTATAACTTCTAAAAATTTAGTTTTGTTGAAAAATCAATGAGCCAGTTTTGCCTTAATTTGAGAAAAACTGGTCTTTCTAGGTGTTTTCCATAAAAAACTTTTTTTTCTTTTTGACCAACAAAATAAACCCAAGAGTAAAATTTAAATCTAGGAATACTAACATTGTTATCACCTATAGTGAGGAGTTCAAGTCTTAACTTAAAACTAAAGGAAATAGTAGGGACACAGGTCCATCAGATTGGGCCATAGAACTAAATAGTGGAACCCTAATGTCTATATTTGGTAGGGGGAGTAATTTTTTCTACTAAAGAAGTTCTTCTCTTATTATTACTAGGGAACCTTAGGTTAGAGAAAAAAATTATTAGGCTCTTAAGGATGATGCCTCTAACATGTTAGGTATATAAGAGATGATGTTTGTTAATGGTCAATATCTAGGAGATTACATATCTCATTTTTGGTATGAAATGTAATGAGAGCTAAAATCACCATTTGGACTTTATAGGACAAATAGATTTTAATATAAGGAACTCTCATATTTAAACTCTTTGGTTTTGTTATAAGATCGGTTTTTTTTTTTTTAAATCTTATCTTTTGGTAAACTTTCATGATGTACACACATTCTAAGGATGCATTGGATGGCTAAGACGCACCATGTAAGGGAAATCATTGCCAAACATATGGTAGAGCAAACTACCTTTCAAAAGCTACAATGGAGGCCAAACTTAGGAGCCTAAAGGTAGTATATGCCTTTTTGAAGGATAACATGCAAGGTTTTATCCTTCAATTGAGCTACACAAAAAAATAGCTTTGATTGACTTATTTTCCAAACATTTATAATCTATTCTAAGGTAAGTTGTGCAATTGCACTAGATAGATCATGTTAATTCATGTCAAGGTAAGTTATGCAATCATATTAGAGAGACTAGGTCGATCCCATCCTTGGTGAGTTATCCAATTGCATTAGGGAGACTATATTGATCCCTACCAAGGTAAGTTATGCAATCACATTAGGGAAACTGATTTAATATCATTCTTGGTGAGTTTTGTAATCATATTAGAGAGACCGAGTCAATTGTATCCCTAGTGAGTTGTACAATCGTACTAAAGAGACCATGTTGATCCATGTTAAGGTAAGTTATGTAATCACACTAGAAGGATCATTTCAATCCTATTTTTAGTGAGGTATAAAGAGACCATTAGGCATCACCTAGAGAAAATAAAAAAACATTGTCATTCTGAATAAATCATTAATATAAAGAAATTTACATTCTTATTTATTGATTATGATGTATTTTTATTTTCCTCTAAGGTTAGTCAATTTGATGAATGGGTTTCCAGTTTCTATTAACATCATGGTCCTTGTTCCATAAGTGAGGAGAAAATAGATTTTTTTCTAGTGGATGTCTTTTGGGTAGTTAACTCATTTTTCCTTGGGTAGTTGGTAAATCAACTTCACAAGTTTTATGGTTTGTACTTGTTGAAAGCTTTTAATCTTTTGAGTTTTTTTATGATATTCGTGAATCTTGATAAAAAAAAGTATAGTCTAAATTTGTTTATCTCTCTAAGTCTTTAATGAAAAGGGTAAATTATGCTCCAAATTTAAAGCAAAAAAATATTTCTTAGCTTTCTAATGCTCTTACAAATAATGCATATCCAATATTCAAAGTATATTAAGTCTTTCAAGCTCATTTGAAAAAGTTCTTGATGATTAAAGTAGTCTATTTTGCTAAAGAAACTTCATTGGTACCATTAATGGGATCATAAAAATTCAAACATTTCTCCTAGTTGAGTGATGTCATACCCTACAAAGCTTTTCTTAGCTGATATACTGATGCTTAATAAGGAGTCTGACTTAATTGAAAAGTTGTTGATGCTTTGATAGAATAGTTATGATAGAATTTATAGGGAGGTATGTGATACGTCCTTAGGCCTATCATGATTGTCTATCATTCATAATTATTAAAGATATCAAAAACCACTTCTCGAAGAACATTTTATAGCTTTTTGATCATTTTCCTACAAACAACACCAAGTAATGATGTCCCAAAAAATTCTAGCTCAAGAGAAAAGATTATGAATTGGATAGTTAGTCTATCTCTTGGTTCTAGCAATATATTTTATTCTCTCTAGCTAAGGTAGTTGGTAGCTTGTGCCTGGTGTTTGGTAGGTTAATATGACTAGCACTTGTAAAATATCCTATTTTATAGATTTAGAGATTTTGGGATGATTAAGTATCTTTTTAGAAATGAAAAGTGAATAATATTTTAGAGAGGTAGATCTAAAAATATATATGCTTTATTGAAAAGTAAAAATAATTTTTTATTATATTTTTTGGATAGAACTCAAATTTAAATTTCATAGGTAGAGGAAATAATTTGTGGTAGACTAGTGATTTATTTTATTATAACTTGTAAAAATTGCACTCCCTCCCTGGCGTGATAATGGAATAATCCATGAGTAATTATTAAAGTAGGTTTTGTTTTTATACAAGTTAAAGATCGATCTAACAATTTTTTTATTTTTCTTATTTTTTTGAGTGCTTAATAATTACCTCCTAACCAAATTCCAAAAGGCATTTGATCTACAACACCTATGACTTTTAACAAATTTTTCATCGTATTCCACAAATTATAATCTCTGGAGCTGGCCTTATTGATGAAGTCTTCTGGATGATCAAGTCATAGGGGACCCATGCACAAGTATTAATGCCGTCACATTAGATCACATAGTAGGTAGATCTTTGGCTTTTGAAGCAAATTAAGGCGCCGTGGAAGCTTCTTTTTTATTATTATTACTATTATTATTTTTTCAACAAAGCAACCTTGATTTTAAAACTGAAATACAAGTTCTCCAACATTAGAAATATACATGTTTTCACATGGGGTGTTCTTTTCCATCTCTAAAGTCTAGAGAATTGACTTGACCTTATATATATATATATATATATATATATATATATATATATATATATATATATATATATTCTTAACTATATATATATATAATTTACTCTCTATGGAGAACTTTTATTTTAATTTTGGCCGAATAATTAATATTCTAAATCTTGGATTAAATTAAACCTAGTTTTTTTTTGGGTGCATGCCTCAAACATGATATACATTGCCAACACACACGATTTGAAAAAAAAAACAGAAAATTAACGGAGGGATAAAAGGGACTATTTTTTTTTTATCAAAATAAATAAAGTTTAGAAATTAATTTCTGTTTTACACAATATTAATAGTAATTTTGGATAATTCGACCTTTAATGCCTATTGCCTTTTAAATTTATTTTTCATCAACGCGTATTCCCAACGATCATTCCAAGAAATTACATGCAATCCCTCGGAATGAATGATGAGGACAGAGAAGGACATTTCGTGTCCTCAAGTTCTTACACTGCCCATGGAATTAAGCTGTGCGAATTTGAACTTCGACGAAAAGTCTGACACGCTTTGAAGAAACATTCAAAACCCCTCATCAAACGTAAGAAAAACAAAAAACAATGAAATTAGTATGAAGCTTCCATGTCAAATTCAAACTTCCAATATACCCATCATTCTGTGAAGAACATGCTCTTTGTTTTTAGGGTAATTTTGGAAAAACATTGCTCTTATCGGACGTTAGCTTCCGCGAACAATCAACGCGTACTCATTTGCATGTTACTATAAAAATTAATTTGCATAATCATTTAAGCTCACCTCTCTTTCTTCCCATCTCTTTCTCTCGCCAAACACAGTAATCCTCGTTGGCTTGAAGGGCTGTGCCCTGTTTGCACCTGCAGAAAAAAAGATAAAAATAAACTTGAAGAAGATAGATATGGGTGATTGCAGGCCTTTGGGTTTCTTGATAGGGTTACCCTTTGCTCTTGTTGCTTTGGTTTTGTCTCTTGTCGGTGCTGTTGTTTGGGTTATTGGGTGAGTAGTAGTGCTCTTCTTTTTCTTTCCGATCTGCTTTGTCAATATTTTTATGATTTTCGTGATGAAATTTACTCTCCATTTGTTGTGTAACTCATGCAAATATATATTTGATGCATATAAACAAATCAAGAAAGCAAATTCTTGTTTTTCCTTTTCATAAGGATTGTGTTCTTGGTTCTCATTCCCATAAATATAATAGTTCATTGTCTTGCACAGGAAAAAATTCGCTGATTTAATCATTATGTACTTCTTCTTTTTATTCCGGAAATTTCCATGTCATTAAATTTAGACAACTTCATTTCCCCGGCTCTTCAGAACTTGATCTTCAGCCCAGTCAGTTTTATTTTGTAATATTTCTTATTAATTTGGAGTGTCGCTGATGATTGCTGACAAAATGAATAATTTGATGACAGGACTGTGCTGAGTTGCCTCTGCCCATGCTGCATTTGTTTTGCTGGACTGGCAAATTTTGCAGTGAGCCTCGTGAAACTTCCCGTAAAAGTCATGAAATGGTTTATCGATCTGATTCCATGCTGATTTATTTCAACCATAGCCGGGACATCCCATTCTATTATTAGATTTGTTCTCAAGTTCTGTGTGTGCAGGGCAGGAGTTTTATTAATTGATTGCAGCTGTAATTTGTGACTTTCAACAATTCATTAATTTTTTTGTATGATTAATGACCCGAGATTAGCTGTAAATTATGCCGTAAATCTATATTACATTATTTTTAATGAAATATATCGCGCGACATATCTCATAAATAAATAAATAAAACCTTACCCGTGATTAAATATTATTTTTGTAATTCTTTTATGTTTTCTTTTTATTTTTTTTAATTTGTCAACTTTCAATCCGTAATGAGTGGCTGTTATGTATATCCAATTAGCTAGCTAGGTCAATGCTTTTGGTATAACCTTCCCGTGGGCAGGTAGGCCTTTTAATCTGAGATGTAGCCACATGAATGTTTTATAATTGAACTCTCATCTCTCATCAGTAATTACTATGAAGAGTGATTTGTTTTAATTCAGAGATATTCGGTTCTTGAATCCTTGTACTAGGTTAAGTTAAAAAGTCTACCAATTATGTAACATCATATAAAAAGTCTACAAGATAATTTGAGAAGGTGTAATGATCCTTGCAGAGACTAAAGCTTTAGCTCTTGTTGTGTGTGTGTTTGTAAGAAAAGGAGAGAGAGAAGCGAGAGTCGCCAAAAAAGAAAGAGAGAGAGGAGAGACATAGAAATAGAGGGGAAAAAAGCAGGCTTGTTAATTTCATTTTGTTCTGGCTGGAATGTTCTGTGCCATTAAAAAAATCGAAACAAAATGGCGTCGTTTTCATCTCGGTTTTAATTCTGGCCTGTTCTGGAAATTCCGGCTAAATTCAGGCCGGAACGCCTCGGTACCGTTCCGGCTCAAAATCATAATATTTCTTTTATTTTAGAACATTCTACTATCATAATATTTTTGAATTTTAGAGATGTTTCTAATTTTGAGATTATGTTTGTTTGACTTTATGTTTATATTGTATAATTTAAAGTTAATTTATCTTAAATTTAAATTATACGTGTTAAATTAATATTTTAATTATATATATATAATTAATTATATATGAACAGTACAACCCCAAAACAGCACGCCGAAACGCTCCAAAACCGAAATGTTCTGTTCTAATAGAAAAACCAGAACGGCAACCAGAACGGTATTGACAACCTTGGAAAAAAGATGTAGATAAAGATTTGCAAGAAAAAAATTACATTTATGTAAAGTTTTCTTTACTTTATAAAAAGATTTAAGAATATTTAGAGGCAACATGGAAGTCAAATGCCATAAAATTATGACAATGTTTTGAAAAATTGATCTCAAATTAAATTATCTTTAGCTATCTAGAGTTTTTTGAGTTTTATTTAAATAACAAAACAAACTATTAAAAGAACACAGTCCAAAAAATATATAGAAAAATAACAAAGTTTGACGAGTCGCATGCCTCATATACGAACTCCAAAAAAAGTAAAATCCCGACCCTTATTTCTCTTCCATTTAATTGTCATTCAATCCCGCTGCAACCCATCGTGCTCCATCACAATCTCTTTGTCCTTCAATCACAGAACACTCACCTATAAATCATGACGCCACCCCTCATCTCTCCCCACGACCAAAAAAAAAGAGACTTATTCTCTCTTATTTCAATTGACTCTTTCTCTTGGATTTGATCGACACCAACAGCACCATCTTGTATCCACCTCCCTCCACATTCAACACTTGGAGATATATTTCACATTTTTCTCTCTCTCTATCAATCTCATAGACTGTGTTAATTATTGATCTTGATAGTTTTAGGGTTTAGAATTTAGTGTTTTTTTTTAATGAAAGAAAATAGGGTTTTGTTAATTAGATTATAAATATGTTGATTAGCTATAAAATACATTGATTTGATTTGTTAATTTTGTTATTTGTGAACAAAATCAATGATTTTGGTTTGTTATTGACGGTAAATTAGGTTTAGGGTTAAGATTTTTTAGGTTACATGAGCGACCTTTCTCACGCGTTGTGCTAAGCTTTTATTTATGTGGAAAACTGATTGATTTTATGCGTGTTGTAATTGGTTATTTTCATATTTAATTAGTAAAATTGTAATTTATAAAATCTATTAGAAACATATTTTTTTTCCTGCCTAAAAGTCATTGAATGTTACTACTGTTAAAACTGTTTTGATAATT
Source organism: Salix arbutifolia (assembly GCA_025169955.1). NCBI lineage: Eukaryota > Viridiplantae > Streptophyta > Magnoliopsida > Malpighiales > Salicaceae > Salix > Salix arbutifolia. The sequence goes on along the minus strand of CM045912.1, from coordinate 12,873,064 downwards.
ATTTAATAGGTGATTGTACAATTGGAATCGAAGAAATTATGTTAAAATGAGCCACGTGCTCCGTGTAACATAATGATTGATTGTTGTGTATGTTTTATTTGTTTTATGAATTCTTTCATTAGCAAATAGTAAAATTACAATCGTTGAATTATAGCACAGATTAATGATTTATTTTATGCAGCAAACAATTTGATTGATAGTTTTGTTTTCACTACTTTGGTAATAATTTACTTGGTAGATAACAAAACCACAATTGATCAAATTGACTAAAGATATATTATTTGTTTCCTGCAACATATTAATTATTTGTTCGGCATGTTTTAACTATGTGTCAAATAATTTATTTGACAGATAGCAAAAATACAACTGCTAAAATTTATCAAAAAATATTTTTAAAGATTTTTTCTTCATATTATTATATTAAAAAAAATTAGAACACCGAGATTAAATTAATGTCATATTTTAAAAAAAAAAAGTCAGTTCAATTTTTTATATATATTGTAAGACATTAATATGAAAAAATATCACAGTATATAATTACTCTCTCCTATTTTATAAGGAAAAAGTTCCAAAAATAATATATATAAAAATTTAGGACCATTAACAAATTGTTACATGTTAAAAAAAATATTATTAGATTTAAAAAAAGTTATTCGACTTGAATAATAAATAAAAATAATTTTAAAAAACAAAGAGAAAAAATAATAAATACCAATTTTCAAACAATCACCAACACAAATTAAAAGTAAACATTAAAATTATTAATTTTAATAACAGTGGAAATAATAAAAACTGGTGAAACTATAATTATTATTAGACAACAAATTCTATTATTTTTTTTATTTTTCTAAGATTTATTCCTCATATTATTATATTAAAAGTATTTTAGAACAATGATATAAATTTGTTTTTTTAAAAAAACCTAGGTGTATATATATATATATATATCAAAATAAATTATTAAATAAATATCAAAATATAGTCTGACATATTTAAAATAAAACAAAACTTACAAATAATTATTATTATTATTTTGAATGTCTTATCTATAATAATTAGAAATTTAAACACCTAACAATATTAACAAAAAACAATTAAAAAAACAAAAAAAAATAAGTAAGGGAAAGCACCTTTTCAAATAGTAATGAATAGTGAAAATCACTGTTCATTTTGGAGAAAAAAAACATGGTGCATGTAAGCTAACACGGACACTCCAGTTATAAAAACAAAAAAAATGTATAAGTAGAGGAAAAAAAAGTAAATTTTGTAAAAAAAAAATGGGACCAGAGATTAGTCGTGGTTCGCATAAGCTGCCTCAGACATCCGGGTTAGGGAAAAAAAGGCTATTTAAAAAGAAAAAAAAAGGAAATCAAATTTTCGCCTGTTGGAATTTGAACTCCGGACTCCCATATACAAGCATAGACATTAACCACTTGACCAAAGCAACTTCTTTGTTCAACTTAGTATACAAATTATAGATAATGCAAATTTTTAATATTAAAAATCAAAACCATTTTGTCGCCTGTGAGATTTGAACTCCCGTCTACTTGGTAAGAACACGCCTTAACCACTTAGTCAAAACAACTTCTTTGCGCAATCTTAGTATACAAATAGTACTTATATTATTATATAATTTTACTATTCCAATTCACAGTACATCTAAGTATAGATGAACAGTGTCAAACACTGTTGGAAAACCCATTTTGTTTTAGCCTATAGTGTAATTTTAAACTTTTTACTTGATAAATAATATATAGAGTATGCATATAAAGAAATCTAAATCGTGGTTACTCATTGTCATCCTTAGTCACAATTTAATTTTTAATCATTTTATGATTGAGAGAACTAGTATTTAGTTGAATGAACATACATGATAATTAGTTTATCATTTTTCTCTAAATATAAAAAAATCTTATATATTTCATTGTCTCTAGAATTTCTAATTAGAAGAACACTAGCAAACCATTCCTTCCTAATTAGAAGAAACTAGCAAACTATTCCATGTCAAGCACACCTAGACATAAAAAAAAAGTTCCAATTATCTTAGGATGCTCCAAAAGCCAATGAATCACATCCAAGCCATGAACATAAATGATTCTTTCACATGAAATTCTCACATGAGTTAATTTAGTGTATATGTAATTTAACAAGCACCTGCATATTAGTTCTAGAAATATCTCATACCTCAACTTATAAGAACAATTGATTCTTTTCATAAAAAAAAGAATATAACACGTGTGAGTCTCAACAACTTTAATGAATATTCGATCTTAATAAAACATTGACAATGAATATTTTATGAACAATACTTTGATGCAATATAAATCATATAATTATAAAAAAGAATATAATTTCTCTTGCAAAATATTTTTATCTCTATAATTTTATATTTACTCTGATTCATTAATCAAATATTTGATGAATATTAAAAACAAATAAGTTTTTGTTACAAATTAAATATATTTATATAAATAAAATCAATATTACATATAACTAACTAATTAACTTGTATTAAAGAAAGAGAGACATTTTATTTAATGATCTGCTTAGGGTCGTGGACTTGGATGCTGGGGTTACCATTAACTATTTGGGCGGACAACCAACATCAACCAATATTTGTCTGCATAGCAATTATTCAAAACCACCATTTTCCAAAATTTGTTGAGCTTATGGTCGCTGGTAACCTCATTGGGCTGCTTTTGTAGTTGTTTTTTCTTGACTATGAAGGTCTGTTGCACTTCTGGCACAAGATAATTATTATTTTTAAAATATTTTTTAAAAAAAATTATTAAAAAATAATATATATTTTTATTTTTATTTCCAATTCCACTCAAAACGTTTCAATAACTTCCATTCGTTTTCAATATATTGCAACGTCAATCTCTCTCTATCAATGGAAGCTAGTCGTTTTAAATCTAGTATTAATTTCAACTTAAATGTCCTCTAAGTTTAATCCAAAATTTTTTTTATTTTATTTTAATCAATCTCCAAAACTTTCAAATATTTTTTCATCATCAATCTCCATCAACCAAAGTCAATGAAATCCTTGTAACCACATGCGAGAGGCACAAGGAAAAAAAAAGATAATTCATGAATAAAATATACTAGATACGCTAGAGAAGTCGAGCCCATACGAGTAATTTTTTTATATTAATAGGAGTGTTTGGATTAATTTATATGTATTTTAATGAATTCTACGGGTTCTAAAATTAATAATAATATAATTTTTTAATAATTAATATATTAACCATTACAAAGATTGAAATTAAAATCATGAGAAATAAATATAAGAAATAGTTTTTAAGATCTTCAAGGTTGACAAATTAATGGCAACAGTGTCACGAGAAATAAGTAGCCTATTTCCAAACCGTTGTGGGCTCTAGATATCTACGGGAAATAAATCAAAAAGAACAACAACAAGAAAATGGAGTCACATAGCGTTTTTAATTTGAAAAAAAAAATTACACTCCATTTTAAAAATATTTCTGAAAAAATATTTTTATTTTTATTTTAAATTATTTATATATATATTTTTATATTAAAAATAATTTTTTAAGAATTAAAAAATATATATTATTTTAATATATTTCTACATAAAAAAACACTATAAAAATATAATATCAATTATACTCTCAAACAAACTCAAAATAAAACCATAAAAATCGATGAGAATAGAAGCACGACAATAACAATTTAGAAGAAAACCGAACTTTGTAAAAATTCCGAAAAATCAAAATTGATCGAAGATATAAAAGGATTAAAAAGATTAAGGAAAATGATTGATTTATTTTTTCTTGTATGTTTTCGAGAACCAGTCCACTTGCATGAAATTAAATAGGATTGCTTGAAGAAAAAAAACACGAATGATAGCTGATGTGAACAAGGCAAGGAGACCCTGTCGTGTTAAATAACGTGTGCTGTCAAACATTGTCGGTCGGTCGGCCCAATACTTGGTGATAACCCTATCAACAGCCGCACCTTTTGTCAAAGTATGAAAAATTTCAAGTTCAAGATTTTCTTTTCAAGACTTTTTTCTTAAAAAAAAAGAGTATATTTTATTATGAGAATTATTAGTGTTCAGTTTGTTTGTTGGAATGTATTTTTATATATAAATATATAAGGAGAATATCTGACAAATAAAAAATAGAAAGATGATGAAGTTTATTTAAAAAAATCAATTTCATAAATTACTTGTGATAAAATAAGTAAGAAATAAAAAAATTTAAACCAAATTTGATAGATAAGAAAATCTCAATTAAAAAACAATAATAATCAAAAGAATAAGGACAAAATTCATATAAAAATAAACTAAATCAAATTCTAAGGGATGGGATTAAAAAAAAAAATCAAAGCAAAATATATAATAATTAAAAGATTGATAACTAAATTGGAAATAATCAACAAATATTAGTATAATCATGCATTTGGAAGGGGAAGAAGCTATCAAAACCTTGAACGAGTCTTGTGTGATGTTTACTGAAATTATCACCTAAACTCTTTATTCGCACAGGAAATTGTCGCCAACCCTAGCGAGCGAGCGAGCGATCAAGCTAGAGACATTCTCAGAGGTGCATGAACAGGGTCTACGCGCCAAATCATCCTGGCCTAAGTGTGGGGAATGTGTACCCTTCCAAACGCACAAACTATCATTCAAACACAAATTATTTTAATGCATTTAGCTTAATTATGCACTTATTAGCTGCGTGATATGACCCCATGAAAAAAAGATATATAGTTGCTTGATGGATGTGACAGAACCAGAGTCTGAAGAAGGGGGGAAAAGGAGAGACCCACAGTCATCTGCTACGCGGGTATCTGTGTGCAATGTAAACAGAAGCAAAAGGGGATGTTTTCGTTGTACGTAGTTATCTGGCTGATGCTGGCCTGAAATAATAGCATTTCATCTGTAAAATATTTAAACAAAATGAAGATTGTAATGAAAACAGTTCATGGATTTCATTTGTATCCAGGTGAAAGAATATGGTTTTGGAGTACTAATCTATGTACTGAGTGGTGAGCACACAACCTCTATATTGGAAGGCATGCTGCAGGATGGAAGTGAAACCAGGAACTCAATCCAGGTGCATTGAACGGGTAGATTGTTCTTCGGATCGTTGGAGGCAACTAGATCACGAATAAAATGAAAGTTAATTTCAATATGTTCTGTACAGTCATGAAAAAACATTGGATTGGAAATGAGGTGGTGGTGATGATAAGATTAAATCAGTAAAAGTGTTGGATATTTAGCTCCACTTCTATTTCAAAAGACCGTGGGTTGCTTATAAGAGCTTTAACGACAACCAAAACGTGGTTTGTAGTTTATTAGGCAATTTATCTGCGTCACGTCTCAATTAAAACTATATTTTTTAAAATATTAAATTTTTTTTATTAATACTCAATTTTTTTGTGCTACGTCACAGTACATTATTTTAAAGTTATATATAAAATCTAACTTGATGTGAATTTATTTGTTTAATAGATTTAAATGAAACTTGAATGACTTTCTTTTTTAAAAACTAATGTCAAATGGTAAAACTAAAAAAAATAAGACAAGATATTATAAAGAACATTGAGCCACACAAACTTTCCAAACCATTAATCTAGAATATTAGATCTGAAATAAGATACATGAAGAGGTTGTAAAACTCGATTTATAACAAATATAGCATCAAATGATAAATTATTACAATTATTATTCTCACTATTATTATTATAATTGCTAAATAATCACTAGCATTACAACTATCCTAATTATTATTGATATTACTATCATTATCACTATTATTATTATTATTATTATCGCTACTATTATTATCGGTATAAGTATTATTGTTTATACTATTATTATAGTTATTATCACCATGACTATAACTAATATTACTATAATTTTTATTCTTATTAACATCATCATCATGATTATTGTTATAACCACAATTACTACTACTACTACTACTACTACTACCATTATTATTATTATTATCGTCATCACTATTGTTATCTCGATCATATCACTATTATTATCATTAATATTACTATTAATACTAATATCATTAAAACTATCATTATTATTATCACTATTAATATCATTGATATAATTGTTTTTATTATTATTGATATTCTTATCATAATTATTCTTATCACTACTATAATTAATGATATCATAATCACTATAATCATTATAATAAATTATTATTGTTGATATTATTTTTATCATTATTATTGTTACTATTATTATTATGATTACAACTACTACAACTATTGTTATTGTGGTTGAAACAACAAAAATCATAAAAATATTCAGAAAGATAAAATCAAAACACAAAAACTTTGACAAAAGAGCAAGCAAAAACAAAATGAAAAGAAAAGGATAAAAAAAAATTGTCACTATTTAAAAAAAAACCATTTGATTTGAAACACACACAAAAAAGGAGTTAAAACAAAATACAAAAAATTAAAAGAATAAGAACTGAAATGAAAAATAAAACATATGGCAAATTCTAGTTGAAGGATGAAATTAAAACGAATCAAAATTTTTATAGGAGGAATTAGGACGAAATAAGAAATTCAAAGATCAAGGACTCAAATGTACAAACCATAAAAGAGGACATTTATTTATTGTTATGAGAGAGAGAGAAAATCAACAATCGGTGACACTCCAACTACCATACACTGAAACACATCACACCATGAAGAAGACATGGTCGCGCATCTAAGGAGATGAAGGATGGTCATATTTAACCATCGATTGGTGTTCCACACACTGCTTGTATAGCGCGGACGCTTTCAAATCACTAGCACATGAATGCGCCTACAATTTCTTGATTAAAACCTATTTTAAAACTATCAAAATACCCCCAAGTCCGCTCTTATAACAAAAAAAATCCCTATAAAAATACCAAAATGCTCTCAAAGGTAAAGTTTTTTTATGTCTTTTCTAAGGGTAAATTGGTTCTTTCACTATTCATTAAAATTGGAAACACCCAAAATACTCTTGCCACACAATTTTATTTTTGTATTTTCCAAGGGTAAATTCATTCTTTAACTATTCATACAAAATTAAACACCTTAATATATATTTGTCCAACAATTCAATGTTTTTTTTTAGATTTCAGGGGAAAACCCACATTTTTATTGTTACAAAAACTTGGAAAAGATACATACACCCCTAAACAATCAGTTAATGACAAATTGGCTAGTGAAAAGAATATAAATTCATAAAATCCCTAAACCAAAGACTTAATTTTTATGAATTAAAGGGTAAAAGAGAAATTATACTATAGCAATCCATGGTAAAATATGTGTATATCTGTTGTGAATCCTCTACATGATTGTCGCACATCCCCGCATGGAGTCTGAAAGGGTCTCGTTTGTATTTGGAGTCGACGCCTGGTTGTTTAGTGCCGCTAGGGAAACCCGAGTGTACTAGACTGATTAGAGATTCAAAGGTAAAAGACTGATTGCGTAAAAGGTAAGTATTAGCACCTCTAGTACATTTTATCTAAAGTAAACTATATTGTTTATTTTGATGTGGTTAAAATATTTTGATAGATACTATTTATTCATGAATAAATCTGGCTTTTAAAATTTTATTATTTACTCGTTTACCCAAATACAATATCAAAAAATCCTTGTAGATGTCCTAAGGACGGGAGGTTGTGCTGTGTTGCGCTAGTCGTTGGCAGTGGTGAGGGGTACTGGACAATGAGGTGAGATTGGAGACGGCCATGAGTTGGGTAACAATGGTCTGGCAATAATGGTGAGGGAGAGGGTTGGCGGCGCAGCTAGTGAGTAGTGTGGAGGGGGGGCTGTTGGCAAAGGAGGAAAGACAGTATATGGTCGGCGAGTGGATGAAGGGAAAGCTGGGGAAGGGCTGGCAACTGGTAAGGAAGAGAGGGGGTTGTTTGTGGCTGGGAGGAGGATGATAAACGAAAAAAAGAGAGGAAGGGAAATGGTAGAGGAGAGTCATCGACGATGACAATGAAGGAGAGGAATGGGAGAGGGGGATGGCGGGTAGAGAGAAAGACAGATGATCTTTTTTTAGAGTTTTGGTTTTTAATGTTGTATTGAGAGTGTGGAGAGAGAGGGTGTCAAATTAATTTTGATACCTCAAATCTCCATTTTTTTTTTATTTTGCTCTTTCTTTACGAGTGTCTACACATGTATATATTGTAATTTTTTTTTTGTTGCTTTCTTTTTCTTTTTTTTTAACTTTGATCTGTCAAGATATTTTTGGCTTTTTATTTGTTTTTTGCTATTTTTGAAACAGAAAAATATCAACGTCAAATAAAAGAGAAAAATCAAAAATTTTAAAAGCTTAACGTGTTGACCAAACATTAGAATCCAAAACATTTTAAGACGACGCTGAAAAATATTGAAAACTACATAAATATATTAAAAACATATTTTTTTTAAAAAAAAAAAAAAACTTCAACAAGAGGGTAAAAAATTGGGTAGCAAGAATGATTTAGCTTTTTTCTTTAATTTAAGATACGATAGTATTATTTTAATGACACTCTAATGAGCAGTAGTTGGAGAGTGCATGAATTGATAACCTTACCTGCAATACAAGAATTGTTTAGTGGGTAAATGAGAGGTATTGGAGAGAACCAATTATGCTCCGATATAAGGTTGTATTAGAAAAGGATGCACCCATAAACTATGATAATTTTATGATGGAGGTCATTGGTCATGAGATTGGTTTGGAAGCATGAAGAATTGTTTTACAGAGGAGGTTAGTAATGTAATGATGCAATGAAAAATGGGAGAAACCTTAATCCTAGGAAGAAACTTAACTGAAGAATATCTTTGGGAGCATATTTAGTGTCAAATTAGTTGATAAGATTGTCTTAAATATCTAGGTTAATGACTACAATATCATCCTTATAGATTAAAACAAAGAGAAATTAGGTGTTTGATTCATAAGTTGTAATAAAATTTTGGATAGATATGGATTTTGGATTTTTACTTTTGTTTTTTTGAGGGAAGCAATATAATGCCGATATGGTTTCAAAATAAAGAGAACACGCTTGAACACATTATCTATCTATTTTAAAGATTGATATAGAAGAAGAAAATAGAAAGAATTTGAAGCAAATACATGCATGCATCCTTCTAGGCATTAATCCTGAATTATGGTCGAAGACTGGAGCAATTGACAAACCTAATTGGAATTGGGAGCAAATACATGCATGCATGGCTATGTATTTTACTCCCCTCCAAGACATCCTTGACCTCATGCTTACGGATTTTTATAAGAGTTTTTGTATGGAATTTTGATATTAACTGTTACATTAACATTATAAAATTTTATTGTTTGTTTTTTATTTATGTTTTAAGTTATGTAGGTTATTGGGTTGTGTTTGGTTCACCCATAAAGGATGAATTTAGTCCATATATTTAGAGAAGTTACTAAAACATAACCGCTAAAATAATTATTTTAAATATTTTTAGATTATTTTAATGTATAGATTTTATAAAAAAAAAATATGTATTATTTTAATATATTTATTAACAAAAAATACATTAAAAACAATATAAACATCACTCTCATATATTATAAAATCCAATTCAATATAATCGGCTAGCTAGTTTTGTAGAATGTACGCCATTTGTCTTGCTATCCGTTGCAAGGAGAAAATTTTATTTTATCTTGTTTTAACATATATAATTTTTATTTTGCATTTTGATTTTTATTCTTTTATTTTTTTGTTCAGTTTTGATCCCTTTAATTTTTTTGATTTTCTGTGATAATTTTTATTTTTTATTCATATTTATATATCTATACTCTTAATTTTTATTGTTATTTATATCTATATTAAATGCAGTTTGCGTAAAAAACTGAGTAAGTTTAGCTTTTGTGATGTGAAATGAGAGTGAAATTCTCTCTTATGCACGTATAGTGAATGTTCTGTTGTTAGTAATTTATTATCTTTGTATTTTTTTCATCTGTTTTATCTGTGTGACTTGGTATATTTTTATTTTTAATGTTATTTTTATTTTAAAAAAATAAAATATTTTTTTTATTTTTAAGATTTATTCTTGATATTATTATATTAAAAATATTTCAGAACACTCAGATTAAATTAATTTGAGATTAAAAAAAATCTTAGTTCATTTATATATATACTTTAATGCGTTAATATTAAAAAAATATCAAAATATATAATTAGCCTAACATATTTTTAAGAAAATATACTTTAAAAATAGTCATTAACATTATTTTCAACAACTTATTCATAATAAAATTAATATAAAAAAACTAAATAACCAAAAGTTTTTTAGACAACCAAGAAAGAAAATAACATTAACTTAGATTGTGTTCAATAGTCTGATAATGTCTTATAATAATACTAATACTAATTTTATTCTTGTCCTTTAATTTTGTTCTTCAAGTATTCCAATTTGTTATTTATATCATTTTTTTTCAATGCTGCTAATATTATTTTTTGTTTTACTTCCATCAAAATAATAACACTGAGAATAATAATTTAAGTAATTTATCATTCGGTATTGTAATTATTAAGAATTAAATTTTACAATTTCTCTACATAAAATGTTTCAAATCTAATATCCCAGATTAATAATTTGAAAAATTTATATGGCTCACTATTGTTTTTAATTTTTTATCTTATTTGTTTAAAACTGTATGACTTAACATTAGTATTAAATAACAAATTTTATTATAATCTAAGTGATTATAATAATTATATTTATAATGATAATAGTACAAATTTTGCTTATGTCCTTTAATTTTGTCCTTTAACTTTTTTCATTTGTTATTCAAATCAAATAATATTTTTTTATGCTGATAAATTATTTTTTTTTGCCTTCAATCATAAGAATAACAATGAGAATAATTATTGAAATAATTTATCATCCGATATTGTATTTATTAAGAAATATTTTTTACAGCTTCTCTATATATAAACGTTCAAATCTAATAATTTATCATTCGATGCTTTATTCGTTAAAAATCCTGTAACTCAATGTTGTCTTTAATTTTTTACCTTATTTCTTTAAAATTATATTATTTAACATTAGTGCTAAAAAGAAAAAATTGTCCTATTATTAGTTTTTTTGACATTAAATAAAAAAATTCTGCGTAGGTTGATTATTTCGCTCAGATATACAGCATCATAAAAAAACTCTAGCATCATTAATATTTTTTTAAAAATGTTGAAAAATCTACTACCATTTTGCCTAGGTTTACCTTCTTCTTTAATATTTTTATTAATATTATTAAAATTATAATTAGTATTATTATCATTATTAATGTCGCGGCGATGATTTTTTAGCACTTCGTGCTTGCCATCCCCGCAGGGAGATGACGCGTGGAAAAGGGGTTTATAATCGTTAAATTACGACTACAATTCTTAGGAGTCACCACCTAGTATTAAGGTCACTAAAAAACCTAATGGTCTACGAGAGTCTGGGTAAAGGAACTTGTTGTGCAAGCGGAAGATGCATCACCCTCGGTGCACCCTACCTAAGGTAAGTTGCATTGTTGTTTGATTGTTTTTCTAAGTTTGATTTTTTATTTGTTGGTGTATCCTAAGACTCGAAGTAGAATACCTAACCATTCTAAAGTTTGAAAATTTTTACACTACATTTAGAAACCTCTTTTTTACTATATGTGGGTATATTTTATAATGTAATTTTACACCCCGATAGCTGAACAAAATAAGTGTTGTTTTTTTTATATTTTGGCCAAATTTCAACGGACAATTATAAATCGGTTATGATATCTAATTTTCGTTTCAAAACATGAGAAAGATGCTACATTATTTTTACGATAAATATTCTTGGATAAACCTTGAAATTCGCTCATATGCACATAAACAAATATTTCTTTTAAGAAAAAACATAATTTTATATTTTTATCATTATATTTTTATATATTTTTTTATTATAGGTTGATTGCCTAGCCCATATGGGCCAAACAGCCCATTCCTTTGGTGGGCTAGCTGTCCACCTCTCTTCGGGATGGACTTCCATCTCAGGCGGCCTAGCTAGACACCAAGTCCAACCTGGCCACCTCCAATGTTTATCATGTAAACAGTGAGACATGAATTACATATCACTATTCACACGTCGTGAACAGTGGGGCAGGGGAGTTAATTCACTCCCCCCACCGTATTATTTTTTTCATACTTGAATTTTAAAAATTTGTTTGTGCATGGTCCTCTGCATTCTACCTAAATGCGTGCTTAAAATTATGATAGCTTTTACGGTTGCAATGAAAAGATAGTTTTTTTTAAAAAAAAGAAACTATAAATTGTAGCTTTTTTCTAACTCAAGTTTTACCATAATTTATGACAAAACGCAAATTTATACAATGAAAATCAAATTATAAAGCTTTGTTATGCTCTCAGGTTAATTGAGTTATTATTTACACAGGTGAGGATATTTATACAAGACTATATCAGTAACAGCAGCCACAGACTCCTGCATTTGAAGGAGAGCTAACAGACTGACAAGGATAATACTAATTCAAATTCAAAGAACACTTAATCCACTGTAATTAAAAACACAAAGCACCAAAATAACGGAATTTACAAACTTGCTCTGTCACTGGTGACCCTCGAATAACGTCATTAATGGAGCTCCCTCTCTCTCTCTCTCTGTGCATTGATCAGGAATGGGAAGCAGGATGGGCAACCTGTCATGGAACAGGGGCAGAGGAGGGTCCTGCGAGAGAGAGAGAAGTAATTTTTCTCTTCTTTCAAGTAAAAGCTATTGAATAGTGAAGCGTACTGAGCGTCAGAGATATGTGAAGACTGAAGACTCTTGACAATCCCTTTCATTACATATCTGCAGGGAAAACCTCACGTCGTGAGGTGGTGCAAACAGCCATGAAAATTTGTTACTGGAATTAATCATTATTTGGTTTTTTCCACGCTTTGAAGCTTCATTTTCATATTTATATTTGATTAATTTGATGCCCTTGTCTTCTTCCACAGATCTTTAACTTAATTTACACTAATCTTTCTACCAGCCACAGGTAGTTGATGTTTCGTCAATGTTTGAGATATAAGTAATTTTCAAAAATTACATTTTATTCAAATCGAATTATCATCAATTACTACAAATTCCAACCAAATATAGGAAATGGACGCCGACAGGACTTTCTAGTTACAATGTGTACAAAGAAGCAAAACGATACAGGCGGCGGATTAGTTGGCTAAGAAGGCGGTGGAGTGTGAACATACACCACTTATTCTTGCTTTCCAAACCCTAGTCAGGCTGTATGTTTCTTCTGTTGTAGGTTTTCTCGGGTCCTAAGATTTTACTATTGCCCGACCACACATATATTTCTTCTCTCTCAATCAGTTATCAATTTTTCAAACTTCTAGCAATGTCTTAAAAATCAATGACGGTCGCGTTGAAGCTCCTTGCTGCATGGACTTTCGGAATTCCAACCTTCAACTCATCCATTCCTTCTTCCCAGGTGGCGTGCAGCCGCCCCACATGAACGCAAGCACTGATCAAATAAACGACAAGTGACGGTCAAATTCTTCAGTTTTGAAGCGCACCTCATCTGTCCAAAACATTTAACTTTGTATGAATTGATAGGTCCCAATCAAGCTAGGATTATGTAATGCAGAATTAATTCTATTTCAGGCGAGAATTAACCTTAAGAATTGTATTTGAATGAAATAAGTTGCCCCTTTTCTGAATTCTCAAAGGGTCTTTTTATACAGGAAAGAAATTAACAACATTCCTAATTCTGAGATTGTATCCCTCAAAATCAGGCCACTACCTTCTACTGGCAATCAGCCACTTCGGCATTATTGAAAAACAAATAGACCTATTCTTAAGTACATAGACCTATTCTTAAGCACGCATGACTAACAAGTTAGACAACGTCCTTGGTCATAAGTCCACGCGTGACAGCAAACAATTAATTGAAATACTTTGGGTTTTTTACTGCTACCCTTGCAGACCTTCGTGGCTCACTTCGTGGCTCATCAATACTCCCCCCTGTGACACAAACCTTGTCCTCAAGGTTGAAATTCATGAACTTGTCGCGTAATTCCTGAGTGTTCTCCCATGTAGCATCATCACGTGGAAGCCGCTTCCATTGGATTAAACTCTCCTCAATAAATTTGGACCCATGTTTTACCCAACGAGTATCTAACACACACTTTGGTTCTAGGAGCAATTCCCCATCATCTGCTACTGGAGGCAGATCGGTGTGAGTAGTAATGTGATCCCCCACTGTTTTCTTTAAAAGAGAGACATGAAAAACGGGGTGAATGCGAGAGTTGGGTGGAAGATGGAGCTTGTAAGCAACATTTCCAATCTTTTCTTCCACGAGATACGACCCATAAAATCGGCTTGCCAGTTTTTGATAAGCTCGCTTAAATACTGACTGCTGACGATATGGATGTAGTTTGAGAAATACCCTATCACCCACTTGGAACTCAACATCTCTGCGTTTGGCATCAGCTTGTTGTTTCATACGATTATTTGCAGCATGAAGATTGCTCTTAAGTTGCTGAAGCAGAGCATCTCGCGAAGCTAAGCTTTGATCAACTTCGTGTACTGGACTAAATCCTTCATGGTACTGCGGAATCGTTGGAGGTGGTCTTCCATAGAGAGCCTGGAATGGGGTCATACCTGTTGAGGCATGATAGGTGGTGTTGTACCAAAATTCGGCCCAAGGTAAAAATGAATACCACTTACGGGGTTGTTGGTAAGTAAAGCAACATAAATATTGCTCAATGCAGCGATTAACGACCTCCGTTTGTCCGTCAGTTTGCGGATGGTAAGCTGAACTCATCTTCAATTTGGTGTCGGATAACTTAAAAAATTCTTGCCAAAAATGACTGATAAACACGGGGTCCCGATCACTCACAATCGACTGACGCATGCCATGGAGCTTGACAATGCCAGTAATGAAAATTTCAGCCACCATTTTAGCTGTATATGGGTGCGCCAGAGCCAAGAAATGAGCCGATTTGCTCAATCTGTCAACAACAACCAGAATTGTGGTTTTGCCAGCTGAGGGAGGAAGACCATCAATAAAATCCATCGTGATGTCATCCCAAACTTGACACGGAATTGGAAGAGGTTGCAAGAGACCTGCTGGTGATAGTGTGTCATTTTTAGTGCGTTGGCAGATTTCACAGGCTGCCACATATGTTTTCACTGCTTGGAACATGGAGGGCCAATAGAATTGTTGTGCCAACCGCTTATAGGTACGTAAGACACCAGAATGGTCACCACTTGGAGAATCATGGAATTCATGGAGTAACTGGGAAATTATTTGGGAATATGGTGGCACCACCCGATTCTTGTAGCAGACCAACCCATTACGCCAGCTGTAGGGAGCCCCGGGATTGGCAGTAGCCTTGGTACTGGTTGTCATCATATATGGGTTGCTGCGAGCTTCAGCCTTGATGGCGTCCCATAATGACGTGTGAGGGACAGATAAATTATCCAAGCGTGGACTGCCCGGTACCCGTGAGAGAGCATCAACTGCATTGCTATCCCGACCGGGTCTATAAATTATCTCATAATCATAACCAAGCAGTTTAGTTACCCATTTTTGTTGCTCAGGTGTCACTATACGTTGATCCAACCAATATTTGAGGCTGCGCTGGTCGGTTTGAATGAAGAACTTCCTTCCCAGCAGAAATGGTCTCCATGTTTGAATGGCATGGATGATGGCCAGCATTTCTTTAGCATACACCGACCATGATTGTTTGGTAATACCCAATGCACGGCTCATAAATGCGAGTGGCTGCCCTTGTTGACTCAAAACAGCCCCGATGCCAATACCACATGCGTCCGACTCAATGGTGAAAGGTTCATTGAAATTGGGCATCGCAAGTGTGGGGGTTGTTGTCATGGCAGTTTTGAGTTCTTGAAATGCCTTTTCAGCTGCCTCAGTCCACGCGAATTTGCCCTTCTTTAGCAGATTGGTAAGAGGCTGAGCAATGATCCCATAGTTCCAAACAAATTTCCGGCAGTAACCTGTAAGGCCTAAAAAACCACGTAACTCGGAAACATTAGTAGGGCGAGGCCAATTTAGCATCGCTGTAATTTTGTTCTAATCCACCTTTACTCCTTGGGACGTCACAATATGCCCCAAATATTCCAATTCTTGCAACCCAAAAGCACATTTATTTAATTTGACAAAGAACTGGTGGTGCCGTAAAATTTCAAATGCCTTCGTAACATGTTCAAGATGCATGCTCAAATTGGGGCTATAAATTAGAATGTCATCAAAGAAGACTAGTATAAATTTACGCAGGTAAGGGCGAAAAATAGAATTCATAATAGCTTGGAAAGTAGATGGGGCGTTACAAAGACCAAAGGGCATAACCAAGTATTCATAATGACCATTATGAGTTCGGAAGGCAGTTTTAGGGATATCGGATGGATGTACTCGTACCTGGTGGTATCCTGCTCTTAAATCAAGTTTGGTGAAATAATTAGCACCATAAAGTTCATCGAGCATGTCATCAACAGTGGGGATAGGAAACCTATCTTTGATGGTCACGGCATTAAGGGCTCTATAATCAGTACAAAACCACCATGAACCATCTTTTTTTTTTACCAACAAAACAGGAGATGAGAAAGGACTAGTACTAGATTTTATTAGCCCCAATTTTAACATATCATGAACTTGTTTTTCGATTTTGGCTTTTTGAAAGTAGGCATACCTATAGGGGCGCACGTTGATGGGCGTTGTCCCCTCCTGCAAATTGATGTGATGATCTACTTCTCTTGTTGGTGGAAGTTGTGTGGGCTCTTGAAATAAATCTGCAAAGTCTTCCAATACTTGTTTCAACTCCGGATTGACATTCGGATCTGGTGGATTACCTGCTGATTGCATGCAAATGGAAAATATTGAGCTCCCTTGACGCATATCTTTGGCAATAGCTTTCCTAGATGTGGGCTGAATTGAGGTACCCATACCCCGCAGTACATGATTCTGGTTGCCCCACTGAAATTCCATCGTTAATTGATTCCAATTGCACATGACAGTACCCAATTGTTCCAGCCAATGAACCCCCAAGACCACATCTAATCCAACTAAAGGCAGCGCATACAGCGTGAGGATAAAAGGAATTCCCTGAAGTGAAATATGGACGTTTTCAAACCTGCCTTGACATTGCAGTGGTCTGCCATTCGCCACGCGCAGATTGAAGGAGTCTGTTGGGATCACCGGCAATTGCAGCAGACTAGCGACCTTCTCGCTGATGAAATTGTGCGTAGACCCGCTATCAATGAGAACAACAATCTCATAGGGTCCAATTTTGGCCAACACTCGCATGGTCTTATATGACGCCAATCCAGATAGCGCATGCAAGGATATTTCTGGTTGAAAATCCTCCGAAAAGTCAGCTTCGTCTGAAGATTCACAGTAGCCTTCTAACAATAGCAATTGTGGTCCTTTGCATCTGTACCAGGAGTAAACTTCTCTTCACAATTAAAACATAAACCCTGTGCGCGTTTCTTCTGCATTTCATCCCATGAAAGTCGTTTCATGCCTGGATTTGCTCTGAATCTGTTTGGTGGAGCGAAGTCTTGTGTGACCCGAGGGATGGATCGTGCACTTCGTCGTTGGTGGTTCAATTGTTCATCTCGCATTCGTGCAAGGCTGCTAGCTTCCTTTAATGACTTCGGTTTAAACATCCGAATGCCATCAGCTATTTCGGGTTTGAGGCCACCCATGAATGTCCCTACTAAAGCCTTTTGTGGCCATCCATGCACCCGATTACCCAAACGTTCAAATTCCTTCTAATACTCGCGCAAAGATCCCTCCTGTTTGACCTTAGACAAGGCCTCATCGAAGTCCTCACATTCGGTAGGGCCAAATCTTGCCCACAGTTCTTCCTGAAAAATGGTCCACGTTACCTCCCTGTCTTCTTCTCTATAAGATCGCCTCAGCCACTGCCACCATTGATTAGCTTCGCCTTGTAAGTGGAACGATGCTAGAGACACCTTTTGAGCGTCGATGGTTCCTTGGAATTCGAAGAATTGATCCATTCGAGTGAACCATTCCGTCGGGTCATCTCCTGAAAATCATGGAAACTCCAAACTTGCTAGTTTCGAAGAGAACAATGGTCGTCCACCTTCTGTGACATCTTTGGACTCTTCCCTGAAGTAATGGGGACGTCCATTTGGAGAACTGGTAGCAGGGTCAGAAGGATTGGTTCCCACTGTGTGGTTGATTGATGCATTTGGATTGGAAAGCATGACTTCAGAGAGTTTGCTAAGAACGTCTTCAATGTGGTGCAACTTGTCAGTTACACCTGCTTCCATGCGGCTGAAATTGGTTTGCAGCCCACCCAAGCTAGCTTCTAAATTTTCAATACGCTCTTTATTTGTTCCCATAGCTCTGATACCAATGATAGGTCCCAATCAAGCTAGGATTATGTAATGCAGAATTGATTCTACTTCAGGCGAGAATTAACCTTAAGAATTGTATTTGAATGAAATAAGTTGCCCCTTTTCTGAATTCCCAAAGGGTCTTTTTATACAGGAAAGAAATTAACAACATTCCTAATTCTGAGATTGTATCCCTCAAAATCAGGCCACTACCTTCTACTGGCAATCAGCCACTTCGGCATTATTGAAAAACAAATAGACCTATTCTTAAGTACATAGACCTATTCTTAAGCACGCATGACTAACAAGTTAGACCACGTCCTTGGTCATAAGTCCACGCGTGACAGCAAACAATTAATTGAAATACTTTGGGTTTTTTACTGCTACCCTTGCAGACCTTCGTGGCTCACTTCGTGGCTCATCATGAATCAAGTAATCGTAAAAGGCAAGCGGGTTTTCTTTCCAGCTTCTTTTGCTTATTGCTAGGGTTAGTCAAGATTTGTTATAATATTTGTTTTAGGCTCATTACTATCTCCTATCTCGCATTCACAGAGACTTGGTTATGGAGAGGGCTTCATGTTTCAAACCACAAACATAAATATTTATTGATTTCATATTAACTTGATATAATCAAATGCTAAATACATGTAGTAATAAAAATTTAAATTATAAATATCTCCAGCTATTTTTGTTGAAGTTTAGAAATAATTTATCTGAGAGAATCCTTATAGAATCCTTATAATCTATGTCTACTAGTAGTTCTCAGTATCTGTTAGTTAATTTTTTTCCTTTCATCAAGAAAAAAAATCAGGCAATTAGTCTCCTAATTAATCTTCATTATCAATGGGTTGAAATAATTCATATCATGTGTGTTTTCAAGGATATAATTGTAAATTCTTACAATTCAATGTCAGGCTGCAAACAGGAAACATGCATGACTTGATTTTGAATTCTGGATAACAAAATTAATTCTACATCAATTTATCAACTACTTTTTTAAACAAATTGAGTGCAGTTATTCAATTCCTATTTGTATATATGGAGAACTACATCAGCTTGAACTTGTAATTTTTCCGTAGAAGAGGGAATGAAGGATCACCAAACTAAGACATTTGTTTTAAATAAATCTAGTAAATTGAGGGATTGTTTTGCACTGCGACCCAATTATTATTTTTTAACATAAAGTTATTATTTTAAATAAAAAATAACCTTCACCAAAAAGAAAATAAATATAATTTCATTAATCGCCGCAGTATGCTATAATTGTGTAATTATAATTGTGGGTACTGAGTGGGACCTTTTTCACGTGATGACCTCTGGCAAATGTGCCATAGCTCCACAGTAGTAAACTTGATTATTTATATAGCCGCCTGTATGTGTCTCCCCATCTCTCAAAATATTTTTTTCATTTTATTAATATTTTGGAAGTCTGAAACCCCTTTCTAGCCTATAAAAAGGAGAAGAACTCGTCATTTTCTTTAACCAGCGTTATTTCCAGGACAATTACTTTCCTCATCTTAATCCTCCAACGTCCAAATCAATGAATTTCTTCCATTCTCAAAACCAACAATCGTCAAAACACCAAAACAGCAGCAGGAAGAAGAGGCTAACACAAGACCAAGTGAGGCTCCTTGAGAGAACCTTCACAAGCAACAGGAAGCTTGAGCCTGGGGTTAAGGCCCAGCTTGCAAACCAGCTAGGGGTGCCCCCGAGACAAATATCTATTTGGTACCAAAACAAGAGAGCAAGATGGAAGACACAAAACCTCGAGCTTGACTACAATACACTTCATCTGAAACTAGAGAATGTATTAGCCGATAGGAGGCGGCTAGAAAGAGAAGTGGCGCAGCTTCAAGAAGAGTTGAGGAGGGCTCAGCAGATGGTTTTCGATCTGAACCGAGGACCAGCTCAACCTCCTGTTAATGTTTCTTCTAACTCCTCTTGTGATGAGGGAGGCAGCTCTAGCCTGCATGAGGAAGCGGGTGGTGAGGTTTTGCAACTTGACGAGCTCTATGCCTGCTGGTATAGCGCTAGTGGGTCAGCTTGGGGTAATTAAGGTGCAGCATCAAATGTCATCTATTATAATATAATGGATGATCTAAATCAAGTGCTGATCGGCACCATGAGTGGATAAACTCTTGAGTGGACCTAGCACAGTGATAGCTCAACAATTATTGGAGTCTTCTTCTTTGTTGTCGATATGTATGTGTGTGTGTGTGTGCGCTTCGAAGATATTCTGTAGAAAAAACTAAGCTGTCTATGGTTGATGGGTGTTGGAGAGACTGACTTGTAATTAATTATGATTAGTAGCCATTGATGTTACTTTCAAACTTGTAGAAATTTCAGTTTCATAATTGATTGATTAGGAGGAATTGATGATCAATGGCCAACTTGTAATGCAAAGCTAATTAATGGCATGTCTTTCAGCTTCCTCTCGGTTCCCCTCGAGTGGCCCTTTTCTTCTTATAAGGTTAAGGGCTTTCATTTCATCTGTCAATCATTGTATAGAGCCAGATTAAAAAGATGAATTATTATAAGAGTAATTATTAAGGATGTAAGGATTAGTTTCCAGACATGTTTTGTGTATTATTAGTCTGTAAGTTCGTATCAGAATATCTATTAAGTAAAGTTTAGACTCAATTAGATAACACCTATGATAGACTATATGATCAGTTAGCTAGGTCAAGATAATCTCATGCTACCAGTTTTCAATTGATAGAGATGATCAAGAACTTGTATATATACAAACTCTAAGTGATTTGTTCTTACAGCTGATCCCATTTTCTCAAAGTTATTCTTCACTTGTATTGGATAAATTGAGTGTCAAGGAAGAGAGGTAGATAAATGTTTGTTATGTGGTGACAAGGGAAAGAAATAAAAATATAGAAATATTAATGTTTTATGTGTGTGTTTGTGTTTGTGTTTTAAGAAAAGAGAGGGGAAAACAAATGTTTAATAATTGTTTTATAATGATTTTTTTTTTATTTGATAAAACTCCACCTTTCTTTTGATATTTTTTTGTGGTATCGGGTTAAATGAATAAAATTCTAACTGTCCCAAATTTTTACAGGATGAGCATGCTCTAACTTAAACCGAGACCTATAAAGCAGATCTTAGCCTTTTTGTCATTACGTCACATCTCTTGAGTACTTGTATAATAATCATGCATAAAACATAAATCTTGTTTAATAATCATGCATATAACATAAATCTTGTTTAACTGTGTATGATAAGTATAGTTTTTATGATTACAGTTAAAAAAAATAGATTTAAAAATTATATTTATTTTTTGGCTATTAAAAGAAAAGTTTTAGTGAAACCAGTGCAAAGTATATATATTAATTAATCAAATGCTTTAAAAT
Organism: Salix arbutifolia; assembly: GCA_025169955.1. Classification (NCBI taxonomy): domain Eukaryota; kingdom Viridiplantae; phylum Streptophyta; class Magnoliopsida; order Malpighiales; family Salicaceae; genus Salix; species Salix arbutifolia. The sequence goes on along the minus strand of CM045912.1, from coordinate 12,851,360 downwards.
ATAATTAAAGCAAAACATAAATGAAACAAATATAAACTTAATCAATTATAAGATAAAAAAAAACGAGAATTATGGTCATTCTCTTTTCAAATTGAGTTGCGAGTAATAATAATTTAAGTTAAGGGTATCTTCATTCTAATAATATAAACAATTAAGGCTATGTACTTCACAAAAACTAACTTTTGTATTTTATTTATTTATTTATTGAAAAAGCCAGATTTTTTAAGCTAAAGAATCACTCTTTTTCTAGTGAGAGGAAAGAAAGCAGGTTTGGGAAAATAAATCCTAATAAAAAATATCTTAACGTTACCAAAATAATAAATAATCCTTAAATCCCACATCTTGGTTTCACCTTTTTTTCCCCTTTTAATTCTATAAAATAAATGCTACTTCACTTTGGATATGGCGATTAACCCTTTAATAATTCCTCTCAAATGGAGCACCAAGGACTACTAAATTTATTTTATTTTCATTTTAATTGACAGAGTGCGCGTGTGTGTGTATACATATATATCTTGGGTGGATAGTTCATGCAAGTTGAGTTATTCTTAACAGGTTATCTTACCACTGAAATCTTAACTAGATGTGGGAAATAAACTCATCCCGCCCGCACTCAGCTCAGCCAAATTCTCAAGAAACATTTATTTTATTTTCTACGAACCTCTGTTTATTTATTTTAATTTTCTTTTTAGTTATTTTTGTGAGGTTAGAAGAGAGACGATAAGGAAGAGGAGCCGAGGGGGCCACTGGCTTGGAGTTGTTCGCAGTCCATGTTATTGATCACATCAATTATCAGACTTGATTCAATCAAAGATGTGTGGGGCTTTGATTTGACCCAAAGAAATCTTCTACATTTTTTTTTATAACTAGTTATTCGGGTCAACTTACAAGTACATCAGTTAAAACCCGTTTTAGAATAATGAAGTGTGCAAATTTTGTCAAAGAATACTCAGTCGGGCGTTTGCTTTTGGGTGAAAATACGTGCCTAAAATGTCAATTACAGCCGAATTATAATAATGTGAAATACACAGAATCTGACTGAAGTGTGCAAAGCAGTGACACAAGAGAGAATCCCGAATGTCCAAGGGTGCTGTAAAAATTCGCAACCCTGTTAGATGGCATTCTAAGTCACAGCTGCCTTGTCCATGTTTAAAAATGTAATAGATTTGCACGTAGAGTCTTGGTTTAGCGGGGAAAGGGATTTGTTCTTTGTTCTTTTTCTCAACATTTAGGTTTGAGCCTCTTTGTATACCACGATTAATCTCTGGATCCACTGAATACTCTAAAAGCCCAGCGAGCAAGTAAAACACCACAGGGATGACAGACATGCAAAAAAAAGCTCGAACCTAGATGTTGAGCAAGGGAACAAATCCCTTCCCCCGTTAGGCCAAGACCCCACGCGCAAATCTACTACATTTTTAAACATGGACAAGGCAGCTGTGACTTAGAATGCCATCTAACAGGGTTGCGAATTTAACAGCACCTTGGACATTCGGGAGTCTCTCTTGTGTCACTGCTTTGCACATTTCAGCCCGATTCTGTGTATTTCACGATATTATAATTCGGCTGTAATTGACATTGACTGAGTATTCTTTGACAAAATTTGCACAATTTATTATTCTAAAACGGGTTTTAACTGATGTAAGTTCTATATATAATAAGCCTGTCTCTTCAATACCTAAAATAATCCAAAAGAGGCCTCACAATTCTCTTCTTATATAGGAGTTCAATGACCAACCTATTGCGATATTTTTCAGGGAGTGGAAGGACTCTGATATGTGAGGGGGGAAAGAAAAGCAGAGATAAATTATGGGTTTGACCTTTAGAAATATGAAAAAAATGCTTTCATGGAGGCTGGAACGATGAGTTTAGTTGGCAAACTGCTTATAAGTTATTCATCTTTTGTTTTCATTGTTCTTGCTCAATAAATAAGCTTTGACCTTTACCCTGCAATGATTCCCTTGTACATGGCTACTTAGGCACCAAATTTGACCACCATTCAAGAATTTCGTATAAATAGGGTTCAATGATTCCTCCTCATGATTTGAATTAATTTGTTGTATTTCATGATTATCACAACTCAGAAACATGTTCAAATGATGTAGTAACTTAAGTCTCGAGCCCAGCTACGCAACAAGGAGGTAGAGGAGACAAAAGACAAGGGGGCTGCCCCGACAGAGATTAGGAAAACTGAAGTAAATTCGATGCCAACGAGTTTTCAGATTAATTTACAAGAAAAAAAAAAGGATGGGGTGAGATAACAGCCCGGATGACATACCCTAGATTCAATTCATCTAACACATACAAATATGCAGTATTCATATGTCCAACAACACAAATATGCAGTATTAATTTACAGCACCACCAGGCTTGCCAGCCAAGAAAAATAGAAAAAATGTAACAAGGAAAAACTCCTCGTTGAATAATTCTGCAGGTCCAATCAGACCACGCCAATTTCACAGTTATGCGGGTTTAATTAAACCACTCCAGTTTCAGATACACACACACAGCGGTTAGAGAGACAGAAACAGTAACGAAAATAAGCTAAAACTTTTGTCATCCAAATTAGAAATATGCATTATTAATATGTCCAACAACAGTCGCCTCCTGCCAAAACTTTTTGATGGCATGTGTATATGAGTCCACCTTCAGGCTTCAGGGGAGTGAAATGAAGGGGAATGGACTCGAAAAGATAAATGGCTTCGGATAGGTCAAAAGAAAAATGTAATGTAACGCCATGATAATTTCTGTTAACATCAAACAACATAGTTGTTTTGGAAGAGAAAAGAAAGGAAAATAATTGATCTGTATCATTTTATTGCGCTTATTTGGATTGCAACCCGACAAAATGTCATTTAAGAACTTTGGTTTAGATGCACCAACTGTTCTGTATAATAGTTTTTTCTTACATGCATTTGAACATCTGTCGGATTGAGAGCTTGAGAAAATAATGAGGTGATGTAAAGTTTGTGCATATACAATACAAATGCCTCACTGTAACTTTAATATGAAATTGAAATTTACTAGATCACTGGTCTCTTATTTGGGCTTTAGTTTCAAGGAAGCGCTGCAAATATGACAAACAATGTTTAAAATGAGTCCACAAGAAAGATATAACTTTAGAATTAAGAGCTCTTGACAGGAAGCGATACTTACCTATTGATACAATAACGTTTACCAGTGGGTGGTGGACCATCATCAAATGCATGCCCTAGATGAGCATCACAAGCCGCGCAGAGAACTTCCTGACGAGGCATGAAAATAATTGACAAGTCTAACTTTGACTTCACATTATTTCCTATGGGCTGATAGTAAGATGGCCAACCAGTTCCACTGTCAAATTTAGTGGATGATCTGCAAGACAGCACATTCCAATCAGTTCTATTGAAAGTTGCACCAGCAAGAGATTTAAGAGAGACCCTTACTCAAATAGAGGTGTATTACAACAGGTGCAGTGGTATGTTCCCGGGGTTTTGGTGTTCCAATACTCTCTGAAAGTGAAAAATTTATGATATTAGCAAACCGATGATTAGTGGTGGCACAAAAGAGCAGTATATATGTATGTTGGTGCTCCGTTCGGTTTTGATGATAAGCATATATTTAGTATACTTTTCCTGCCACCATGCACTTAAATATGTTAGTAGTGTATGCTTCCTAGAGTTATCAGCCATGATATAATCCCAGTCATTTTTCTCGTATTATATATATCTACATTACATCCTCTAACATGGCAAGCATTGGCAAATTTCAATGTTTATAATCTATGTTACATACAGGATGAATGTATTTTATTCATTAACAATTCAAGTGGCAAGCAAAACAGAGATAAGAAAGGGCTGGTCAGCAACCAAATAGATGTGGGAAATAATCAAGTCTTATATGGTTCAATCATCATGAAAGATTGCATTTATTTACCTTTTCTTTTTTCAATTTAAAATTATTCATCATGATGAAGTAAGCCAGGCTCTAAGACAATAGAGAAGATCACAGAAGCCCCCTAGGTTTAGTCATGTAAAAATTGCACCTACTGCACATTAAATAAATCATACCCAGTGAAAGCTCTCTCAGTCCCCTTCTGCCGAGTGATGTAAAACTCCTCGGCTGTAAGCTTCTTCTTCCATTCTTCATTACTCACGGAGGCATAGTTAACATCTCCTGTCTCCAAAAAAAGCAGCAAATAAATTTGATTCGTAAGACAAATAAGATCATTCAAAGCATTGCAGTAGAGTGTCAAGAAATATCAATACATAAAGAACCACGAAGGCTTAGCACTTGTCAAAATGCATTTTTGAAATCTCACATTAAAATACAGAATGGACATGTTGTAGTGAAGATCCACAATAGAAACAGCATTCAATCATTAAGGTATCAAGAAGATTGTAAACAGAGATCATAAGGATCAGTTCCTTGTCATTAAAACATTCAGAATGTAATCTCCCTAAATCAACATGATTCACCATGCCACAAAGAATCAAATCAGACAATTGACTTGATCAGTACAGTTAGAGAATATCATCTTTTATGCAAATTGAGAACCCCAAGAAAAATCAATAACCCCATTACCCTGATTGCTGATATAACAAATACTAATTAATTGTTGAGTGATGGACTTTCCTTCCTTTGGAATTATCCAACCGCAACAGATCTGCCCTATAAATACTTATTTCTCAAGCCAAAGTTGAGGACTATTGTCATTAAACCATGATGTGGCAAAGATAAAAACCCCACCTCATCTCGCATTAGCCAAAGAGTCAAGCAGTATTTGACGTTAAAATAAACACATTAAATGTATATATAATGAGAAAAGCGATTATACTTTTATACCTCTCAATGGAAAAACCAAAGTTAAAATGAACACATTAAATGTATATATTTCTGTACACGGCCAATCCAATGAGAAAAGTGATTCGATCCTTAGCTGCAATATTATATTTCGAAGAGATCACTAAAAAAACTTCTGTTAAAGGATCTCTCACTGCATGTGAACAAGCAAATAATAAAAGATAAAATCATTAAGCATTTCGTCGGTAGAGTTGATACTGTGTCAACCAGGTCTCTTGTAGTTTCTGATTCAAATATAAATCATTTAGAACTTGGTGAAATCAAGGAAAGTATTTTGAAGGGGAGGAATGTATCAGCAAACTCAGTTTAAGCTCATAACAAAATCACATTGATGGTTGATACACTCTGTCGGAATCAGCTCACTCCCAATCTTATATTTCAATGACATTACCATCCTCAATCTCATAGAATTCATGTTCTCTCAAACTTGCAGGTTTTATATTAGAATAAGATTGTTTTCCAAACCGTCATTCTCTATCATCAACAATTCAAAAGATGGTGACCACGGAATGTCCATCAAGGATGGAAATCAAACTTACATCACCATCCTTTAAAGATGTGCAACATAACACATAGACTAGGAAACCTGCAGTCTCATTTCTCCGACTACACTCTAGGTAATACAAGAGAGATTAAACACATTTAATTTAAGAAATGCTATGGTCCACGGGACACAATCGATATGAATTGAATATCATCACAATTAATCAAAGAATATCTTTCTACCTTCAGAGGTAACACAATTATCAAAGTTTCCACTTGAATTATACCAGAGAGTTCAACTACTTATTTGATCAAATGATTCGTAAGGAAGCTGTGACCTAGCATGATGGAAGAAAAAGAAAGAAAAAGTAAACAATCGCAATCCTCACACCAGTTGGTTCAAATAATCCTATCTCAAAACAAAACAACAGAAAATTCTGGCCTTTTTCACAGAGAATTTTGAAACATCAAATGCGTGATATAGAGTTCCAATAACACAACCCACTGACGACACCATGGGAAAACCCAAAAACAAAAATTACTTGACCAACAAAATAAAAAATGAAATTTCAGCACCGCCATGAAGAATGCCATTACCATGTGTGATTTATGAGGAAAAACTCAGACAAATTCTATTCATTTAAAATGATTCTACCACATAACCATATTTTCTTTATAAAAACTACACAAATTCCAAACAGGCCAAAGCTTCAGAAAAAGAAGAAGAAGGAAAACCATCACGATTTATTAACACAAATAAGAGAACAAGAATACAATAAATCTCATTAAAAAAAGCATCAATCCCCATATAAATTTGCTTATAATAAAATTATCAAAGAAAAAACAAACAAGCAAAGCTCAAAACGAATGAAACAGAACAATATCCAATACATATACCAATTATTATCAAGTTACGAGTGTCAGCTCGTTTGAACAGAATCACTAAAAAAACAGGAAAGAAGAAGAAGAAGAAGAAGAAAATTCGTCGAACCAAGAATCATATAAACCGAAAAGAAAAGGAATTATCAAATAGAGAAAGAGTAGACCTTGAATGTTGTCAGGTTTCTGAGAAGAAGAAGAAGCGGAAGAACCCATAGCTCGAACAGAAATGGAGCTTCTTTTGTACAGTTTAAAACAACTAGAATCCAAGGCAAAAGGGTTGGATTTTGGAGAAATAACAAATTGGGATTTTGAAGAAATGGATGTGAATGTTGTTGTTAAGCTTATACTACAATGACTCAAAGCCATTGCTGTGACCGACCTTGAACAGAAGGGAGCTTCTTCGTGTAAAATATAGTCGGGACTAGAGAAAAAATCAACTGATATCGATATCACGAGAGGTTATGATGTTTACCAATGAGTGACTGTAGATGAAGGTATTGACAAATATCTCTTAATTCAGGGGCCTATATTGGGTGGATTCATAGGCTTATTGTGGTCCTGGAAACACCGGAGGTTTAATTGGGTGATACGTGGCGCTCTTGTAGTGACTTTGACAGAAGGAAATGGGAGGCTCTGTATTTCCCGCGTGGAGAATGCTATATCTCTAGAATTGGAGGTGGGTTTTTTTAATGGGCCATACATCTCTAGGCTGGGCTGGAGAGGCCCCCAACTAAGTTTTTTATTGGGTTTACCCCATGGGTTTTAATTCTGAATCCTTACTTGGATCCAAACAAAATGACACAAATTTATTTATTATATTTGTATCTCATAACTTTCCAATTTAAATTATTTAAATTTTTTCAATATCAAATCTAACAATTCATGTTAAATTCTAAGTCATTTTAATTTGAAATTTTTTATGCTTCTTTACTCTATTTGGTCGAACTATAAGGTATGAATTCTCTTCAAATTTCAATAATTGGTATATTTCTTGTATATTTCTCTGTAAATGAACGCATTCAAAATACAATTTTACAGCAATTTCATCAAACAAATTTAAACTTTTTATCCATACCCTAGGCCCAAATCTTATTTTTAGAGGAGGGCATGATTTTCTTCTTTAATTTTTATAATTGTTACTTTACCCACTAGCTTTTTAATATGAAAGAACACCATATAGTCTAATTTTTATTTTATGTGAATTAAATTAAATGAATTGTCCTTTTTATGTTTTAGTTGAAACCTTGCCCATGGTGGAGAGTTTCTTTTATTTTTCATTTCTTTAGTTTACACACTTCTTAACTTTTTTTTATTCAAGCCAATATATTTTAAATATACAATAATCAAATTAAAAAACTTATCTTAAATTCAAAATTTTCCTAACAACTTACATTATAAAACTCATCATAATCCTTATCAAATCCTTAAATCAACTTTTGTACTATGTTTCTTACCTTTTAACTTCAATAAATGAAAAGGAATATAGCAAGAAAATCTCAATTTTCCTTCACTCTCTATTCTCTTTCTTTTTTAGCTTCAGAGAACTGGTCTTCCAGCTCAAATTCTCTTTCAGAATTTTAAATTTCTTGTTTGATCCCTTAAAATCCCTTTACCACACTTTAATTTAGGTGTTATGTTTGGATGAAGACTTTAACCCACAAGTATAAAGTTTCAATATTGTCTTATTTCTAATTATCCAATATTGTCCTATTTTGGTTAGTTTTACTCTCTTTTTTATTATCCCATTTTGTATAAATATTTAATTACCGGTAATTTATACCGTAAGACTTTTAACCATGTTTTACATCAACTTTCTAGATTTAAAAACTAATAATTGAAATTTTACCTGTAAATAGAAGAAGAAAAAACAATGACTTAAAAGAAAATCTAAGTCCAACCCACAATGAAATGCAATAAGTAGTAGCCTAGTATCATTAATTCAAGTTCAAGTATCATTACTTACAACAAGTTTGTTACTTTTTAGACTTGAGTTGATTTGCAGTTGGGGACTATTTATAAAACAATAAAATCACAAATGAGTTTTTTAATATCTGTAAAGTGTTTATGACTAAAACAATAGTTGGAAAATTAGTTATTTTTGCCCAATAATTCAAAATCTGACTTTTGAGACTTTAGAAGTGGTTGAAGATGAGTTAGAGATAAGGCAGTGTATGCTGCAACAAATGATGTAAAGTAAAACTAGTAAACTAAAAAGAATCAAAAAAGCATAAAAATAAAACTTAGCACTATAATTCAACACAAAAAAGAACCAACTTAGTAGTATATTTCAAATAAATGTATATGACTTAAGATGTAATTAAAGCATGAAAAACTAGTAACCTAAAACCACGATGACAATTTTGATAGTAGCAACTAGATCTTGTCAGAAATATGAATGAGACTAAAGACTAAAATAAAATTAAAAGCGAAGTATGCAAAAATTTCATCTAATCTTTATGGCCGAATTGAATCAAATTTCAATTTTCATTTTTTTTATGCTATTGATATGGCTAGAGATAGTAAAAAGATGACATATAAAATATTTAAACAGACATAAAAAAGAAGAAGATGAAAAATGCAAACACTAAAAAGCAAAAATAACATAAGGATATGACATGTTTTAGAGCTTAGCTCTGACTAGTTAAATTGTTCGCACTACGTTGCAGACCAAATAAATAATTTTTATAATTGTTAAGATTAAAACAATTAATAAGATTTGCTAGTTCAAAATAAAATATAATATTCATACATGCAAAAGTTGATACAATGAAACAGATCAACACACCATATTATAACAACAGCAACATCGAAAATATTAAAATCTTAACATTTAAAATTTTTACTACTATTACTGTCAAAACAATAAAAATTATTAAATTACCCCGGAAAAAAACAACTCAAAATAATTAACAAAAGAGTAAGTAAGAACAAAACTAAAATTATTATTATTATTATTATTATTATTATTATTATTATTATTATTATTATTGCGTTAATAATAAGAAAAACAAAATTAAATCAAATACTAGAAAAAACCTAAAAACTTTAACAAAAAAGCAGACAAAAAAATAAAATAAATGATAAAACAAAAATAAAAATTATTAGCTAAGAAAAAATCACTTGACTTGAAAATAATAAAAGAAACTAATAAAAAAACTAAAAGAAAGAACAAAGAGAAAGAAAAAAAAACAAAAATATCAATTTTCAATTATCACAAACACAAACTAAAATTTAAGAATAAAATCCTTCAAAAAAATACCACCTCAATAAATAAAAAAAATTAAAAACTAAAGCTAAGAGCACACATATATAAACATGAACAAAAAGAGGGACGATTTAAAAATAAAAAAAATAAAGGAATTAAAATAAAAAATTAAAAGTATAAGGGCCAAAATGAAAATCAAATATATTATCAATTTCAATCAAGGGACAAAATTAAAAAAATCAAAACCTCTGTACCGATTATATTAAGGGATTTAAAACCAATCCGGAAATTAAAAGAATGAGGACCGAAATAAAATCTAAATATATAATCAATTTCAATCAAAGGACCCAATTAAAACAAATCAAAAATCATATAAAAGAAATCAGGACCATGCAAAATAATTAAAAATTTAGGGACTGAAATGAAATCATCATAAAATCGGGGGCTTTCTTTGTACTTTAGCATGCAAGAGAGAGAAAAGGGGAAAACAACTTTCAACCGACCACCGTGGGACACGACGCGCCATACCATGAGGAAGAGGACATGGTGGCACATTGGGTGAGACGACGCATGACATTTTTTGACACTGGAAGTAGCCACATGCGCCACTCGAAGCGGGCGTAAGGCCGAATACTATCGATCGCGTGTGGCACACGCGCATAGTATTCGACATATAATAAATAAAAAATGTTGTCAATTACCAGAATGCCCCTACAACCAAATCTTCATTTTTTTCTTATTGGGGGCAGATTAGGATTTAGCTATTTTCAAAAAATATGAAATGCTCATGGTACCCCTCTTGACCGGCATTGTTTTTTTGTCTTATTGGGGGGGGGCAGAATAGTCTTTAGTTATTTTCAAAAAATATAAAATTCCCATGGAACCCCTCCCGACAACAACAATTTTTTGTCTTTTTCGAGGGATAAAATGGTTTTACTGTGCAAATAAATATAAAAAATAAATAAACCGGTGAATCGACCGACCCGTAAACCAAACCACCCAAAAATACAGTATTACAATCCACAATGTTTTGTTTCACAATCTATAGTTAATATATGATCTCTTTTAATTTATTTTATAATACCAGCTAATGCAAACTCTTGATCATCTTGTTAAGCAACCCTAACAAATATGATATTTCCTCAATAAAGATGAAAATCAAGTTCAAGAAATGTGATATAATGAAAACTTGTTCTAAGACATCAATGGAATTGAATCAAATGACATCAAAATATGAGTTATACCTTTATAAATTATACTTGATCTTTGTCCTAGTAAAAAAAACATGTTGTATAATATAAAATAGAAGTTTATTTCATAAATTCATGGTTGCATAGCTTTGCAACATATAAACACTTATATAATGCTTCAAAAAACCCTAATAGATCCTCATATATGAGTTAATGTATTCCACTTGAAAAATTGACTCAAAACTCTAAATTGATAAGCCCTAAACCTAATTCAAACAAGCTTTAGATACTAGCTAAAATAAAATATCAATTAAGCCCAAACTGATACATAAACTAAAGCTTTTGCATCTAATTAAACAAAATAACCTAAGACATATACATTTCCTAGTTTAAATAATAACATGAATGAAATCTTCATCCTAGAAATACTAAGATATTTGTTGTCATCTTTAGATATCCAAAACAAGCTATGAAATAGATTGTTGAAGTTGTCTCCCCTTTTAGTGTCCTTGTTTTTCTAGGATAATTAATTGTAGCATTAAATAATCCTCTCAAAACATGGAAACTCTCATTGTCTTTCTTTAGAATTCCTTATAGAATTAAAAAAAATCCCAAATTATGCTACTGTATCTTTGTAGGAAAAAAAAAATCATTGTCAAATAGAAAGTCCATAAATCAAAAAGATTAAATAATAAAATTCATAGAACTTGTTCTAACCGATATAGTAAGACCTTCATGAATTATGATTGACCTTAAATCTTACCACGACATAGAAAAATACATCTGAAATCTTCGAAAAAAGGTTTATCTTGATCAAATCACTTGATATAAAGTTATGTTTAATAACGTAAAACTAGACAGTATAAAATTTTACACTAAAATATGAATTTGACTTTGCTTGAATCGAATTATTTGCAATCATATATTTATATTCATATTTATCTCTTAATTTTCTGGTTTAATCTTTTGTTAAATATGATTATTTTTTACTTGGTTTTCACATAAAATGATAGGAATTTTAAATATGTTCAACTTTGCATAATATTATTTTCCCTTTTATTTTATCTATTTCATGTACGTGACTATTTCTATTATTATTTTATTAAATAGAATGTTTTTATAATAGTTAAAAAATTTAGACACAATTAGTTAAATGACTTCTATTGCAAGATTAAATATCTTAATATATTTGTACCTCTTAAATTTCTCAATTTAGTCTTTAGTTATCATTAAAGATTGTTTTTATATTTATTGACATAGATAGTTCTTGATTTATTTAATTAAACTCATGCATAAGCTTTTTTATTTACACTTATGATTTTTTTAATATGACAAAGAACACATTAAAAAAATTGGTATAGTTTTTTTTTAAGAATCCAACCCACAGTGAAGCAATGATTTATTTGAGTGTTTTTTTTTTTTGGCATTATAACCTAATTTTTAAATTGCTTTTCACTTGAAAAACAAACTAAATTGATGTTTTTAGGTTTTTTTGAGACATTTTAATGCATTTATGTAAAAAAACCACTGAAAATAATAATAACATTTTGATATATATTCAATATCAAACACTTTTGAATAGTACTCTAGACCATAATATCACATACAGTTTAAAGGTCATTTGAGAAAGAAAAGGTACAAAACATGAGGCACATGAGGCAACATAATGCATCATAAATCATGTTAGTGATACGCTTATAAAGCCAAACATCTATTAAAAAAATCTTGAAGGGAAATAATTATGCAACAAGACACAAAATACAATTCATGAAATTACCATTTAGCCATAAAAGCATTTAAACTAAGCATTGAGGGCAAAATAGTATTCCTATTATGATATAATTTTTTTTACAAGTTAAAAAAGGATTGATTAGTCTTTTGTTTTCATATTAAAATTACTAATTTAACTTTAGAATAAAAAGGGTTATCTTTCAATTAAGGGAGTTTTGGTCTTTATCATTTTTCTAAATGAGTTAAATTACTTACTTATTCTTCAAAGTGTTTAACACAAATATTTTCAATTTCTAGTTAATACAATATCACAAATTCCTTCGGGGTACTCTTTAGAATTAGTCACATATAAATTCTAAAAAAAATTAAAATAATATAATGATACAAGAACAACTTACTTACATTAGCTGTATTTTCCAGTTATATCAAAATTAATACCTAAATTAACAAATAAAAAAGGAGGTTACCCTGATTTTTTCTTATATACATCATATTGTGATGAAAAAACATTGTGAAAGCACCATATCCAATCATTTATCAAAAAATATCCAAGGAATTAGCTTTTTTTTTTTTTTTAAATCTCATCAAGATATATAGACATATTAATGTATTTTTGTTTGTTTCAATCAATTTTGATAACAAAGGAGATACATTCAACTAATAACATTATTTGACTGATTTGATCAACTATTTGAGTCAATAACAAATTTATTTATACATTCAGTCAACCAATTGACTAAGTCATTTTGTTCATGTCAATCAATTAGAATAAATCATGTATTTTTTCTATTTTAATTTTAGTCCTCTAATGCTCTAGATTCAACATCTAAGTGTCATGGATTAATATTTTGAGTCCCAATTCACATCATAGTCCAATCATTCTAGATGTTTTCTATTGTTATCACATTTATAGAATGAAATATCTTTGAGCCCATTATCAAATGAAACATGTTTTATAAAAAGACATGATGACATATTAGCAAGTTCTACAATATAAATACCATTAACTAAATACATTAATTAGCTATAAGTTTTCTAGATGAAATATTTAAACATATATGATGAAAACCTAATACGTTAAGAAAACATAATTCCAAGAGATAGAAAACAATACATTACAATAATTTATCACTTATAAGTTATAATAGGTGTTTAACTTTTATATATCATAATTTACATAACAAAGAAAATGTTTGGAAATTAATACAAAAAAGCTATTCATGCAATATCATGCAAAAGGTCCACCTAAATTCTAAAAAAAGTTATAGCTAATAGCTACTCTAGTAAAACATGTAAGGTATCTAAAAAAAGATATAATTTTGTTTATCAAAACTAGAACTTTTAAAGGATCATTTATAAATACTTTATTTAGTCATGCTTTAAACTATTCATTTTGATTCTTTAATATTTCATCATGATACTGTATTTTTAAATCTATATTGTGCAGCATTTAGCATCTACAAACAACTAGTTTTCCACCCGAGATACGTGTGTGAAAAAGAGGTTGCAGTATAATTATAAAATTATAATTATAGTTTTAAGAGTTATCACCTAACATTAAAATTACTAAGAAATGTAATAACTTACTAGAGTTTGAGCAAATAAACTTATTTTATGAGGAAAGATATATCACTTTTTAGTGCATCCAACTTACAATAAATTATATTAATTTTTTAGAAGTTAAAGGATCCATAATGATTTTTATCAACTCTTAACACGACTGCTAATGGTGTAGATATCCTTTCAAATTCTTTCGAAAATATCTAATTAGTTTTTCCCTTTTAATTCCCTAAAAGTTATTGAAATATGTTTTTTAATATTCCCTTTATGAAATTACTTTTTAGATATGATATTTTTTTTTTAAGAAATTAGAAAATATTTTTGTAAAAAATAAAGTGTTTTTATTTAAAGAAGGATGTGCCACCGAAACAAGCACACCCTTCACCGACCAGTTAATCACAAACTCTGTAGCGACATATGCATTGACGTGAATTGCTGATTAATGCCAGGTGCAAGGGACGTATTCTCCACGCCGATATGTTCCTCATTCCGGCGACAGACTCCGTAACCCACTTCGTAATGGATGGAGAAATATTTTGAACTTTAAAGGTGAAAACAGTAAAATGCTTATAGTGTTGTCGATGTGTACTCCGCGTGCTGCTGAGTGGGTGGCCTTCTTATCCTTCGAACAAAAAGTCTCCAGCAAAAGCCAAATCTAACAACGCAAATCAAAACTCATATTTTGATCCAAACTTCCTTAAACATAAATCAATTTGGTAAGATAAAACATGAAAGCAGTGTCATTTTCACCAGCAAATCAATGCAACCTTAAACTCCAAAAGAATCCCATAAAACAACCAATATTTGCAAACCCGACTCACTTCAACAGTCACCAGAACCAGAAGCCATCCGACAAAAAACACCAATTTCCTTCATTTTCCATCAAAGCCTCGAAAACCCCTCAAACCCCATTAACCAAAAATCCCGATACACCTCCGCTAGTAGTTGTTGGCTCAGCCAATGCCGATATCTATGTGGAGATTGATAGATTACCAAAAGAAGGAGAGACCATCTCAGCCACGACTGGACAGACTCTAGCTGGTGGCAAAGGAGCTAACCAGGCCGCATGTGGTGCAAAACTTTCATATCCAACATACTTTGTGGGGCAAGTAGGCGAGGATGCACATGGGAGGTTGATCACTGAGGCTTTGAAGAATGGTGGGGTTAATCTTGATTGTGTGAGGAATCTGAGTGATGCGCCTACTGGACATGCTGTGGTGATGCTGCAGCCTGATGGGCAAAATTCTATTATTATTGTTGGTGGAGCTAACATGAGTTGCTGGCCTGAAAAGCTCAGCGATGAGGATTTGGAGGTTGTGAGGAAGGCTGGGGTTGTTTTGCTTCAAAGGGAAATACCTGATTTAGTTAATATTCAAGTGGCAAAGGTCAGGCATTTCAATGACTCTTTTTTTTAATTCTTTATCACTTGTTATTAATTCAAGTTTGGTGGCGATCATGTTAATTTGATCATGTTTATGGTTTAAAATCACAGCTTTTTATTTCTTTCATCTAAATAAGCAATTGTTTAAATGAATTAAGTGATTTCTTTTGCATAGTGAAGGTTTTAGTTTATCATGTTTTGTTTTTTGTGCATGAATTGACCAGTGATCCTATCTTTACTGGACTTGAATCAATTAGGGTAAAATAAATTGGATTGGATTTTCTTTTGCATATTAGACACCATGAGTTTCTGGATAAGAATATCATTAGCTGTATAAACTCAGATGAATGGCCATGGCTATGGGATCAGGCTTTGTTGTTCTCAGTGACACTGTTCATCAAGGTATGATGGGAGGATCAAAGAAAATGTATGTGGTTGAGATTGCCTTAGTTTTTGACATATTTCTTGGGGACCAAAATGAATAGATTGTTGTCCATATTTGGTGAAGGATTGCAAACTCTTTTTCCTGGATTTTCTTTTGGGACTTTGGTTTATCCAGCTAGATTGAGATCTGGTTTTCTTGGTGCTTTCTTTCTCCAATTAATAAATATGACTAGAAAAAGGTGAATCCATATGCATAACCTTTCTCGACCATCACAATTAGGTTTTGCTAGAATCTTCAAAGATAGAGAGGTCACTCGTTAAACAAAAATAGGAGGAATGTACAGGTCAATGATTGTTTGTTATTTTAATTTTTGGAAGAAAGAATGGATTCACAGTTTTAGTTGACAAAGTTCTTAAAAATAAACCATATTTATGTTTTTCAAGAACCAGTAAATGTTGAAAGAACTCGGGATATTTCCAAGTTTCAGGCAACGGATCTCTCTGATAGAAGGTCCAGGATCTTCTACACTATTTGGAAATGTTGAGCGTCCTTTTCCAGATTGTGAGTTTAATATTTGCCTATAGTTGAAGTTAGTTATTGCTCTATGCTATGCAGAGTGCTCTGCTGAGCCCTGGAAATTTTCATGATATCTAATTAGCTGCGCACTCCCAATTTCAAAAGGTTTCCTTCGCACATCTTGTTGAGGAAATAGTAAGCTACTTCACAGAAATAAAGTGCAACTAGCAGTCTAGCATTGTTGTGTTGTAGGTGTTGGATGTGAAGTTAAAAATGGTTCACTTATGGAGGACTAAAACTAGCTGGCATCATCTTCATGCTGTCTGCCACAGTAGTTGGATTAGATTTATGAGAATCCTCTGGTTGACTTCCAAGGTTAATGTTTTACTGTAGCCAACCTAAATGGTATTTCTTGCGAAAGTTAGGGCTCCCTTCTTTGCTGACTGATTTCAATTAAAAGGAGTAACTTCCATTATAAAATCCTTTCCAGGAAATATCTCAGGCATTAAAACTTTTGTTGCATTATCACATAGTATAACCACTATAATGTATTGCTAATACATTTCCATCTTAATTAAGATTAGCTAAGCAGTTTGGTGTCTGATTTTGCTTTTAAGTGGCTACCTTAAGTGTAGCTCATCTATTAACCAGGATTTTAGGTATATTCTATGTCTCTGTCAGTGTAAAATCTTTTACTTGTTACTGAGAATTTTTAGCCGTAAAGAAGATTTCCTCTTCTTTAATTTCTCATGAATGAAAGCTTTAGCTTGTATTGGTTTAGCCAGAAGATAAGAAATTGAAATAGCAAAGAATGGTAAAATTTGACTGTCATTGCACTATTAAAATGTTGGGTTCCTGGTGGAGCATGGACATGGGATTTTTGTTTTGTTTTTGGCTCACTTCTTCACACCGAGCAACACTCACACATGAGAGAGGTAAGTGGTGAAGATGATAACTTGAACCCTTGGAATTACTGGAAGTAACTATCATATAAATGCTTTCATTATATGTAAGCTCACTTGATCTTCTGAAACTTCTTGAGATCGCATAAATAAAGAATAAAGAAAAAATGGGATGAAACCAGGCAGGGAAAAATTTAGAGGAACTGGACAAAGAATTTTGAGGTGGAAAAACTGTACTTATCTTACACTCTTTTCTCAAATTAGAGGAGACCCAAAGACTTGCTTACACAGGTAACACCACCATAAGGTAACACCAAATCTCCCAAATGCTTGAGTTCTCTGTGGTTGCTTGATATAAGTTGATCCTAAATATAAGTGTGACAGAATATATGCTTATTATATATTTTAGTAAAGCCATTCGCGCTAATATCTGTTGCCACTTCCTAGTCTTGAATAGTTTGAACATTTTTTTATATTCTAGATATCTCTTGTGTTCTTTTGATTTGCCTATCTGTGAATATTAATATTGATATTTTATATCAATTTCATAGATGTTTGAGTAACGTTGTGGTTTGAAGATATCTTATTCCTCAGATGCTAGTTGACTTTAATGGTTCTGCTTTTTCTTGTCCAAGTTTCCGTTGACTTGATTATTTTTATTATTATTATTATTATTATTATTCATAGCTTGTTTGGTGTTTCTTTTTAGGCTGCAAGAAGCGCTGGTGTTCCTGTTATTTTGGATGCCGGGGGAATGGATGCACCAATGCCCCCAGAATTGTTGAATGCTGTTGACATCTTAAGCCCAAATGAAAGTGAACTTGCACGTTTGACTCGCATGTCAACTGAAAGCTTTGAACAGATTGGTCAGGCTGTTGTTAAGTGTCATAAAATGGTGAGTTTGGATACCCCTATCATTAAATGCTTTGTTTGTGTCAGGTATGAGGTGAGATGTCAAGAGGGTAAGTTTTAAAGGGTTACAACTGACATGTGAAAGTTATAAAAACGTTTTGAAGGTTGAAGTTATAAGAATTTTTGATAGAAGCTGAAAAAATTATGGAGGATAATGAATCCCAATATAAACAAATCAAATTTTAAGCTAAATATAATTATACATAGAAAATAATATATGTTTATGGTCCAAAATGGGAAAAAGAAGAAAAAAGAACAAGTTTGTATATTTTCTTTAAAGTGGGGGAAGGCACAAGGTTTAAAATTGTGACCCTCCTTGATGTTTTCTTCTGCTACTATATCTTGCCAAACATAAGTAGAGGGGGATGAAAAATTAATGGCCAAACGTAGCCAAAGTGTAGTTTCTTACAATTGCCTAACAATTTTGCAGGCATGTTTTGGATATTTCAAGGACAATTAATAGCTTTTGTTATCAGTTAATGGAAATCAATTGTTTGATTTCTGTTTCACACATTCATTCTCAAATTATGAATAGGTCCATTTCAATGCTTTTAAATATATGATCGTTGAGTAAGACAGATGTATTGCGCCAACTAAATATTTGTCATATCTTTAAAATCAAAATTTACATCAAGCTCATTCGTTCTAGTATTTGTTTTGAGTAACTTGATCATCTTGTTATAATGGATAGTTTCAATGATAGGCAACCATGGCAGTTGGCACTGAACTTTATATTATTTAACGTGTACTTTCAGGGAGTTAAGCAAGTTCTAGTGAAGCTTGGGGCTAAAGGGTCAGCTTTATTCATAGAAGGGGAAAAACCAATTAAACAACCCATAATTTCTGCTGCAAGAGTCCTAGACACCACTGGAGCTGGAGATACTTTTACTGCCGCTTTTGCTGTGGCACTCGTGGAGGGCAAAACAAAGGAGGAATGCATGAGATTTGCTGGTATTACTGGTGTTCGCTGTTTTTGTTTGTATTTTATACATCTCTATATCATTTTTCATTTGAATGATGTCCTCTAAATTCCCTCAAAATATTTACAGCTGCAGCAGCTTCTCTCTGTGTTCAAGTGAAGGGAGCCATCCCTAGCATGCCTGACCGGACATCAGTTTTACATCTACTCCAAACTGTTTGAGCCTTTGAGAGCTTCTTTCCCCTCATAGTCAAGTTCTAAGAACTTGCAAAAATGCATATAAATGAAAAGCAGACAAGACTTTGTCGTCTACAAAAAGCTGGAGAGGTTTTTCAAATGGTAATAAAATATCTTTCTAGATACTCAAAACACTATTTCAATTATCATTTTGCATAAATTGTCTGACTGCAATCCATTTACCAGAAAATGACCCTCTTCATCGTTCTGTTTCTTTCTCAAAAATTTAGAATTTTTCTCCTTTACTCTTGAAGGGGGGGCATGCTCCATTAAAGAATCCATGTATTGTTTGGAAAAAATAAAGTGGGATTGCCAGAATCCTCGCACCAAAGGAAAAGCAAGTCTGGGGATTGGACATTGATTTTGTATGTTGCTGCCTCTGCTACCAATAGATCGATCTCAGCATTTGATTTGAATATCAGCTCATCTGGAACAGAAGTGTAATTAATTCTCTCCGACTACTAATTTGTGATTTAAAACAAATGATTTTGAGAGAGAGTGTACTATGACTATCACTGTCCTGCAGTACATCCATTCGTGATTCAGTTTCATCTTCGAGAAAGTGATATTCAGCTTGAATTGCATGTGACAAAAGCTGATCAGAACCATTTTTTTAAGAAATAAAATGGAGATTATAATTAGAATCAATAAGGTAAAAATTTATTTTAAATTCAGAACAATCTTAACTTTCTAATTTATGATTATTTTAGAAGTCAAAAGTTTAAAAACAACACAGAAAGCTTCAAACTTAAAAGGGGTGGAAGGAGTAGGCTGGCTTTCTTAGATTCATTTCCATGTCAGTCACTGCTCATTAGGCATGGCTCGTCGTTTTCTATGCCCTATCTGTACATGTTTGGGTTTGGAAGTTGTATTTACATTTTTTTTATTTCATTCATAATCATTAATATATTCCTTCGTCTTTATTCAATTCTTACTTTTATCTCTTATATTGACTTTTAGGATATAACTTGGATTCGTAAAGGTTGATCAAATAGTAAGATTAGTAAAATTCGTTAAGGCTGAGTCGAGGTCACCTTAACCTTTCTTGATAATTCAAGAGATCCAAGACATGTGTTTCTCTGGACACTTGGCAACAATCGGCTATTTTTAGTATGTTTTTTTTTTAAAGATATTGGTGAAATAATAGTTTAAAATATGATCGATGAAATAACATGTGTCGCGATTAGAAAACATGACTTGTCATTATTATGAAAAGCCATTCTTAATTTTTTTTTTAAATAGCTTCATATGAGAAGGGGAGAGATGAGAGAGGAAAAATAAATTATAAAAATATACCAGGACTATTAAAAGATCTTGACTTGATGAATTTAACGACACTAAAAAACGCCATCAACACTAACTTGAATGAGCCATGCTTTTTGTCAAAGTTAAGTGAGTCACTCACCATTTTTAGAAGGCGGGTGCAACATTCTTGTGTCACTATTAGTAATTTTTATAGTGACATTGATTTTGTCTTGTCGATATCTTTCTAATGAATCTAATAATGTCATAATTAGTACTTCGGTGTGCTTCTAAAATCTATTTTTCTCTGTCCCCTTTCCTCTCTTCTCATGTACATTTTAGACTTTTTTTAAACCTTCGCTATTAAGAATAACAAGCTATTGACATGTTTCTCAATCATAATATTTATAAAAAAAATTATTTCATCAATTGTTTTTTTTAAAATGTGTTATTTCATCAATGTTGTTATCTAAAAAAAGAATGCTATTTTTTTTTTAAAGAAAATCACAACAATCTCATCTTTCATAACCTAAACATATGACATAATACATGTCGTTAGATATCATTCTTAAGAACTGTAAATACCTTATTCATTATCTCATTTGGTAACTTTATGATTGGGATTAACTTGAATCTTTCTCTAATCTTATCTCTCTTTAGTATTAATATTGTTTTTCTTCATCAGAACTTAATTATGTCACAACAACACCTCACCTTTATATACTGAAAGTTTCTTTATTTCTAGAATAATGACTCCACTAGATAAGAATGTTTGTTTATAGTAATACCTCCTAGTAAGAATATTAAGAAAGGAACTCAAATTGAAACCTCAACCAACCAAGAGCTCAACAATCTGAAATCACCAATCCTAACATACTTTAAGGTTATGCCAAAATGAACTTTCATATTTTAGCATAAAAAGTATAAATTCGTATACTCGCTATACTTAAAATTATCTTTCATATTTAAAACTTCATGTTATTTGATTAATAGAATGCTCACACTTGTATTGAATAAAGTTAGTCCTTTTATGAGATTATTTGGGAGCCCAATCGATTGCAACTTTCTCAAAAAAAATATTGTATTGTTTATCCTATGTTAGATCATATAATACCTATAGGTTTGCTAAAAGAGGCAAACCTTGTGTTTTCTTGGGATATTCACTTAATCATCTTGTTATTTGTGTTTTGATAAAGATATAAATAAGATCTATATTTGTAGACATGTGAAGTTTGATGAGAGCTATTTTATGTATAAATAAAAATATGGTTTAAATAAGTCTTGATCATCTTGTTAAGCAACCTTAATCATCATAAGGAAAAATAACACGATGGTTGGTAAATATAGAAGATGGACCCGAGTTTCATTTAAGATATCTTGATGATATTCATTACTTTTTAGGTATTTACTTCATCACAAATGACAATGTTATTCTACTATCACAATATAAGTATCTTCAATATTCGTTGTCCAAAACTAAAATGGATAGTGCTAAGTTAGTGAAAAAAAAATTTCCCTCCAATATGTAACTAAGCATGTCGAGTTGTGATCTAATGGATGAACCATAATTTATATCATTAATTTGGAGGTTCTTTATAATATGCTTGCTTAACAAGATCAAACATAGCTTGTAGCCTATATTGTCAACAAGTTATGTCAGTATATGTTGTTATTGAGTTCTACAATATCTATTATACCACTACACATTAGCAAAGTTGTGAATGAGTTCAACAATATCTTAAAGACCAATCATTGTGTTGTTATTGATGTTTTTGTTTGTTCTTCATTTTTCTTTCAACGTACAACATGATTGATAAGTTTCTTTGATTAGTTAGTTAAAAGATTTGAGTTTACCTTAAATGTTAAGTCTTTTTTGTTTTTGAACAATACAAGTTGTTTTATCTAGTGCAATTAAATTTTTATTTAATTTGTTTATCTTAATTCATTATAACTTTTTGTTGGTAAATAAAAGTAAAAATAATAAAAAATATCTTGTTAGTGATATTTTGATTATTTTCATTATGATGATACATCATAATTGACCGATGGATTAACAAATAATATTTCTCATCACAATATTCCATGTAAAATTCCATTGGTAAATCTAAAAGTGTTATACCTCACATCTGCCTTATTCTCCATTTCTTCTTCTTTTTGAACCACAAATCAAAATAATAGCTCCTCCTAGCTATTTGACCACAAATCTCAACCCCGTCATCATAGATTCAACCACTTAACACTCTAATAAGTCAATATCGTCATCCTGATATATCTTTTTCTAAATATTCCTTACATTAAGTAAGCAAACCTACTCATTTATGTTTTAAGTTAATATATTGAAATTTTATTTTAGAATTTGTAGTGTAGTTTACTTGTATATGTGTGTGTGTGTGTTACAACCTTTTCATAAAGAATTAAAGTTTAATTTGTATATGAGATTAAATATAGCAAATTATTTGATAATGAATTGTTATGTTGTGTTATAAGCAATATTACCTATTTGATAATGTATTATTATGTTGTTTGAATAAATACTACCAACTTAAATTAAACATTTTCTTTATGAAGCTAAACAACAGAGAAAAAAATTGTTTACTCTATTTTTGAAATAAAACACAAATATCATAAAATTAAGATATAAAAGAAATAATAATCAAAACATCAAATGGTTTCTTAAAACAAATAAAAATACTAAATAATTTAATTAAAATCCGTATGAATTCTAAACTAATAAAACTAAAATAAAAAAATAATATTAGTTAATTTTAAAATATTGAAGATTGTTAACTATGTAACTAAATATTATTTAATTACTATATATAAAACAAATATGATAAAGGTTAATTAGTTCTCAAATATTTAAATTTAATTTTATGTTTTCAATAAAATAAGCAACATTTGATTAAAAAAATTGATGTTTTTTGAAACAAAATCTAATATATATCTCTACCATAAAATTGACAATTACAAATGGAATTATCAAAGAAACAATTCTATCGATCAATTGCAGTAAAATTTACTGATGAAATATTTTTTTGTTATGTCCCTTGGTATACCAATGAAAATTCTTCATTGGTGTATACTAATAGAATTACAGTGGAAAAGAAATATTGAAAAAAAAACAAAAAATATGGCATGCTTACAGACTATATTACTAGTGAAATAAACTCATTCGTAAAAACATATATGTAAATCCATCAATAATATTTAAGTTATGGTCTGATAAGTGACCCCCCCTCCCTCCTTTGCCTTCCCTCATTTCTTTTTCTTCCTTCATTTTTCGATGCAGAAAGTAGCAAACCTCTCATATTTTATCACAAATCAAACTCTCATCACCATAATTCAAATTCAAACCATCATGGCACTCAGTATAATAACATCCTTATTCTGGTTCAATTGTTTTTAGGATTCCTCATATCATGTAAGCAAAATTACCAATTTTTTGTCTGGACTCAATTTTAAAATGTTAATTTTTATTGCATGTTTTTTTAGTATATGTAGTTTAAAAGAAATCACTAGAGATAAGTTTTTCAACGAAAAATAACCATACATGATCTCGTTGATTAAAGTCGTGTTGACAAAATCAATGTCTAAATACTAATTTTATTGGTAAAATGCAAAATTATGGTAGTGTCTTTAATATTTATAAAAAAAATTGCATTTTTTACTCTCAAAATTTGAAGAAATAATTTTTAAAGTTATTATCAAATAAATTTTGATAATTTAATTGCTTTAAAACAAAGCAACAAAAGCTAGGGAAAAAGAGGTTTTTAGTTATTTTACCACTATTTTGTCATGGTAATGTGCATGATTTTTATTAGCTAGGATCTAATCACAAGTCACTACTTTAATTTTTTTAATAAG
Organism: Salix arbutifolia; assembly: GCA_025169955.1. NCBI lineage: Eukaryota > Viridiplantae > Streptophyta > Magnoliopsida > Malpighiales > Salicaceae > Salix > Salix arbutifolia. The sequence continues at coordinate 12,827,109 of CM045912.1, read as the reverse complement.
TAAAATAATTAACTCCCGTTAGTTAAGCTCAAAATAGCATCAGTTTCTAGAGGATTTCATCTTCCGTAGTTATTAATGAATACAAGAATCTGATAAGTCATTTCTCTAAAATATTAGTCTAACAAACTGCAATTAAGTATGTATTTTAATGAGGACTAAAATTAGCAAACAAAGTCAACCTTAAAATGACCAAGCTACCATGATCAATATAGTGAAAGTGGTGTGATCACTCTTGTAATGCAATTTCACACAAAACACTATCTCTTAAGAATCTCAACAAGAAATTTTCTATGGTGTTCATCAAATCGCTTTTATGTACTTACTACACTTGCTTCTTCATGTACTAATTAATTCTTTATTATCAAGACAAGTTTTCCATAGTACATGTAAAATCTAATATCTTTCCCCATAATAAATCATTAGACCTAACAAAATGGTAGTCCAATCTAGGTGATTGCAGAAGGCATGCACATGGCCTATTCAATGCAAAACTAAGTCAAATAGAAATAAATTGTGTGTGTGTGTGGGGGGGGGGGGGGTATAATATGATTGGTGTGATACTTAACTTGCAACAAGAATCTTTGGTTCATATAAAATAAAAATATTCATAAATAATTATATAAGTTAAATTTCTTTGTTTCTATGATTTGGTTTATAGTCCAAAAGACATAGATGCATTATACTCAATAAATATAAATCTAGAAAGTATATTTTTATTCCAAAAATCTTTTGACATTTGTGGGGGGGTTATTGTAAATAATGAAGAGTGTTATAAAAGATTTTTATCACACATTGAAAAAACACAACTTACTTCTTGTATACATAGAGTATATATAGGGGGGTTTTTATCGCGCATTGGGAAAAAATAGTAGGTTCATGTGTATTAAGTTGAGTCAATCGAGAGAGAAACCTTTGATTGTCTATTTGGCTGCGAGACAATGCTTGTACTTCTGTTATAAGTGTACAAAAATAAAAAGTAGAGGTTTACGTGTTTTGTGACAAGAACAGAATAATTCTTTTAAAATTGTGCTAAAAACAATATTTCAAGATATTTTGAACCATATATAAGCTAAGAGAAACTTTTTTTGTTTGTTTTATTGGGAAACCCTTTGTAACCATAGTGTTCAAACATTAGCTACTCTTATCTGCATGCATGCTTCTAAGAAATTCTCAATTTGTTGTTGCTTCAATTTCAATTAGGTATGGGCAGTCATAAGGTTTCACCATCTGTAAGGAATCTTAAGAGTTTTTTCTCCTTCCAAAAGAAGATTTTTGCTTTTATTATTCATGGTTCTGAGCACCTGTTTTTCTGCAAGTCGGATAAGAACAATATAATTATATTAAAAACTATAAATGATGTTATTTTTTTATTGTATACAATAAAATATTTGAAATAATGATTAATGCTGACCAATATATCATAGAAAATTAAGTGACCATCATAACTGTTAATAAATAGAAAAAAAAAATTGGTATCACTTGTTCGACCAAGAAGACAACACAAAAAATTGGTTGTCTAACTAAAATGATGATCTAGTTCATAAAAAAAAAAAAAAAAAACCCTTCATCATTCCTTAACCTTAACTTAAATGTGAAAAAAACAAGGGAGTGAAATAAAAAGATGATGACAAAAATTATATTCACCTGGGTTAACACGTGAAATCTACAACCCAAATAATAGACACGACCATTAACACATGAAATTTACAACTTGGATAATAGACAAGACAATAATAAGTTAATCTGACTGAATAATTTGTCTTTCTTTTTCTTTTTTTATTTCTTTTTCTAGTTGGACCTTCACTGGATCTTAATTTACAACATGTTAGATTAAATCTATAAGCAAATAAACTAATTTTATATATTGAAGAATTAAAATATATTTTTAATGTAAACCATCGTATTTTTTCTAACATGACCTGAAACCTGAAAAATGAAATGGAAGGGAAATCAAATTTCACTTGGCAAAAGGCAGTAAACTAGATGATTTAAAAGCATGGTGCTCTGTACCTGGGAATTGAAATCCAACGCCAATTGAGAGAAAATCCATAACGCGCACAAAAGAAGAAAACAAATACAGTGAAGGTCCACATAAGAAAGTAGTCTTGGAAAAAATAAATGTAGAAAGTCTTCACAGAAAACTAGCTGGTACCAAGAACACTGAGATGTTGGATCAGTGCCAACACTTACATAACTTGGTTTCACTCATCTGTACAGACCTCAACTGCATCAGAAAAGCCACCCATCCTCGATGTCATAAACCTCAGTAAAATTACTGCCATCTGAGAACTCATAGTAGTTATCGTCATCAGACATGAAATCAATGTCGGAAAATCGGTACGGGTAGTCTTCCTCATCAGACCATAAAATGTTAGGAACTCGTGAATCAAATGGACAGTCATCGGTGGGATCGAAAGGCCTCCGCAAATCTTTGATGTGTTCACTACATCTTCTCTCCATCTTCCCTTCCAAAATAACATTGAAACACCTGCGCAGATCAAGTGATTCAAGGTAAGGACAAGCATCAAGAATAGCCTGCAAGCCTTGATTTGTCAGCTTATTCCCAAACATTTGGAGGTGACGTAACCCGGGCATACTTTCTGCTACAGCTAGTGCCTCATCATCACACTCTATACATGGATATCTGTACCCTGTGGTGTTTAGCTTGAATGATCTTAATAAAGGACAGCAATGCCCAATTTTTTCTAGAGCTGCCTTTGAGAATGAGCAGTATGAAAGGTCAAGCTCTTCCAGCGATGGCATTTTAGCAGCTGCTGCAATCAATCCCTCATCAGAAATATTCTGGCAAAATACGAGCCGAAGGCTTTTGAGCTGAGTTGATCTGTAAAATGATCATAAAATACCATCGTATCATCAAAATCCAGCATATTAGCACCATATGCATTCAATTCAGAGTGTCATATTCCCTATGAAATTAATGGATTCTTGAACACCAGCTAAAGGAAAATCCCCGAGAAAACAACATACTCAGGATAATTAGCACGGGAAAGCAATTCCCATTTGAGGGGAAATTTTGGTCTTCAAGAATCTTACAATAAGAAAGTGAGATCACTAATCACCCAACAAACACTATTTTTATGCTTACGGAAATCTGAGATTCCTTGACCTAAAAGAAACAATCCTAAAATTCCAAGACTAGGAATTCAACAATCCTAAGGGCCTCTACATACATATTGAAGATCTGAACAAGAATACATCTCTCACAAGAATGTTTCCAAGAACTATCCCCAAATAAAAATCATTTAAAAATAAGCACAAGAAATTGGATGAATTATCAAAATTACCTATCGGCGATGTACAGGAGGAGGTCATCTGTGCCGAAATTCTCGATACTGATTTGAAGCAAACCACCAGAGCTGCGATCGACAGCTCGCCTGCAGATTTTGACTATATCATAATCCATGTCCCCAATATCACCCAAATCACGCATATCGATAGATCTCCACATCGAAGGTTCCTGGCAGATGTTGCGCCATGTCTTGCACACTCTCTCTACATTTGCCAATATGTCGATTGCGCCTACCCTCTTCAGGATCGACGCCATCACGTCCTCCGGCAGCTCCACCCACTTTCCATATACTATTCCTACTTCTTCCTCCCCTCCTCCTCCTCCTCCCCCTCCTCCTCTTGGCGTTCGCGGCGGTGAACGAGTATAATCCATTTTTCTAATGGATTTTTTTTTGTTTTCTCAGGCTCTTTATAACTATTTTGTTTTTTTGGATGGAAACCATTTTCCTTGTTCACGTGTTATTTTGTTTTTTCTTAAAAAAACAAAAACATTATCCGAATTATTTCTTTTTAATAAAATCTTATTACGTTTTAACTAATTAGATTATCCGCACTACGTTACAGTCTTAACAAATAATTTTTATAATTAGTGAGATTGAAGCAATTAAAATTTTTTTGCTAGTTTAAAATACAATATAAAACTTACGCATAAAAAGTTTGATATAATGAAGAACATCAACACACTTAAGTACAACAACACCAACATAAAAGCCTTATCATCAAAGAGATGGAAATGAGCAATTGCTTCAAAATATTTTCAACACAAAATTGTGGAAAAACATAATTTTTTTCAACAAGTGTATCAACCTTCATGTTGCCATGAGTTCACATGCATTGTTTGATATAAATAGAAAACAAAATACATAAAGTGACAATAAATGTTGTTGGAGCACATCAACACATCCAAGGATAACAATATCAACATAAAAGCCTCATCATTGGAAATATGAAAATTGATAATTGCTCCAAAAAAAATTAGCACAAAAATGAGGAAAAAGACGTAAATTTTCTAGCAGTTGCATCAACCTTTACGCTGCCATGAGCCTAGCATTTCTGCAACAAAAGAAAACGCTATCACCTTAGCCTTGAAAATTTCTGCAAAGCTAATACGATTATATTGGTAGCTATATAATTAACTATCATAATTAAGCGATGATGATATGCAAAAAAATAAGAACAATAGGTTGTCACTTAGAAACTAAAATTGTAAAGTTTTCTTAATGTAGAAAAGACAGTTGTAACATTGTATCAAAATGAAACCCAATGAAAACAATCATAACATGTTAGTTGTTTAAACTTGTCACAAAACTTTCATATTTATCAGAAAAAAGAAAAGAGCAAGGATAAAAAAAGTGGAAAACTCATGATAACAACAACAATGTTGTTGGTGGCTTACGATCAAGGTTTTAAAATCGCGAGTTGACTCGCAAAATTGTACGATTTTGCGAGTCAACTCATCAAACCTTGTCAACTCGGGTAGAAAAATCGATTTTGGTCAAACTCGGTCAAAATCGTATAAAATCATAAAATCGGACTGGATCGGTCTGATTTTACGATTTTGAAGGTTATTATTAATTACAATCAGTCAAAATTTTATACTAATTTTAACCTTAAACCAGCACATTATATTTATAGACACAACTCCTTATTTGGATAGCTATTTAGGCGATGTGGGATAACTTTCAAACATTTAAAGCCACAAATTTTTCGGTTATTTCATAAGCCACCGATGTGGGATAAAAACCTGTCAACTTCTCTTGTTGTCTTGCATCAAGCCATGAGGTGGCTACTGGCTAGACTATTCCAGGAAATAATGAGAAGGTGCTTTGTATTTTGTAACCGTATGTTACATACATACATATATGTATGTATTTATATATATATTAAAATTAAAAATATGTATATTATAAAAAAATAAAATTGTGGCGTCAACTTTGATTTTATAAAAAATAAAAATTATATTTAGCTTTTTTATTTTTTTCATATATAATTAATTAATTATATATGAACAACACAACCCCGAAACGACACGCCGAAACGCTCCGAAACTGAAACGTTCCGTACCAATAGAAAAAACAAAACGCCAACCAAAACCGAAATATTTATTTTAAATTTGTTAGTTTTTACCTAATGAAATTCTATGGACATAATTGTTTTGTAATGTATTTTTAAGTTATTTTGAATCATGTACGAACCTTAACTAATGAAGTTTTATGGCCATAATTATATTATATTGTATTCAGAAATATTTTACTTACGATTTTACGATTTTTCTACCTACACAATTTTAGCTGTGATTTTACAATTTTTGTATGGAAAAATTCAGGTACGATTTTACGATTTTATGATCCGATCTTACGATCCGAGTTTTCGAAACCCCTTCCATGTCATGTCAAAATCGTGATTTTGACAACCATGCTTACAATGCTTTTCTTGCATTTTAGAATAACAAGATTTAAGATTTCAGTATTGCTAACATCGTTGATGTTTGCAACAATTTGAAATCTTTTTTATCAACCTTATTCAATTACATTTGAATTTTCAATCTATAGTTTTTTTATTAAGTCTAAAACGAAAACTTAGGCATTACTATTTGTAAAATCAAGATAGAAAATTTGAAATGGTAGTATTCTCTTTATTTTTTTCAAAACTTTGTCATAAGCTAGACAAACTTGTAATAACTTGAAAAAGTCTAATGGACTATTGAATTTTCTAATAACTCTTATTGAGCAATTTTCACCTATTAGTTGATGAGGAGGAGGAAATAACATGTTGATTCCAAGAAAAAACATAATACATATCTCATAAAAAAAAAACCATAACATGTTAGTTGTTTAAACTTGGCATAAAATATTTGCTAAGTATAAATGTGTGAACATGGACGACAATACAAATACTACACAATAACAACAATAGCATGGCAATGTCTATTGGTTTAGATTTATTAGATTATTATGTGAAATTATTGTTATTTGAAGATGAAATAATTGAAAGTAAGAGTTGGGATAGTTTTTCTTGCATCTTTTTCTAGTTTTCGAAAGGTGTTCTAATGTTATTTTTTAAGCATTTGTTTGCAATTTCTTTTAAAAGGAGAATGCATCATTATACAATCAGAATGGTTTGTGACAGTTGCAATTTTTTTGTTCGAGCATTATAAACATAAGAACAAACTATAGGAATAAATGCAAAGAAAAATAACATTGTAGTAAAAAAAATGTAACAAAACAATTAGAAAAATAACAATGCAATCAAATTGAACTCATTGAAACCAACAAAAGCATCAACTGACATATCAATAACCATTATTGAACCTAACAACTCTAAAATAAACCAAATCAACAAAAACTAAAAAAAACTACATATATACCCTAAGAATCAACAAAGCAAACAAAACCCTAGAATCACAACACTTTATCCCAAAAAAACAAAAAAGAAAACATAAAAAAGAAACTAAAAATTAGCTTAACAAACAAAGCAGCAGACAAAACAATGCCAAACAGAAAAATAAAATAAAAAAAAGATGAAAGAGCAAGGAAGTTATGGAAAAAGATATGAATAGCAACCAAAGATCAAGTACCATATTCTATATAGGCATAAAATTAAACCAAAAATTTGTTCCAAGAAACAATACAACATTCACCACCATTAAACCCAGCCACACCAAAACCAAAACCAAAAACACAGTGTTGTTGATTATGATCAACACAAATGACTTCCTAAATAAGAAAGAGCTACCTTTACCATAAAAAAAAAAAGCAAGTAAAACAAAACAGCAACTGCTCCAAGCCCATGAAAAAACCAACAAATTCAACATCAACAACACAAACAACAAACCAATAGACAAAATAACATTGCAGTGAAAAAATGTAACATAACAATTAGAAAAATAACAATGCAACTAAAATAAACCCATCAAAACCAACAAAAGCATCATACAACACAATAACAACCATTATTGAACCTAAGAATTCTAAAAAAAACAAAACTTAGTCAACATGAAACCAAAAAACATACACATAGACCTTGAGAATCAATAAAGCAAACAAAACCTCAGGATCACAGCACTCCACCCTTTTCACTATTTTTGAAATAAAAAGAGAAATTAAGAAAACCTGGAAGAGATAGTATGTATGTATATATACAGAGTAGACAAAATTTAGTGGCATAAAAAATATAGTGGTAGTTAAGATCACAAGGACAAGGTAACTAAAAAACACACATACCCCACATCAAAATTCTTGAAAACTAGAATAAAACATGACTAATTATCTTATTAACAGAAACCCATCATCCAATCCTATGAAGAAGAAACAACAAAGCCTTGAAATAGCAAACAAAGTTTGTCGCAATGTGCAAAAACAAAAACGAAACCTACAAAAAAAAAATAACAAATCAAACCCATGGGACAATGGTAGCAACCTGCACACATAAAAATCAATAATAAACCTGTATAAAAATAAAAATCAATAATAAACCAAATTTATAGGACAATGGAACCAACTCATTCATACACCCAACTCAACAATTATGTCAAAACAAAAATCAACTCCTCCATTCGAAGCAAACCACCACTACTAACACACCCAAGTGACAGACCTATAAAATTGAGATCAACAACCACATAACTCATGTCTCAGTGATGTCGAACAAAACTCATATAAAACCAGCACAAAAATCAACAATAAACCAAACCCACATGATATTGGCAGTAACCCGCATATACACCCTACTCAACGATTGTATCAAAACACTAATCAACTCCTCTATTCGAAGCAACCCGCCACTGCCAACACACCCAAGTGACATGGCCATCAAACTAAGATCAACAACCACAACTCATGTTGCAGTAATGCCAAACAAAACCCCCGCAGCCAAGAGACCCAAGAAACAAATCGAGATCCTCTTCAACAACTAATCGGGCTAAAAAACACATAGTAATGCCAAACAAAACCCCCACCACCAAGAGACTCAAGAAACAAGTCGGGCTCCTCTCTTGCAATCAACTTGATGTCTTCCTTTAATATAGCAGAAGGTTCAAGAAAGCAAATGATGCAAGAAACGCAAGGTTCAAAAAAGCAAAAGATGCAAAAAAACATTAAAAAAAAGAAGCAAGCCTTGAGATAAAAAAAAATATAAATTAATTATCAAAACAGTTGAAGCACGTGGCAACCAAGCCACAGGAAAAAGAAAATAGAAAAGCTAAACACGTGGCAACGAAGCCACAAGAAAAAATATAAAAAACAAAAGGCATATCAAAACTAAGTTGCAACCAAAAAAAAGTCAGGTCCATGCATAAGAACAACATCACACAAAACTTCATAAAAATAAATCGACCTAGGGATTACTTGAATTAAGAAATCAAAGTTATTAGATAAAAACTTCAACTCTTTAATTATAAAAAAATAAAAATTAAAGGTATAAGGATAAACACCATAAAAACAATTAACATTTGATAAGTCCCGAGAAGTTCCATGCAGAATAACAATATAAGTGTGATCTCATCACAAATAAAATATTATTATGGATAAAGAAATCAAAGTTAACTTGTTTGACCCTTGACTTATAGTTTATAAAATAAATAAACCTTAATGGACTGATGCGGTAAACATAAAACCCAATTAATATAAAATAAAAACTCAAATATTATAAAATTAATAATTCAAGTCCAAATAAATTAATAAGTTGCTGAATTCATATAAAATAATGCCACTAACTCTTACCCTTGCGTATGCACATGCGATGCCGGCCTGTGGATATTGAAATGCTGTCGGCTTTGCATCCTTGTAGAACAAGGAATAAAAAACCCTTGATGTCGACTTCTTGTTTATTAATTTGTAGTCCTTACAAGTCATGGAATTTCTACGTATGGAATTCCAAAATTAATAAGGAAAACAAATCTTTGCTGGCTAATCTATTTTGATAGCCAGTCTTTTCTTCTTCTTTTTTGGCTTTATCCATCTGTTTATACACACACACACACATAAATATGAAACCTTTGATGTTTTTTTTTTCCATCAATCTTCTTCCTATTATACAAATTTGAAACCCATGTACTTAAAATAAAATAATTAAGATCGGTAAATTTTAGAATATTTAAAATTACTTTGCCATGGTAGGTGGGGGGATGCTGGCATTGTTCTCAAAGATTTCCTCTCTTGTGATGACTAGTCTACTTCACTTTAATTTTCTTAAAAAAAGAATATTTAAAAGATTTTGTTGACTAAATGACCATTCTGATGCAAGCAATGACAACGAAAACGAAGCACCTAGAAGTGTACAAGGGAAACTCACAACTCCACCAAGGACCCATGTTCTGCTATAAATTCTTGCTTTCGCCTGAGTTCACAAATTGCAAATTGAAAAAGGAAACAAATTACTGAGAAAAATCTTGCCTTTTCTTTTGCAACAAATGGCTGAGGAAGTAGTTCTTCTGGATTTGAAGGTTAGTCCTTTTGCAGCAAGGGTGAGGATAGCTTTGGAAGAGAAGGGAATAACATATGAATCGAAGGTGGAGGACTTGAGCAACAAGAGCTCTACTCTTCTCAAGATGAACCCAGTTCATACGCAGATTCCAGTCTTAATCCATAATGGGAGACCTATTTGTGAATCAATGATCATAGTTCAATATATTGATGAGGTTTGGAGCCATAAATCTTCGCTGTTGCCTTCTGATCCTTATCGACGTGCGCATGCCAGGTTCTGGGCCGACTACATCGACAAGAAGGTAAGTTCTTAGTACTGATCAATTTTCTTTTTCTCTGTCTGAAACAATTTGTTTACTGACATGCAAATTGGTTTCGTCCAGATTTATCCTATTGGAAGGAATCTATGGGCATCCGAAGGTGAGGTCAAAGAATCATCGAAGAAGGACTTGGTTAAATGCTTCAAAGTTTTGGAAGAACAACTCGGAGAGAAGCCCTATTTCGGGGATGAGAGCTTTGGCTATATAGACTTGGCACTTATTCCATTCTACAGCTTCTTTTACACATTCGAGACCCTGGGAGACCTGAGCATGGTAGCCGAGTTCCCAAAGCTCGTGGAGTGGGGTGAGAGATGCTTGCAAAAGGAGAGTGTATGCAAGTCTTTAAGTGACCAGAAGGAGGTTTATGAAGTCATTTTGCAGATAAAACAGGGACTGGGGATTCAATAAATATATAGTAATACTTCAAAAAAAAAAAATGTTCTGGAACAGCAATCGATTGATTATTTCAGTCTGATAATAATAATAATAATAATAATAATAATAATAATAATAATAATAAAGGTTTCAAGGATATTAATGTATTGAATTATAGTCTGCTTGGATTCACCCTCTCCTCTGCCCTTTATTGTTTTTTCTTGGCATATATGAACATGAAGTTGAGAAATTTGATGATAGCCATCAGAAATGAAAAAGACTCGATGATTAAGGGAACTTATTAATTCCCTGAATGAACAATCATCCAATTGGAGATTCATAAAAATCACCCCAACTTATTTGATGCAGCAATCGCACCAGTTTTCTTTATTAAACACAATTTAGCATTGCATGATGAAATCAAATGTAAGAAGCAGCAGCAGCAGCAGCAGCAGCTAAATATGGGGAGAAAACTCAAAATATTATTCCAATAAATTTAAATAATGTTTCGTGAGGATAGCTAAAATGATTCAGCTACACTTTCCAATGTTTTGTTAATAATAGTCTTAATTGTCAAGATTTGGAAAGGTTGTCATAGCTTGCTTGCATCATGGTTTTTCCCCAAATTCATAAAGAAACTAGTTTGACAATTATGCGCACTTGGGCATCATGATTTTGGAAAGTCATACTTATTAAGTATAAGACTATAAGGCATGGGTTTTCCACCATAGCTATCACTGTTCACATATTTACAAAATAATATGGACCTTGTGTGTTTTTATTAGTAATTCATTATGGTCATTAAAGTTTAATTTTAGGTGATTAGATGTTAATTGAAAGTGAATTATTTTGGATTTTTTAGTCAATAGTGGAAGAGAGATCAAAATAAAAAAGACATCAAACACATAGATGGTATACCATAGAATGGTTGTTGTGTTGAAGAGGAGTAAATGAAACATAAAAGATAAAAGAATATATTTTTGGCTGTGGCTCTCCATTTGCCTGCTTGGTTGGAGATGCTCTAAATGTTTTAAAAGAAGGCTCATCCGCGCTCTTAGTACTTCCCTTGCAATGGGTCATGAGCACAGAATAAAAAACTTATTTTAATTAATAAAATTTAACAAACATAACCATGTAAATCTATTATTTTGTATGAATAAATATTTTTATCTATAATTATCTCTTGAATTTTTATTTTTAATTATCGTTAATTATTTATATATATATATATATATGTTTATAGCAGTTTTTAAATAAATATATATACTATCAAAACAAAAATGTTTTCTTTTAAGTCTCCTTTTGTATTCTAAAAAGCGCAAGTCATCACATACGGTATTGCTTACGACTTTTACACCCGGTGAAAATCAATGCCAGAGATCCATTCTCAGGCAGTCTTGTCGCGTTCGAAAACGTGGGTGCTTAGGCAATCTTTTTTCCTCCAGCTTTGGCATTGCTATTTATATATATAATTAAAAAAATCTAAGAGGCCTTAGAGAAAACACCGCGGTTTAAAGCACAAAACAGAATGAATTAAAACTTTTTTTTTTCTTTAAACAAAACCAATAAAGCTTGCTTTGGGGTAAAATGCTGTTAATACACTTAAAAACAGAAATAAATGAAAATTAAACTTGCAAAAACAAGGGTTTTTTCATCTTTTTTCACACTAAAATAACAAAACAGCCATTAAAATTTACATACAGTTAATGTCCAAGAGCTCTGTTATCTTTTAATTATATAAAAAAAATATTTATATAAGGTTAATGATTTGAGACATACAAATCATTTTGGTGACCCATCTATAACTCATTTTCACACTTTTCAATTTGTCTTTCTTTAAAAATATTTTGTATTTTTTATCATTAGTTATTTTATTTAAAATGATTCATGAATTTGAAAATATTTTTCAATTTCATTTTCCTATAATAAAAATTATATCAATTTATGCCATCTTCTTTTATTACTATTTATTTCATTTAAAATAGTTTTTAAAATTGAACCCTTTTTTATACAATTTCATCCTACTTTAGTTTTTTTATGCAGATTAACGTGCCCAGCAAAATAAATAATCATCAAATGGCCGACTGATAGAAACTGACATGAAAGAAAAAAGAGTAATGACAAATCTGTACTCAGTCAAGATAATCCCTCCACTTACGTTTTATTTAATTCCATCTGCAACAAATGAAAAAAATTAGATGCATTATAACATCACTCTTCCAAGGAGATTAGCCAAAAGAGTATACCAGCTACTACCTGCAACGTCGCTCTAGGTCTCCCTGACTTTCCATGACCATTGTATATTCAATGCATCATCTCTACTTTATAACGCCAAATAAGGACATAGTAGAGGATACTCCCCTTGCCTCCAGAATCCAGATTCATATTCAGCTTCCATGAAAAGTGTTTAATTTGAAAAGGATTTTTGGCATGTAACAAACCAACAAACAACAGATCAAATCCCTCGGATCAGATGCACATGCACGTCCCAGAAAAAATGAATAAAAAAGAATGAAATCAAAATGGATGCATGACAAATGCAAAATAATAATAATAATCATAATAAAGACAACTATGTGCTAATTGAGCATCAATGTTATCAAAGAAGGTTGGAGCGGGAGGGCAATAGAAGGAATAACACCATCTCACGCTTTAAAGGCAAATTCAATGATAGTATGTAAGATTCAAGGACTATCCCGGCACATTTTTACTGCAAATAAATGCAATGCATCCATAAAATGAGGATCTTATGCTAGAATATAGCCAAAAAAAGGTATAGAACCGAATCTATAGGATTTCTAACTCGTTCTCCGCCAAAAACCAACTTTACAGCATTAAGGAAGAAAAATTTTGGCCGGATTTTGAACCCAGCCTTCTCTTCTCAGCACCAACAATGGTGCATCTACCAGTATAACATATTGCCGCAATTAAGAATAAAAAAGATGAGATAATGACCTCTTGTCACTGCCAGCAATTGCTCAAAGATACAGGTCACAGCAGATACCCAGCTATTATCTCTAGAACAGGCATCTCTGTTAATACATCAATTAGTGATACAGATTATACACCAAGCTCCTCCAGCTACATAATCAAGAGACTGCAAAAATATCATAGCAGAAAAGTAATGGTCATGCAACCAGCAAAACTGTGATGCAAGGACTCCATACAAATGAGAGAGAAAACAAAGAAAAAAAAACCTCAATTACCAGTTGAGTTCCCCATAACTGCTAAGGATAGTCGTTTCTCTTGACTAAATGACTGGAGGCTTTTGATAAGGTCCTCTTTCAATGACTCAGGTATTTGTGAAATAAAGGTTCTTTTGGCATCTGCAATCAACGTCTTCCTGCATTTCAGAACAAAGGGAACACCAGTTTAAAGCCATAACATTAAATCTTATTTAGATAACTCTATTTAATTGTACAAATCATGCAACCACCAGAGAAACATGATAAGAATCATGCAAGTTCACTGCAAAACTTTTTGACAGAGATTTATACATATTCTGATCTTGCATAGGCAATGCTCCCCCTTCTCCCAACAAGAAACAATTAACAGAATCTAAATGGCTTTCTTAATTGTTAATGCCATAAAATGCAATGAACCTATAAAAGATGGTGCTAATAACATGGGCTGATATTACAAGTGACATTGAATATGAAGGGAAATTACTAGCATCAAAGCTTTGAACATATATCAAACTGTAGAGAAACTCAAACTTAATGAGACTTACTTTAATTCAATACCACTTGGTTTGTTTCCTGCTTCTTGAACACACAACCTCTTTCTCGCATGCATAAAATCATAAACCTCATCAAACAAACCACATGATCCCAAAATCAAAGATGCTTGTTGCTTGAGACTGAAACAGAATAGAGCACAAAAAAAAAGTAAGAGAAAATATGATTAACCAAAATTTTAGCAAGCACATAATTAACAATCAACGATTCAAATAATGTTTAACTTAGCAACGTCCAGTGTCAACAGCTGATTTATGACATGGCTCACCAATGAAACAATTTCAAAAGAAATTCATCAGAATACTAGGCTTTAGAATTAAGATCTAAAAGTCCAACACAGCTTCAATCCAACTAGTCACGATCAGGATCTAACTTGAGAGTTTAAAATTACCAAATAATCACAACCACAAAATTTAATAAACACAAATCAAGCAAAATAATCTTCAATATAAATTGAGAAATTTAGGTTATGCCACAGGAGCTAATCAGTTTAATAAAAGATTTCAAAACAGATTAAGCATAATGCAGCGTACACTTCTTTAAAATCTTCAACTTTGGCTAGAGATTGAGCATCCTGGGCAAGCAAAATGCAGGTGTCATCCTTTAGCTTTCTCTTCAAACCTGAAATGTCAGCACAACACTTCATACCACCATTTTGCAATTCAAGGTGATGAAGTCCTCTTCCTGTTGTCACCTTACTTGCTGTACTATTACAGTCACAGACATGCAGCTTTACAGAATTAAAAGTACCATTTTGAGAATGACCATTTTCACTTGCTGTTGCAAATGCATGACAGTTTTCACCTTTTACAGCATCAACATTTTTATGCTTTCCAAAACCATTACTGCTTGTTACTGTTGACACATCATTGTCACATTTCCCCACATGAACCATCACTTTCACATTCCCATTCATTTCCTTGTTTTGACCCTTCAGATGATCAACCTTTCCATTAATAGATAGAGGGGTACTTTTGGATCCAGAGTTCCCACAAATGCTAAACTTTACCGGTGGGCTTGAAGGCACTCTATCAATCTTAGACATGACTGAAATATCCTTTTTTGAAGATTGTTCAACTTGTGGTTTTGTAGGCAATGCTTTCAGAGGAACAGCAGCCTTTGAACTTTTAGATTCCACACATCCATTTGATTCATGTGGTTTTACTCCATAGGAAGCAAAAGAGGAGGCAGCGGATGCTGGCCTTTGGTTAGTACGAGAAAAGAAGAGAACATAGACCTTCTCTGACAAGACCTCCTGCAGGGTAGAGACTGTCACGAATGAATCATTGCAGCAATACCACCTACCAATTGCATCCTGCGAACACAACAATGAAATACTATCAATAACAATTGAAGTTGCAGCTTTTATAACTAGCACAGACCAAACTTAATAATGAAGTATATAAAAACCCAGAAAACAGACCTTTATATATGCATAATAGTGTCCAGATTCTGCGGAGTATCCAGAGTGCACAATGGTACCAAAAAGATTATACTCAGGTTGTGGGTCCTGCGATGGATTAAAAAGGAAGAGAAATAAATAAATAAATATATAGAACATGCCATGGCAAGACACAGAGGCCCTGCAGCTATTGTAAGGATGAACCTTATGCTCAATCAAACATTATAGTTTCAATCATTAACGAGGCATTGCATCAAAAATTACTTTAACTAAGATATCATAATGTACTTCAACTTCCCATCAATTCTTATATACATTTGGGACCCTAAACATATGTACTTCCTTATCATTTTTATATGCAATCATGAGAATAATTAGCCAGAGGAAATATTGATAACGATTAATTACAAACAAGAAAAAAAAGGGAGAAAACAAAATGAAGTCAATGTCTATGGATTACATGTGCCAATCAGGTAGCTTTTTTCTTTGTATAGTTTCATTGTTCCTTTTCTTATTTGTTGGGAGGTGGCAGTCACCATCAAACTGAAATCTCTCTCTATTGTCAATTTGTCACCAGTAACCAAATCTTAGTAAATTAAAAGAAAGATCATAAATAAGATACTTAAATACCAAATAATTGATCTCAAAAGAGAAAGTACACATGCTAAAACAATGAATTTTGTCTTTCGGACAGATGTCATATCTGTTAATTTTGTTTTCTACAGTAAAAGCACATTCAGTTTTAAAAGAAAGTAGCAACCCTTATGCAGCATAAGGTTCTGTTCAATTAATTGCATTAAAAGGCTCAAAGCATTGATAAACATGGTCCTCTTCTACTTAAGATGAAAATTATTTGTCTCAAAGCACCAAAAGGTTGCATTGCCCTCGTTCGTTTTCAATTTCTAAAAGAATGAGGCAATAAAGAGAACTAAATGGTGATTGAGGTGGAGTGTGGAAGCATGGAGGCGATGGCTTGGCATCCAATCTCTATTAATAGGAGGAACTATATAAACCATCAGCAAACTAGTTTAATAGAAGATCCCCTAGTTGTATGGGACTGTTATCCTCTGTTGTTTCTGCAAATGATGATATTGAAAGTCAATGGCAGATTGCTCAATCATTTGTGCTTGACACTCTAAATTGGTTCTATCAGTCTCAGACATAAGTTTCAATCGATTCAGGGATCAATTTATGACAAAAGTGGAAAGTTGAGCAAGAAAACAGTCACATTCTTTTATTGTATGCTCTCTAACAACAAAATTCATTATGACACGAAGGCTCGATTGAAAGGCAGTGCTAGAGGAGTTGAAGATGATTTAAGGTATCATGATGCTGTTGGAACTAGGGAGATTACAATTGAAAAATAATACACAGCATAGCAGGAGTCTTCTCCTTTTCAGCCTTCCTTTTTAACAATTAAAAAGGAAGCCTGGAATTAATGTTCTTTATGACAGTACAATAGCAAATGCAATATAATTGCTGCAAGTGGAGCCACAGATTGGTTATCGCTTGCTTTAATATTTAAAGAAGAGAGATAGAAAATAACCACATAGAGGGACACTTCAAAGAGCTTTTGAAAACAGTGCTCGTTTGTCTTATCCATAAAACGGCACTTGTTACAGGCTAGGGGCTTGTGTTTCCATTCTCATTATATATACATTCAATCTGAACTCCGCTGTTTTAAGACAGAGTCTAGCATAAAGATGTCTAAGACTTCAATTCTGCAAATAACAGGATATCTAAAACTTGAAACCACTGCAAGAACCTTCTGTTTTAGGCAAATGCAACTCTGCCAGCTAAAGCCTGTTTCTGAAGTCTGAACCCATTAATTAAGTTTTTGAATCTTGAAAATTCAAGGAGATATGAAAAATATGATAATGATATAATCTACAGTTTACACTCCATCATCAAGAAATTGCAAGTCTAATAGTTTACTTAATTTAATTTCAAACAAGGCAACTGTGTGTTTTCAGAAAGATTGAATGCCTGCATGCGTATTAAGCACATATCAAACAATGAGAAGTGCATTTATAACAAACTATACTCATCTTAAAGAACCTAAGTCCAACCATGCAAATCTACTAGACAGACTGATTGAATCATCAAATTATCAGTACCTGGCTTGTTTTGCTCATGAAGCTTGAAAGAACCAAAAATTCTTTAAATGCAATGGCCTTATCAATCTTCCCTCCGAATATACCCTCAAATCTCTGCAAACACCGATATCCAACAATAACTCTCATTACTCAAAAGCAGCAACACAACCAGCTTTGAACAACGAAAGCCTAAATAACAACAACAGCAGAATCAAGGATAGTTAAAACCCACCTTCAGTTGGATAACAAGAACATTTGGCGCTTGAAGTATTGACATTTGCTTCCTAGCTGCCACTAGTTTCTTGCAACTAAACAAGCATAAGTTTCTCAAACACAACAACAAAAAAACACAAAAAAGAGCAAATAAATTAAAACTACTTACTTTTCGCATTTGTACTTGTTATTCCCATCCAAAACCTCCGGCTGAAAAAACTTTTGCATTGCATCGCTTACCGAATAGCTATTCAGAACATCTAAACTGATATCCATAATCTCATCAACTTTGTTCGACTCATAATTACAACACAAGCACTTCACTTGACTTTGCAATGCACCTCCAAATATCTCCTTAACCACACTCGCACCACCGTTCTCAATCCCTTTCCTTCTGAGTTTCTTCAAACGCAAACACGTATTATGGCACGCATCAATCACATACCGTAAAAATTCGTGGGCATCTTCCTGCCGTCCACAGCGAAAATGCTCGGCAAAAATCTTCAAACAGCTTTGAATCTTCGCTGGCTCATCAAGCGTGAGATCCAAACTGAGTGAACGGACTATCCGTTTTTCGAGAATGCAAAACGGACAGTCTTTCTTTCTATCTCCGTTAGCAACGGAATCACCTTGAAAAAATCTTCATGAGATCAACAAAAATATTGAAAAAAAAATAAGAGCTGAGAGTGAAAGTGAAAATTGCTTACAGCGAGAGGAGTGTTGGAGGCGCAGGCAAAAATTAGCAAGAGGAGGAGTGTAAGTGAGGCATTGAAGGACACTATTGAGATAACAAGAGTTGCCGAGATTCTTCAACCCTAAAGGCGGGCCATTTTTTCGTTTTTGACTCAGCAAACTCGGTTGCCAACTCATTTGCAATTTTTGCAGCTGAAACCCGCCCATTCACTAATAGCAAAACGAAATCGATTATGTTGTTTCTTCCTCTTCATTTGAAACGATGTCGATTCTTGTCGTCAACCACCACCAGAGCCGCCGTGAGAAGGCGAATCGCATCGAAACGAATCGAGACGAGACGAATCTTAGTTTTTTTTTCCTTTTGCTTTTCTTTCTTTATATTTTTATGGTAGGGCGAAGAAAGAAAGAATTAGGGATTAGTGACTGGGAAGGGAAGCGTGGGGTTTAAAAAATTGAAGCATTTTTTGAAGGCAGCAGGCCAAGATCACCAAACCCAAAAAAAGGCTTCTTTCTTTTTTACTTTTTATTTATTTTTTTTCTTAATTAAAAATTGGGATATTATTGTGAAAAATTAGGGCTCTTTATACAAAAACAAAACAAAAAAACACTTACACAACAGGAAAAAACAAAATTGTGGCAGTTAAAATTGAAATCTCCATTACTGATCAAGGGATTATGGAGCAAAAGTTGCGGATCTTTTAACAGTTTTGTTAAAGGTTTTTTTTTTAATTAAGATCGTTAATCCAATTTATTTTTATAAATATTTTAAATAATAAAATTAAATTTATTTTTATAGTTTAATATTTTATTTCAAATATGTAAATTTAATAGGTTATAATTAAATTTAAATTTATTAAAAACTTAATATAGTTTTAAGGTGTTAAAGTTTAACTTTATTTTTATATAATTTAATTTAAAAAAATGTGTTTTATAATTTTTTTAAAATATATATACTTTTTCAAACCACACTGCATTTTAAAAGTATTTTTTTAAAATATATATATTTTAATATTTTTAGATAAATTCGAATCGAGACGAGACGAATCTTATTTTTTAAAAGTTATTTTTGATATTAAAAAAAATATTATTTTAATATATTTCTGAACAAATAACACTTTTAAAATTAATATCAACCACATTTTTAAACAAATGAATTCACGTCATCATTTCTTTCAACTCTCAAAACTTCATCCTTGGATTTTACTCTTCTTATAGTTCTATTCTTGCTTTTTAATCTCCATCAAACATAATTTAAAAGTAGATACTTCACACATACTTTTAATCTTATGCCACACGCAATTCAAAAATAAATACCCCACTTGATTTTAATCAAAAGGTCAAAAAAGATATGACACAAATATTCTTTTTAGTTTTTAATTAAAATCTTAGATTATTTACTTTCAAAAATGTTTTTTATATATTTTTTCACCTCTAAATCTATTTATTTATTCTAAAGAGATTTTTTCATAAAAAAATAAGAATATAAATTTTCCAAAATAAAATAAAAAAGTATTGTTGAACTTAGATTGAAAATATTAAAAGAAAACTATCATAAGACATTATTTGAACCAAGCAAAGCCTCTATTTTTATAATAAAGAGTTTAAAAAATAATTATTTTGATGTTTTCAATTTTAAAAAAAAATATAGATTAAAAAAGCATGCACTGTCAAGAAAATAATGTTCATTTGTTAATTAAAATATGTTTAGTTACTTTTTTATTTCTTAAAAAAATTATAAAATTAAAAACTTTTCCACGAATAAATCAATCTAACATTTATTTCTCATAAAAGAGACCTTGATGCAGTAAAGGTGACTACATTTCAGGCACATCATCATTCAGATTCAAATTAACATGATCTAAACTTCATGATCTAAGTATTATATAATAGATATAAATCATTGGATTAGAATACTGGATTTATATTTTGTTCTAAAAACCATTGAATTTGTGGTAGATTTATATTTTTATAGAGTTTATTTATCATTCTTAAATTATTGGAGGACATCTTTGTTATTTAAAAAATATATATAATAGATTTACTTTAATACCCTTTAAAAGAAAAAATCACTTAGTTATAGCTGTGAGGATTTTAGATTTTTCATTTTTTAGGCACAATGTAATAACACTATCGCTCTTAAAATTAAAATTCTCAAAACATGTTTACAAGGGCTAATTCATCATTAATGTTTTTTTTTTTTTTGCAATATCTATTTTGTTATGGGTGTAATGTTGTCTTTTAAAGAATGAAAAAATAAAAATAAAAATAAAAATGTTGACAAGTATATGGCATGTGTTAGCGTGTCAATCACTTTATCTTTTTCAATCAATGCATATAGATGATTCTAATGGTAAAAAGCTTTGTTCTGCCATGTTATTTGATGTGTTTGAGCATTCTTTTTCTATCTAAACAATGTGTATGGTGATTTTATCTGGTTTGGTGTCAGTTTGATTTTACTTTTTCCTTTCATTTCTCTCTCCTCTACCTTGATTTACACCTTTCTATGAAAAAAAAATCATATCATGCTTTTAATTTTTTTTCCCTTCAAATTTATTCTTTATTCTTTGAATTGTAATTATTTTATTTTAAAAAATCACTTTAAATTATAATTTTTTTTCAATTGTATCCTCTTTTAGTCTTTTACCTCTCAAATTTGATCCTTATTTTCTTATTGTTAATTTTTTATTTGAGATGATTTATAATTTATTTTTATTCCATTTGCATTTTTTTTTCATGTTTCGTCATCAATAATTTTATTGATATTTTTTATTATATCCTTTAAAATTAAATTAGTTGGGAATTTGGCTTTTTGCTTGAGATGGAGTTTGAGATTTCATGGGTTATAATTTTGCAAGATTAATCATGATTCAAAGGATTCGCCCCGAGTTTGCCTAGTTTTTCATGTTATTAAATTAAGGTTGTCTTATATATATTCATGTTATTAAATTGAGGTTCTCTTATATATATACCAAACTTATTAAACATAGTTAACTCAATAACTCAAGTATCAAATTTCTTTTACTTTTTTGAAAATCATAGCATAATCTTAACTTTTTCCTTTTTACATCTAGAAAAATTTGTCCCACCCCATAAGGTTGTGTCATATAGGTTTACATGAGTTAAAAAAAAAATTTAATTGTCTTTTTTTTCACTTTTAACATTTGGCTTCCATGGTTTTATCACAATCTCAAACCCATATCATGAATTTTGTAGGGTCGCCATATTTGGCCAAAGACAATCTAGTATGTCATCATCTCAATATTTTTTTTAAGACAATAGGTAGTGCAATATGTCACCATTTAAGTATTTTAAAAATCTTTTGGTTAGTATGAATCAAGTTTTTTACTTCCTTGCATCTTTAAACTTTTTTAGGTTGAAAAATAATAATTCTACTTGCAGTGTAGCTTGATCCAAAAAACTAGTTTCAAACTAAATATGGTATACATTTGTGAATCTCATATACATGCGGGCATTGATATTGATATTTTTAAGATGAAAAAGGGGAAATAAAGTGTAGGAATGAGGGATATCATTACTAGTTTACCTTATATGCTTCCCTGTATGTGAATGATACAATAAATAAATAGTAGTCCATAACAAAAAAAATACGCCAAACATTGAAACCTTATAATGTCTTAAAATTCAATATGCTTAGAAATGAGTGTTTTTAGTGTCTAGACAATGGGTAATCACATGTTCATATTAATATTCTTTTCTTTAGAGATGATGAGATGGTAGAAGACCTAACACATTTAAAACAACCTCTTTTGATTAGGTTAAGGAACCTTTAAATGATAGAGTCAGTAACTTTTAATAAATGAATTGCAATAAATAAGAGAATAGACTTTAATTCCAATAACAAAAGTGTTTGTTCTTTTTTTTGGTACCTTGAGTCATACTTTAGCCTCTCATTGTTATGACCGATTTATTTTCATGTATTAATCCTTGTATTAATGAATGCAATAGATCTTTTCATCATACCCCAAGGACATAACATTTATTTAATTCTTTTTATATTAGCCCTCACTCATGCTACTAACTCTTTTTCATATTAGCCCTTGCTCATATGGCCAACTTATTTTCTTATGATGACCCTATTTTAAAATGATCAACCTAGTTTAACACAATAATTCCCAATCCAAATGGCCAATGTTAAACTTAATATGACAAGTCTCTATCCAAATGGATGATGTTAAATTTAATATAATAAGCCTTTGTCCAAACAACCGACTTTAGATTTAATTTCATAATTTTACATCCAAATGACCAAATTTAATTTAATTCCATAAGTCTCTTTAAACCAACAACTTTAATTTAATATGATAAGTCGTAATCCAAATAGCCAAATTTAGATTTTAATTCAAAAGTCTTTGTCCAAATTACCAATTTTAATTCAGTTTAAATATATATTTTCAAAAATCTTTTCATAAATGAAATTAAATTAAAAATTCTTTGTGAGGACAATGATTTAATTAAAAAAGTAGGTCAATGAACACCTACTTTGAGCTCCCGCAGAGCGTGTTCCTATTGATGTTGGTCCTGCTATTAAAATCCCTACTAAATTCTAATAAAACATCGAGAGTCAGTACCTAAACCTTTCTAGTCCACTCATCAAATTTATTATTTCATCTTGACAAATTTGTAAGCAATTTCATGGATTTACTATTTTTTTTATCCTTTTTATTCAATCACATCAACATCCATTTACACACCAACATTCAACACCTTCATCAACCATTTGCATAATCCAATTTTTAATGTTCATGCATTTCTTCAATCAATTCCATAACTGAATTTTAATGTCCTAGATTTTTCATTAACTATTTTCCATAATTCAACTCAATATCTAAAGGTGTTGTATATGTCTTTAAGTTAGAAAGACTAAGTTTTATCTTGATAAGTTAAGGACCGCTATGTTGAAAAGGCCTTTCCTTGAACCTTGGACAGATCAACGGTTAGAAATCACAACAAGATCTTAGTTTACTTTAGACAAATAGAATTGATGTTTACCCCAGGTAAGATGTTTTAGGGGTGATACGTCCTTTCTATTCATAATATGCACTCAAACTTTCATAGACCAATAAGTTTTATAGTAATTGTAATAATTTTAAATGACTCTCATTCCTTTGGTTTTATTGGTAAAAGACAAGAATTCTTGTTCTTTCCACCAATACCCTTTCATGTTAGATCCTATTTTAGGAGAATAATCGTTGCAATGCCGCACACATGCGACACTTAGTGTCATGTTTGATGTAGAGCTTGTGATTATATGGTCACATATTTCATAATAAAATTGAAAACTAAACTAAGAAGTTCAAATATGAGTTGTAAAACCCCAACTTAGAAGCAACCTTATACCCGAGAACTAAAAGTATTGAAAAGTTAAAATGTAGAACAAGATATAACCCCATAACATGAGCTTAAAGTAGGAAAATAATGTCACTAAGAAGAAAGAAATAATAAAAGAAATCCTTGTAAAAGAAATAATAAAAGTAGTATTTAATATTTGACAAGTAGGTGTACAATCTTTATCCTTGTAAAACCTACAAATAAAAATTATTCACAACACACAAAACAAAACAAAAATTCTATTTATTCAAATCATCATAATTGCCAAAATTAGAATCCTAAAAAGAATATATAGTCCCTTCTAAATAACCTTCTTAGACCCTTTTTAGGTTGCAAACCAATGGGTCATATATAGTACTCAATTGACACAAGTTTAATACTGAAACTCACCCAAAAACAGTGTGTAATAAGTAAAAAAAACTCAATTTGGAATAAAGTCAAAAGAAAATAATTTTCAATCCTAAAATAAATAAATAAAACAAAGTCTTCTTGTTTGAAATCCCCATACATGTATCAAAATTAATCCTTTGCTTTTTTTAGAGGCTTTGCCGAAACTTCATGCTCCAAATTAGCTACAAAACCTTAGTTTTAATTGTTGTAATTTTCTCCCTTAAATTGTCTCACTTTAGTGTACTAGGAAATCCTATAAAATAAGGGGCGACAACAAATATATATAGCAAAGAGGCTTGAGATTTTTTGTTCCATAATGGATATGAAATATTTGCAAATTATAAATAATGGTTATTGCCATAAATGTTTCCTTGTTTGATATGGAATTCTTGTAGAATATTGTTTATAATTCCTTTATATATTTCCAAGAGCATTAAATTCTTTGTATTCTAGAATCCATAATACACAAGGAAAAGAGATTTCTCTTATTTTCGCACATTCATGCATATTTCAGTTTTAACTTTAAACACATTGTTCTCTCTTATCCGAATGAGTTAGCAGGGCTACCATATACAACCCAAAAAAAGTAAGGATGTCTAATTTTAAATCCATTTAAGATACTAGAATATTTTTTTCTACATCTCTACATATATCTTAAATAGTAGATAAAGGTCTAGATGAACAAATTTAACACGATTCATCTAGTAACCTTGATACTTTAAAATAGTGCCTTTGTGGAACTTTGATTCGTATTAAATATTAAATATATCTATAAAAATATGTCAAAACTCTTGAAATTTTTTAGCTCCACCCAACAATCCAGTTGAATGTTATGAGTCATAGCGTAAAACTAGATAATAGCATATTTTATGTCAAAATATAAACCTGACCTTGCTTGGATTGTTTTAATGTTTCTACGAGTTACATTGTAGAAAAAAACAATTTAACAATCAAAGTTCACCATATATCATTTTTATTTTATTTTACATAAAAAGATGAAACAAATTATATTGAAAATGAATGGGCCTTCATACATTTCTTTTCCAATAAAAGGTTGCATATAAGATAAGATGTTTAAGATATCTTGTCATAAATATAATATCCTATAAATAAAGATCAACTAATAAAATAACGTTATATGACATTGAAATAGGATACGAGAGCCTCTATAAATCTCTATAAATAGAGGGTCATACCCTAAATAAAAAAGGGAGAAGAATTCTTAGAGATACAAGATTTTCTTCAAAATAAGCTCTTCAAGTAAGGAAGCTATCTAAAAAGCTCTCAAGTCTCCTTCATGTATGCTTAAATTCTACAAAGGTAAAAGCTCTATTGGATCAAACCTAAATACCTCATAAGAATTCTTTAATAAAATATTTTCTTCAAGACAAGCTTTTCAAAAAAGAAAGCTCTCTAAAAAGTTCTTGAGCCTAAACATCCCATAAGAGTTCTTTAATAAAATATATTTTTTAAGTCAAGTTCTTCAAGTAAGAAAGCTCTCTCAAAAGTTTTTGAGACTTTATCATTTATACTTGAAGTGTACAAAGAAATGTTTTTTTTTTTTTTGGAGGATCAAGCCTAGAAAACCCATAAGATTTATTTTATGTAATTTCAAAGACAAATAAAACAATAATCATTAAGGAATCAAATCACCAAATCTCACTCCACAACAGTTGCCTAAATTCATGTTCTTACAAAGCATCAATCTAAACTTGATTTTACAAATAAATTAAGTCACCATTTATCAAATCCAAGGAAATAATTAGAGGATTGAATTATTTGTTTGTAAGAATATTTTAAATAAAGATTAGAATCAATCATATATTAATAATAATTAAATATATGTACACGTATGTTTGTTTAATTCCTGGTGCTTAAAATTATGTCTACATATACCACTGATAGTAATTCTTTTTCATATGGTCTGTTTGGTATTGCGACTACTATTGTGGTTGAAGTAAAAAAATAGTTTTATGAAAAACACTTTTAGTTGCAGTTCATAACTGAAATTCTAGTGTTTGGTTAAATTGTGGTTGAGTTTCGAAGTTAAATAAAAAGCAATTTCGTGTGTTTGGTTACCATGTTTTTCATATTGCTGTTAACTTGTGAAATTACTTTAAAGAACACACACACACACACATATATATTATTTTTTAAATATTATGGATTTAATAATCATGATAAAATAATATAAATAATAATTCAAGTAAATTGGGAACTTTTTATTATTTTTATCAATTATTCAAGATCCCACTTTTTCTATTCATTTTTATCAATTACACACACACACACACTAGCCAATGCCCCCGCACCTCGTCGCGAGCGACACCATATTTTTTTCAACGGAAAAAAATTTAATTATTTGAATTTTTTTATAATATAAATTTAGACAAAATAATAAATCTGTGCAGAATTCCTGTTAAGTGCAAGTTTTCTATCCTGGGGCAAAATGGTAATTTCACTGTAGCAATTCACAGTGAACTGTGTCTAGGTGAACAGTAATGAAATGCACAGTAAAACAACATCAACTTTTATATATATATACTAGCCATTACACCCGCGCCTCGTCGCGACCGGAATCATATTTTTTTTAACCCAAAAAAATATTAATTATGTATGATTTTTTGATTATAATATAAATTTGGATAAAATAATAAATCCGTGCAGAAATCTTGTGAAGTGCAGGTTTATATAAAATATATGAATTTTAAATGGATATAAATTTATTTGTTTAGTAGGTTTCAATGAAATAACCAGTATAAAATTATCATTATCATTAAAAAAAGCAAGAAAAATCGGATAGATGAATTATTGAATATATTGTATTAAGATTAATTCATTTTATAATTCAATTTAAATTAAACACAACAAACAAAATATAAATTGTGAAAGAACCTGCATTAATTAAAAAAATAAGTAGTTAATTTTCTATCTCCAAAAAGAAGAAAATATAAATTGAAAATTCATCCCCACGTTACTGTCATTATCATCACTATAACAGTTAAAATTATTATCAATATTACTGCCCAAATAGTGGAAATCATTAAATTGACCTGAATAATTAAAAAAAGTAGAATATTTTGTCAAACAACAATAAAAACAATAATCACTAAAATTATCATTATTATTGTGCAAACAATAAAATCATAAAATTATCTGATCCAAAAATCAGATAAAAATAATAGAAAACCAAAAAAAAAAAGAATAAAGAGAAAAATAGAGCAATATCAATTTTAAAATGATCACCAATATAAATTAAAATTTCAAAATTGAACTGAATAAAAATAAAACACCAATAAAAAATAAAATGACAAAAATTTAAATCAAAAATCAAAAGTTTAAATGAATGCATATGGACAAAAAATAAATACTCTTCAAGAAAGATAGAAAAAAAAAAGAACGGAATCAATACTAAATAAAAAATTAAAAGAATAAGTGCCAAAATGAAAATTAATATATATAATTAATTCCAATTAAATGACAAAACTGCAATAAATCAAAATCTTGGGATCGAAAAATAATAAAGAAATTTTTAAAAATAAAATACAGTGTAACGATATAAATTAAAATTTCAGAACAGTATGTACAAAAAATAAAATGATAAAAAATAAAAACAAAATCTAAAAGAATAAATACATAAAATATGGACAATTTTTGTCCAAAAGGGAACAAAAACACCAAAAGAATAATATGTGTATATATATATATATATATTTCCTTTTGTCATGGCACAGGAAATATCAACCCATTTCCTTTTATGATGTCGCAGGAAAAACATATATATTTATATCAACCCATTTTCTTTGGTCATGGCACGGGAAAAACACTAGATTGCTACAGTGTTTTTCCCACGCCTTTTATATTATAGATAATATATATATATAAATCTCTAGAACTGTAACTTGCACAAAAGTACCAAGTTGTAGCTTCTCCCCATCACCCCTTCCCTCTTCTCCTAAAATACCTTTCAAGGACCGATAAACAATGTCTGGTTGCTTCGAGCAACCACACATTGTATGGCTTTTCCCAAAGCTAGTTGGACTATACATCATTATTATGCATTTTGCACCCAGTTTAACCCCATTAATACCCGACTCCATAAACTTCTTGTAAAAGAAATCGAGGTCTTCTTCTTCTTCAGAGAAAGAGACCCCATTGAGGCTAAAGTCTCGATACCCAATGTCAGCACGAACATGAAGAGTGTTGTTCTCGGGATTTACTTGCAGGATCGAAGTGAGTTTCTCTTTTCTCTCAAGATAATCTCGTATCCTGCTAATCACTTCAATGGGGGTGGCTCTTTGATGGTGTAATTAGGGTTTGGAGATGGGTTAGGGTTTGAAGTTCTCGTTGAAGAGAAATTTATCCTATGTTTTGACTGAGGAGTCTTTAAAACGTGAGTGATTCAATTTAGAAGAAAAAGAAGAAGAAGTATCACTATATATGGGGTATAATAGTTTCAAGCACCTCCACTTAAATGCTTATGACAACATACTCTCTTGGGATTTGCCTTTATTTATATATGTCTAAAGAGTTATTGGTCCACTGTATACAGTTTTTTCAGAATCTTATTTGTATAACTCTGTTTATATTGGTACAAAATTTGAATCATATCTAAACATGTAATTATAATCATATACAAGCATTTTGTATCAAATAATAAGACTTATTAAATCCTAATACAAATTGCCTTCTCTTTTATTGATAATTGTATAAATCCTTGACTAATTTATAAATTTGACCAATTATTTTTTGGAGCACTACTGCTCTAATTAGGATTGAATCTTTTAGTTAATTTTTCAAATTTAAATCCTATTGTCAATCACTTTCTCTTTATTGATCATGATTTCTGGCCGCCTTTAACCCTTCTAGTAGACCAAGATTCTTTTAGTCTGGTAGATCCTATTATTCATGATTGATATTAGCTTTCTCATCTCTATTTTGTAATGAAAATTATTGTTTTTATTTTATTGAGATGTACATGTTTATTTTTTGTATAATCAAAACACTATAAACACAGTCTAAACATTTACTCGCCAAAATATTTTGAGTTTCTATAAAACATAAAATTAAAGCAAACATATATAATTTTCTTATAATAAGGTGTTTTTCAATTCTCCATTTTTATCTATATAAAATATCAAAATAATTGTTCTTCAAATTATCCATTATAATTATAAAAATAAAAGCCTTATTTGATTCGTCTAATGTTTTATGCCATTCATTTTAACATTTCATTTTAATCCAAAAAGGTCCTTGTTTTCTATTTTTAAATCTTCTCCTATTAAATAAGCATGTTTTTTTTTTTAAATCACTTTTTTTTCTTCTAATTAAGCTCCACTTATAAATAAAAGAACCTCGTTTCGGTCCCATGACATTATTACATATATCTAAAAGAGAATCGATTGGTTACTGTAGCAGTAACTCATTCGCACTATTCACTTGCAATTTGACCCGGTGCTTCACGGGTGTATGTTCTCTTTTTTTCCGCCTATAAACAGTGTAATAACGAAAACACCCCTTGAAAAAACAAAAAACGCCGCCGGTTTCAGGGGCTCGGTGGTAATTGACCATTTCCGGTTCGGCCCGACCCAGTTCGTCCAGCCGGTTTTTTTTTTTAATATTTCATTGATAGTGCATTAACCATTTTGCCCCTTGAAAAAGACAAAACACAGGTCTGGGAGTGAGGGGCATTCATGTAATTAGCCAAAAAAAATTTCCGGCGGATTACTGTTGGCGCGTCGCCGGACGCGCCGTTCGTTACCGCGATCACGCGTGTTTTGGACGGCGCGTGCGGCTTACTCCGATGTCCAAAAATGCCCAACCGCCGTCTAGAATAATTTCAGGCATGTTCTCTTCCACCTAGGGCGGCGCGTGTGGCTCTATGGTGTCCGGGGACGTGTCAATGGGCGTTTGAATTTCACCCCCCAATTTATCTCTCCTGCCTGCGCCAGCTAACGTCAGCTAGGCTATTTTTTGTCAAATTTCAGTTCAGTCCCTAAACGTTGTAATTGAGTTTTCTGGCCCTTATTGCTATTATATAGGTTTTGATTTGTTTCAATTGCGTCCTTCAATTGAAATTAATTATATATTGAAGTTCCAATTCGGTCCTCCTCCTTTGAATTTAGCGGACTGGGCTGGAATTCTGAATATTTTTGGTATCAAAGTTTTGATTTATTTCAATTGAATCCTTCCATGCAAATTTATTATAAATGCTTAATGTTTTCAGTATCAAAGTTTGATTTCTTTCAATTTTATCCTTCTATGCAAGTTTTAATTTCAGGTTTGATTTCGGTCCTAATTTTTTTAATTTCAGGTTTTGTTTTAAATTATATAATTTCAATGTTTGGATTTACTTCAAATTTGTCCTTTAAATTAAATATATTATTTAAAGTATGTCAAATTAATTATATTTTTATATATTTATGTCAAATTAAAGTATATGAAACTAATTATATATTTTAATATTTACTGAATATTATCGCCTAAAAATATTCAGAGAGAGAAAAAAATGACCTAAGATTTTTTGAAGGAAAAAATATTAATATCAGTATTCTTAAATACATGTAATATAATAATATGATTAATAAATCTTATAAAATAAAAAAAATTTGGCTTTGAATTTTAATTTTGTGCTCTTCGGTTCAGGTTTATTTCTAAAACAAATTACAATATTTCTATTTATAATGTGTCAAATGTAATATTACTGGGGGAAAAATACAACTCAAAAAAAACAAAAGGTAGACAAATTTACCTAGATTATTTACAATTAAGAAATATGTGAGCCACTTCCCGTTTTGATTACACTTTTTTTTAGACGGCAAATAGTAATTATAGCACGCAAAAAAATTAAGTTTATTTTTAAAACAAATTGCAATATTTTTATTTATAATGTGTCAAATCTAATATTACTAGGAAAAAAAACAACTCATAAATTTTTTTTTACAAATTTAGCTAGGTTATCTAAAATTAAAAAATATAAGAACCACTTCCCATTTCGATTACACTATAAAGTATGTGAGACTAATTATATGTTTTAACATTTATTGAATATTACACTATAAAGTATGTGAGACTAATTATATGTTTTAATGTTTATTGAATATTATTGCCTAAAAATATATAGAGAGAGAAAAAAAATGACCTATAATTTTTTGAAAAAAAAAACATTAATATCAGTATTCTTAAATACATTTGATAGAATAATATGATTAATAAATCTTATAAAATAAAATAAAAAATGGATTTCAATTTAAATTTTATATTCTTTTGTTTAGATTTATTTCTTAAATTTTTTTTAAAATATTTTCATTTTTCATATTTAAAATATAATATTACTGGGAGAAAAAGATAACTAATTTTTTTTTTACAAATTTACCTAAGTTATCTACGATTTAAAAACTATGCAAGTCATTTCCCGTTTCAATTACACTATGTTTTTGACAAATTTTTATTTTATTTTTTTTGTTTAATATTTTGTTAAAATTATTTAGATTTTTTTATTTTTTTTCATTATTAACACAACAACAACAACAACAACAACAATAATAACAAGAAGAAGAAGAAGAAGAATTATTTTTCTTGCTTACTTTTTTTAATTGTTTTTCAACTTTTTTTCCTCGAGATAATTTGATAATTTTTATTATTTTGACAGTAATAGCAATGATAGTTTTAGATGTTAAGGCTTCGATGTTGATATTTTTATAATAGGGTGTGATCATTTGTTTTATTATATTTAATTTTGCATATATAGATATTATATTTTAATTTGGGATTGGCAAATCCTATTGATTTCTTTAATCCAAACAATTATAAAAATTATTTACTCAGCCCGCAGCATAATGCGGTATATTTTTTAAATTTTTAGGTCAATTGATTTTCTTACAACTGGCTTCCTCTTTTTTTTCTTTTAATAAACGGTGACCTTTTTTTATTTACCAGGTTTCTTTTTCTGTGTTTTTTTTAACCAGAGTATCCATGGTAACAAATTTGTGATAAATCATTTCATCTTCTTACCAAATTTTCTAACAAATTTTATCAAAAATATTTTAGCAATAACAATATTCAATCACTTTTTAGTGGAAAAAAAGCGTTTTTAGTAGATTTAATCAATTATAATTTTACTAATTAAATATTAAAATAATTAAATACAAAACATATCAAATCAATCAATTTTCTACATAAATAAAAAAGCCCAGCGCATCGCGCCGGCAAAACGGCTCGTTAAAAACTAAAGAGGTTTTTTTAAATGAAATGTGTAAATATTGTATTTGGAATTTATTATCATGGTATTGTGAATTTAATTATTGCTTTCATGTAAAAATAATATAAATGTCGGTTACTAGGTTTTATCTATATTCTATCCATACATCAATTTTCTACCTACTTATCTATCTATTTTATATATAGTAAAACTATAGCATTCTCATTGAATATATCAAAAGTCGGCATCTCATCCTCTTTTTTTATTTATTTATACAGCTGGACAATTTCTATCCTTTGCCTTTGTCCTATATAAGATTCTTAAAATTGATGCAATATTCAAAATGATTGGTTTGCGCATCTGTCAAAATATGGTACCACGTTAAGAATAAAAAGAAAACAAATTGAGAAAAACTATCAATTAAGAGTCTGTTTGGGACAGCTGTTATTGTAGTTTTTCAAAGTATTTTTCATGCTGAAATATATCAAAATGATGTTTTTTTATTTTTTAAAAATCATTTTTGACATCAGCACATCAAAATAATCTAAAAACACCAAAACATATTCATTTAACATGAAAAAAAAAATTGAATTTTTTAAAAACGGCGTTTCAAAAGCTGTCCCAAACAGCTTCTAAATATTTTAAATCATAGTTTCTTAATATATGTTTATTAAGTTTTTCTTACTTAAACCAATTGAAATCTTATAAAACTAATGTTTACTTTAAAATGCATATTGATTTTTTTAAAATATGAAAGTATACAATTTTTTTTTAAAATCTTCTATACTATATCAACTGATATCAAGATCCTTTAAGTTATTAAAAAAGTTTGTAGCAGTGTAGAAATTATGTATTAGTACTGAATTTCATTAGGTAAAAACCAATAAATTTATAAATATTTTGCTGATGTGCTATATAAATTAAAATCAGTCTCATGACCGTTATTTTTCTCATTATTTTTAATACATTCATCAAAAGTATTACTATTGTACTAATATTGGTACCAACACCGATATTGCTAGTACTAGCTCCAACTTCAACAAATTATTTCAACACCAGGACATGCAAATGATTTAAAAACATAATTTTTTTAAATTTAAAGTAAAAAATAAAAAAATATTTTTTTTTCAAAAATTTTAAGTATAAATAATGATTTTCAAAAGTGATTCCATGATATATATATATACACACACACACACACAGGGGCCTGGTGCCGACGAAAATTTTGAAAGATTGGTGCAAAATCATAAAATCGGACTGATCCGGTCCGATTTTATGATTTTAATCGAGTTTGACCGAAATTGATTTTTTTACCCGAGTTAACAAGGTTTGATGAGTTGACTCGCGATTTTAACAACCATAATAAAGATAAACCAGTGTTGTTAATTTTGTTTCAATTGAAATGGCCAGAATGTTTTATACAAGTTATAAAAAAGATAAAATGACATAGTTTTTATCTCATTTAAAACTTCAGTCTGTTCAGGAAATTTTTCCTAGATTTTGGCAAGAATGTTTTAGTTTCATTGCGCTCGTTCTGTTTTGGCCAAATAGTGTTTTTTAA
Organism: Salix arbutifolia; assembly: GCA_025169955.1. Classification (NCBI taxonomy): domain Eukaryota; kingdom Viridiplantae; phylum Streptophyta; class Magnoliopsida; order Malpighiales; family Salicaceae; genus Salix; species Salix arbutifolia. Next base: position 12,793,042 of record CM045912.1, on the reverse strand, counting down.
AAATAATAAATAATTTTACAATATCAATCATATCTCTTAATCCGACCGTTAGATTGAGATAAAATTTTACGAGGAGCCTCTTGACATATTTATATATATTATGTTAAAATTTAAGAGCAATCAGAAAATATAATGATCTTGCACGATTGATGATGATATTCTCATAATATTATACATGTTATATAATTTTGTTCATAAAAATCATTTTATTGTATTTTTTTAGATTAAATTATAAAATTCTAAATAATTTTATTTTTGGATTTGAACTTATTTTAATTAATATATTTAATTATATATATACATAAACAGTACAACCTGGAAATGAATCGACTTTCCGGTTCTAATTAAAAAAAAAAAGAGCATATAAACCGATAGGCATGGGGACTCTGGTTCGGGCGGGCACGGGAAAAGCCGCCAATTGCGACCCGTACGTCATAGGAACGGAGAACGGGGAGCCACCCTGTCTGTGGTTTCGTTTTCGGATTGTCCACAAAAAAATGGGGATGGAAAAGATAATGAAGGAGAAAAAGCTGTGAAACACACGAATGCTTTGTGGATGAGAAGCATCCAATTTGCAGTGATAGGATTTGATGTTAAATTCTCACCTCCAAATGCTCATCCACTCCCACCACCATGCTCTCCTCTCCTAAACTCCCATATCCAATCCCAAATATGTAGCTACTGTACATAAATATGGACTGATATAAGCCCCACCACTTTTGTCTCCATGCAAAATGCCTTCATATAATTAACCTCATCTTTGCGTTCTCTTTCTTTCTCCAACTCAAATCTCCGAACACTTCTCCACTCCACTCCTCTCATCAAAGGTCTGTTTTTCTCGCTCTCACCTCTCTTAACTTGCTTGTTATGCCTTCATAGCTATGATTTTTCATTTCCTTTCATGGTGCTACAAGATAAGCTAATCAGTAATTTTCAGTTTCATTTTAGAGATTTTTGTTTGTTTGTCGTTGAGTGTTTTAAAACCTTTAAGTTGAGCAAGGAGAGGGGCGATTTTTTTTCTTTTACTGCATACTTAATTTAAGTGGTAAAGTTTCTTGGTTTATGCTGTAGACCTTTTTGTATTTACTTTGAAGATAAGAGATAAAAGATAGGTCTGTTGTTTGTCTCTTTATCTATGTTTTATACACCTATATATCGTATGTCGAGTTCCACTTGTAGGTTGATGATACACTTTGGTTCCTTGTACCGGGACAGTGCAGGTCTTTTTTCAAGTCCATACTTCGTTAAAAAAATCACCTTTTGTTTCTTTCTGTGTTTTTGTATCCGTGATTTTAGATGCTCTGGGGAAGATTCTTTCAGCATGACTAGTGTGATCATAATAGTACATATTAGTTGAGAGTTGAGCCCCATCATGTGTTAATTTGTGCTTTTGTCCCCGTCGCTGAACTTTGATATGACGACCTTTGTGTTTATTATCGGTGATCAACGTGTTGATTCTTAGATACAGATTGCGCAGAGGGGGGGATTTAACCGTTGATTTTAAAGATGGAGGTAACCAATGTCACCGAGTACGAGGCCATCGCTAAGCAAAAGTTACCAAAGATGGTCTTTGACTACTATGCTTCTGGTGCAGAGGACCAGTGGACTCTAGCAGAAAACACAAATGCATTCTCAAGAATTCTGTGAGCCTTTGTCTATTTATCTTTTTAGTTTATAGACATATAACGCTGGATGTGGAACTTGATTGTCGTTGGAACCCTCTTACAACAACGTTTAGTAATGTGTTTCCTTTGATTTGAATGATACATAGGTTTCGACCCCGTATTCTTATTGATGTGAGCAAAATAGACATGGCCACCACTGTTCTGGGCTTCAAAATATCAATGCCTATTATGATCGCTCCAACTGCCATGCAGAAAATGGCTCATCCAGAAGGTATGCTGCTTCAGTTTTGGTCTGCCATTGGTAACACGGATCTCTTCTGCTAATGGTTTGATCTGGACCTTGGATCTGTTGAAAGATGGGCGTGTTCCGTAGTTTGATAGAATCCTTTTCGTTTAATGCAGGCGAGTATGCTACGGCAAGAGCCGCATCAGCTGCTGGGACAATCATGGTCACTACTTTCAGAATTTCTACTTTTTTTTATGGATAGATAGCATCAATTCAACTAATTGACACAAAATAGAGGAGCTAATTAACATCTTGTGCCAGATTGTTCATGTTATATCACATTCTTCCCTGTTAGTTTTGCTGATTGCGAGTAATTGAAGACTGTTCTCATGTTCAGTTCTTGCTTACAATTATGGGATACGCGATTGTTTGAACTGTCAAATGCAAATGGTTTTACTTGAAACCCTTAACTGAAATGTATACCCTCAAACATTGAAATGGTGCTATGATGACATTTTTCAAAGAGTGTTTCAGAAATCTCTTCTGAACTTTTTCATTTTTCTTTTTCTTCATTTTTTTTTTCCGAGGAAAGTTTCAGACAAATTCTGAGCATTGCCATGCCTCTCATAGATGTCCTTGCTTCTTCGACTTCAATCATAGATGTCTGCTGTACTTGATTTTTAAATGTTATTTCAGACATTATCCTCATGGGCTACATCCAGTGTCGAAGAGGTCGCATCCACCGGACCTGGCATCCGCTTTTTCCAGCTCTATGTAAGCTTGGAATAATATGTCTGGTGTCCTTTTATCTGTCGGATCAACATTTCTTGATTTTTCTGTTTGTTCTCGCAGGTATACAAGGACAGGAATGTTGTTGCTCAGCTTGTCAGAAGAGCTGAAAGGGCTGGTTTCAAGGCCATTGCTCTTACAGTTGATACCCCAAGGTTGGGCCGCCGGGAGGCTGACATCAAGAACAGGTACAGATTTCAAATCAACACTTACCTTAATTAGTGCGAAGGAGCGATATATCCTGATTCTGACTGTATATAGTTTCTGCTGATTTGCTGTTCTCTTAAAGATTTACTTTGCCACCATTTTTGACACTGAAGAACTTCGAGGGTTTGGACCTTGGCAAGATGGACAAGGTGAGTTCCAATGAATTTAATAATTACATGATTCTCAAATTAAAGATTATTTGATCACTCTCTTTTATACACAACTCATAGTTGGCTTTGTTGGGCTGTACAGGCGAATGACTCTGGACTTGCTTCATATGTTGCTGGTCAAATTGATCGTACTCTGAGCTGGAAGGTATGCTTGATTTGTTCTGGTTAATACTAGATAGGGGTTTAGCTGGTTATGTTATGCTGCGGTCAATTCTTTTTTTTTTCAATATAAAAAAATGTTAAGGAGAAGCAGGTTATTAATTTAATTGTGTTTAATAAGTTTGATTAATTTAAATAATAATACATATACAAACATACAATGAAAATAAAAATTAATAGTGTAAAAAGGCTAAAAAAACTCAACTCGAGTCCATCTCGGTTAACATGTCAAATCTAGAACTTAGTTATAATACTAGGTCATCCCTATAAAAATAAAATTAAATAAAGCTATAAATCTCAATTATCAAATAACGCAACATTGAAAGAAAGAAAGAACTGGAAAAAAAAGATTGAGCCAATCAAAATTACCTCTTTAACCCCATGATTATGAACACAAAATTGAAATAATCCCAAAGAAAAGAGATTTAGAAAAAAAGATAAATTCCCAACAAATCAAGTGTTAAAGCATAATATTGAGGAGAGAAAAGAATCAAGTTAAAAAAAAAGATAAAAAACAAATCAACGTGTTAACCTTCAAAACTTATGACTCTAGTCACGAGCTCTAGATTCACCCCATAAAAGACAAACCTTAGAAAATAACTAAGCTAAATTTCAAATCATCAAAATGTTAAGAGATGAAATTGCAACAAAAAAAAGAGGATCCAAAACAATTTTTTTTTAAAAAAGAATCAAGATTGAATTTGATATAAAAATAATTTGAAACCAAATATTAAGGTGTGAAATTGAAAACAAAATCTAATTAGAGAAAGGATTAAAAATAAAAAAACAACAATAAAAACAAATGAGGATAAATTTGATATAAGAATTAAATGAAACTAAATGATGAGGAGGTGAAAATGAAGAAAAAAATCAATAAAAAAACAAAATAAATAGCATACAAGAGAATGATAACCATTTTGAACAAAAAAAATGAATTAAATGACACTTTTACATTTTAGTAAGGAGAAGAAAGAGAAAAATTAAAAAGTTCATTAGAGCCCAACCACCATGTTGCCGTCAAAACGTGAGGCATCATTGGAAAATTGATGGCAAGACACTTCCAATGTTGCCCTTGAATGGAGCATTTAGTGGTGGGGCAATGCTATACACACTGCCGCGTGCCCCATATTTGTTGATGATTTTCTTATTAATAATATTTATATCATTAAAAAGATCAAATCAATCCTTATTAGTTTGTTAATTACAAAAAAAAAAAACAATATGAAAAAGATGAAAAAACATTTTTTTGTAAATTCAATATTTTTTGCATGTGAGGATAATATAGTATTTACATTATTCTCTTCAAACATAAAAAGACTTAATTGCTCCAATGTAAACCTTGTGAGGGCAATGTGGTCATTATATTGTGCATTTAAGAAGTAAAAAGAAGACAGGATTGTCCCCTGACTAATCTCATAATGTCTGATGAATTATTGTGAAAAGACCATTTTACCCCTAATACTAATTGATGTTTTTGTTGAAGGGAAAATGATAATTACATTGTTGTGGTGAATAGTAAATTGTGTCTTAGATGTAAAGTGAACTTAACATGGATTTAAAGTTTTTTTTTGTAATTGTATTTGTATTACATGCCACCACTTAATCTGGACAAAGTATTTAAATAATTTTATTGAATTAGAAACATTATTTGTAAAAGAGGTTGGGAATTAAAGACTTGAAGATGTTAGCATTTTAAATAAAATTTCTTTTCGAGTTCTTTTCATTGACAGTTAAGAATTATTACCAAGCTTGTTAAGGATTATTAGGCAATCCAAATTACTTAACAAGGAATCCAGACATTTTTCAGGGTCTTTGAGTTGTAGCCTGTATATTGATATAGCATCATTATGTGCCAATTGTTTGTATATATAGATGAGTTGTTCCACTAATATATTTTGAATATATATATATAGGATGTGGAGTGGCTTCAGACAATCACCAAACTGCCAATTCTTGTGAAGGGTGTACTCACTGCCGAGGATGGTAAGAACAACACAAACAGTAGCAATATCGACAGTAGTTTTATAATTTTTACAAATGCTTGAACATTTTCTTTTCTTGCATGGCCTTGCAGCAAGGCTTTCAATTCAAGCTGGAGCAGCAGGAATCATTGTGTCGAATCACGGTGCTCGCCAACTTGATTATGTGCCTTCCACCATTATGGCGCTGGAAGAGGTACTTCAACATGTTTATAACTGACACACATGCCAAAATCGATCAGAAAACGATCACATTCTAAAAGGGGATTATGTTTCATCTCTACATCGATAATCTCAGGTTGTGAAGGCTGCACAAGGACGAGTTCCAGTGTTCTTGGATGGTGGTGTAAGGCGTGGAACTGATGTCTTCAAGGCACTGGCACTTGGAGCCTCTGGCATATTTGTAAGTATATATCACACATTGACTTAACCACAACTTTCGCATGGAAATCATAAGAGAAAGGGCTGCATGATTATGATCCAACTCAATTTGTAGATTCAACTCATTTTTCTAACTCACTGGACTTCGGACAGCATTCGTTTAACAAAAAAGATGCGCCTTTTCCATTTTTAACATCTATTGAAGAAACTGAACTGAGGATTATTTGGCGGTGGTCTTGATGACAGATTGGCCGACCAGTGGTGTTTTCACTTGCTTCTGAAGGAGAAGCTGGCGTGAGAAAAGTGCTTCAAATGCTGCGTGAGGAGTTTGAACTTACAATGGCATTAAGTGGTTGCCGTTCCCTCAAGGAAATCACTCGTGACCACATTGCAACAGATTGGGACCATCCTCGTGCTCGCCTGCTAGCTCCCAAGTTATAAAAACAATCCCAGCAGCCCCATGCGCAATAATTTACTCGATCTGGGCATTTGAGAGCATGCCTTGTTATCTTCTGGAGATTTTAAGCTTTTTTTTATGGATGATGGATGGTTACAATCTTATGGATACTGCTGCCTTCACTGTATATTCTTTGTTTAAACAAGATTATCATACACTATACCTTTCTCCTTGAGGTGCTGATATTGGATGCATGATCTGTAAGTTGCTAGGCTCCAATAGTTTGGATGCCAGACTGCCAATATTGTGCTGAAAAGCTGTATACCTCTTGCGCAACTTCGATGAGTAAGCATACAGTGAAACAAACACGAGACTTTCCTGTTTAGAGTTCCACTTAATTCTACGAAGCTGCTCGAAGTGTTGAGGTTCACAGGTATTGAAATCCTGCCTGAATCCGTAAGGGCTCAATTTGCTTAATTAGTATGACAGAGGAAGAAGACCTGGACTTGCAGCACGTAGATTTATTTTGATTTTCTCCATTTTTGTTCTTTATTGGTGCCAGGATTGATTTACTGTTCAAACCCAGCAGACGCAATACATGCATCAACGTATTTACTACTAAAATCCTTTGTTATCGTAAAAACCAGCAGACCCAATACAACCAATTTAGGTTTAGTAAAATGTCAAACTCAATTTTTTTAAATTCAATTATACGCCTAACCCAAGTGTTTATGGGTCTAACAAGATATCATACCTAATTTTATTGGGTTTGGCTACGCATTAGATCTAAAATCCCAAAATCAACCCCTTTTTAGGCTAAGGATTTCTCCATATACAAGTATTTAAGATGGAGATCTAGGGTCATCATACCTTTACACCCAAGCTGTTCAAAAGTCGTCTAATGGCCGTTCATAAATCAATCATTATTATTGTTGATTATAAGAAATTATGTCATCGATATTAATATCATGTAAAAATCAATATAGAATTGTATTTTACAGGCACACAATACTCTCGTCAACAATTAATATAATGTAAGGAGACGTATACAATCCATATTGATTAATATTGATTGCAAATGTTTTCCTTCCACTTAGATATGAAGAAGAAAAAGACCTACAACTCCCTAAGTGAATAAAAGGAAAACTCAAGGCCATTAATACTCTTTGAATGACCCAGAAAAGAGGTTCATTATCTTCATTCTCTTACAACTTATTTTCAACATAAACTAAGAAAAAACTTTCTTGTTTTTAGAATTTAATGCTCATTAATAGCTACTCTTAATAAAAATACTAACTTAATCGGTAAAGGGTCCTTAAATCCTCAAAAAGAATCTTTTTGTTGGAAATCCAGCCCCTCCCACCAATTCCTGGAATTCTTAGTTATGAAGAATAAATGATGAATATGAACACGTGATTATCCATCATCCAAACATGGTGAAAAGTAAGTTACCTAGCTGATGCGATCAATTTAGTAGGAAGAAAGAAATGACATGAGGGAAAGAATTAGAGAGAGAGAGAGAGATGTTTGCTAGATAATACTTTTCATATCTTTTATTGAATTTCGAAAGGCTTTTTATAGGCTTACAAGTAACAAGTGGTCAGCCATAATCTCCTGAAAACTAGAAACAACTACCCCCTAATAAAATGACACCAAAAGAGAAGAAAGTCACAAGTAACTAACACAATAATGCTTTGAATTCAAAACAACTGACCTCTACCAGGTCAACTGACCCATTATCTCTATGATCTCCAAAAGAGAAGGAAGCTAGTACCTATGATTCCCCACACCTTGAAGGCTCCTTGTCCTCAAAGAGAAAATTTGGATACATCTTGGCAAAATGAAGTTGATTTTCCCACGTTGCATCCTTCGGTGGTGCACACAACCACTTGACAAGCACTTCTTTTTGGGACAATAGTTCCCTTTGTTAATTACACGAGAAGCCAATATGATTTCAGGTTGTGGAAGAATTACTAAATTCAAATTAGTTTTTGGCGGAGTAGAGTAAACGGGAACACTATAACCCAAGTATTTCTTCAAAAGGCTAACATGAAAAACATCATAAATTAAGGAACCAATAGGTAACTCCAACTTGTAGACCACAAGTCCAATACAAGCAAGGATCTTAAATGGTCTAAAAAATCAAGATGCAAGCTTGAGGGATCTGCGAAAGACCATCGATTTTTGATGGTATGAATGAGGTTGAGATAAACATACTCACCCACACTGTAGGTAAGATCTCGACGATGTTGGTCCACTAAGATTTCATGTGGTCAAGAGAAGCGATTAAGTTGTGGCATAACTCATATAAGATCTCCTCCCTTATGTGCAAAAACTCATCCACAACTTGAAAACGACTTGTGCTAGGAATATTAGATAGTAAAGTTAGGGGAGTTGTACCATACACGACCTCAAAAGGGGATACTCCTATGGAAGTGTGAGTGGTTGTGTTATAACTGTATTCTACCGAAGGAATCCAATCAACCCACTTCTGAGGTTGATCACACGTAAAACACCACAAGTATTGCTCTAAGGTGCGATTGACTACTTCAATTTGTCCGTTAGTTTGAGGATGGTAGCTAGAGCTCATACAAAGTTTTCTCCCCTGTAATTGAAATAATTTTTTATAGAAAGCACTAATAAATATACGATCATGATCGCTAACAATTGAAATCAAAACACCATGCAAGCAAACAACTCTTCAGACAAAGGCTTTTGCTACTGAAACAACCATGTATGGATGTTTGATTGCTACGAAGTGTGCATATTTTGACAAGCAATCCACAATAACCATGATGACAATATGGCCTTGGGATGGTGGAAATCTATCAATGAAATCCATTAATGCTTCAGTCCATACTTCCTTCAGTAACTATAATGGTTACAACAACCAACGAGTCTGAAATTATTTGATTTGCAATGTTGGCAGATTTCGCATTCGCGGATGAACTTCTTGATCGATGATTGCATTCTAGGTCATACAAAACAAGTTTTGAGATGACTCATGTTTTATGGTAGCCAAAATGTCCACTAGTAGACGTTGAATGAGCCTTTTTCATAATAGTAGGAAATAGGGAGGAATTAGGACTCAAGAATAACCTTCTAGTTTTGTACCAAATTCCCTCATGCTTGAAACAACTAGATGGAAGAGAGGTCTCCAACTTAATGTAAAAAAGATCATTAACAACATCATCTTCTAGTGTGTTCCACCAATTTGTCTACGCAATTGAAATTGCATGGAGCTGAAATTCAACTACCCATGATAATGCAGTAGCCCCATCATTCTCATTTCCTCTCTTGTATAGAATAGAGTAATTATACCCTTTTATTTTTGGCAACCATTGTGTCTATGCCAGAGTGGTTATATGTTGTTCTAGCAAAAAATTTAAACTTTGTTGATTAATTTAGATGACAAAAAGCCTTCCTAGAAGATACGAATGCCATTTACATATTGCCTTCACGATGGTTAACGTCTCTTTTTCATAACTTAAAAGTGTAAGGACGGAACCTTGAGTGCCTCATTGTAAGAGGAAATTGGTCAGCTGTGTTGTGTGAGAATGACACCAAGTTCCACACTCGAAGTATCACATTCAACAACAAAGAGGATGGAGAAGTCCAATAGTTGCAAAATAGGAGAGGAAGTGAGGGTTGTCTTTATATGATGAAAAGTTGTCCGATCTCAAGTGTCCAATGAAATGCTTACTTTGTCAACAAACATGTTAATGGAGCAGCAATGATAGTGAATCCAAGAAATAAACTTTTTATAATACCCTACTAAGCCAAGGAATCCACAGACTCCACAAGCATTACTTGGAGTTGGCCAGTCTAGAACAACTCGAATTTTTGTTGGGTTAAAGATGACTCTGTCCAAAGAGATGAGATGATCTAAGTATTCGACTTGTAGAACTCGAACCTTGTATTTTGCAAACAAGCAATTAACTGATAAAATTTCTAATACATTCACAAATGTCGTATGTGGTTCATCCAATTCTTATTGTATACTAAGATATCATAAAAAAAACACGAATTTCCTGAGATGTGGATGGAGTACATCATTCATAAGGATTTGGAAGGTGGATGAGGCGTTCTTGTGACCAAAAGGTATAACTATGAATTCATAGTGCCCTTTATGAGTACGGAAGGTCATCTTATGTATATCATCAAGATGGACACGGATTTGTTGATACCTTGTGTAAATCTAGCTTGGTGAAATATCTTGCACCGTGTAATTCATCAAGCAATTTGTCAATGACATATATTGTATACTTATTTTTTATTGTAATTTTATTAAAAGCTTGGTAGTCAAAACAAAAGTTCCATGATCCATCTAATTTTTTTACAAGAAGCACAAGCAAAGAAAAAGAGCTATGGTTGTGTTGAATAAAGCCCAAGTCAAGAAAGTTGTGTACCATTTTTTTGATCTCTTTCTTGTGGTAAAATAAGTATCGATAGGGACACACATTGACGAGTACCGATAGGTTGAAGCGGAATTTGGTGGTCATGTGCGCACACTACTGGTAGCTATGTTGGTGTGTTAAAACATGTGAAAATTTGTCAATAACTAGGTCATATCTATGAGAAGGGAATGGATTCCTCTATGGGTGAACTGGGTACCATATGCAATAAAAAATCTCATTCCTTTCATTTGTTGTAGTTTATTGTTGGATAAAGAAGCAAGAGAACTTTTTATTCTGTGAAAAGTTTGAGTTTTACCTGCTTGTGTGAAGGTCATTGTTAACTATTGATAGTCAGTTTCAATCGGACCCAGCATCTCTAACCACTGTACTCCCAAAACAGCTTGACACATAACAACTAGTAACACATAAAAATATGCCATAATTGTATGATCTTGGATGACTAGAGTAAGAACCAAACAAGGTCGGGAACAATCAATCTTTTCTCTGTTACTGACTATGACCTGAAACAGTTTGTCCTGAACTACCGGCTGTCGTAACCCAATTTTTGGGTTACTCCCCAAAATAAAATAAAAATGACAAAAATAAAATAAAAGGATTTTGGCGTCGGTGGAAAATCACGGTGAAAATTTTGAATATTTTTCGGAGTCGAATCGTATCTCTTTTGTGCCAAAAAATGAGCGAAAATACAAATTCGAGGTAAAAATTAAGTCAAAAATCATAATTATATTTTGAATAGGCCAATTTGATTTAATCATGTGCCAATTTAAAGTATACTTATATTTTAGAATTAATTTAGGACCCAATTAAAGGATTTAATTAAGTGCAAGGACTTAATTATGCTTTAAATTGGTCAAATTAATTTTATTAAGGGCTTAATTGATAAAAAAATCAAATTCTTGAGTTTAATTCAGGCTCAATTGAGAAGATTGGAATTTTTTGAGACCCAATTGAATCTTTCCAAGCTAATTGTGTGAAATTAGGGGTCAAATTGAAGATAATTAAGAGTTTAATGGTCAATTGAGGGTCAAATTGCATAAATCAAAAGCCAGGGACCAAAAATGAAAAAGGTGCACAAATTTTAGGCTAACATTGAATTTTTGACGCGGGTACAATTGAACAAAATTAAAAGTTCAAAGCCAATTGGGGGTGCAATTAGAACAATTAAAATTGGAGGACCAAATTGCATTTTGCATTTCCCTCCAAAAAATAGCCTGTCATCGCCTTTATTTGCACGCCTACCGACCAGCCTCTCGATAGCCGCCTGAACACCACCGCCGACAGCCCACCACCCAGCCGAAAGCAGCCACCATGCCGCCGACCAGCAGCCACCATGGCAGGCCAAGTTCTCCTATAAATAAACCCATGCATGCTGCCTGCAAGGGGAGGGAAAAAATCACGTTACAGGAGAGAAAGAACAAAAAAGACAGAGGAGAGAATTACAGGACAAAAGAAAAAAAACAGAGAATACGAACAGAGGTGCAAGAACTAGAAAATTTACACACAGAGAGGAAGACGACAGAACATCTCTATCATCTCTTCATCTTCCTCATCTCCAGCAAATTCAGCCATCTCTCTCGTCCATCTTCCTCATCTGCGGCGTCAACAACTCTCTCTCTTCCTCTCGGTCTGCAAGTTCCCTCTCTCTAAACCCGTTGCAGCTCTTTCTCTCTCCCCGATGGTCTCTCTCTCTAAACCAGTGACAGCACCGACCACCTCCTCTCTCTCCTTCCTACGGCAGCACCTCCAGAAGCTCCCCAACAGCAAGCTAAGCTCTCCCTCCCAACTCCAGCGAAGGATCAGCAATAACAAAGAGGGCGAACGGCAGCAGAGGTCAGCCCTTCCGACGCCTCTACCAGCCACCACGGGCCACCATTTTCGATGCCACCACGACAGGGAGAACCACCTCGACGTCCTCTACCCGGTGGTAGTAGCGAGTAAGCCTCTCGTCGTGGTCGGTCAACCACCCATATCACTGTTCACGTTCACTTGCACTGTGCATGTGTTTTGATTTCATTTTTTTTCTTTTTAGGCCTTTGGGTTGCCTCTCTCAGCGCAGCCTAGTTGGCTGGGCCGGCCCAGCCTGAATTTTTATTATTATTATTTTTTCTTTTCTAAAAAATACAAAAAATTACATTTAAAAAAAATTGTTTTCGTGCATATGGTCGAATTCCAAAGTTTTTCCCATCGTATTTTTCGTAAAAAAATATGTTGCATCTTTCTCATATTTTAAAACGAAAATTTGGATATCGTAACCAGTTTACAATTATCCATTGGAAGTTGGCCAAAATGTCAAAAATAATTTAATAATTATTTTGTTTTAGCTTTCGCGGTGTAAATTTACACTGTAAAGTACACCCGCAGATAAAAAATATTCTTACTACGGTGTAAAATTACATTGTATAATACATTCGTAGATTAAAAAAAAGATTTTAACTACGGTGTAAAATTACATTGTAAAGTACATCCGTAGATAAGAAAAAAGATTTTCAACTGCGGTGTAAAATTACATTGTAAAGTGCAACCGTAGACAATTTTTTTTTTTGAAAATGCAGTGTAAAAATATATTTTTCAAACTTAGGAAAACAATCAAACAACAATGCAGCTTGCCTTAGGTAGGGTGCACTGGGGGTGATGCGTCTTCCCCTTGCACAACAAGTCCCCTTACCCAAGACTCTCGCAGACCACTAGGTTCCTAGTAACCTTAATACTAGGTGGCGACTCCTAATAATTATAGTCATAAATTCTACGGCTATAAAACATACCCCTTTTCACCGCGTGTCGTTATCTCCCCCAAACTCGGGCGGATGGCGGGGCGCGAAGCGCGTAAAAATCATCGTCGCGACACCGACAATCCAAACTTTGTGACAACTGATAGATCCAAGAAGTTATGAGTGCTTCCACCATCGATTAAAATAATAATGTTTTTATTCTTCATTCTACCTTGTACTCGCAAGGTCTGCGGGTGGGACGTACCTACCATTTTGTGGAAGGAAATTTCTAGGAGAATGTTCGAAGATGTATTATCTTTCATAAACTCACCTGGTTCTTTAACTATAGTTTTAGTGTCTTCCATCATAAAGAATTGGGATTTCTTAATGATGTCCTGAAACAAACTTCTCATCGCAATAATAGCACAACCTTTTTTCCCATCGTGCTCGTGCTTCTTGCCCCGTAATACATTGGATTGGGATAGTTGGTGCACCTGGTGTGATTGATATATTTAAAGTGGGGGGGGGGACTAAGAAGATGTATCGTTGGACTTGGTGATATTCATGGAAGAGCTGATGAATTCTGGTGTTTAAAGGGAGGCGTTAGTTTGCGTTGCAATTGGTTGTGATCTTTCACTAATCTGATCGTATTAATGGCATCTAAAATGGTACATAACTGTTTAAGTCGGACCTTAAGTTGGACTTCATCCTTCAGCCCTATAATAAAATTATCAATAAGAAAATTATGTGGTAGGCCATCAACACGATGGGATAATCTTTCAAAAGCTTCTTGATAATCACCGTAGAGTTTTGTTTGAGATGGGATAATGCCTTAGAGGGGTCATTATAATCCGTTGGACCAAAATGATGGAGGATGGCCTATTTTAATTCATCCCAAGAAGATGGTCATGTGTACTTGGTTTATCAAGGATACTATTGCAATATGTGTTCATCTAGATGGAAATAAGCTAGATGAACCTATTGTGGAGATGTGATACTCACAAAATTGAAGTATTTTTCGACTTTGAAGAGTCATCCAATAACATCAATGCCTTTGAAGGGTAAAAATGATAATTTTAGCGGGGTTGGTGGTGGCGATCGTTTGGGATATTACTAGTTGCATATGGTATTTGTGTGAGTTGGTAACAATATGAAGGTTTAGTGTAGGAAAAGGGATCAAACTCAATACCATTACAGCTAACACATAATGCTTGGAGTTCAGAAAGGACGACTTGCATGGTGGTGGTAACGTGGTTGATGCTAGATTTGTGATGACTCAGGACTTTGTTAACTTCGGTTAGAAACTCAGCATTACTCGTAGCGCGAGTCATTAACCTACTAACCTCTACCAAGTTCACTGACCCATTATCTCCAAAAGAGAAGGAAGCTAGTACCTATCACAAGCTTTTTGAATTTTAGAGCATCACCACTAAGGTAATATAGGTAATATTCAAAGAAAACAATATTGACATCTTATTCCCATTATCTTGTAGAACCATAAATTAAATTAAAAAAAATAAATCTCTTCTTGATTTTACTGTACACACAAACATAATCTAATATGGATTGTAATATTGTGCACAATGATTCTTATATATATATATATATATATATAAAATCACTCATTAATCTAATCTTTTCATATTACATTAATTTTGGATTGAGCTTCATGATTTATTTTGATTGTCTAGATATGAGAATCTCATGGTATCGAGAAAAGATTCTAGTGCTTTGTTGATACTTAGCTTGACAAAATAAAATTCAGTTTATTGATTTAAAATAATTAAAGCTTTAAAAACCGAATTCAAAACTGGAATGAATATTCAACTCATTTTTTTGTGAGATTAGAAATTGCACAAATATTCAACCTTTTTTTGGCCTTTTGATTTTATTTTTTGTCACTTGATTTTTTTTCCAATTTGATCTTTTCACATTGAGTTTATAAGGTATTGGACTTGATGATTTGTTTGGTTACCTAGATATAAGAATCTCATGATGTAGAGAAAAGATTATGGCACTTGGCATGACAAATTATATTTTATTTATTTAAAACAATTGAATCCTTAGGGACTAAATTTGAAAATAAAATAAATGCTCAACCCTTTTTATAAGATCAAGAACTAAATTCAACAAGCAATTGAGAATTGGTTGACATATATAATATATACACTAGTATATGAGGAAAGATATCACTTTATGGAGGCAAAAACAACTTCTTCCAAGCTTCAAAAGTGGCCTTCATTAGGTGCATTGGAGCGGTGGCTTCTTTATCCAATGATGCATGATGATGAAGGAGATACAATGTGGCTCCATAACAAAAAAAAATCCCACGCCTCTCCTTGGTTTTCACATGTTTCTTTATTCATAATAGCAAAATGAATTGTAATTGTTAATGTCAAATTTAATATTTATTATTTTAATTATTATTTCTAACAACAATTATAGTTTTGTTTCATATCTTTTTTTTTAACAAATCATGGAATGGTGTTTGAAATCATGAGCATACCAAAAAATATTAGGTGGAAGAAATATTAAAAAAAGAATGTTTTAATGCAATATAGGAGGAAGATAATCCATTGTGGATTGCAATAGTTGCCCACGATGTTTCTCTCTCTCTTTTATTTGTTCTCTTGACTTTTTTTTATTTGATCCTTTCAAACTGAGTTAATTTGGGGTTGGGCTTGAATTGTTTTTGTTAGTTTGATGCACGGTTCTCATAATGTAAAAAATAAGTCTTAATATTGAGCCAATGTTCAAATTGGCAAAGTAAGATTCAAGTTAATTAATTCAAAACAGTTAAAATTTTACAGATTGAATTTTAAACAAAAATAAATATTTAGCCTCGTTTTGTTCTAGTCACTACATTGCATGCAAATCTTTTTTTAGTCATTAAAATAAGTCATGATAATTTTTTTTCTTTAAAATTAATTCTTTATCTTTCACTTGCATGCTTTTGAAAAAGAATTACAAAGAATTTCTAATGACAATACACAAATGGAGTGTTGTTCTCATTTTTTTATAACATGTTCGTGTTGAATTAACAATGTTGAATTAATAGAATATAGTTTTTTTATAAGTTAATTATATATATATATTGTCATATATAATTCCTATTTTTTTTTATTTGTGTACAAATTTTTATTTTATAATTATTTTTTACCTTATAAATCCCACTAACAAAATCTACGAATTATTTCTTCTTTGAAAATAATAATGATTTGACTTGTAGGGAAGTGTGGACATCCCTATCTAATAATGTCTAAATGCATGATATATACAAGAACTAGATATTTGACCTGTATTTTGCCATGGATTGTAATTTTTTTTTTTTTATAAATAAAATAGATAGACAACCTTTGTCAATATGCTTTTATACTTAAGAAATTAAAAGTATAAATAAAAAAACTTATCCAAGTGTATAATTAAACAAATAGATAATCATCAATGTAAATAAACAAAAAAAATATTAACAATAACTAAAGGGGAAAATAGAAAAATTAAAGATGAATGTAGATTAAGATATTTAATTTTACAAAATAAAACATATACATATTTGTGTCTACCAAATTTATTTATTAAAATCAATAAAAGATAATAGAAATAGAAACACAGGAACTTGAGTGAATAATAATAAAAAATACTATGCAAGCCTTGATATATCAGAAATATTATTTTAAAATAAATATTTTTTTATAAAACAAAGGTTATTTGTATAAAATTAAAAAATAAAATAAACATAAAAAAACTATTAAAAAAAGTTTAGAAAACTCGTGGTCTAGATCATGAAACCAATAGAAACAAATTGAAGATAACCACAAATTTTTTTTTTTAAATAATGTAGAATGATGAAACCATAAAATTAAATAAGAAATAAAAAAGAATACCTAAATGTATCAATTTTTAAAACTTGTGATCCATGTTATTAGATTAGAAACACAACAAATTAAAAAACCATGAAGTCCAAACTTAATTTCAAAATTTATTATTATCCTTTTTCACAAAAAAATAAATGCAACCAAACAATTTTGTTTTCAATTATGCTATGGTAACTAAACAAGTTTCACTTTTTATTTTTATTTTCCTAAAAAATAGAAAATGAAAACAAAAGCAGAAAATAAAAACCGCCAACGATACCAAGGATTCCTTGATTTTTATTAGTTACTAAGGAGTGAAGGGTAAAATTGAGACTTGTTAAGACTTATAAGGGTAACATTGAAAATAATTAAAATATAGGGCTAGAAGTAGAGTATGATAAATTTATAAGCGTAAAGATATAGCTTACCCTAAAACCTCTCTCGCACAAGGGTTTACCTTCGTATCATCAATCGCCCTCTTCGCATCACCAAGCAGAAGTCTCTCTGAGCCACTCTATCCTCCATCAATGGCGAAGAAAAGAGAGAGGCAGCAAAACCGAGAGCCTTTCCTCAAGGAGGATGCAGACTCTATTGCTTCCACTAAGACACGAACCAAAGCATCAAAACACCACCAGAAACAACAAAAAGTAATCCGCACTTTGTTTCTGATGCCATTGACCCCCCCCCCCCCCCCCCCCCCCCCCCCTATTTTATGTTTCTGATTTTTTAAGGATTTCCTGTACTAGATGATATCGTCGGGGCTGAGCTCGAAAATCTTGAAAGAAGCGTTAATTCAACAGAAGGAGATTCAAGCTGAGGAAGCGAAAGAGAGGAACCCCAATTTTAATGATTTGGAGGAAGAATTACCTGAGCGTGAGGAAGAGCAATATGCTGAGGATGAAATTGACGATTTTAGTGGTTTTTCCGAGACTCAAAGCCAGTTTAATGATTATCCTGTCAGCATTTCCTTTTGTTTTCATAAATTATTTTCTTTCGGCTATTTTTTTTCCTGTAATTTTGTTGGATATATGTTTTCTTTCATTTGATTTTTCTTGGAGCTTTAGTTTGATTGTAAAAGAACTAAATTTGGGAGTTTTGACAGGAGGAAATTGATGAGAACGATGAGAAATTGCTGGAGGCATTCTTGTCGAAGGATGCTGGTCCACAACAAACACTTACCGACCTTATCATTGAAAAAATCAAAAAGAGGGATGCTCATGTTTCTTCAGGTTCATATTATTACATGATTCCCTTTTTTTTTTTTTTAATAAAAAACAGTTTTTGTTTATTTTATGAACCCTTTATTTAGTTTTTTAACTGGTGTTTACTCTAATACACATTCTTGAATCTGTATAGTTAAGTGTTTATACTGAATGTCTGTGTGATTGCAGAGACACAGCCTATGCCTAAGTTGGACCAGTCTCTCATAGATTTGTACAAGGGGTATATTAGCTATCCTCTTCTTGACAGTATTTCTTCCATTTTCTCTTATTAGAACCTTTCTTCAAAACAGATTTTTGAACGAAATAATTTTGAATGTAATGAAATCATTTGGTATGATTATGTGTAGAGTTGGTGAGTATCTTAGTAAATACACAGCTGGAAAGATACCTAAAGCTTTTAAACACATCCCCTCTATGCAACTCTGGGAGGATGTCTTGTACCTGACTGAACCTCAGAAATGGTCACCAAGTGCAATGTATCAAGCCACAAGAATCTTCTCTTCGAATTTGGGTGCTAAGAAGGCTGAGCGCTTCTATAGGCTTGTCTTACTTCCTAGAGTGAGAGATGATATTAGGACGAATAAGAGATTGCATTTCAGTCTGTATCAAGCCTTAAAAAAGTCTCTCTATAAACCTGCTGCATTCAACAAGGGAATATTGCTTCCACTGTGTAAGGTATTTATTAGCACAGAAATCTTCTCTATGTCTTTTTTTTTTAAGCTGTGGATTTTGGTTTCTGTCTGATTTGCTAACCAGTGATGGTTTAGTCTCTGTATACTTCCACTTCTCTTAATCATGATAAATTCTTGATGTTGCTCTTCTGAGATTGATCAGATGCATTAGTTCACTGCTATCTTTTGTCTCTCATACACTTACTGTTTTTGTTTAAATCCAAACTGCTATTTTATAACTTATGTGTTATTGCAGGACAGGGTGGCTGGACCACTCAGGGCTTAGACAAATTACATTTTATGGTTTTTTTTGGTGGAGAGTTGAAAATAAAGTTTGTATTCCAATTAGTGATTGCAAAAGAAATTAGGCTAACAAATACCTCACAGGATAGACAAAACTAAACTCTCTGTCAGGAAGTTCATTGGCCTTCAATTCATATGATTGCCTGGTTATGATAATTTTTTTATTTAATGAACCAATGGTTAAGCTTTAATATAAACTCCTTTTCCTTTCTTGATATGCAGTCAAGGACCTGCAATCTTAGGGAAGCTGTTATTATTGGAAGTGTTATTCAGAAGGTCTCCATTCCCATGCTTCATTCATGGTATGATTGCTTTGACAAACATTCTTAATTGGTGATCGAAAGGATCATTATGTTTAGTTATAAAATCATCTTGCTACCTGTTAGGGAGACACAATAATCCCATTGCATAATCCTCCTGATGACCCTTCAAACCTAGTGGATCCAATTCTAATTTCCATATCCCAAAGCTTTTGAATCACTTGCATATTTTGACCCACTGTAAATCAACATGATTCGTTTACCTGTAAACACCTTTTCATTGTATAGTTGGAATTTCTTGTTGAGAAAGATAAGAATTTAATGACTTTCAAATGGATATATTGAAGTCACACCATTGCTTTTAAACATTTCAAACCATTCCTCTTTATTTTTTACTCTCGTTTTGAGGCATGCAAGTGGTAATTTCAACATTCAGTACATGACGATAAGATGTTTCTGTAGTAGCTGGAACTTTGCACTTTTTATTCTGCCAAGTTTCAGGATTTACATATCATTTTACAACATTACACCATTACATATCATTTTACAACATTACACCAGCGCTTTTAAACATCTCAAACCATTCTGCTTTATCCCCCCCCCCCCTTCTCATTTTAAGACATCCAAGTGATATTTTCAACATTCAGCACACATGGATAAGATGCTTCTGTAGCAGCTGAAACTATGTACCTTTTGTTTTCCTAAGTTTCAAATACTTGGGAAAGAGTCTAACTCAATCATTTCAATGGCATTGTAGTGTTACACTGTTGAAACTTGCAGAAATGGATTATTGTGGCACAACAAGGTATGTAAATGTTTAACAGGTATCAAAAATAAAGATATAAAGGAGTGTTTAACAGTTAGCAGATTTACTTGCTCATCTGTGCTATGTATGCATTTGGTTTTCTTTTTCACTTGAACAGCCTGTGGTCTTTATTGTGTGTGAAAGCTCTGTAGAAAGTTTTCCATGTTTGATGTGAAGCACAATGTGATGAATGATGTTGATCCTTGCTTTAACATATATTATTTGACTAGTAATTGTCATACAAAGAGGCAGTGAGCTGGAATTATATATAAATATGGTTCATAGCTCATACCTTACAAGAGATTGCATGCCTAACATGGATTCTGGAAACGAGTCATGATTAATGTAGTGAAATCGTAGCAATATGTACTGTGGCTTTCTTTATGTGATGCTACTCCAATAATTGTTAATGGTCACAAATAAACTTCATCAGAAAACGCTGAGAAGAAAACTTACAAGAGAAGATGAAAATGAAATGATTGGCAATATCAAGTATAGTACTCTTCCTAGTAATGAAACAATTGTTGATGCATGAACCTTAGTAGTGTGGTTCCATTGTTTAATTCAAGAAAGGATAAGCCAATAACTAATTCAAGAGCAGACCTGCTTAAAAATTCCTTTCCATTTTGGATCTCATGCTTTTTTAGCTGCTAAATGATCTTCATGTTACTTACTTTGGTAAACCATTTGCAGTTATTTTATCAAGCTTCTATTGGACAAGAAATATGCCTTGCCATATCGTGTAGTTGATGCAGTTGTTGGTCATTTTATGAGATTTCTCGAGGATACAAGAATAATGCCTGTAATTTGGCATCAATCACTTCTTTCATTTGTGCAAAGGTTGATAATTTTTCCTTGTTCTTTTCTCTTGCCTCTTTGCTTTTTAGTTGTGTGAAATCTATCTGGAGTGTATAATCAATAAATGCTTAATTTTGAATGCGAGTTAAAGGGTATTTCTTTTTAGATTTGTCCCTCCTTTGCGTTGTTTCAGATGTGCTCTTTTATGTTATATGCACAGGCTATTCCCTTTTGCTTTGTTTTATTATGCATACATTAACCTGAGGTACCAAGAAAGGGGAGCAGTAGCTAATTGGAGATGTTTCTGTTTTTCTATGTTTTCATGTATTTCACAGATTTCCTTTTCTATCTGATACCTCAGGAGAAACAATTCATTTAGCAAAGTAATTAATGTGATCTGTTTTTCCAAATTAATCAATTGCAGGTCAAGAAAAGAAATTACAAATAATTAACATTTTCAAATTGTGTAATTATTGTGTACTTTAGGAATCTATAGCAAGTCCTCCATTTGAAAATAATTGCAATATTTAGGAAGTCATTTGATGAAAATGAGATCTATTATTATTGCTATCTTGCAATATCAGATGTTTTATGCAGTGGATCAAGGTCTTGATAATTGATTTCATTGATTAAAATGGCCATTCAATTACATAGAATGTGCTTGTAAAGGCACATGAGAATTCTTGAAGTTACCTAAACTAATGAAGGAAACAAAATCCACCATAAGCATTCTCAGCAATAATGAGATTTTGGTTATTTGCACCTTTTGCAATCAGATAACTTCTAACTATATAAATATACAATTAACAAAATCATTAATAACCTGAAAATAGCCCTTTTTGAAAATCACACAATTTCTCCTCTGAGCATCACAGTATGACATGAGATGTTTGTTCCTAATATCTCTCTTGCATTGTTAACTTTTGTGCTATTAAAATCAAGTAGCAGCATCAAAACAATTAACACTTGCCTTTT
Source organism: Salix arbutifolia (assembly GCA_025169955.1). Taxonomy (NCBI): domain Eukaryota; kingdom Viridiplantae; phylum Streptophyta; class Magnoliopsida; order Malpighiales; family Salicaceae; genus Salix; species Salix arbutifolia. Next base: position 12,771,094 of record CM045912.1, on the reverse strand, counting down.
CACTCGTACAATTGCTGTTGAAATCCTCACAGGTACAAGAATGAACTGCAGAAGGAAGATAAAGATAACCTTAGAAGACTAGTTCTAAGGCAAAAGCATAAACTAGTGAGACCATCCATCTGATAGTTCTCTTATTCGTTTACACATACATAATATTGAAAATGGGTCGATTTTGTTTATTTCACAGAAATGTTTAATCACTGTGCTCATTTTGATTGCAGGTATCTCCAGAAATAATCAGAGAGTTAGACAATAGCCTCAATCGTGGAGAGAAGGATGATCCTATGTCAATAAATATCCTTTGCTTGCAAAATTTGGAACTTTATACCTCTTTTATTGGTCATTTGCTTGTTCTCTTTATTTATCTTTTGTTTTGTTATGCTTGTATGAGGTAACAATTATTAATTGATATTCCAGCATATTAACTTGTTGGTGTTGGTTTATCAGCAATTCATGAAATGCGATCTTTTTAGAAGTCATAGGGATGACAATGAGATGGATCAGTGGTGTCTAAAGGTCTCTGATTTTGATTCTACTCTTAAAGTTTGCCATGTTATATGTCCTGTGTGAATAGTAAAGAGATTGGGTAGACTGAATTTGATTTACTGATTAAAAACGAAGAAGTATTTCACAAGTCCTGTGACTTGCATGTTAGAAATTATTTTGGTAAAAAACAAATTGCATACCTTCATGTCTTACAACTGAGCCTGTCTCTTACAAATCAATTTTTATTTTCATTTCTATTCTTGGCTATTGATGGTTTTAGTCGTTGTGTTGCATGCTTGTAATACTCTTTAAGGTTTGTCATGGTCATTATATGTCTTTTGTGAATAGTGAAGAGATTGGGGTAGAATATATTTAATTTGCTGATTAGAAACTAAGAAGTATATTTTCACAGGTCCTGTGTCATGCATGTTAGAAATATTTGGGTGAAAGACAATTGCATGCCTGCCTGTCTTCTTATAAATCATTTTTTCTTTCTATTCTTGGATATTGATGGTTTTAACCCTTGTGTTACATGCTTGTAATACAATGATTTTACATGCAATTGGTTAAGTCAGTCATGTTTGTATATTCTCCTTATTCAAGGTTTATGAGATTTTCAATCACAAATGAATGGTATGCTCCTCTATATGAAGGTGCTGATTTGCTTTTCATAAGCATGAAGTCAATGATTTTATAACGGAGTGATATTTTTTTCTTAAAAGAAACCTACAATTATAGTTACTGCTAGTGACATTTTGTGCCTTTTCTGTCCCCTGGTCCTGCAATTATACTGAATTGGATGAGTTTTTGATTCCTTGACTTCCCTATCACTATCTCCTGTTTCTGTGATAAATAAAACAATTGAGGAAGACAGGTTTGATATTCCGGAGGTACCCATGGAGGAGGACTGAATGCTTACCCTTGGTATGACAATCATCCTCTGTTTAGTTTGATGTTAAGCAGAAAAAAAAATTTAGCTTGCATTTTTCTTGTATGGATGTAATCATTCAACAACTTCAGAGCTGATCTTGGCTTAATTGCCAGAATGGCGCGGAAAGTCTTTCAGCTTCTTTTAAGCTAATTGAATGTCATGTTCCCTTTGCAGGTTCCCAATGATTTTATAATGAACCGATATGCATGGATGCTTTTTGGGTGAATTAATATATTAAATGCATTTAAATAGATATTAAGAGACCAGAAGAATTTCAGATATAGCAAAACAGTTTTGGATCTTTCACTCCTGTATCCATTTTTTATTAACCAGATCTGTGTAATGTTTATTTACGTTCTGATTTTGTACGATTTTTTTAATGCTACTTTCTTTCTTTTTCCCTCCTACAACAAACATCAACTTTTTTTTTTTGTTTTGGTTTGTTTTGCATCATGCATTTCTGCATTTAACTTGTAGATTACTGCATTATAAGTTGGCCACACTAAATACCTTTTCAATTGTCAAACATGTAATCAAGTTGATGCTTGATGGCAAAACATAGATTCATGGTTAATCGTTTTTGTTTACTAAAATGTTCTCTTTAATGCATCGTGAAAGGTTATTAATGCCCCAAAAACCTAGCTGGTGGTACAAGAGTCAGGCATGCTCGCAAGTATGATATAAAGAACAGACTAAATATATGCATTTGATTACTTGGAATCTACTGGATCCTGTAGATGCGTCGGCTGAATGAATATAAACTTGTATCAGTACGGTTCAATTCAAGCTCCTCTTGAATTGTCTGTTTCGATTTGCTGGACTGCTTGCTAGTTTTCGTCCCTAACCAGCAGATTAATTCCAGAGGCTTGTTTACTTCCATGTTTTGAAGGAGTTCTAAGATGGCATTACCCATCAAACTCGAGGCCCGTAACGAGGGCTATAAGGACTGTACGACACATCTTGATCCGAATGCGTACTTCTATTTCGGCCTAAACAGTATGCAATCTGCGTATATTTGTTTTGAAAATATATTGCAAGGGTTTTGCATTATATATATATACAAGTTTGGACAAGGCAATCAGATAAAGCAAGAACATTTGATCCATCTATCTAAACAACTTACTTTTCATCGCATGCCTCCTCAATGTAGCATAACATACCCTCGGTGTGGTCTCAAACATGCATATATTTTTTTTTAATTTCTTTTTATTTTACGGACATATCTCAGATATATTTCAAACGACATTCATGAATGAGCAGCCACTCTTGAGAGTTAAGATGCACAATAATCAACGTTTCAAAGAAAGATGCTCAGCTTATAAATGATTGGCTGACACCCAAAATTCTCTCCGGCTGCAAATTGACCAATGCTTACGCCTCATGGCAAATACAAGTAAAACTTCACGTGCATGGATTGCATATCTACCACTTTGTTCTGTCGCATTTAGCGACTATTATTAGCAAGCCCTCTTAGCCATGACTATTATTAGCAAGCCCTCTTCGCCATGCCGTAATATCAAAGAGTATTTATGATATGCACAACAAATTTTAAATTCAAGTTAAAATATATATTTTTTATAAGAATCCGAGATAATTAAAGTTTCATTCGCACACCTTGTTCCATACCTTGTTCCATAAAATATATTTTTCAGGAATGAAGTTTATTTTTATAAGAAAGAGAGTTATTACTAGCAAGACGTGGTCGATTCCCCTTGTTTTTCATCCTTAAGGCATTAGATACTGTGCACAGTAATTAGTGTTGTGCTTCTTCATATTTAGCATTAATTAAGCAACGGTATTATTCCCGTTATTGTCCCATTTGCAGCTTAGTTATCAAACTTCCATTGTATATAAACACAACTGTATCTACATCAAGGTTTATGACAGAATAATACAATATTGCTGTAATTTCAGCAATCAACCTTTATTTCAGAATTCATCTTCTTCATATCAGATACATATTAATTTCTTCATTGTATCAGAGCCGTGCCATCATCCCAGTTTCATCGCCTATTATGCAAGTTTGGATCTATAAACCCTCTTGATCCAGCTTGAGGGGGAGTATTGAAAACAGTGCTCTTAATTGCCAAATTGAAGACTGTGCATTAGATACTGTGCACAGTAATTAGTGTTGTGCTTCTCCATATTTAGCATTAATTAAGCAACGATATTATTTCCGTTATTGTCCCATTTGCAGCTTAGTTATCAAACTTCCATTGTATATAAACACAACTGTATCTACATCAAGGTTTATGACAGAATAATACAATATTGCTGTAATTTCAGCAATCAACCTTTATTCCAGAATTCATCTTCTTCATATCAGATACATATTAATTTCTTCATTGTATCAGAGTCGTGCCATCATCCCAGTTTCATCGCCTATTATGCAAGTTTGGATCTATAAACCCTCTTGATCCAGCTTGAGGGGGAGTGTTGAAAACAGTGCTCTTAATTGCCAAATTGAAGACTGTGCATTAGATACTGTGCACAGTAATTAGTGTTGTGCTTCTCCATATTTAGCATTAATTAAGCAACGGTATTATTCCCGTTATTGTCCCATTTGCAGCTTAGTTATCAAACTTCCATTGTATATAAACACAACTGTATCTACATCAAGGTTTATGACAGAATAATACAATATTGCTATAATTTCAGCAATCAACCTTTATTCCAGAATTCATCTTCTTCATATCAGATACATATTAATTTCTTCAACAACATATACCGATCTGTTCTTAATCTAGTTTAACGTTATATGACTGCTGGCATTAGATACCTGGCCATGTTCTTGTCTGCAACGCCTTGTATGTTAGATGTCTAAGTCTACGGCAACAAATTTCAAGTTCTAGTCATGACGTATATTACGAGATAGCCAAAGTTATACTAATCTGGTTTTAGTCTAATTTAACGTTGTATGGCTGCTGGCATTAGATACATGGCAATGTACTTGTCTTCCAACGCCATGCATGTTACTTATTGTTAGATGTCTAAGTCGACGGCAACGAGTGTTGGGTTGTCGCATTCTTCCATCTTCAGCAGACAGCATGTTTGATTTGCTATCCTTCCCGGCTAGCCTCTTTATTAAAACACTGTCTGGTATTGGATTGTGCAGAAGGCTAAGCCCGTGAACCTGGGTAGTTATTTCAACCCAAATTGAAATATTATACTCACACAAATTAAAGAGCTCTGATGATGATATTTTATAATTTTTATCTGCTGGATTTCTATGTGGTTACATTCGTGTGGATGAGGCATGCCATGAAGTCACCAAAAGGTAAAGGTGTATGGGGAAGACGTGGATATGGGAGGTGGCTGAATATAGATGGATGACAGGTAGTCGTTTTTCGTAGGGAAAAAAAAAGAAAACATTACTTTTCACAATTCTGCAAAAATATTCTGTCACCACTGATGCAAAGCGACCAGCCGTCAGGCTCTTGACACGTGGGCTTCAGTGGTCTTTTCTCTTATTGTTTCCTTTGGATCATGGGAGAATTTGGAGCTTTCAGAATTTTCAGAGAAAAGCAGCTTTTGATTGGATCAGTCCAACTCCAATGGAGCCTGTATAGAAAAGGTGTAGGTGACAGTGTGGTCCAAAGTAGAATCAGTAGCGGTGGAGTATCGATATATATTTAATGGTTTGTCAGCATCTTGTAAAGCTATTTTCCATTCCCTATTACCTGCACAACACTTCACCTGATTAATACATTTTGTTCCCTTCAGGTTCATGCTGGACCGTTTCTCATCCAGTTGCTATCAGCCTTGATGGCAAGCAGGTCGATTCCTGATTGTCTGCTGTTTCCAAGATAACTTTACTGAGCTAACATGGCTGCCGATCAAGGGCTGGCAGCAGCTACAGCTTGAAACATGGCTGCCGATCAAGGGCTGTCAGCAGCTACTGTTGGAACAGAATTTGTGTATCCTAGCTTGCTTTGCTTGAAGGGTGAGGCAAAGTTTTAGTCTCATGTTAATTTTAATCAAATCCAGCTGCCTTTGGCTGCTGAAACCCAGCACAATTTTGAGACCCTACTTCATTTTATGGCTGGAATTTCTTTTGATGAATTATCACATCATTACTCTGCGTGTGTGAGTGTAAAAGAATCGATCCATGTTGTAAAATCAATCCCTTCTCGAAGCTCAGCTGCCATTTCAATATATATTAATAACCATTTCAATATATATTAATAACGATTTCTTCTAAAACTCTGGCAATTGTCTGAACTACACATAATGTGATAATGAATCATCTCCCCTACAATCTTTAGCTGTTATATGAGGTCCTAGAATATGATTTATATTATTATGTAATACACCTCTTCAAGTGAAAGTTTTTTGGGCTTGAAACTTGCACACAGGTCCACACTACCTTGTGTTTGATTTTTATTAAATAGAATGAGGGTGATGAGATTCGAACTCGTGACCGCTGGGTCAACAAAGCTCTGATACCATGTTAAAGAACCATCTCACCGAAAAGTTTAAATTTTTGAATGAGGCTCTAGAATATGATTTATATTATTCTCTAACATAATGTACTTGTGTGTTTGTTCGTGTAGAACGCACAAAATTTAAAAAATAAATCTTAATTTATATATTTTTAAAGTTGTCAAAACAGTTTTTTATTTCATTTTCTTTTTTTCTTTCCTATTTCGTTATGTTCATGAATTTATATATATATATATAAAAAGCTTGGAAAATTCTAAACTCAACGTAGGCTGCCAATCACGTGTGAGAAATAGTCTTGGACCTATTCTCTCCTCAAGGTTTTTCTTCACACTTATAAACTTACCATCAACTCCTATCACAATCCATGTAGGCTAATTCAACACCTTTGCCTATTTTCCTAAGGTATGTATGCGTTTTAGGTACCATTTAAGAATTGTTTTAAAACTTGTAGACAAACGTGTTTCTTAACATTTTTATTTTTTTTATATTTTTAGATCATTATATATTATATATTGATGTTAAAAATATTTTTAAAAAATAAACAAATAAATTATTTTAATATATTTCAAAACAGAAAATATTTTAAAAAACAACCATTACTGCACTTTTAAATACCCAATAAAACTCTATAAATTTCTACATAATTGACGAACGGCCTCATCATTAAAACTCGCTCACTCTAAAAGAAAACAATCAATTTACATTGAATAGGATAGTATCTTTATGCACAAATCAAATTACAATTAGTAATGGTCAAAAGGAACATAACTTCATCACAAGAACTCATGTGGAAAACAGGAAGCTTCTGTGGAAACTTCTCTTGGATTTATAATTAAATTCACAAAGTATCTTTATGCACAAATCAAATTGATACGAGTCATGAATTTCAGGTATTTGACGCACCTGCCATGGCCAACATGAATAGTAGCCGCAGCTAGAGATCGGGACGTGTAGGATGGCTATAATGACCATATGCAATGTCTTCCAGCTCCTCTGAATTTATTTTTTTTGGGATTTCTGGAGGGGTCTACCTTGTGCTAAATCGACTTTCCAATTAATAATCCAAAATGTTTCGCGAGGTAAAATCTGTGCAATCACTGTGACGGCAAACTTCCTTTGAATGGAAGTTTTGGAGCCCTTGAACATTAGAGTCAGGAATCTTTGTCTTCTTTTATTAGTAATGATGAGAATATATTGCAGTGGTTTCCCTTTTCCACGTTGTAGTCAAGCTAAAGCTGCGAAGCGGGCCATGTTCACATGGCGATCCTGTAAACTTGGTCCCAAAATCAAAATGCCGTGAGAAAACCTGAAGCACAAGACGTTACTAACACGATAAACTCATTGGTTTTGGAGTTCTCAGGTCAAAGGGTCGGTGCTTTAAGCTTTGTTTTTCTCTGGAAGCATAGAATTCATTGAAAGCATCGACTGAGAAAATAGAACTCACGAGGAGAAAAAAAGAAAGAAAACATGAGAATAATACAAAAGAAACGCAAGGATAGAGATGAATCAAACAGGATCACCCTCCCATAATTGCACTGTAAATTTACCCGGCCCTGGCATCGATTGTATAGTTATTACAAGAAAACTAAGAAATACAAATATATGGAAAAACTAAATTAGAGTGACAACTACCGATGAAGTGTTTCCCTTACTGTGTCTATCAATATACACCGATGGAGAATTTTCATTGGTGTATACCGAAATTATTACAATAAAAAAACAAGAAAAAATAACGTGTCATTATTACAGATGATATTAACGATAAAACTAACCTATAACTAATATTTATCAATAATTTTTAAGTTATAACCTTATAGTCCGCTCCCTTTCTCCATTTGTCCCTCATCTTCCATTGCTGTCTATAAAAAAACAACAAAAATCACTAGCTATTAGCACCGTTGGTGTTTGAGAATATGATTGGAAAATATTTTTAAAAAAAAATATTTTTTATTTTTTATTTTAAATTAATTTTTTTATGTTTTTAGATCATTTTGATGTGCTGATATAAAAAAAAATTAAAATAAAAAAATATTATTTTTATATATTTTAAATAAAAATACTTTTAAAAATAATCTTAACCCGGATTCCAAATAGTCACCTAGTATATATATATATATACACGTGTGATCCTGAAAAGGAAAGAAGCTGAAAAGTAATCAAAAGTATCCGTTTTTAATTTTAACTAATTTTAGAAAGGGTAATTAATTTTTTTATATACGTGAATGAGCAAGCTGCACGTAAGCAAATCTTCAAGTCCCACCGCATCTCTTTCACTGTTTGATTACTAAAATTCTCCAGGCCCATAAGCCGTGTGGGCACAATGCTGAGAAACATGTTTTTCAATTACCTCATTCAGAATAATCTGCATCGTTGTTGTTAAATATTTTCAATTATTTCCTAATTCATAGAAAAAAAGGAATTCAACACCTCAAGAAAATCAGTAAATTACTTATATCATTTAATAATATAATTTGTTTTATTATTATATTAACAGAAACAATAGAGGAAGTAGGCTGAACACTGTGTATATAGACACAAAATACTATCTTTGTTAGTTTCTTTATATATATATATATATATATATATATTAAGTTATGGTGTGAAACAAGAATGTCCCTTCACAGAAAAGAAACCTGATATCTCATATTTTGGGAATGTGGAACAGCTCATACGGCTAAGCAGACAACAACATAGTTTTGACATGTTGCCAGTTCGCTGCCAAAGCACCAGTCGATGGGCAACTACATGATGGATTTAGAAAGTTGTGGACTTCATTTGCGAGGAGTTATTTCGAGAGGCCAACCATGGTGGATGCAAGTTGACCTCAGACCGATCACTGTTCATATGCAGACAGCACCATGCAAGTAGCAGAAAGTGACAGACAGGAGCAATTATGTTCTATTGGCCTGGTGTTTCTTTTGATTTCATTCTCAATAGAAACAAAACTTGGCCATGACTGGGCCTCCACTATATGGACGAGAGAATTTCTCTGGACTGCTCCCAATCACTGTGCCGCTGATCATCAATGGAGAAGCACTGTCCGAGCTAGAAATGACCAGAGAAGCCCATCCCCTCCTAAGCAGACTCCACTCCCACTCCATGGATTTCTGTAGTGGGCAAGAACATGATGAGAGACCTTCGTCTTGTTTTCATTGGACCTTGTAAGCACCAATTCTTAAGCACTTGACAAATTATTGGAGAGAATTTTTGCAATATACACTTGTTGAATTAGACTTGTAATCCCATTAAACTCTGTCTGGCGCTGTTGCCTTTATATATTTATTATATCTGCTGTTCCATTCAGATCACCGAAACATTATCTTAAGCTCGATCTTTCGTGTTTTAGATTATTATGCTGGAATTGCAGCTGACATTTATTTCACATTTTCCGGCCTCATCATTCTTTACACGCAATCTGCATAAAAGGAAACTCCGACGTCATAAGGTTGTAGCCTTTGCCAAGTTGACTTGGAAAACTTTATCCTCCCCTCTCCAAGTTGAGCCTTATTGAGTCAAACCACCATTGCAAGCCCACTTCAAAATCTCACTCATTGATGCCTAGTGCTTGTTTGGTGTTTTGCATAAACAGCCGGTTTTGGTTCATAAAAACATTAAAATAATCTAAAACAGGAAGAGAAATAAATATCATTTTCTGCAAACACAATTTCTTGCCGAAAAACAAGCATGCACCTACGTGGAAAGTGTAGGGTTTGTTGAGTATTCCCAATTGCTGGGTACCATGATGCTCGCTCCTGTGATTGGGAGGTGGACGAGCCTAACGATTGCGACACAACCAATAACAAGTCGACACGATCAATAATGCCAACGCTAGCATTAATCAGGAAAAGCACGTCACTATTTCCCAAAGTTGATGGCATTTCGGATTAATCCACTAGGTCGCTTACAAATCATTTATTTATTAGCGATTATACATACATCTTTCGTCATGAACCCATCTCGTTTCTTCAATGTTCGAATCCCCTTTTATTTTATTTTTTAAACTGTCCAACAGTCATCTTTCCACCTAACATAAGGCCAATTATCTCACACGATTCACATTTGAAATTTGATTGCTTTATCAATCTGCCTTTCCTTGGACTCTCATTGGTCCATTTTAATGGGGGGAAATCTGCAGATAACGATAATTTGATCGACACGTCTTTAGGCCAGCTGAACCTAATTCCTAGTCGACAAGAGGAACGGGAATATGAATAAAAATCTTCCATTTCATTGCTCCCACATTAGTATTAATGATCCTGAAGCATTTTGAGCAAGAAACAGTATTGATTATGGAAAACGAAACTGAAACAGAGAATTTGCAAGTGGGAACAGAGTGAAACAGAGAGAACAGAGAGGTTTAGTACATAAGCTGTCATAATAATATATATTCATGCACATAAAAAAAAAAGTGAAAGTGAAAGAATAAGAAGACGACCAGCTGAGCTCCAAATCTACCTAAACCCAAAAGCTACAAGCTGGTCCCTCAAAACCTCACCCTCACTCTTAGATAAACCAAAAAACAAAACGGGTAAAAAAACTGAAAAAGAACCCAGAAACAGGTTTTATAATTCTGTATAGAGAAGGAGATTCCGGGGACGTATCCGCAAGCATCCCTCTGGTTAAATCTCCTCTCTTTAATACGCTAACAAAAAATTAGATACAAGATAATCCATTTTTGTCTCCGGGCTATATCATCTCTTCCTCTAGGCCTGTTTCTGCAAATCCTTGGCACCAATAAATGTGCCATGAAAGCCATATGGAACTCTGGATGGAAGCTTAACGGTGGCTTCTAACTTTAAATTCATTGCATTCACAATTTGCAGCTCTGATTTCCATTCCTTCTCATCATGCACGAAAGCTAAAATGTAGCCGTCATCTTCCCTCTCTGAATTGGGGTCTCGTGGAAGAAACAAAGGCTCTCCACCAAATTTCTGGTCTCCATACATGTACTTGTGTACCTCTCCAGTTGAGAGGTCTACTTTTGCGAAACCTGAAACTTTAGGCCATGGCTCAGCCAGTGCTAAGTAAGCAAACTGGGTTTTTCGGCCAAGCAAGTTCCGGTTGACCATTCCAGCTTCTAAATTGACCTGATCAGCTTCAGACATGATTTGACGGCGGGTAGACTTGCCGGTCTTCAAATTGAGCCTAATTTCTGATAACACACTCTCCAAACTCTCATCACATTCATTAAAAATGGAGTCTGGTGGGGTCATACATGAACCAATCACAACAACCTCATCGGTCTCAGGCTCCTCCCAAGCATTCCAAAGATGAAAACAGAAGCAGTCAGGAGCTTCAATCCACCTAGTCTTGGAAGCATCAGTGGCATTCTTGTCCAAAATCCCAAACCTTGCCATCTTATTCTTGTCATAAATCACCGGAGATCCTCCCCGAATCATTTCAGGCAGTTTGAACACAACTTGCTGATCAGGTACCACAACAAACCTCTCTGTGATAGCAAAGTCATGCATCATAGTAGGCTGATCGAGTGGGATTTCAACATCGGGCGACTTTTTACCATCTGGGGAGAATCTGAAGTACTTGAGGTAAGGCTTTTGAACAACATCATAGCTCAGTGCAAACAATTCACCTGAAACTGGATCAAGTTTTGGATGAGCAATCATTGTTGTCTGAAGCTGACCATCAAAATCATATCGTCCAACAGTCTCAAGGTCACCAGAGGGAAGTACACGAACATGGTAAGGCAAATCATCTTCAGACATTGCCAGTAAGTGACCATCAAAGTAAACTAGACCAGCGTTCGCAACACCAGTGCCATGGCTAGGATCAACAATACCAAATGCTCCACGAGCATAAAAGAGCAAGAGCCTAGCTATGCCCGAATGACCATGGAGCTCACCTATGGCCTTTGGGAATAAAGGACGTCCCAATTCACGCTCTTGAACAAGCCTATTAGTCTCAGTGAACCTGCTAGAATAGCTGACTGAACCCTTCTTGAATTGAACAGCATGAACCATGCCATCCCCGTCAAAGAAATGGTGACCGGCTACAGGCTCATGAAATGGATTGGCCCCGTTTCTTAGATAAACACCTTGGATGCAATCTGGGATTTTCCCGGTGACCGGTAAATCTTGAACGACAGGTTGCTCCGGTACCGGAGCGAAGTTGCCAGAGATTTGGACGCTGGGATCAGCTGTTTTGGGCAGAGGGTGTTGACGTTCATGTGAAACTAAAGCACTCTCAACAGCATCTAAGGCCATAGCTGCAGCACTTTGTAAGAAATTCCATTGCTTTTGCTGTTGTTTCGGGGACGGCACAACAAGAGAGGGAGTGTCTTGTTTTGGGAGCTTGGTGGTGGGAATGGAAATAGTAGTGGAGGATGGCGTGTATGTAGTGGATTGCTTTGGGAAATGAGGAATGGAAGGAGTTTGGAGAGAGGAATTGATGTTGGGCTTTCTACCAGGCCTGTTTAAAGATGAAGATGATGAGCCCAAGTTTGCTGTAGCTGCTGCTGCCGCCGCTGCCATGCTCCTGTATATATTGGCTAAAGTTTGCTTTTTTTCTGGTATGCTGCTTTGTTGGGACTCGAGAGCTATCTTGTATGGTTTTGGTTTTGGTTTGGTTTTGGATTTGGAGTTGAGTGATCTGAGGAGAGAGGGGTGAGAGGAGGGGGGTATATATAGAGAGAGAGGAGAGGGGAAGACGGCCCACCTCGAACCTGTTACAGAGCACCACGTGTTGGAGAATAGTAGAAAGAGAGAGGGGGAGAGAGACCAAGTGATATTAATAATCGAGGTGCAGGGTTGCGGGACATAGCTGCTTAAGACTTTGACACGACCACACTGCTTTCGCTCTCTATCCCTGTTATAAAATTCCTGATTATGAACGTGTATTTGCATAATGTCATGCTGCTTCTACTGTACATTACTTCTATCTCAGCAGCTACGGAAATACCATATTTATTTCCGTGTTTTGGAAAAACTTGGAGTTTTCTTTTCCTCCCTTTAAATCAAATCCTGTATTCTTTTACTTGGAAGATGAGCAGACAGTGATAATGGGGTGTTTAGGATCGGAGCGTTGGTGGGATGAGGGAGGGATGATGATGGTCTCTTGGAACCAGGTTGTCATTTGCTTGTTTCTTTAATCGGAATAAAATATTTTGGTTTTAGAATGTTTTGGAGTTGTACTGTTTATTATGTGTGTGTATATACATATATAATTAAATATATTAATTCAAAAAAATATTAATTCAAATAAAAAAATTAAAATATTTAGAATTGAGCAATTTAATCTAAAAAAAATAATAAAATTATTTTTCTAAATAAAATTATAAATATTTATAATATTATGAAAATATCATCATCAATCTCGCAAAGTCATTATATTCTCTGATTGCTCTGAAATTTAAAATAATATATATATATCAAGAGACTCCTAGTAAAATTTCACCTCAACTTAACGGTCGGATTAAAAGATATTATTGATATTGTAAAATTATTCATTATTAAAAAAAAATATTATATGACTAGGTGGAATGAAACCAAAACGTTCTAACTGAAATTAGGCGAATATTCCGACCAAAATTTAGATGAAATTTGAGCCTAAATTTTAAATAAAATAAAAATTATATTATTTTTTTAAGTGATCCAAAACATTTAATACGAAATAAAATTAGCAACTTCTACTTGGAACACGTCTAACCCCGCGTTTTTGCCTCTTACAAGTGTAGCCTGCCTGAACACGTGGCTCTCTGTCCTTGTTTGCTGTGCAGCCGCTGCCGCTGCCCTTTACAATGAAATCTAGGTCATCTTTCACCAGCCCCACACGCCATTGCCTCCCCCCTTTTTTTATCCCACTATATTCGCGCTACAGTAAGCGAGTGAATGTTCCTTTCATCCCACATTTATTTGTGCTTGGAATTTGAATGCACATTTTTCATACCCTTTTCTTAAAATTCATTTGATCCGTGGCTACAAATTCCAGCGATTGTCATCTTGTTTCACGGAAAGTCCATGACAGTAACATGCAGACTTTCCTGGTGCATGCATTTCGATTTGGTTTAAATTATTCGAGTGGAGGCTAGAAAAGCTCTCCAGTGCCATGCACTGCTGATTCATTTGATGGCACCAATTCCCAATGGAACCGTTCTCCATTATGGGCGGCAGACCTGGGGTTTCCAGGGTCAAATTCGGAGAAATTTTTTTTGATATTATTTTGATGAATAATTGTATGCAACACCTTTCCTAATTGTATTTTTAAATGAAATGATTCTAAATAACAACAAACTTTAATGTTTGTTTTCTCCACTATATAAACTCTAGTTTTTATTGTTAGTATTATATATAGTTGTTACAGGTTAGTGAAGCCCTAACTGTTGACAATTAAGATGCTCACTTGAATAATATGTCTTCAAGAAATTAATTCTGCAAGTTGGCTACTATGAAGAAGGAAAGGAAGAAGAAGAAGAAGTTTATGTTTTGATAATTTCACAATTATTGATTGTATTTCATTTTAATTGTAATTGACTCAAGTCTAAAAGAAGAAGATGTAACTGACTTCTCTAGAATAGTTATAAATCAGTTCAAAGTTGTTATAGAATGTGTAACATATGTTTTGCCCAAAATATACTTATCAAACACAATGCAAACAATTCAAAGTTGTTTACCTTTCTTCTGCATATCTTATTTTCTCCAATTCTATGTGTCTCCTTCCTTTCTCTCTTCAATAACAACCAAGGTTACATGCACATCACAATTAAAACAAACAAATCAACATGGTATTAGAGCTTGATTAATTGATCTTGAGAGGGGCGTAACAACAATGAGATTAACATAAACAAAATGGTGGGATCAAGCTATGTTGGAGAAGATCTAAGAACTCCACAGTTGAATGCTACAAACTATGATTTTTGGGTAGCTAAAATAGAGACTATCCTTATAGCATACGATCTATGGAATGTAGTAGAGGTTGTACTATCTCAGCCTCACCAAAATCCTGAAGTAGATGGTGAATATACTCCAGAAAAAACACATGCTGCCTCAAGAGAAAACATAATCAAGAATGTCAAGGCCTTGAGCCTTATTCAAGGAGCATTGTCAGATGATTTATTCCCACGTATGAAAAAACAACAAAAGAAGCATTAGATGTATTAAGGAGAGAATTCAGAGGAGATAAGAAGGTAAGGGCAGTAAAACTTCAAGTAGTAAAAGCAAATTTTGAATATATGAGAATGACAGATGGTGAAGGTCTAGATCATTACCTGACCAAGTTTTTTGAAACTGTAAACAATCTAAAATTACTTGGAGAAGATGTACCTAAAATAAGAATAGTGAAAAACTTTTAATGAGCCTAAGCAGGAGATATAAATCCATTGTCTTAATCATTGAAGAAACAAGGGATCTTAATGTACTTAGGGTTGAAGAAGTTATAGCCTCTATCAAAGTACATGATAAAAAAGAAGACGTAGATGATGAAAGGAACAAGATAATGGGTACTGAAAGAGCTTTCAGTAGCCTTAAAGTAGGAAATAATCATTTCCATGGCAACAAGGGCTCACAGGGGAGATCAAATCCAATGTGGCTAGGACAAGATAAAAGATTTCCAAGTTGGTCTCAAGGTGGAAATGTGAGCAACCATCACAATTCAAACTGAAATCATAAAGTTAGAGCTAGCTACAACAATGCTTTCAATCCACAATACAAATATGGGAGTCGTAGTCAAGAAAGTGTGAAGTCATAATATCATGTATGTCAGAAATTCCATTTCGGTGTGTGCTGGTATAAAGGGAAGACCAAATATGGGAATGCAATCGTTTTGCACATAATACAAAAGATTGTGACAACAACAGACAATTGGTAAATTATGCAAAAGAAAACGATGTATCCACGACAACCATGTTCTATACTTTTTATGCGGCAAGGGTACAAGATAGAAGTGTGTGGTTTGTGGATAGTGCCTGCAATAATCACATGACCTCACAGGAGTCAAGCTTGGTAAACATTGATAGAACTGTTACCTGCAAAGTGAAAATGGACTCAGGAGATCTTGTTCAAGCAACTAGTAAAGACACTCTAGTGGTTGAAACTCAACATGGGAAACGACATATAAAGGAAGTGTTGGTCAAATGATGGAGCATGGATATTATATTTTGTTCGGTGGGAACAAGACTGTGATATTTGATGATGAAAGGCGTAATAATGTTATAGCAAGAGTGATTATGAGAGGATATCGATGTTTTCCTCTTTCACTTTAATCCATTACACCTACAACAAGAAGAGCATCGATACTTGAAGATTCTTGGACCTGGCATAGAAGACTTGGACATTTGAATTTTGTTAGCATAAAGAGGATGCAACAAATGGAGATGGTTATTGGATTACCTATGTTAACAAAAATAGAAGATGTATGTGAAGGGTGTATCATGGGGAAACATCAAAGAGAAAAATTTGACAAAGAAGAAAGCTGGAGAGCAAGCCACCCACTGGAATTGGTACACACAAATTTGTGTGGACAAATGCAGAATGGATCAATTGGAGGTAATAAATACTTTATCACATTCATTGATAATTATTCAAGAATGTGTTAGGTATATTTTCTTAGGAATAAATCTAATACTCTAAATGTGTTTAAAAAAATTCAAAGCACTTGTTGAATTATGAAGTGGATACAAATTGAAAAAATTATGGAGTAATAGAGGTGCTAACAACAACTAACAATTGCTTACTCCTCTTAGCAAAATGAGTAGCTGAAAGAAAAAATAGAACAATATGTGAGATGGTTAGATCCATAATGGCAAAAAAGGGAATACTTATTGTGTTATAAGCAGATGTTGTTAGCACAGCTATGTACATACAAAATAGGTGTCAAACAAAGGCAGTCCACACAAGACTCCATTTGAAGTATTAACAGACAGAAAAAACCAAGTATCAAGCATCTAAACGTGTTTGGATGCATCTGCTACACTCAAGTTCCAGCTTATCTAAGATAAAAGTTTGATGATAAGCTAATAAAGGAGTATTCATAGGATATGGAAGCTGTGAGAAAGATTAAAAAATATATATTTTACAATTTAAGAAGTTGTATTATCATGAAGTGTCAAGTCTTATACATGGGTTAGAGAGAGTAACATAAATCTATTCCTCACACCTTGTGTTTTAAGGTATTGATGAAAAGCACAAACTAAACATTAAGAAGCACAAACTGAAGAAATTCAGTTTAATAAGGTGAAAATTCTCAGGTACACTCTTGAGTTAATAAAGCAACTGAAGACGCTAGTGGAAATAGCAGACCAAGTTCAACACCTAGCACAACTTCAGTCAAAATCAAGACCCTTGAAGATATACATGCAAGATGTCATATGTGTATCATAGAACCTGAAAATTATCAAGAAACAGCTAGAGATATGGCTTGGCAGGAAGCTATGAATGCAGAACTGGAGATGATAGAAAAGAACCATACCTAGGAATTGGTGGACAAACCTGCTGACAAGCCTGTCATAGGGGTTAAATGTGTGTTCAAGACAAAGCTTAATCTTAATGGAACAATCCACAAACACAAGGCCAGACTTGTAGCCAAAGGGTATGCATAAAAACCTGAAATTGACTATAATGAAACCTTTGCTCCAGTAGCAATGTTAGATAGAATCAGGACACTCATTGCTCTAGCAACTCAAAAGGGATGGAAATTATTTCAATTGGATGTTAAGTCAACATTTCTAAATGAAATGCTTGATGAAGAGGTGTATGTTGAGCAACTTGAAGGTTTTGAAGTGAAGAATGAAGTCACAAGTTGTACAAATGATATAAGGCTATATATAGACTTAAACAAGCCCCTAGAGCCTAGTATAGTGAGATTGATGCATATCTCACAATGTGCAATTTCAAGAGAAGCATAAGTGAAGCAACACTATATAAAAGGGCAGACAATGAAAAATCTAATCATTGTGTACATTTATGATGATATAGTTTACACTAACTATAGTGAGAAGATGATGGAGGATTTTAAAAGGGAAATGATGTAGAGATATGAAATGTCAGATCTTGGACTTCTTCACCATTTTTTAGGGATTGGAGTATTTCAGACAAATCAAGGAGATTTTATTCATCAAAGCAAGTATGTTAAATCCTTGCTCACAAAGTTTGGACTTGAAGACTATAAACTAGTCTTAATTCCCCTACCTACTAGTGAGAAATTAAAGAAGGTAGATGGAAGTGAATTGGCTGACAAAAACCCTTACAGAAGGATAGTGGGGAGCCTACTATACTTAACAACTATGAGACCTGATTTGATGTATGCTATTAGTTTGTTATCAAGGTTCATGAACCGGACTATAAAGAAACACATGGAGTTGCAAGAAGAATCCTAAGATATGTGCAAGGAACTCTTAACTATGATATTGAATACATTAGAAATCAATCAACAAATCTTGTTGGATTTTGTGATGCAGACTAGGCAGGGAGTGAAGATGATAGCAAGAGTACCTCTAGTTATGCATTTAGCTTTAGAAGTGGGGTATTTTCGTGGGCCTCTGTGAAATAAAACACAATGGCATTATCCATAACATAAGTTGAGTATGTCTTAGCTTCTAAAGCAACATCACACGCTATTTGGTTGAGGTTTGTGCTTGATGACCTTGTTGAAATGAAAACAGAAGCAACACTTTTGTATTGTGATAACATGTTAACAATCTCGATGACTAAGAACTCAGTCCTTCATCAAAAGATTAGGCACATAAACAGGAAGTTCCAATTTATAAGAGAAGCACTACATGAGGGAGTTATTGACAAGAAGTTTTGTAGAAGTGAAGATCAATTAGCAGATATCTTCACTAAAGATTTACCTAAGAACAAGTTCATTCAACTAAGCGAAGCATGGTGACAAACCAGTAAGTAGCTTAGGAGGGGTTGTTGACAACTAAGTTGCTCATGTGCATAATATGTCTTCAAGAAATTAATTTTACAAGTTGGTTGCTACAAAGAAGAAGGAAAAGAAAAAGAAGTTTCCATTTTGATAACTTCACAATTATTGATTGTATTTCATTTTAAGTGTAACTGACTCAAGTATAAGAGGAGAAGATGTAATTGACTTCTCTAGGGTAGTTATAAATCAGTTACAAGTTGTTATAAAATGTTTAACAAATGTTTTGCCCAAAATATATATATGGGTAGTTTATCAAACACAATGCAAACAATTGGAAAATCGTTTGCCTTTCTTCTGCATATCTTATCTTCTCCAATTCTATGTGTCTCCTTCCTTTCTCTCTTTAATAACAACCAAGGTTACCTGCAAATCACAATTGTATTTAGGAAGAAATTGTTTTATCTCATGTAGTAAACACAAATAATTACTTGTAAAAAAAATATCATTGACATATAGGACAAGCAAAAATATCAAAAGTAGGGTTTAGACCAATTATATATAAAACATCAACAAATGTCGTACCTATAGAAACTTTATTTTTCAAAACACTAAAATATTTCCATCATATAAAAATTCATAACCAACATTATAGAGTTTGAAAACTGAAATCAAATTTCTAGAAAATGACAGAACATAAAAGGCATTTTCCATCTCCAAAATAAGTTCAAATTTTAAAACTAATCTAAAAGTCCTTATAAATCCAACTTTAAAACAAGTTTAATTTCCTAAAAAGATGTCTACATTTTCTTTTAGTTTCCTTAGACTCAACAATCCCTTCATGGTACTAATACTATGAATTTACCAAAACCAATCCACCATGTATCACTAAAAGATTCATGATTTTATATTTTTTATAAGTAATTTCATATAAGTATGACAATATTTTTTAACATATACCCATTTCTTAATGAAAAATATTGATTGTTTTTGTCATTTTACTTTATTGGTATATTTTTATATTTCTTCACTTTAAAAGTCATTTTAATCTTATTGACATTTCCCTTCTTGAGAAACCAAATGAATACTTTTAAGATTCTCAAGTTTCAATCTTCCTTCTTTTTAAACATTGATAGTCAATAATTCATTAATTGACTAGTTTTTCTTTGTCTATTATAAGAAATCTTAAATGGGTTATATTCCATAAAGAGAGAGTTCAAAATAAAATGAACCATTAATGACTCCGAAATCTTAATCTTTAAGGACTTTAATTAAACAATGGTGTTCTTCATTTCTATAATATGTTAGTGCACACCCTTAAATGACATAGTTGAAAGCCTTTTAATTAAGGTGTTGGTCAATACCTTATCAAATGAACAAGTTATTCCTTTTGTTTCTTTTAGGAAATTTTTTACCTTAGAGCATTAAGGAATGGGACCCCTAATACTTTTACTTATTCGAGATTTTTTTAGCATTAAACTTGAATGATTATGAGTGGCAGAATGATTAGATCACTCACACCATTCATAATCAGTATTTTCTTAAGCATTACTTGATTCTGTGGGGCTAGATGGTTCATCTACAAGTAAGGCTAAATTCAAATCCACACGCCCTAATGCAAAGTGAATATGTCTCTTCCAATCTAAAAAAATATCATAACATAACATTGAGAAAATATGCAATAACTAATAAAATATTTTAATGCTATGAAACATATGCTTTATCTATATTAACCAATATCAATTTAGTATTAAATTCTAACTTTGTTGTGGGCTAAGGTTTCAACACGCATTGAGCTTACTAATTCTTTAATAATAAGACTAATAAATAAAATACCAAGAATAAAATTTATTTACACTTTAAGGTCTAGAATAAAATTCATAATTAATTTTTTATTTATTAACTTATTCCAATTAAATAACGAAATCCCTATAATGCTAAGCCATTAATTTTACAAAATAACTATAATTAAGTTATATATCTTATGAGCAAATTTATTTAATAAACCTTAAGATAATCATCAAAACAACTTAAATTGTTGTGGCTACTCTTAAGTTAATTGGCATCATAATCTTATCATAACATGCCTATTTATCAACTAAAACTTTAAGTTGGTATACCTTAATAATCATGTAAATTGTATCATGATTTTCAACTAGTAATTTTCTTCAATTAAATATATTAATAGATCCTAATAAAAGAATTCTAACAACTTCTTGCAGAGAACTCCATATATTCCATATTTATATATCATTATTTAGATTCTCCATGATAAGAATTTGACTTGTAAAATTAATAAAAATTATGAACAAATGGTGAACCAATAAGTTTATTCATCAGAATCAACATAATTTAGGATCACGGTTTGAAAAACAATCTCAAACAATTTATCAATGGAATAATCAATAGCCTTGTGCTATAGATGTTAAAAACTAAAGATTTAGAGTCTTCATATATTTATGTTCATGCAATCCATAGATGATTCCATTGAATTTTAATTTGTAATTAACAAGTTTCACGTGCATGTACAAACCAGTTTGCTCATGCACTAACTTTCATAAAAAATTGTGATTTAATATTAAGATAAAGAACAATGAAAACTTTAATCATAACAAGCATGATAATGCTACCTTCATATCATTAAATACATGAGATACCAAGACAATATAAGCTTTTGCAAATTAATTAATAGACCAATTCAAGTAAAAAATACAAATGAAGTCATAGATACAAAATTAAGCTGACACTAATCAATAAAGCAAGAAGTTGTTACCATATATAATATAACTTTGATATGTCAAGTTCATAAACATAGAAAAAAATTAATAAGACACATGCCCTCTTATATGATTGATTAAGTCTTGATGAAATTATTCAAAAATATTTGTGCTATAAAAAATAAATAGTTGTCTAATCTATGCCAAATTTTAGAGTTATTTTGTGTTGATGGAAGACATAAGATTTTTCATTAACATCTTCTTTCTTTCTATCTTTTATATATAATATAGTTTCTCATCTTTATCCATCATAAATGTGCTTGACCCACTATTAAAGTTCAATGGATTTTAAGTCTTTGTTCTTATTTAATTTAAAATCTATATAACATATGACTCACCTTATAGATATTTTCTAACAAATTATGTGACTTCGATATCTCTACGCGCGGGCATATATTTAAGAATTGCATTCCCTCCTAGAATTAATTGTTTCCCAGAAATAAATTTCTGTCGAAAATGTAACATATTTATTTTCCCAACAACCACATAGATGAAAATCTTTCTTTGGTATAACTCTCGTCAATAATTTTTTTTGGGTCTGTGATTCCACCGGAATTAAATCTATCAACAGAAATACCGACTATAAATCTATTGATGAAAAGACTAACTATAATTATATCAGTATATTCTGTTAGTGATGAAATTGGAATTACCATTGGTGATTCCATCTTTAGCATTTTGCTAACGATATCATCGATATTTTCCATCAGTATATTCTATTGGTGATTCCATCATTAATATTATATCGGTATAGTAACTAGTAATAGTATATTTTGAGTAATTGTTGTTCAACTTTTTTCAAAATATCGACAGAATGTTCCGTCAATATAGTTGTTGCGATGAACAATTTTTTTCTCGTCCCGCGTGCTGGCATCCCTGGAGAGGAGAGGCGGCGCGCGGGAAAGGGATTTTCTTATAATCAGAAAATTATAACTCTAATTTTTAGGAGTCACCACCTAGTATTAAGATTAATAGAAAACATAATGGTTTATGAGAGTCTAGGTAAAGGGACTTGTTGTCAGGAGGAAGACGCATCACCCTTAGTGCATCATACCTAAGGTAAGCTACATTGTTGTCTAATTGTTTTTCCAAGTTAGATTTTTTTTATTCGTTGATCTTTTCTAAGCCTAGAGGTAGATCTCTCTTCGCAAGGAAGTGTCTAGCTCATTGGGTTGAAGACCTAACTGTTCTAAAATCTAAATTTTAGTATTGTATTTGTTATCTTTTTAATACTTATGGGTGTACTTTACATTTTAATTTTATACCCTGATAACTAAAATTTATGAAAAAAAGAAAAAAATGACCTTTGAAAGATTTTTGATATTTTGCTGAACTCTAAGGAATAATCATAAACTAGTTACGACATCCCATTTTTCATATCAAAACATGAGAAAAGATGCAATTATTTTACAAAAAATATACTTAGGAAATTTTTAGAATTCAGTTGTATGGACGAAAACAACACTTTCTTTTTGTTTTTATCTAGAGATACAATTTTTATATTTTTATTTTTAAGAAAAAAATTTGTAATCGACCAGCCTGATGAAATGGGTCGGCCCAACACCTCTTCAAGTCGGTTAGATAGAATGTCTCCCCTTCTTATTGTTCACTTGCATAGTAAACAGTAACTGACATAAGAGAAGGAGGAGGTTACTTATCACAACCGCCGTGTAGAGGAAGTCAGACTAGTGCTGCTAGTGGAGATGACATCGGAAATAGTGGCCTATGGTGGCTGTAAGAAGAGAAAGAAGGAGGTGCAATGGTTGTTGTCACTGTGTGAAGTTGTTCCTTTGTGGTTAGAGAAAAAGATGAAGTTACTGCCAGAGAAAAAGATGAAGTTGCTGCCAGAGAAAAAGAAGAAGTTATCGACGTTAAGGAAGAAATAGTTGCTACAGGTCTAACCGACAAGAAGTGCAGCTATTGCAAGAGAGAAAAGGTTATCATCGAGGGCTACAGGTGTTTCTGATTGGGAAGAAGATAAGAAAAGAAATGTTAATTACCATAAAAAAATAAAAAAAAGAAGATGAGAAGAGGAAGAAAGACATAAATTGGACAAATAGAGGAGAAGAAAAGATTAAAAAAGGCAAGAAGCAAAGATTTGAAAAGGGGTGTGACTGTGTTGGAGAGAGAGAAAAGAAGAAGAGAAAATGAGAAAGATGGAGAAGAAGATCTGAAATGCTCATGTTCTGGTTGTCGTCTTTTATGCTACATTTACTGATTAATCACCGATGAACGATATAATATTAATGTTTTTAATTATTATATCAGTGGTTTAAATTAGAATTTCTCACTTTCATAAAAAAATCAAAAAACACTCCAAAAATTACCGACAAAATTTCATTTCGCTGGGAATACCATTAGTAACAATAACAACATGCCGAAAAAAATAGTATGTTGGTAATATCATGTGTGATGTGTGAAATGAACAATTATAATGGAGAATGGGAACAATTTTCATATCTAGTGGAAAATACTACAGGAATTTATCTGTCAGCAATACCATGTGGAATGTTTTTAGTGGACAGTTGCATGAAGAAAAGGAATAGTTCTCATGTCTACTGGAAGATACCCATTTAATTACCCATTAGCAATACCATGAAATGTTGTAATGTTTCTAGTGAACATTTGCATTAAGAAGAGGAACAGTTCTTATGTATGATGAAAAATAATGACAAAAACATATGTCGGTAAACCATGTGTAATGTTTCTAATGATGTTGAACAATTTTGTTATGCAAGATTTTACCTATATTCTTTATCTATTCATCCTCTAAATACTTAACATAGTTGCAAATAACATCAATAATAATGTTGGACAATACATTTCTTGTCATTGAATAATAATTTTACATCATTGTCATTACATTGAAATCAATTAACCATAATTGTATTATTCCTCATATATGGATTCATCCTCATCCCCATCATCATTTTCTATGTTGATTTTTTTTGTTATCATCATCATCATCTATGTCCACTAGAGCTTAATATATAACTCAACTCCTGAACATCAACATCAATAAAAATATTCTTTGCAATGCAACAATTTAAGTTTTCTTCCAGCTCATTAGAGAGAGCAACTCGATATTGATCAATTAACTCGCCAAGATGATAAACATCATCTCCCTATGTGAACTTGTTGTCGTTGTCTTGAATAACCTCGACATGACCTCTAGATTTGGTTTTAACTATGAATAATCAATCAACTCTTGAATGGTCCTTTCTAAAGAAAGAGGTGTATGTGTAATAAATTGTTAGCATTGTTTGGTGAAAACAATGACATCGACGACATTGCAGAGTCTAAACTTTGAATTAATTTTGATCAACCTATGATGAGTATCTATTATAACTCCTCAATCATTTGTGTCATACCAATAATATTTGAATAAAAAAAAATTATATTTTGCTTACTATGATATTGTAATTTAATAATCTCTTCAAATGTTTCGTAATAATCAGCTTCAAACTCATTGCAAATAAATCTCTTTACACAAACCCCAATGTTATATATCATTTTATTCTTTACTATGAAACACGTGTCCATTGATGAAATACTCGTTGTTGCATTTAAAGTTTCATTTAGGACCCAGACTTAGTAAGGACAAGGAATCACTAGCATTTCTCCCTAGTTTATAAACCTGGTACATGAAGTATACATATGAACAATTAAGGAGTAATGTGTAATGAAATTAAGTATGCTTAGATAAAAATAATTATAAAGTACTAACATGTGTTTCAAAACCCGTGGAAAATTGTTAATCTTGTAATCAAAAGATTGAGATTCAGTCAGTCGTGGATTTTGTGGCAGTAAAAAATAACAATATTGTCTATGAGGAATTCAATATTGTATCAATTTACAATATTTGTAAGAGAATAATTGTTTGAAAATAACATGTTCGGTAATATACTTACTAGATAAAAGGTCTAAATTCCAATTGACAAGCATGTAATTATACGTTTGTTTGAATTTTGTCTCTGACAAATATCTTCTCCCGATAGCATTTTTTGGAATGGGTCATCTAAGATAGGAGAATATTGACAAGTTTCCACTTGAGGGCACTTCCCCGCCATCATCATGACTTAGAAGATGATTGATTTTTATTGTTAATTGAGGCTCGAAATAAAACAAGATAAATGTTATGATCTTTTCGACAATATAAGCCTCACATATCGAGGCCTCGACATGCACCTTGTTTTTTACTTTTCTCTTAAGGTTGTACAAATACTTGAATGGAATTAATTAAATATTAAAATTTATGCATAAAAACAATAGAATTTTAATTATTATGCATGTATAATCACTAAGCTCTCAAATGGATACATCCATCTATATTGGATCAATCCTTCAACTTTTGCCTTATATGGTAAATGTATGAGTAGATACTCCATTAAATCAAAAGTAATTAAGGAAATATAATCTCAAGTTTGCAGATTATTTGTACGATATTTGTTTCAAGCTTCTTCAAGTGTTGTGTCTATACTTCAAAAATATACGACAAAAATTAAAGCATTAAAATTAAATTTCAAAAAAAATATGGTAGATTTGCTTACTTAAAGTGGAGAATACTAAAAAATATTGAATCAGAATACATATGCTCATAAACTTAATGATGTAGTTGCTGAATTTGTTGTGAGATGTTGCATTGTGATAAAATTGGAGGGAGAGGGTGGCTAGGGGTTGCAAAGAAGAAAATACAGAAGAAAGAAGGAGTGAAAAAGAAGAGTCAATGATCAGGTCATAAATTAAACAATTACCAATGGATTTACCAACAAAATATATTTGTTGGTAACATCGTCGTAGTTTTGTCGATAAATATATTATGTCATCATATTTCATAGATTTTTTAATCTCACTGTAATTCCGCCTGCAAATACATTGCTACTTACCAATGGAATTATTGACAGAATATATATGTTGGTAACTCCGTCAATAATTTTGTCAAAACCAATGTCTCGTCATTGTACATCATAGATTTTGAACCTCATTTTAATTTATTTGGCGTTTACCACTGACATTTACTAACAAAATCATTTTGTTGGTAATGGTGTCTGAAAAAATACCGACAGAAATGAGGATGATAACTTGTCATCGATAATATTCTCAGCCAAAAACAAAAAAAAAATGTTTGTATATCCGGATCAATTAACCGATTTTCTAGTGATGATTAGAATAAATAGAAATTGGTTTAGACATAATTAAAGGATGAATTGATATAATCTGATAAATTATTGATGCCCGAGATCCATTAGAAGTGGAAAATTCACGTGATTATACTTTAATGAAAATTACAATTAGTTATACAGTCGACTTGCATGGGGCCTATCACATATGCGGTCCATCAAGAAATTTATCAGGCTTGACATCTTTGATTTGATTATAAATAAGTTAAGTTATATAATTATTTTTCGGAATTGATTAAGTCGGCACATGAGATGCGTTTCCTTGGAGAATTTGATCGCTTATATATATATATCATCAAGATTGTACCAATTGGAAGATAGATATCATCAATTGATGATCATATAGCCACCTCCCCCGTCAAACCTCCCCCGAAGAAGAGAAAGGAGCTTCAATTTAAGAACATAAATGCTTGAAACATATTTGATTATATATCCTTATTTTTAATGCAAGGAGAATAAAGAACCTTGAAAGTTTCAAGGGGCCGGTGTTTAATTAATTTTGATAATGATTATGCTAAGACTACGTCAATTAAATTTCGAAATCTATGTAATTCAACACAGCATGATCATCTTCCGCCACTGGGGCAAATTCACCATCGTAGGGTCGCCGCACATGTAACACGTGCAAGGGACCTCATGATATGGGCACTCTATGTTTAGGGTACGCAGGATTGATCAGCATATGCACATGGTGCCACATGCTTCGTTTTGTTATTTTGCCATCCAATATTAACGATCTCGATCAATTATTGTTAAAAAAAAGAAGGACGAATCGACGGGGGAGAGTAAATATTGCATACATCCTCCCTTTAATGGCAAGAGTTTTGTTAATTTCTTGGTCAATGCAAAAAGGAAAAACTAACTTTGTTTATTCTTCCAATGGAGTATTTTATGGCGAGTGAAGACTTGGAAGGTAAGATTAGGCTAATCTAAATAAGAACAGCAAGGCGTGGCGGTTGGGATACGAATCTTGAAATATTCTTTTAAACTCCATTTTTCATTTGCTTTTGTATTGTCTGAACAGAATCTTTGACGATGAGTTATTTACAGAGTTTTAATCATCTGCCACCATGTTCACACGAGAAACAAAACTTGCTTCGCATGAGACACAAGAACATATACTCGTGTATGTGTGTGTGTGTGTGTATATATATATATATATGTAGCCGCCAAAATCTTGAAAAGCAGCTTGTATTTTGCTAGATGCGTGTCTTTCTCAGTTAGTTAATTGGAGTTCTTTATTGTGCCGATACATAGCCAGCTCGAAATCTACTAGTATATTTCTTAGATGGATAGCAAGGTTAGTGTCTCTGTGGTTATGGACAGGTTATCCAAAAATAATTGGAGGTAGGGTTTAGTTGACCTTGTTGGACCAACCGACTTTACCTGAAAAAACTGACAAACTGCAAAGACCAACGAACCTGGCAGGACCCAGTCTTAGTAATCAATCAATCAACTAATTATTCTGCTCCTTTCGACCACATGGAACGTTGATCTCTGAGTTCGTTTCCGTTTCTTTTGCCTCAATGGAAGGCTGGAAGTAAGGTTCAAGAAAACCATGGGTGCCTGCCCTGTCTTGGGATTCCTTCACTGAATGTGTACATTGCATACTTCTGGTGGGCATTCACATAGGGAGAAGATTCATCGATTTGCAAGGATAAAATAAAGATAGAAACCTAATTATTCTTCAAAATGCTCGTACAAATGGGAGACAAAGCAGGATAAGCTTCTTGAGAGAGAGAGATGAGGTGTCAAGAAATGGTGTCTCGCCGAGGCCCATCTGAAAGGATCGTGTTGGAGATGAGGCACATGGAGGGACAGCAAATGCGAGGTGGTTGGATATCTGAAACAATAGAGTGGGGGTCTCTTTCTCCACAAAAAAGACTGATCTTTTTTGACACCTGAAAATGAGAGGACAGATGAAAGGAAGACTCACTTATTAGGCTTGTCGCAAAACACAAGCATTTGTCCCTTGCTACACTCACTAGCAAATTAAAATACAAAACAATCACCTTATAAATCAAGTTTTGCAATTCCGTTTCGGTTTTTTTTTTTTTTAATTGCAATGGAATGTTTTGGTTTCGAACTATTTCGGCGTTTTGTTCTGGGGTTTTACTAGTAATTCAAGAATAAAATTTAGTTCAAATTCAAAAATAAAATTATTTAGAATTGTGCAATTTAAATTTCAAAAATAAGTAAGAAAATGAGAGTTGAACTGATATAACTCGACCGACTTGATGAGTTCAAATATAACATGAAAATTGATAAAAATATAGATTAATTAAAAAAAATCAAGGTGACATCTTAAAAAAATATTGGAACAACGATATATTGAATCAACTCGGGTCAATTTAGGTTAACTTTTTAAATGTGTAACTTGCGTTATAAGACTATGATAACCTTAAATAAAGCAAATCAAATCAAATTATAAAGTTCAATTCGTAATAAACTAGTTAAATAATGAAAATGAGAAAAAATTAATTTAAAAATGAAACAATAAAATGATTTTTTTAACATAATTATGAACTTGTATAATATTACAATAATATCATCATCAATCTCGCAAGGTCATTACATTCTCTGATTGCTCTAAAAATTTAACATAATATATATAAATATATTAAGAGACTCCTCGTAAAATTGCATCTCAATCTAACGGTCAAATTAAGAGATATGATTGATATTGTAAAACTATTTATTGTTTTAAAAAATACTATTTGAACATAACAGAATAAACATAATGGAACCAGATTGTTTTAGACAGAACTTGAGAGGAATTTCCTGACTAGACCGTGACTCTGAATGAGATAAATTTTGCTCAAATTTATTTAATTTTTTAAATTAGAACGAAATATATTAACCGTTGCGAGTGGAACGAACTGAATTCAAAACCTTGTTATAACACACAATCAGGATTCCTTCTTTAGCTTCGTTGACGTTGCCATCCCGGGCCATTTCTTGATTTTTATGGAAGCAAGAAGAGAGTCACTTGACTACGTTAATGAAACTGATCCCCGTGGATTGCAACAGAGTGGTCTACGTGCCATCAATAGCCTATATGTGACTGCCACGTGGACGTATGATTCTGAAAAGAAAAAGACAATGTCCTTGACCATGATTGCATCATCCAAAGCATATAATTTACGAATACTGTTGGGCAATCAAGACCTTTCCACGTCAGTTTTTCCAAGTGTCGAAATCCCCGCGAGCCTCCTTGAAATTCACTTACGTGGCAGGCTGTCGTCACGACCAGCAAACACTTGGACCTTTGATGAGTCTGTCCACCCGCCCCACTACTTTTCAGAGCTCTGGCCAGGTGATACCTCACTTTCCTGTTGCTGCTTTATTGACGTTGCTCATGAACCAAATGATGTTCTGATTGGAAAAAAAAGAGCGTAGGGAGATAAAAAGATATGAGTGCCGGGTGGTAAAAGAAATGATTTATCGAAAACAGAAATTATTATCAAACCTAAACTCAAATGCAGTCCCAATATAGTTATATGGGTCCAACAAAATAAAGTGTGATGCACGAGATTTTGATAAAACTGGACCTATCCAAGGGGCCAAAATGGGCTTCCAGAAGTGGGTCCATTGATGTCGAATTTTTGTCTGGGGGGCCGCCTACTAGACTGTTCGCAGCCGTCCTGCCAATAGCCATTCAGAGAATGTTATTAGCTACGGACATGTTTTAGAACGTAACTAGTCAATTCCTCGCTCTATTACGAGTTAATTTCTTTAATAAAACTTATAAAAATATTAAAATAATAAATATTTTGTTAGGAGTATCACTGAATCTAATCAAGCAATATTCAAACCAACTATTTCACTCCGTATTTAGCTTGAGTTTTGAATTAAATTACATGAGGTCTTGATAAATCAATTTAATAAGTTTAAAGACAACTTGAATGACCAATAAAAATATGATATAACTTTTTTAAAATATCTAAAAAAAATTATGTCATGTTTTTATTGGTCATCCAAGTTGTCTTTAAACTTATTAAACTATATATATATATATATATATATAAAAGATTTTATGAGTAAACTAGTCAAGCTCATGAATCACGTAACCCAAGTCAAAACTTTAAATCTACAAATTGGATAATCAACTTTAGTGATATTAATAAAAAAAAAAAAAAAAAACTTCTAAACTATTGTTTATTTAACTATAGGATAATAAAAATAAATTCAACTATTAAAAACATATATAAAAGAAAAAACTAAAAGACAAGTCAAAATTAATGAAAATGGAAAAATAAAATAATGCATTTTATTTTACAACCAATATAAAAGTCAAATTAAAATAAATTATCAACTCTAAATATGAGTAAATATTTTAGCTTTTAAGTATAAAACATACACTTGAAATAAATTCTAAAATATTACTTGTGCTACTTAAGTTTTTCACTTCGATCTTCTATCTTTTAATTCAACCCTCTCTTTGAAAAAAAAAAAAAAAACATTATATTGGATGCTTAAAAAACCTTAATTATACAAAACAAAGCTCAAGGACCATAATAAAAATTCCTCAAAAACCACTATTATAATTCATAGTAAATTGTTAGGGTGAATAGTAGAAGAATTTGCAGTAAAAAAGTAACGTCATTTATATTATAGACAATTTTCTATGTTTTTTTATTATTTTACTCAATCGAAAGATAAAAAAAGAGACAAACTCATTCAATTAATTGAATAAAATAAAACAAAAAATTAAAAATATAATACATGGCTACACATTAAAAACATTAACCGAAAGTAAATATTATTCATTGTCAAAAATATAGTTTATCTACTTAAAACATACACACACACTAAATAACTTAAAATTATCAAAATGTGATGTTTAATAATTATAAAGAATGATTATCTAATACCTTAAAAATATATGAGACTAAAATGAGCTTTGTAAGCAAATTGTAGAGACACTATTTATTTTACCAATATTTTTCACTAAAGTTCTCTATCTTCCCATTCACCTCTCCCCCTAAAAAACAAAACAAAGAGTCATTGAAATCTAATATGGAATAAACAAAGTGTCTTTCTAGTTTTCCGAATAACTTCTAAATCCGAGTTTTTATTTTCAACCTCATCTTTTCCATAAGTTTCTTTCTTTTAAAAATAGCACGCTCATATATATATATATATATATATATATATATTTTGTTTTAAATTTATGATTAAAGAAATGTTAAAATCAAAGATATTTATATAATGGAATTTTTTTAGTGGTTGAATCATAGATTGATTGAATAGCTCATTTCATCAATGATAAGGTAAATTTTCTTGATGAATGCCTAGATACCTATGAAAAGTCTATTTTATAGGTGTTTAGGACCCTCCAATAATAAACTTAGCAACAACGTAGAGAAAAAGAGTGATAATTACAGTTAAATAATTTTGAATTTTAAGGTTTAAGTTGTCTTTTGTTGAATCTATATTTTTTAATGTAATAAAAACCTCTATCCTTTTTACTTTGTAGTTGAAGGAGTATTTATCAAGGTTATCAATACCATTCCGATTTTTCTATTGATACGGAACATTTCGGTTTTGGAGCGTTTTAGCGTGCCGTTTCGGAATTGTACTGTTCATATATAATTAATTATATATATATATGAAAAAAATTAAAATATTAATTTAACAAGCATAATTAAAATTCAAGATAAATTAACTTTAAATTATACAATACAAACACAAAGTTAAACAAACATAATCTCAAAATTAAAAACACAACCACAAGTTAATCAAAATAAAGAAGATTTTAAGGCCGAAACGGCACACTCGGAACAGTACCAAGACGTTCCGGCCGGTATTTAGCCGGTATTTTCGGAATTGACCGGAATTAAAACCGAAACGAAAATAACGCTGTTTCGTCTCGGTTGTTTTAACGGCACAGAACGTTCTGGCCGTTCCGGCCAGAACGAAACACAATGGAATTGACAACTCTGGTATTTATAGCTATTATATATTGTTTCTTTTCTTGGTTAGAGGAGCTGAAAAGTGATTGGGCTCGAGCTTCAATAAAGGTGTTAAGAATGTCATCGGTGGTGAGCACACCCAACACTTGGGTTTCGGGTTGAACCCTAGCCCAACCTTTTTCTCGTATTATATTAAAGTTTATATAATATTTGAAAATGAGTAAAAATGTTTCTGGACCCATGACTATTATGGGTTTTGTGCTAAGAGAGTGGTAACAATAGTTTTTTAAAGTGTTTTTTACACATAAATATATCAAATAATATTTTTTTTATTTTAAAAATTATTTTTAACATTAATACATTAAAACAATTTAAAAATATAAAAAAATCAAATTTTAACAAAAAGAAAAAACAGATATAACCGCTAAACCACACACCTTAAAAGGGAAGAAATATTTATCCATAAGTAATGGTTAAAGCATTCAAAACAAATTTGTTCTTCGAATGGTGGATTATATAAAAGGAATAATCTCCACTGCTGTATAATTATCAAAGCATTCGAGTCACTTCATTGAAGAAAATCATAAATTATGTCTTCTTTTTAATGCCAGAGACTGTCAGAAAGATAATTTCATAGATGCCACGGGGGGCAAGGGGCCTGTTTTCTCTGCTGAAATGACCTTGTAGAGCACCAATTATGTATTGCTTCCATCGACTTCTTCATAATAGAATGGCCGGGTCAAATCATGGCAAGTGTTGCCATGAAAGAGTTAAAACTAGCTTGATAATTTCTCTCTCTCTCTCTCTCTCTCTCGCTGGAAAACATCACCCAAAGATGTTGCCATTGCCTTTTTATAGTGATTTTTGTTTTTTTATTTGGTGTTTTCTGATTGTTTTTTTTTTAAAATTCATTTAAAAATATATTAAATTAATATTTTTTATAAATTATAAATTATTTTTGTTATTAGCACGTAAAAATATCTAAAAACACAATAAAATTTAATTGCAAATAAAAAATTCATTTTTTTTTTAAAACACATTGTCAATCAAGACCTAAGTCTCCCATCTATAAAGATAAATGGGAGGAGGCTAAAGTCTTATGAAAGAAAACAACTTTGACACTTCAATTAAGTGATTAGGGCATATAATATTGAGATACTAAATGAGCATAATTAAAAAGGGAGATGAACTTATCATCCAATATTTTAGTGTTCCTTTTTATATACCATCAAGTGTATTGGGTCATGGAGAGTGGCAGATATTCTAGTATGTAATGCTTAATGTTCATTGGCTATTTTATTAAAACAATTTTTTTTTTTTGCTTCAAATTAATTTCTTAATGTTTTTTAATTGTTTTATTATGCCGATATAAAAGTAAATTAAAAATAATATTATATTGATATTGGACAATGAACATATGGTGCCTCCCATTATTTTGAAAAACTTATAGTAGGCAATGTCGGCAGTAGTTGTCGGATTGAGCCCGTGCAATGAGTTTCTATCCACATTCATTGTTGTTGAAAGTCGATTTAAGGATAACGATCTTAATTGTTTTAATTACTAGCCCCTGAAAACCACTCATATATATATATATAT
This sequence comes from Salix arbutifolia, assembly GCA_025169955.1. Lineage (NCBI taxonomy): Eukaryota > Viridiplantae > Streptophyta > Magnoliopsida > Malpighiales > Salicaceae > Salix > Salix arbutifolia. The sequence goes on along the minus strand of CM045912.1, from coordinate 12,736,950 downwards.
ATATATATATATATATATAATACTCGCTATGATGATCTAAGATATTACGAGCAAATTAAGACTAAATCTTCCTTGCCTAACATCAACAAGTTCATCACGTAAGATCCTCCATGGCCATAGATTAGTGGACCTTATCTTAATAATTAATTTGAGTTTTATATCCTTACTTTTTTCACTCCGCTAATCTGTAAGACATCATCTTCATGCTTAGTTAAATGATAATGCCTAGGAAAGATCTAGTGATTTTTTGGGAGTGATTAAAGTTATTTTTTAAAATATTTTTTGTTCAGAAATGCATTAAAATAATTTTTTTATTTTTTAAAAATTATTTTTAATATTAGCACATAAAAATGATATGAAAACATAAAAAAAAATTAATTTAAAAAAAATCATTTTTTTTCAAAAACACTTCCTAAAGGTCAAACATCCCTTAATCTATAATCCTTTTAGAAGCTGTTTGGCGCGACGTTTCACCCGCCGCGCTGCAACTTTTTATTTTTTTTATTTTAAATAAATATGTTTTTGTGTTTTTAGATCATTTTGATGTGCTAATATCAAAAATGATTTTTAAAAAATAAAAAAAAATCATTTAAATGTATTTCGGCACGAAAAACACTTTGAAAAGATAACCAAATAGGCTCTTAATCTATAATCGTAAAAGTGATACACGTTTTCCAACTTAAAACTTCAAACGGCCAAGCATGGTCAATTATAGACCCCAATTTCTTTTAATGATTTATTTATTTATTTCCGGTGACAATTAATATACTTTAACGAGCAGCTTATCTAGGGTGACTGCTCACCTATCGTGCATGTCTTTTAACAAGAGCTTGTAGAAGTGTGCGGGGAGGATTTATATTGAATAAAGAGCATGTGGTGATATATAATTGGGAAGCACTACTTATTATTTTTTAATTTCTGCCCCCCTCATGTATTGACAACCGTTAACCTACACTCGTCCTAGTGCGTCAGAGACCACGAAAATTCAAAATCTTACTTTTTTTAAATAAAAAAAAGTACATATTGGATGACCTTCCGAGCACAATTCTAATTTTTTAAAAGTAATTCGATGCAGGAAATCAACACAAAAATTCAATTATGAAGCTTTTAGGTTAAATCTCTATAATATTTCTCACATCTCGTGGCTAGATTGTGTAGTTTTTATATTTATAAATTCTTTTGTGATGAAATTCCCATTTGATGGGAGTACATATTGGATGGTTTTAAGACTGAATTCCTTTTGGCCAAAAACTCTCTCTCTTCCTAATCTATATTGTTTTATAACTTTCTTTTCTATTTTTGGGCTTTTCAAATCTAATGTTGGATTTGAATGTCGTGCAACTAGTGGTCGAAATCTCTTTATTTTTGGAGTATTTTATATCATATTTTAAATATATAGGCTGAAAGTTCACTAAAACTTTTTACTTTTAATTTAGTTTTGATGAGTGAGATTGAGAATTCTATAAAATTGTGAGATCGCGAGCATTAAAATTAAAAATATAATAAAATAGATCAAAATCTCTTTATGTACATGCATGTGGACAAAAGTAGAAAACTTGAGGAGGTCAGTCATGCCACGGGAGAGAGGGAGGATGAGTAAACATAATTATGACTCCTTTCCAACCTCTCCTCCCCCGCAAATAGAGAAGCGAGGCCGAAAGTTTTTGAAAAAATGGCTTGTCTAGCCTAATTTTTCTGACCCGTAAATGTTAAATTATGCAAAGGTTCTTTCCACATTAAAGGTCATTCTATGTGAAGACTCATAAAGTTCCTTATAATTTTAACCCCATGCAAAATTGGTCCCCACATTATTCCCATTAAGATTAACATGAAGAATATCGAATTATATAGTTTGCATCAATTCTTTATATATATCAAAAAGCAAGAGTAACTATACATTTCCAATTAAGATCATTGATCTCAATACATTAATCCATTCCAAAGTCCAATCAAAACATTCAAAAAAATACTCTCTTCACGTGCTCCACGCTCATGTCGTCGACCCTGCTTGGTAGTCTGTTTCAAAAAATATTTTGAATAAAATTAAAATTAAAATTTTTATTTTATATATTTTTTTAAAAATAAATTTTTAAAAATAAAAAATATTATTTTGATATATTTTAGAAAAAATCAATATCAACTCTATTATTAAATAGTAAATAATATAACGCATCATGGCTGTCGATATCTTTGACCAACTTCCTTGATTGGAGGACTGTTAATTCCGCCCTTCTAACTAACGTTAGCAGTTCATAGCTTAAAAGTCAAAACTGCCGCCAAGGATAATATCCGTGAAATCACGCCACGTCAATCTCAGATTTTCCGACAATAATTCGACACATGGAGAAACGTGTTCGAAGATTTCAATAGCCATACGCTTCATAACGCGTGTCCAGCACCGTGTTTTGACTCGAACGGATCAGCAGGAAGCTTAAACCGACTTTCTGTATTGAGTACTATTGAAGAGAAAAAAGAAAAGAAAAAGTGTTGCCTTTGCTTACCGACCACACCAAGATTTGTTCCTCTGCCTTCTTTTGTGGGCTTTACCTACCTTGATGTGGGTCTGTATAATTATTATTCTTTCGTGGAAGCAATTTGGGTTTCGGAAGTTTCCGAGAAATTAAATCCATATAATAATCCGTCCTGAAACAATAATAGCATTTATAATGATTAGGGATCAAATTATAAAATTAAACTATTCAATCTACATGTTATATCAGATTAATCCCCATATATATTTGTTGAAATACAATTATCTAATATCAATTAAACTAATTATTGGCTGGGTAAGGAATATAATATAATAAAATAAAATAAAATATATTCAATCTCTTATATTATATTATATTTTTATATCGCAATGTAACGTAAATGGATTTGTTTAGGAGAATAAATAAAATGTCAAATTAGAATCCTTCACACAAACTCCTACATCTACATCTACATCTACATCTACATCTACATCTACATCTACATCTACGTCTAGAATAAATAATATGTTTATAAATCTCTTTTCTGTCCAAAATGGATTTGTTTGGGAGGCTAAAAGAATTCAACGCTCACATATATCGTAACCTCCAAACCGTGTTAGGGGAAAAGCTCGAAAGCAAATGCAGTGGTGGTGGAGCTCCACTTTGCCGATCAATGGATCTTTAATTATTTTGTTTAAAGTTGTTCGAGTCTCAGCCAATGTATTGCTGCCATATTTCTTACAAATATCAGGAGAATTTTGGTCTTTTTGGCTGGTCTGACCCTTTTTCTATATTTTCCTTGCATGTGAGTCGAGTCTCTTCATGAATAGAGATTTCTAATAATTCATTCCCCCCTTACTTAAAGTAGCTACTAAGGACTTCTAAAGTACTTCCCTTGGTTAGTTTTTGGGATTTTCCACCCTTGGATCAAAAGTTTTAGGTGTCTGAAAGTGTGATCTGAGTTATTTTTTTTGTTTAAAAATGTATTTAAATAATATTTTTTATTTTAAAAAAATATTTTTGATATTAGTATATTAGAATGATTTAAAAATATTAAAATAATTAATTAAAAAATAAAATTTTTAATTTATTTTTAAAATATTTTTGAAACTGATTAAAATATCTCTTCCTATTTAATTTAGGACAGGTGGTGATATTTCTTGGTTTACGGACGTCATGCATGATGTGATGCAGCATGCTTTTGGTCGCTTCTAACATCTTCTAACTTCCAAGTCTTCTAATTTTTATATTTATATATTTTCATTGGCTGAGAACTTTTAAAATGGATGAAATTCATATTTCATTGGCTGAACAACACGTCTTTGCTGGTTTTCCCTATAGTTTTCGAATGCTATTATTGGCTCCCTTCATAATTTAGTAATGTATTTTCTAATAAAGATAACCCCCAAAAAAGCATGAATTATTTATTTTAATCGGTTAAATTTTTATTTTCAATCATGAAATCAAGATTAATTTATTATATATATATCCGGACCAAACCCCGTCCATTAGGCACCTATGGAAATATTTTATGCTGGGCTTGGCTTCATTCTTACTTCAGGTCTCTCTTTCAACAAATGATAGGCTTACTTCGTTTCAGCCATTTTCAAGTCAAATTCTAGGCCTTGAGACAGCCCAAATTAATTGGTTTCTGGCCAGATGTTATCCACCCCATTAACACTAGAATATTAAAAAACAAATAAAAGACTAGTTTCATTGTGTATTTAGACATAGATTAATGTGGATTTAAATAGTAAAATTATAAATTTACCCCTCGGAACCGGGGCCTTTTGGACATTTCTAGGGGACATGTGTGGTATTTTCAAATTATTTAGGGTTTTCTAGTATTTTCCATTTTAAATTGCACATTGAAACTACTATTTTACCCCTGAGAGCTGACAAAAAAACACGGAACAGTTGGGGATGTTTTCAGTTTTTCACATATTCGTGCACAGTGAAACTACACAAATACCCCCATAAAAGACAAAAACAAAGGTCAGAAAAATAAAAAACAAATGCTTGGAGCTGGGGGTATTTTAATACTTTAATCCCTGGTTTTTCGTGGTTATCACTGGATCTAGGGGTGTATAGGTAATTTTTTATTTTTTTATTATTTCTTTTTCGAAACACTGTAGGCACGTTGTATGAACGCACAAGCAGTGTTTCACGTGCACGCGCCTTTCAAGCGGCGCGTGCTGCGTTGTTTTTTCAGTTGAAACTACCTATCCGTCATGTCAGTTCGTGCGTTGTCATGTCCTCTACTTTCCGGTGCGGTGCTTGTCGATTTCTGATGGTCGGTGAATCACCGGTGGACGGGTTTTGGTTTTTTCTCTATTTTCTCTCTCCTGCCTCAGGAAATTACATGTAAGTCCTTCATGTTTGTGATTGTTTTATTTTAGCCACTATTCTTCTGATTTCAATTTTATTCCCGATTTCTTCAATGAAAATTTTGATTTTTTTCAGTTGTGCCCTTCAATTGAAATTGATTATATATGTTGGTTTTCATTTCAGTCCCTATTCTTTTGATTTTTGGTTTGTTTTTGGTTCCTTTAATTTTTTTAGTATGCAGGTTTTAATTTGTTTTAATTTTGTCCTCCAATTGAAATTGATCATATATGCTACTTTTAATTTCGGTCCTTACTCTTTTAATTTTTTAACAAAATTACACTCAATTGTTTTTTAAAAATGCCTTTATTTGTTTTAGTCCTAAGGTTTTTATTTGTTTCAATTTTTTCCTCCAATTGAAATTGGTCATATATGCTACTTTTAATTTTGGTCCATACTCTTTTAATTTTTTAACAAAATTACACTCAATTGTTTTTAAAAAATTAATCTCTCTTTTTCTGATCCATACTTCTGTTCTAGTTCAAACTCCAACATCTTCCATTTCAGACCAACAACGTTCTTCTCTAAAAACCTTTCCAAATTGGAGATTCTGAGCAGCTTCGACAGTTCGGGGATGATTTTGCTAAATCTCAAAGGAAAATAAATTCTGTACGGATCATTTGGAAACTGAGTCAACATCCCATATTCCTCCATAGTAGGACATAGGTCTATGCTCCCAAAAGAAAAACAACGGTAGTCTGGATCCCAAAAATGAACTAGAGCTCGCACCGTAGGCTTAACACTTATAACTTCGCAATCTCTATCAGGCGTCCGTATTTTCTAAAAAATACGTCATTATCCACATCCTGAAAATGAGTCGTTAACTTGTTCACCCCATTCATAATGCTTCAGATTCTTGATTGGTGATAGCCTCATAGCATCGCTTTTAAAGCAGTCTCCTTCAATCAATTGTGACAATTCAGAATTTTTCCCATATTCCATGATAGAAAGTTTAGTAGTGGTGACCATTTCGTTCACAAGACCTGTAAGTCAAGATGTTTTTTTAGGGTTTTTCTTTTTATGCAAAAAGATATTATGGAACATACACCCTAACGATAGGTTATAGTTCCTTTACGTGAGACATATGGTAGGTTTACTACTTGGTCTCTAAAGAGAGTCTCTTACTGTTCTAGTGATCACCTTTGTAAAGGTGATATGGGGGTTTAGCAGATAGCGGGATGGTACGTATACCAATCACTACTAGTCTAAACACTCAGCATAGAGTTGGGGTTTATACAAACTTAAACCTTGACTCAAGTCATAAGGTAAGTTGCTAGTCCCCCACTTAACTTAAAGTTTAATGTGTATGCTCTCAAATAGATAAAATAATAAAAGTGATGCATGACAAGACATATTATGATGACAAGATGTAAAGATGCATGCTAAAGACTTTGAACAAAATAAACAATTCATAGCAACTAAAAAAAATTCAACAATACAAAGCATAAATAAACAAATTGCCAAGTCTAGTCCAAAGGTCCCCAATGGAGTCGTCATCTTGCCGCACCCTCTGCGAGAGCGTGACAACTCTACCCGCGAGCCGAGGAATTCATGTTAGGGTTTCATCTTTATTTTTGTGAAAAAGGGAGCCGCCACCTAGTATTATGGTTACTAAAAAATCTAACTAGTCTTTCAAAGATTCCAGGGCAAGGGATTGGTTGCGTAAAGGGAATGTTTTAGCACCCCTATTACGCTCTACCTAAGGTAGGATGCTTGGTATTTTGGTTTATCTTATGAATGCTATATTATTAATCTTTTGAAAATATATTGGTTAATGATGATTACATATTATTCATGTAAAAATATTTTGGATATTTACCACTTGAGAAATACCATAAGTGAATAATAACAAATTATTCCCGCCAATATTTTGGATATTAACCCTTTTAGGATTTATTTATCCAAATATCAACAATGAATAATAACGAATTATCCCCGCCAATATTTTGGATATTAACCCTTTAAAGATTTATTTATCCAAATATCAACAGTGAATAATAACTAATTATCCCCGCCAATATTTTGGATATTAACCCTTTTATGATTTATTTATCCAAATACCAACAGTGAATAATAACGAATTATTCTCGTCAATATTTTGGATATTAACCCCTCTTGGATTTATTTTTTTAAATATCAACAATGAATAATATGAATCACCAAAAATAAGATTTTGATATTTGTGGAATATTGGCCAATACCCTTTGGATTTTACAAACATGTTGTAAAATCCAAAAATGCAAGAAATGATTGTTCTTTGCGAAATTCATGCTAAAACACATTTTTTCTTCAAACTCCGAGATAATATATATTTTTTGAAAGAAAAATAATTTTCAAAATATGCTAGTGTATTGGTCGTATGCACGAAAACAACATATTTTTTTTGTTTTTTATATATAAAAAAGTATTTTTTATGCAAATTTTGTATTTTTTTTAATTTTCCGGTGGGCTGGCTGTCAACCCACCTAAATTCGGGCTGGGCTGTCAGGCCCCCCAATCAGGCTAGGCTTCCAGGAAGAAGGGTTGGGAGCCCGCCTTTACTCAGGCTGGGCTTCTAGCCAGACAGGCTGGAAACCCTATCTTCTTTAAAGGGTTAGGCCAGGCACAAAGCCCGTCCCAACTGGCTCTACGGGGAGTGAATTAATTCACTCCCCGCGCATGCAATGTAAGGAAGATGATGAACAGTGGTGAATTCTTTAGTGTGATGAATGGCATACCTATTAATACCGTTGGTTAAAGGAGGTTGAGGTGGTTCTTCCGGTCATGGTGGCGTCGGAAATAGTGGCCTGTGATGATCAGAATGGACGTTGGAAGGTGACGGGGCTGTGTTGCTGTGACGGTAGCTGCTGCTGCCTCCTTCGCCTGAGAAGGTGGCTGAGTTGCTGGAGAGGTGGTGGAGAGGCTGGTGACAACGGGGTGGTGTGAGGTGGCTGAAGTTGCTAAACCAAGATGAAGAGAGAGAGAGGGTCTTCTGGTTTTAGAGAGAGAAAAGGATCGATCGACCAAGAGAAAAAAAGAAAGGAGCTGGTGATGCCGGGGCTGGTTGAAGAAGATTACTCGAGTTTTTTACGTGACCATCTGCTTTTTTTCTTTCTTCGATCCTCCTCTATCTCTTTACGTGAATTTAGGTCTCCCACTCTCTTTTTTTTTGGCCTCCATGCATGCATGGCTTTTATAAGCAGGAGGCAACCCTTCGGCTGCCCATTACGTGCAGAGTTGGGTTGCCTCTTCACCTGCAGTGACGTGCCATTGTTCAGGTGACTGAACCAAGGTTGTTAATTTCGTTTCGTTCCGCCCGAAACAGCCAGAATGTTCCGTGCCATTAAAAAACCCGAGATGAAACGACATCATTTTCATCTCGGTTTTAATTCCGGCCCATTCCGGAAATACAGGCTAAATTTCGAACGAAACACCTCGGTACTGTTCCGGGTGTGCCGTTTCGGCTACATAAAAATCATTTTACTTTTAAACTCTTAAACCAGCACACATTCTAAATACATCGGATGTCACTGACCTGAGATCATCTCAGGTGAGCAGATTTTGCATGGCCTCTTGATTTAGTTTTATAGACACAATTCTTTGCCTTGATATTTACTTATTCGATGTGGGATTTCCTTCATCTTTTTAAAGCCACAGGATGTAACTTCTTGGACAATTTCAACGATGTGGGACTGGGAATTGGGAATTTGGGAATTGGGATAGCATGTTTGTCTAGGTGGACAAACATGCAGCCGGAACGCTGCATAATTAAGTTTGTCCAGGTAGACAAACATGCTATATATATATTATAAAAAAATAAAATTGTTGCATCAATTTTGATTTTATAAAAAGTAAAAATTATATTTAATTTTTTTCATATATATAATTAATTAATTATATATAAACAGTACAATCCCAAAATGGCACGCCGAAACGCTCTGAAATCGGAACGTTCTGTTCCAATAGAAAAACTAGAACGACGACCGAAACGATATTGACAACCTTGGACTGAACAGTGTAGTCATGCCTGCAGGTTGCGTGTCTTGAGGTAAGTGAAAATTTAATTTGGTCCCTCAATTTGTAATTGCTCTAATTGCACCCCTATTTAGCTTTAAACTTTTAATTTTGTGCAATTGTATCTCCGTTAGAATTTCGAGAGCATCCTTAACTTCGCGCGCCTTTTTTATTTTGGTCACTAGTTTCTGATTTGTGTGATTTAACCTTCAATTGACCATTAGACACTGAATTCGTTCAATTTGGTCCCCTAACTTCGCATAAATGGCTTGGAAAAATTCAATTCGGTCTTTGAAAATTTCAATCTTCTCAAATTAAAACCGTATTAACTCGAGAACTTGATTTCTCATCGACTAAGCCCTTAATAAAATTAATTTGACTAATTTAAAATACAATTAAGTTCTTGCACTTAATTAAACCCTTCAATTGGACCCTAAATTAATTATCAAACATAATTTCACTTTTAAATGGCCAACGATTAAATCGAATTGGCCAATAAAAATATAATTATATCTTTCGACTTAATTTTTATGCAGATTTATCCGATAATAAATTACTTTAACCTTGAATCTGCGCTTTCCTTCATTTCTGGGCACAAAAGAGGTACGATCGAGCTCTTGAAAACATCCAAAATTTCCGCCTTGATTTTTATGCCGACAACAACCCTTTTTATTTTATTTTTTCTTATTTTTGGGTAGATTTGGGGAATAACCCAAAATTGAGTTATGACAAGTCATATTCAGTTCATTCAAGAACTAAAAAAAATACAAGAATCACTCCTGCAGGTAAAACTGAAAAATTTAGAAGTAATATTCATCAATAGTTGCCGGATTTAGCTTACATGAGTTTATATAGTTCTTGAAAACTAACCTTAATGGACCCTTAATATGGACTTAAATGAGGTCCACTCAAAACTGACTCAAAACCCTAAAGTGGAAAGCCCATACTTAATTTAAACAAGCCTTGGATCTTAGCTGAAAAACAAAATATTAATTAAGCTCAAACAAGTCTTGGATCTTAGCTGAAAACAAAATATTAATTAAGCTCAAACAAGCCTTGAGTTGTAGCTAACAAAATTAAATAAAACCCATAATATTAAATACATGTTTTGCCATGAGAAGAAGAGAAGAAAAATATTATAAAGTTGATTCAAGGTTTATTTATAGCCTTCTATCCAACCTCTTAATCCTAGATACAAAAAGAAAAGGCTGTCATCCATGTTGTTTCCAAGTTGTAGTAGGATTCTTTTGTTTTCTTTGATGTCCTCACTTCATGACCCAAATAAGGTTGTATTGGACTCCTCTTGCACATGGATAAGATCTACTAGGATGTTCTCTTGATACTCCAATGGACCTTACAATTCTGACTTGATTGAAATCTTCAAAATCAATGCATTCAATGTCTTTATCTTAGACCAAGTCATTGGACCATTTGAAACATGTAATGGATCCTTGCTAGTGTTTCTGGGCTGATCCAAAACATCAAGAATAGAACAATTGAAGCCTTGACAAACCCCAGGTGAAGTAATGGGAGGATTAGTTAGTTTTTTCACAGTGTCTTCTGTACATGAGAATTCTTGGAACAATATGAGTTGCTATTGTATGGTTTAGCTATGATACTACACAGTTGTTTTTCTCAAATTTAAGATCTTCATTGATGAGTATGATCACTCAGATATGTTGCAGCTCGTAGAATAGTAGTAAGACTTACTATTACTACTTTTAACTTTTTTTTCCTCTTAATGAAAGCTTTGAATTTGTTTCCTACTTAGTTTATTCTTTTTTTTTCTTAGTCAGAGACAATAATGAATACTCTCTTATTAGATAATTAATTTTCTTACTCTATATTACTCTTCCTTTTCATCTAAAACCTAATCTCCTTCCATCACAACTTTCAGGTTAGGAAGAAGATGCAAGGACATCCTTGTGCTCATAGGTACAGTTGATGCCCTCTTGTCTCAATCTTTATAAATCTATTAAGCAATGTTGTGAAAGTTTTATGTGGAAAAAAGGGACTGACAAATAGATGATGCTCTACATAATCCAAATTTTTGTTGACATCCACTTGCAAGCTTACATGGATAATGACCGCAAGTTGAAGCTTATAATAACTTTGGATATTGTCTGCTAAAAATACTAGTAAATGATTTTGTGAAAACTTTGTTGTTTTAAAAAAGTGTTCAACTGTTATTGTTTGATGAACACTACAATAACACTCTAATTGTTACTGTTTTGATTGAATGGAGAAATCTTTAAAGATTCAAAGAACATGAAGAACAATTGAAATGCCTAGAGCATGAGCAAAAATCAAGTAAGGTTACTGCCATTCCTTGAATTTTATTTATAGAATAAATCAAAGCCTTACATAAAGAAAGATACCCAATCAAACACAAACATTAGTACTTATCTTAATATAAGTTTATGCATAAACAAAATAGTAGCTAAACAATCAAAGTAAAGCACTACAGCTAAACAGATAAGCATATATGGAATCCTAAGACTAAATAATGTTGAAAGTTTTGGAACCACATATCTTTAACACTCCTTCTTGGTTTCAAAACTACACATGCCTATCTTTTTCCTTGGTTCTTCAAATCTATCTATGGCTAAAGGTTTGGTAAACAAATCTGCCAACTATTACTTTGATGTGAAGTATTTCAATTCTAGCTCTCCTTCTTGTTGGAATTGCCTGACAACATGGAACTTTATCTTCATATGCTTGGTTTTGTCATGAAATATTGAATTTTTTGAGATTGCTATAGTTGAAGTGTTATCAAATGATAATTCTGTGGGATTCGATTGACTACAGTCCATGTCATTTAGCATCTTCCTTAATCATATCAAATGTTTTGTTGCCACATATGCAACTATATACTCTGCCTCAGTTGTGGAATGTGTCATAACTGATTGTTTCTTCAAAAGCCACTTGAACACATTTTTTTCCCAAAGGCAAAACAGTACCCTGAGGTACTCATCATTCCTTCATCACTTCCACCCCATTCACTATTAGTAAATCCAACAAGACTAACAGGTCTGGACTTCACAAAATACATGTCGAGGCCCTCAGTCCCTTTCAAGTATCTTAGAACCTTATTGGTAGCCATGAAATGAATTTGACTTAGATTTTGCATGAACCTAGAAAGTAATTGACAACAAATAAAATATTTGGACATGTGATAGATAAATATAGCAAACTCCCAAACAAGCTTTGTAAGTTTTTTCATCAGTTTTTGGTGTTCCATCCTCCTTTATTAACTTTTGTCCTTGTATTATAGGAGTACACACTGGTTTACAATTAGACAATGTAAATTTGTTTAGTATCTTCAAGGCAAAAGTCTTTTGACTAAAAAAATAACCTTGTTCTGACTGAATTACCTCCATGCCTAGAAAGTATGACAATAAACCAAGTTCATTCATCTCAAACTTATCCTTCATGTTTGATTTAAATTCTTCCACAAGCTGCTTCTTGTCTCCAGTTATCAGTAGGTCATTTACATATACTGAAACTATAAGATTATGTTCATCAACATGTTTCACATATAGAGTTACCTCATTTATACTTCTTTCAAGAGGTGATCATCAAGTCTGTTATACCAGGCTCTTGAAGTCTGTTTGAGTCCATATAATGCCTTCTTTAGTAGATATACTTGGTTTGAGTTTTGAGTTTCAAACCTAGTTGGCTACTTAATATATATTTCTTCATTCAACACATCATTAAGAAATGCAGATTTAACATCCAATTGGAATACATACTAGCCATGTTGAGCTGCTAGGGCAAATAAAAGCTTCATTGTATCATGTCTAGAAACTTGAGCAAATTTGTATGTGAAGTCAACACCAGCCTCCTAAGAATTGCCTTTTACTACAAGCCTTGCTTTGTATCTGTTAATTTTTCCATCAGCACTTAATTTTGTTTTGAAGAACCATTTCACTCCAATTACCTTCTTATTGACAGGTCTATCAACTAGCACCCATGTTTGATTTTTTTCAATCATTTCAAGCTCCTTCTTCATTGTTGCAACCCATACTTTAGAGGTCATGGCTTCTTCATACTCGATTGGCTCTGTCTCAGCCATGCAGCCATGTAGCACCTGTCGCAAATATTAGTTAAGGACCTTATTCCCCTAATTGGTTTATCATCTATATTTTCTGTATTTTCTAGTTCATTATGTTGCTCTTATTCTGGCTATTTAATTGATGCATTCTCCCAATTCCATGCAAAATTTTCTACAAAATTTTACATCTCTTGGAATCATAACTTTGTTAACATTTACATCGTAAAGCTTATAGGCCTTCAATTTTGAACTATATCCTATAAAGAGTCCCACATCAGCCTTTTGATCAAGTTTTGTTTTGTTAGCATCATGTTTCAAGACATAACATATGCTACCACACACCCTTAAATGATCAAGATTAGGTTTAGCTCCATACTAGACTTCATAGGGGATTTTGTCTGCCAAAACTCTTGAGGCCATTCGATTTTGAATGTATGATACTGTTTTTACAGCCTATCCCCAAAATGTCACTGGCATTTTTTTTCATACATCAAGCACCTTTCCATCTCCATTAATGTTTTGTTTTTCATTTCAGTTACCTCATTTTGCTGAGGAGTGTAGGGCATTGTCTACTGGTGTTTGATCCCTTTTTTACCTAGTATCCTTCTAGCTGTCGAGAGGTATATTCACCACCAGTAACTGACCTTAAGATCTTCATTTTGTGTCTTGTTTCTAATACAATTGCAGTCTTGAATTTTAAAAACTCAGCAAACCCATCAGCCTTAGTTTTTAGAAAATAAACCCAACAAAACCTGTTATAATCATCAACAAATAAAAGAAAATACTTTAATCCATTGAAAGATTCCTATGCATCGGCCCACACACATCTGTGTGTATGAATTGTAGTTTAGATGTGGCTCTGAATTCAGTATTAGGGAAAACAACTTTAGTCTACTTTCCTAATTGGCAAGCCTCACAAAAAACCCCTTGATCATGTATCTTAGGTAACCCACGTGTCATCTGCAAGCTAGCCATTTTTTTAAAGCAACATAATTGGAATGTCCCAATCTTTTATGCCAAAGAGCAGATTCATCACCCTTACATATGTTAGAAGTCCAACATACTTTTTTCCAATCAACATTAAAGCTTATATTTATCATTTTTACAGACAACAATAATAGTCCATTTTTATATTTGATATCACACACTCCAATCAAAAAGTAATGAATAGCCAAATTCCATTAGTTGCCTCACACTAACTAGATTTTGATTTAATTGAGATACATATAACACATCGTTTAGAAATTTTGTACCTGCCATTGTTTCTACTGCAATTGCTCATTTTCCTTCAACTTTCACATAGTCTCCATTACCAATTCTAACTCTTGATATGTAGTTTTTATCCATGTTTCTGAACAACTTGAGATCTGCAGACATGTGGTTGGTGCAACCACTATCAATGAGCCATGATGAATCACCTTCCTTTGTTATATGACACATTTGTTGTATTGTGGCTAAAAATAAAAATTCATCTTTGATTTCTGGATTGTCCTTTTCTTGAGCCTATTTGACTTCATCTACTCTGGTTTTTGCAAAAATTTTGTATGTGACCAAAATTGTTTGCTATTTCGACACTACACATTCTTGAGCCAGCACCAGTCTTCAAGGTGATTTGTCATCTGACAATATTTGCAAGCAAGGAATTTTTTTTTCTTTCCTTCTTATGTTGTTGTGTTTCTAGTTACTAGATTACAAGTTGTTTGGTTTCCAATCTCTCTCTTTTTCTCTTAGTCCACTTTGATTGTTTCCGAAAATATTCTTAGTTCAACTCTTCTCTTTAAAGACAACAGCTAGAGCATCTTCACTTATTCTTTCTAGTCTATAAGCTTGTCTTTGCTCCATAGCTTGTAGTGAATTTACAAGTTCTTGGAAGTTCATCTCAACAAAATCCTTTGAATCTTCTAAGGAGCATATCTCACGATCAAATTTTTTAGGTAAACTAACCAGTATCCACAATTCTTGATTCTGGAAAATATTCTCCCAACAGTCTCACTTGATTCACTAGATTTGAGATGTGGGAGGAAAAGTCTTTGATGGTGTTTGTTTCGAATTGCCTTCTAAAGTTTAGCACTTGCATCTTCCTTGATTTTACATCTCCTTGGAACTCAACCTTTAGTTTATCCCAAACTTCTTTGGCAGTTTTACAAGGCATGATTCTTGTAAAAATTTCTTCACTTATTGCATTATAAAAGCAGGTAAGTGCTTTGAATCCTTTTGCCCTTTCTTCATTAAAAAACTTGATTTGAGCCACTGTTGGGTTGTTTCCAAGAGGAGTTGGATGTTTAACCTTCTCCACAAACTCCAATAAATCAAAAGCTTTCAGATATGTCTCCATTTTCACAACCCAAATACCATAATTTTGTTTTTTAAATGATGGTGTTTTTGCAGGAAAATTTGCAGATTCCATTGACAAGAATTTGCTTAACCTCTCGTGTGTTTCACTCATTATCCCTTCAAAGCATATAGCTTTGATTTTCAATAAAAAATCTCATTTTAGTCTCTCGTGTTTCACACAATCCTTTCTAAGAACAATTCTCTCTGATACCAATTGTTGTTTAAAAAAAGTGTTCAACTTTTACTGTTTGATGGACTCTACAGTAACATAACTGTTACTGTTTTGATTGAATATAGAAATCTTTAAAGATTCAAAGAACATGAAGAACAATTGAATTGCTAAGAGTAGGAGCAGAAATCAGGTAATGTTACTGTCATCCCTTGAATTTTATTTATAGAAGAAATCAAAGTCTTACATAAAGAAAGATACCTAATCAAACACAAACACTAGTACTTATCTTAAGATAAGTTTATGCCTAAACAAAATAGTAGCTACACAATGAAAGTAAAATACTATAGCTAAACAGATAAGCATATCTGGAATCATAATACTAAATAATGTTGAAAGTTTTGGAACCACATATCTTCAACAAACTTGACTATGTTTAAATGAAACTTAAGGATTACTGGCTTTAATATTTATGGGAGTATTCTATAACCTCTATAGCCACACAAGTTTTTCTAACTGAAAATCACAATTCAAACCAATTCCTTGCAGTGAAGCAATTTGGGCAAAGATAAGCTCTTCACTCAACAAATTTGGGGTAAACATTTGAAATGGAAAAGGCTGGGAGAAAAATTCTTTATGTCATGATCCAAAAGTATAGTAAGAGCAGTTAAGGAAGGAGGCATTGACCAATAAGAGCTAGACTAGGATGACTATGATAAAATAAAGAAAAAACTTTCAAACATCTTTAGGGTGCCATTGAAAAGGAAAAAGCAAAGAGAGCAAAGAGAATAGTTGAAAGAGAATCAAAAGAAAGGGAAGAAAATGGTGAGGGCTCAAAAAAGAGTAGAGCGGTAAGAGAAAGTGAAGGCAAGAGAAGAAGGAGAGGCACACAGAAAATCAAAGAAAAAACAGAAGTCATATGTTGCCCAAAAGTTGATCCTTAAGCAGACATTAACAAAGGTAACATATAGGCTACAATCAACTTGAAAAACCACACCACCAATTTGAGGATTAGTGTATGACATTTATATTTTGGGATGCATATTGATGCAAAGAATTGAATTAGGAATAGTTGATTCTTATTAACTTAGTAAATTTGGAATCATATGTTTTGAAGTTAACTTCGAATTAATTCTTAGAATGGTATATTTACACTGCAGACTATCTTGCACATTGTCTAGCTCTTTATATACTTCAACCCTTTTTGTTAAAACCTAATATATTGAGACCATGCTTTATAGGGGTCCTATAACAGAATTGGTAAAAATTACCCCCTCTTCTACTCTTCTCTTCTCATTTATACTAGCAATTACAATTAATAACAACATCTTTCTATATATGTTAAACTATATCTAGGGTGTTGTTGATGGTAAGTAAATCTGCCTATTTACTGCTTTTACTTGGTAATTACAATCCTAATTTAATGTAATATATTTCTAAATCTTCCAATAATAATTTCAGCATACTTTCCTTTTTTGTTCTTACTATCATCCCTAGAGGTGATCAAAAAATTGAAAAACCGATTAAACCGAAAGAAATTAACCGAGAAAAACCAAACTGAGAAAAAAAATTGATTATACCGATTAGATTTAAAAACTTCCGGTCCGGTTTGATTTTTAGTTTTTAAAGTAAAAAACCTGTAAACCAAAACCAAATCAAACCAGTTCAAAATAAAAGGCAGCCTGACCCGAATCCTGAAATAAGAGGCCCCTCACAACTCAGCTTCACTAGTTAAGTTAATTCTCTAACCCTAGAAGCACTAACAAAATATACAATAGAAGTCGTCGCCCCCTTAATAGAATCAAATCAACACACACAACTTTCTCAATTGACTCATTTCAAATTTTCAATCCCGTCATCCAATTCCAGTCCAGCTTTCTCATCCCAATCAATTCGTTTAAGTGAATTCTGCTGCACTCTTTTTAATGCAATATTTCTTTTATCTACAACTTTAAGTCGTAGATCTTGGTTAACATAAGAAGGAAAATGTATACTTGAGATTGACAAAGCAATGATAGTATATCAATGATGCAATCTTATTGTTGATGCAGTGGTCCTAGTGAGAGACTAGTAATGACAAGGTTGGGAGTTGCTAAAAGGAAAGGGAGGACCTGGTTTGGTGTTTGAAGTGATTGGGGGTGTTTGGGACATGGGGAGATAAGTGCTGAGAATTTTGTAATAGTAAATGGAGCTTGGTGGAAGAGGAGAGGGGGAATTTGTTTTACTAATTAATGTATCAGTTGATATGGATATGTGGATATGATGCTATACTGAGGTTTTATTTTTTTTCTCTTGACAAAAGCTTGCTTTCATTGTTGAGAAGTAGAGCTGAATATTGATAACAATGGCATAGGTCTAACCGGTTTTTAACATTAAAAAACCAGACCATACCAAACCAAAATCGGTCGGTTAAAGCCGGTTTCAATATTTTTTGTGAATTTTTTTTCGATTTGGTTGTTTTTATTGATAAAAACTGAACCGAACCGAAAATACTCTCCCCTAGTCATCCCTCTCCTTTTCTGTTCTTACTATCATCCCCCCTCAAATTAATGTTGGTTTATCCAGCAACATCAATTTGTTTACAAGAAACTGATGTCTTTGTTAGGTAAGGGTTTTAGTAAAGATATCAGTAACTTTAAGGTTGTTGGTCACATGAGGAAGAGAGATTATCTTGTCTTCATAAGCATTATAAATGTGCTTAGTCTTTTCATGGAAAATAGGGTTAGCCGAGATATGTATTGCACTAGTATTGTCCCTATGAAGAAGAGTTGGCGTATTCTGTCGGAAACCAAGCTTGGAAAGATGTAGCCAAAATATTTCTGAACAAGCTTGGGACATAGCCTTGTATTCAGATTCAGCTAAGGACTTAGAAATCCTATCATGTTTTTTTGTTTTTCCATGAAATGAGTGCAGTTCAAGGAACTTACACCATCCAATCCAGTAATGGATCTTCTAGTATCTCAACACCCAGCATAATCAGCATCACTATAGGCATGTAGAGTAGGTGAAGTGCCATTAAGATAACAAAACCCTCGTGTGAGAGTACCATTGACATACCAAATGATCCTTTTCACAGCATCCATATGTATTTAAGGGAGGCCATGAATTGACTCACCTGTTGCACTGTATAAGAGAGGTCTGGCCTAGTGTTCATGAGATAGATCAAATTGCCCAAAAGTGAGCGATATGCTGTGGGATCAATTAATAGCTCCCCTTCATCCTTTCTAAGCTTGACATTAAGTTCCGTGGGTGTATCCAATGGTGGTAACTCCTGGATACCAGCTGTAGCAACTAAGTCCATGGCATATTTGTGCTGTGAGATAAATAGCCCAAGTGTACCTACATGAATTTCTAGACCAAGAAAGTAGGCTAGATTACCAAGTCTTTCATGTGAAAGGACTGTTGTAAGTGCTATTTAAGATGATGTATGAGACTGACATCAGTACCAGTGATGACTATGTCATCAACATACACTAGGAAAAACACATCACCCCTGGCAGTATGGCTCATGAATAAGGATGCATCATATTTGCTTTTAGAAACTGAAACTCCAAAAGAGTAAAGGCAAATTTAGCATACCATACATGAGGAGCTTGTTTAAGTCCATACAAGGACTTACATAGTTTACACAACAAAAGTAGGGTAGAAAACAAGCCAGCAAGGGGTCATATTTAGATATCATTAGTAATATCCCCATATAGAAAGGCATTCTTCACATCCAATTGGTGTAAACTCCATTGTTGTAAAGCTGCAATAGCCAGAATGATGCGTATAGTAGTCATTTTGACCACTAGAGCAAAGGTTTCCTCATAGTTAACACCATATTGTTGATGATTCCTAAGAGCCACTAGTCTGACTTTATATCTATCAGGCTGCCACCAGCCTTGACCTTCACATAATACACCCATCAACACCCAAAAGTTTTGACACTAGTAGGGCATTTAACAACATCCCAAGAGTGATTAGATTTCAGGATATGTAATTCTTCTTGCATGGCCTACTACCAATAAGATTCTGTAGCAGCTTGTGAATAAGTAGCAGGTATGGTTGTAGAGTGTAGTATAGCAAAAAGAGCTGACTAAGAAGATTTAGTCTTAGATGATTGAAACCCATACCTATGAGGTCGTACAAAAACTCTAGGAGTTCAAAAAGAAGGCAGTATAGGAGGTGAGTCATGTACCTCAGAATGCCTAGAATCAGTTGGCATGATAGTAGGTGAAGGAGGCTGCATATGTGGTTGTCTACGTCTGTACACCAACAATGGCTAGTTGAGTGAAGAACTCAGTTTTATGTTCTCAATTGTAGGAGTGTGTAGTGGATTATTCTGACCAGTAGGATCAAAATTAGTGATGAAAGGTAACAAAGCATGTGTGATGGGTGTTACCGAGGACAACATAGGAAAGAAACATTGATTTTCAAGAAATATAATATTTTTAGAAATATGAATTCAATTAGTACGAGGATCAAAACAAAAATATCTTTTTTGATTGATACTATACCTAAGAAAAGCACATCTAATGGACTGGACAATGATTTTATTCCTATGAGGGGGAGGCAAATTCATAAAATATACATACTCGAAGGTGTGTAGATTATCATATATGGGCTGACAGTGATGAAGCCTGAAATATAGAAAGTATAGACCTAATTTTTATGAAGGAAGCCGATATTAGGTATATAGTAGTAGTAAGGGCTTCTACCCAAAATTTTGGTAGAACATAAGTTTTAATAAGTAGTGTTCTAACTATATCCAAAAGATGTCAATTTTTACGTTCTGCTAGTTCATTTTGTTGTGGAGTATAGGAACATGATCTTTGAGAAATAATGCCCTTGTTTTGCAAGAATGATGGGAAATCATTGGACATATATTCTCCTCCAGAATCTGATCTAAGGATCTTGATTGTAGCAGCAAATTGATTTTGTATTAGTTCTAGAAATAGTTTAAACATAGAAAAGACTTCTGATTATGTTTTTAGGAAGTAAACCCATGTATACTGACTATAATCATCTATAAAGGTTACAAAGCATTTGTAACCTACAAAGATAGAATTGGACTAATTCACCATACATCACTATGAACAATATCAAATGGTTTAATAGCTTTACTACCCTCGAATGAAAAAGGTAATCTTTTGCTTTTCTCAAGTTTACATGTAGCACAATCAAGAAATAAACTAGAAGAGGAATGCAGTTTATTATTTATTAGGCTAGATTTCAGAAGATGAGATAACACTATGATTTGGATGACCAAGACGCCTATGACACACCTCTTTAGACACTTTTGAGACATTACAAAAAAGAGATAACACAAGAAAAGAAACCAGTCTTCGAGAATTAGCATAGTGTAATAGAAATAGACGTCCATGCTTAGACCTTTTTACCCTCAACTGCCCTGTCATTTGATCCTGCACAATACAACCTTGTTTAGAAAAATAAACTTTACAATTATCACCCACAAGTTGTCCTACAGAAGCTAGACTTTCAGCCATATTTGGTGAGACAAAAACATTTTTTAAAGAAGGTTTATCACCAACAGCTACAATGGGAAGAACACTCCCATTAGCTGTTTGAATCTGTGATGTTCCATGGTATTTTCTGATACTTTTTAACTTTTTCAATGAATTTGTCATATGATTTGATGCACCTGAATCTAATATCCAAAAAGAGAGTGGAGACAATATTACCTTGAAGACCAAGTGTGGGAAATACACTTACAATCATTTCTTGTATCATCTCTTTGGTTATGTGAGTTGTTGAGGGAGATGCAGTACTTGTTACAACATTGGCAGAGTTGGTTGTGTGTTGATTCCTATTGAACCGTGAGGGTGGTCGAATGGAGCACTCTTTAATAATGTTTCCAGGTTGTTTGCAATAGCAACAGACTTTATTTGGACAATATGGTGCAATATGTTCACATTTCTTGCAGCTATAACATTGTGTTTCCTCATCTCGGACCCTTTCCCTCTATAGTAGTCAGCATAAGCAATAAGAGTCACTTTTGCTAGTTCCATAGTATTTTGAGTGTGGAGACTCTGTTCTTCACGCAAAAGTTCCCCAAAACAAGCATCTAAAGATGAAACTAGATCTCTGTTCACTAGAGAGGCACGAACTAGTTCATATTCATATCTCATTTTCATCAGAAATTGATCTCTTTGGCTGATCTTATGAACCTGTTGTACTGCCAAAATCCCTTCTGCAGACATCTTGATTGTAACGATCAGAATAATCATTCCATAGTGTTAGGAATCTAGCATAATACTCCTAGATTGATAGATCTCCCTGGGTATAGTTTGCAATGCTTAATTCAAGCTGAAATCTTCGAGCATTGTTATCTTGATTATAAACTTGTGTGAGATGACTCACATAACCTTTGCTGACCTACAAGGTCTCAAGGACATAATTACATGGGGTTCCACAGAACTTAGGATTGAGGACATGATTTGTTCATCCTTTGTTGCCCACACAACCTTTGCACTAGCTGATCCTTCAACATCTAAGTCTTCCTTTTCATTATCATCTACATGACTCCACAACACCTTTCTCTTGAGGAAAATCTCCATTTAAAATTCCAGAGAACATAATTTTTGCTAGTAAATTTGACAAAAACATTATATACCTTCTCCGTCAAGCTAAAACTCTTAAACTCTAGAGTTTCTAAGAATTCTAAGAAAGGGGTTCTGATACCATAACAAAATTGGTACGAATTACCTCCTCTCCTGCTCTTCTCTTCTCATTTATAATGTTGAATACAATTAATTACAACATCTTTCTATAGTCAAGCTATATCTACAGTGCTGTTGATGGTAAGTAAATGTCTTTTTACTATTTATACTTGGTAATTACAATACTACTTTAATGTATTATATTTTAAAATCTTCCAATAATAATTGCAGCATACTTTCCTTTTTTGTTCTTACTATCATCCCTTTCCTTTTCTGTTTTTATTGTCATCCTATATGTCGCGACGACGATTTTTGACGCGCTTCGCGCCCCGCCATCTCCCCTGGGATTAGGGGGAAGACAACGGCGCGCGGTGAAAATGGGGTTGTTTATAGCCGTAAAATTTACGACTATAATTATTAGGAGTCGCCACCTAGTATTACGGTCACTAGGAAACCTATTGGTCTGCGAGAGTCTTGGGTAAGGGGACTTGTTGTGCAAGGGGAAGACGCATCACCCCCAGTGCACCCTACCTAAGGTAAGCTGCATTGTTGTTTGATTGTTTTTCTAAGTTAAAATTTTTACACTGCATTTTTAAAAACATTTTTTTTTTGTCTGCGGGTGTACTTTACAATGTAATTTTACACCGCAGTTATAAATTTTTTATCTACAGATGTACTTTACAATGTAAATTTATACCATAGTAAAAATATTTTTTTATCTACAGGTGTACTTTACAATGTAAATTTACACCGTAGTAAAAAAATTTATCCGCGGGTGTACTTTACAATGTAAATTTACACCATAACAGATGAAACAAAAATATTTATAATTATTTTTGATATTTTGGCCAAATTCCAAAGGATAATCATAAACCGGTTACGATATCCAATTTTCGTTTTAAAATATGAGAAAGATGCAACATAATTTTTACGAAAAATATGTATGGAAAAATCATGCAATTTGGCCGTATGCACAAAAACAAATACATTTTTTTTGTATTTTTGAAATTTTTTGGAATAATAATAGTTGTAAAAAAAATACTTTGTTTTTGTCAATTTGTATTTTTTTATTTTTTTTTCCTTTTTTTAGGGCTGGGTTGTCAACCCACTCTGAGTGGGCTGGGCTTCCAGCCATCATGGGCTGGAAGCCCAGAAGGCTGTGGCTGTGGCTGTGGCTGGGCTGTCAGCCATAGTGGGCTGATAGCCCAACCTTAGTGGACTAGGCTTCCAGCCCTCACGGGCTGGAAGCCCATGAGGCTGTGGCTGGGCTTCCAGTCCTCACGGGCTGGAAGCCCAAATGTCTTTAAACAGTGGGCCAAGCGTGAAACCTGGACCGCTTACCCGACCAGCCCGTGTGAACAGTGGGACGCAAATTGCGTCCCGCTGCTCGCATGCACGGGGAAGACGATGAACAGTCGAATTTTCGACTGTGACGAAAGGTTTACCTGCTAGTACCTTTGGGTAGAGGAGGTCGAGGTGGTTCTTCTAGTCGTGGTGGCGTCGGAAATTGAGGCCTGTGGTGGCTGGAGTGGTCGTCGGAAGGTGACGGGTTGGCGTTGCTATCGTCGGGACTGTCTCTGTTTCTTCGCCGGAGAGGACAGATGAGCAGCTGGAGTTGAGGGGGAGATGATAGTGATGACTAGGTGGTGCTGGGGGGTCTGCACTGGTGGCCGGAGTTGTTGAAACCAAGAGGGAGAGAGAGAGAAAGTCCTCTGTTTTTTTTTAGAGAGAAAGGAGAGGCCTGCAAACCGAGAGAGGAAGACGAAGCTCTCTCTCTGTGTATCCCCTGTTTCCCAGTGTTTGCCAATTTTTCTCCTCACGTAATTCCCTCCTCTTTTTCTCTTTTTTTCCGCGTTTTTCACCTCTGTTTTTCCAGTCTTCTTCTCTGTTTTTTTTCTCTCCTCCTCCTCCCTTTCCGTCAGCACCTCCACGGCCTGACTCCTTTTCTCCCTGTCGGTGGCCAGCTCCTCTGCACCGACGGCCTCCTTTCTCCTCCTTCCAGCTGCCGTTTGAAGGGACATGAACAAATCTGAGATCTGAAGCCATTGCTTGTGTGTTGTTGTGTTTGTGTTGCGTTTTTCTCTGTTGGAGGTCACCTTGAAGGCTGTTACCGGCGAGAGAAGGAAGGGGAGAGGCTGATCTACACCCCTGCCTTGGATCTTCATCAGCGGCGGCGCGTGGTTCCACGCGCCGCCAGTGGTGGGGGCGCGTGGGTGGACGCGCCGCTGGTGTTCCTGCACTGATTCGGCTGTCAACAGTGTTTCCGGGAAGTTATTTTTTTTTATGTTTATGTGTTTGTTCTAAATTATTATTATTTATCTTTCTTGTAAATGTTATGTAATTGTAAAATGTACCCCAAAAAAAATAATGAAAAAAAGAGAATGGGTGTGTGAGTTGCATAAGAAAAACATAAAAAATGCATTTAAAAAAAAAAGAAAACAAAAGAACAAAAAATGTGTTTTCGTGCATACGGCCGGATTCCAAAGCTTTTCTCATTGTATTTTTCGTAAAAAAATATGTTGCCTATTTTTTTTTCATATTTTTAAAGCGAAAATTGGATATTGTAACTGGTTTACAATTATCCTTTGGCATTCGGCCAAAATGTCAAAATATTTTAACATTTATTTTGTTTTATCTATCGCGGTGTAAAATTATACTATAATGTACACTCGTGAATAGTTAAAAATTAGATTTTTAAAATGCAGTGCAAAATTCATTTTCGTTAGTCTTTCAACCCGCAATGAGGTAGAGATTCTCTCACGGAGAGAACTCTACGTCGAATTTCAGAAAAGACCAATAAAAAATAATTTAGGAAAAAGAATCAAACAACAATGCAGCTTACCTTAGGTAGGGTGCACTGGGGGTGATGCGTCTTCCCCTTGCACAACAAGTCCCCTTACCTAGACTCTCACAGACCATTAGGTTCCTAGTAACCTTAATACTAGGTGGCGACTCTCCAATAATTATAGTTGTAATTTTACGACTATAAAACAAACCCCTGTTTTCACCGCGCGTCGTTGTCTCCCCAATCCCGGGGATGGCGGGGCGCGAAGCGCGTCTAAAATCGCCGTCGCGACAGATGGCGACTCCACTGGGGACTCATGGACTGAGCTTTGATTGTTTGATTGTTTATTTCTCAATTTATTTTTGCACTCATTTTAACTGCTTTAGCATGCATTTTACTGTTTTAGCATGCATTTTACTTTCAATTCATGCGTAACATATGGTTTGAATTAATTTCATCATGTATTTTAATTTCCAGAGTAAGCCCAATTTTAAGTTAGGTGGGGATTAGCGGTCTGCCCCATGACTTTCAGTCGGGGTTCAGATTCGTGAAACATCCGACTATGAACTGAGTGTTTACTTGATAATGGCGGTCATACTGTGCCCCAACCATTTCTTGTAAACCCCTACACCACCTTCACGTAAGGTAGTCACTGGGCAGTTCATAGACCTTCTGAGACCAGATAGAAAGCTTACCTCTCATGTAATGACTTAGAACTTGCTTTTGGGTACACTATTCCTGATAATTAACTTGTTATGTATGTACATACATTTGCATTCACATGCATTTATCATCGCATAACATCATCGGCAGACAGAAATATAGGTCCCAGAAGAGAGCTTCTGTCCATTAACACAAAACTCTATCAAAGAACTATGGACAAAGAAGAATGTGCTGACCGTCATTTCCACTTCTGAGAAAACTAGTTTGTCTGAAAGCTAGGATGATTTATCTTGACGGCGTACTCGAGCAAGCACTGAGATGATTTCTGCAAGAGTCTTTGAGATAGAAATGCATCAGAGTTGGAAAATTTAACCTGCTTCCATAATTGCTCTCTGTTTGGTCATGTCCACATGTCATGTCTCGGTTTCAACCTGTTTTGACTTGTTGACAATTTTGTTGTTAAGCAAACATTCATTTTCAATGATTATGTATTTTCTTGTGTTTATGATGTGTTTTTGCTTTTCTATCTAAATAACACAAGCACTCCATATACTTTTTCATCCAAATTATACATGATCTCATGATTTCATCAAGATTTTTGGCAAATCAAATTCTAGTACGAAAATAAATGCCAATTTGATTTTTGTTTAACAAATGTGTTCTGGAAATTCAAAGGATTTCTTTGAAAGGTGATCTTATACCACCAAAACCCACATAATAAAGCTAATCTCTTAGCCAAACAAATAATCCAAAAAATCAAAAACTTGTTTCGCATGGAAAAGCAAAGCTTATTGATTCAGATTGCATGTTTTTGAAATGAGGAAAGGCCATTATTGATATGCCTTCACAAAGTCTCAAATATCCATTGCAGTCCTTATTTGAGCCTAACAATTATTTCTTGATAATTAACCCTGACTAGGATCACACCCTACACTGGGGGGCAAATGCAAAAAAAAAAAAATCCTCAATGATAAGTGAAGCCCAAACAAAATACTTGGGGGGCGTGTCAAGTCTGCATAATGTTAGTGCCAAAAACTAATGAAAAAACCCAAACAAAATACTTGGGGGCATGTCAAGTCAGCACAACGCTAGTGCTAAATACCAATGAAAAACCCAAGCAAATACTGGGGGGCATGTCAACATAGAAAGCCCAAACAAAATACTTGTGGGGCATGTCAAGTCAACACGATGTTAGTGCCAAAAACCATGAAAAAGCCCAAACAAAATACTTGGGGGGCATGTCTAGTCGGCAGAATGTTATTGCCAAAAAACCAATGAAAAAGCCCAAACAAAAAACTTGGGGGCATGTCAAGTCGGCACAACAATAGTGCCAAATACCAATGAAAAAGCCCAAACAAATACCAGGGGGCATGTCAAGGTTAAAGCCCAAACCAACACTGGGAGGCATGCTAGGTCACTATGAAAATCAATCATGAGGGCTAAATGAAGTTCTAAGAGTAAGCACTAAGTGATCCTTAGTCTAAGAAAACCCTTAAACACTTTTTGAGCCTACAAATATCTTTTTTTTCGTAGCCAGTAACCTAAGCCTACGTTACAAGCCTAATAAAGCCCTTTATGATCAAATACGAGTTATCTGGATCGATAAACAATGCTTTTCCATTTGAAACAATCCTTACAAATGCTTCACATGACCTGATCGAAGCCTTCCTGACATACGAGACTTGCAAATATCATTTCACATTCTTGTCAAAGTCAACATAAAACCTGACAATGAGATCACTTGAATTCTTTCGAGAACAAGTTTGTTAAACAAACATCAAAATGGTTTTTGTGCTTGGAATGACTTTGAAATTCCAAAAGTTTTGCATGA
Organism: Salix arbutifolia; assembly: GCA_025169955.1. Classification (NCBI taxonomy): domain Eukaryota; kingdom Viridiplantae; phylum Streptophyta; class Magnoliopsida; order Malpighiales; family Salicaceae; genus Salix; species Salix arbutifolia. The sequence continues at coordinate 12,709,603 of CM045912.1, read as the reverse complement.
AAATATTTGTTGCAAATAGCCATCCCTTTCTTGCAAACACTCGTAGCCTAAAACACTGGTGTGACATGACCCAACTGGGGCAATCAAAATGGTTTTTGTGCTTGGAATGACTTTGAAATTCCAAAAATCCCACATGAAAACACCATCTTTGCAAATAACCAACCCCTTCCTGCAAACACCTGAAGCCCAAAACACTTTTGGGGCATGACCAAACAACGGGGCAATCTAAAATGCAATTGAAGTTGGCTCCATCGTTTCTTTTCAAAGAATCTGGATCAAACTCAGGGGGCATATCATCTCCGTTGGTCAAAATCAACAAGTTGGGGCTTGAGTATGCAGAAGCGAGAAGCCGTCAAATCATGAAGTTGACTCCATAATTTCTTTTCAAAGAATCTGGATCAAACTCAGGGGGGCATATCATCTCCGTTGGTCAAAATCAACAAGTTGCGGCTTGAGTATGCAGAAGCGAGAAGCTGTCAAATCATGAAGTTGACTCCATAATTTCTTTTCAAAGAGTCTGGATCAAACTCGGGGGGCATGTTGATATGAAAAATCTATCATCTCCAGTGGTCAAAATCAACAAGTTGCGGCTTGAGTATGCAGAAGCGAGAAGCCATCAAATCCAGAGGTCCAAATCCCGGAAAAGAAGGCCTAAAGGCAGAAAGGGGACCTATATCTCTCAGGTAAGTATACATGCATCATCATGCATTGCATCCCCGTTGAAAATCTAAAAAATATTTTGGAGGGCTCCTAATTTACGAACCTTCATTCATTTTGTGTGCACAATTCAAGCTCTTACCTCCTTGAGAATGCTTTTTAGCTTTATCTCTTTTCTAATTTTGGGTGTCATCATGCATTGCATCCACATTGAGAATCTAAAAAATATTTTGGAGGGATCATAATTTACGAACCTTCATTCATCATTTTGTGTGCACGCTTTCAAGCTTTCACCTCTCTCATTTCCTTGAGCATGCTTTTCAACTTTATTTGTTTCTTGATTTTCGGTGTCATCATGCATTGCATTATCCCATTAGGAATCCAAGAAATGTTTTGGAGGGATTGTAATTTACAAACCTCCACTCATCATTTTTTTGTGCGCCTTTGAGCCCTCATCATTTTCACTTTCCTGAGTGCGCTTACGAGCCTTTCATTTAGCAGATAGAGCGTTTTTCAACCCTATCTCTTTCCTTATTTGAGTGCACTTGCTAGACATCAACCAATTTAGATAGTGCACTTTTAAGTCCTATCTCTTTCCATAACTTGGTGAGCTTGCTAGCCACCATCAATCTTCATCGTTAAGTGCGTTTTCCAAACCTCGACCATCAATTAAAATGGTGTGCTCCAGCCCTATTTTCCTCTTCATCCTCGAGTGCATTTTCCAACCCTCGAGCATCAATTAAGATAGTGCGCTTTCCAACCCTATCTCTTCCATTTGAGTGAGTTTTCCAACCCTCAACCATCAATTAGGATAGTGCACTTCTTAGCCATTCCTTTTTCTCATTTGAGTGAGTTTTCCAACTCTTAAACCGCCAATTAAGATAGTGCGTTTTCCATCACTAACCTCCTTGTTTAAGTGCGTTTTCCAACCCTTAACCATAAGCTAAAATAGCGTGTTTTCCAACCCTATTTTTCTTCCTTCTCGTGTGCGTTTTCAAACCACCAATTAAGATAGTGCGTTTTCCATCCCTATCCTCCTTGTTTAAGTGCGTTTTTTAACCCTTAACCATAAGCTAAAATAGCGCGTTTTCCAACCCTATTTTTCTTCCTTCTCGTGTGTGTTTTCAAGCTACCAATTAAGATAGTGCGCCTTCCAGCCCTATGTTCCCTCCTCTTTGAGTGCTTTTTCAACCCTCGACCATCAATTAGAATATTGCATTTTCCATCCTTATTCCCCTTATTTGAGTGAGTTTTCCAACTCCCGACCATAGATCCTAGATAGCGAGCTTTCTAGCCCTATATTCCATCCCATGAAATCTTCATCGCCACGTTTTGCTTCCATTTGGGAAGGTCACCCATTACAATAAGACCATTCTTGTGCCTTTGACCATCTTCACCATTTTCACCTGGGTAGGTCGCCCATCACAACAAGATAATCTCTTTGTTTTTACCATCTTCACCATTTTCACCAGGGTAGGTCACCCATTACAATGAGACCATTTTCCTGTATCATTAACAAACATCACCATCTTCCATCCTTTTTGAGTGTCCTTCTTAGGCCCCAATTCTTTGGTAGTGCGCTTTCTAGCCCTATCTTATCATTCCTTTCTGAGTGCGCTTTTTAGCCCTCATTTTCATTTTTTTCTTTACAATGCTTACTATCTTAAGTCTTCTACAAGACTTTACTCGTAAGCATTGTAAAGAGGGGGGCAACTGTCATCACCCAATTTTTGGGTGACTCCCCAAAATATACCAAAAAATAACAAAAATAAAATAAAAGAGGTCGGCATTGGTAGAAAAATCAATGTGCAAATTTTAGTTGTTTTCGAAAGTCTAATTGTATCTCTTTTGTCCCTAAAAATAGAGGAAAATACAGATTTAAGACAAAAATAATTTATCATTGGATAAATCTGTGTAAAAAATTAAGTCGAGAAATATAATTATGTTTTTATAGGTCAATTTGATTTAATCGTCAGCCAATTTAAAAGTATAATTATGTTTAGGAATTAATTTAGGGTCCAATTGAAGGATTTAATTAAGTGCAAGGACTTAATTATACTTTAAATTGGTCTCATCAAATTAATTGAGGGCTTAATCGATAAAAAAATCAAATTCTTGAACTTAATTTGGGTTCAATTGAGAGGTTTGGAGTTTTCGGAGACCGAATTGCATTTTTCCAATCCAATTGCGCGAATTAGGGATCAAATTGCAGAAATCTGAAACCAATGACCAAAGTGAAAAGAGTGGGCAAATTTCTCTCTATAAATAGAGATGAAATTGCCCTAGAAAAGGGGACCCCCGAAATTAGACCTGAAAATTCAAAAAAATAAAAAACACTAAAAATCAAAACCCTCAAAAAACCCTAATCTCTTTCTCTAGTTTTGGGGCTGCAGCCGCCAGCCTTTTGGGAGGCAGCTGCAGCCCCTCCCGTCCCCTCTTTTCACCATTTCCTCTCTTTCACCATCGTCTCCCTTCCCTCTCCGGCGACTAACCCGGCCAGCCCCACGGCTTGACCCACGCAGCCATCATTTTCTCCCCTTCCCGTCGACTCAAAGCAGCCCACTAAACAAACCAGCAGCCCCCTCCGACAGCCTTCCACTCTACCTCCCTCCGGCTAGCCTCCTCAACACAGACCCCACTGTCTCAGTTCCTTTCCCTTCCATAGCGCCGTCTGCCTCCAGCCACGGCTGCTCCCCTTCTCCGAGTCTCCTCAGCCTCCCTTTCCGTCAGCATCTCCACGGCCTGACTCCTTTTCTCCTTGTCGGTGGCCAGCTGCTCTGCACCGACGGCCTCCTTTCTCCTCCTTCCAGCTGCCGTTTGAAGGGACATGAACAGATCTGAGATCTGAAGCCATTGCTTGTGTGTTGTTGTGTTTGTGTTGTGTTTTTCTCTGTTGCAGGTCACCTTAAAGGCTGTTACCGGCGAGAGAAGGAAGGGGAGAGGCTGATCTACACCCCTGCCTTGGATCTTCATCAGCGGCGGCGCGTGGTTCCACGCGCCGCCAGTGGTGGGGGCGCGTGGGTGGACGCGCCGCTGGTGTTCCTGCACTGATTCGGCTGTCAACAGTGTTTCCGGGAAGTTATTTTTTTTTATGTTTATGTGTTTGTTCTAAATTATTATTATTTATCTTTCTTGTAAATGTTATGTAATTGTAAAATGTACCCCAAAAAAAATAATGAAAAAAAGAGAATGGGTGTGTGAGTTGCATAAGAAAAACATAAAAAATGCATTTAAAAAAAACAAAGAAAACAAAAGAACAAAAAATGTGTTTTCGTGCATACGGCCGGATTCCAAAGCTTTTCTCATTGTATTTTTCGTAAAAAAATATGTTGTCTATTTTTTTTTCATATTTTTAAAGCGAAAATTGGATATTGTAACTGGTTTACAATTATCCTTTGGCATTCGGCCAAAATGTCAAAATATTTTAACATTTATTTTGTTTTATCTATCGCGGTGTAAAATTATACTATAATGTACACTCGTGAATAGTTAAAAATTAGATTTTTAAAATGCAGTGCAAAATTCATTTTCGTTAGTCTTTCAACCCGCAATGAGGTAGAGATTCTCTCACGGAGAGAACTCTACGTCGAATTTCAGAAAAGACCAATAAAAAATAATTTAGGAAAAACAATCAAACAACAATGCAACTTACCTTAGGTAGGGTGCACTGGGGGTGATGCGTCTTCCCCTTGCACAACAAGTCCCCTTACCTAGACTCTCGCAGACCATTAGGTTCCTAGTAACCTTAATACTAGGTGGCGACTCCCCAATAATTATAGTTGTAATTTTACGACTATAAAACAAACCCCTGTTTTCACCGCGCGCTGTTGTCTCCCCAATCCCAGGGATGGCGGGGCGCGAAGCGCGTCTACAATCGCCGTCGCGACACTATACATCAAATGTTGTTTAAAACCTAAATCATGATGAATAAATATCTTTTTCCTCATTCTTCTTCTGCACCCTTTTCTTCTCGTTCTGTTCTTATCCATTCTCTCTTCATCTTGCAATCGATCTTAGCTCCCAACACAGATGATTCGCCAAGGGGCATCATTGGCTTTCAATAGCCGAGCTTGGGAGAAACTAGATGGAGAGATTAAAAAGAGCAAAAAAACTCAAACTGAAGCTTCATATGCAGCAGATCCGAGATGCCAAAAACAAAAGAATTGAATCCGTTACCAAGGAAGCTTTTGCAGCACCATCTACACAGCATTTATTTGCAGTGAGATGAATGCAGTGAGAGTTGCACTTTTCTAATTATGACTTCCATCTATATGAAAATAAAGAAATAAAGAATTTCCTCTGATCCAAGGAAATGTGGGAATTGGTGGGATGTGGATAAACTGAGCTGGCTAGTGGATCAACACTGACTGATACACAGCAAAAGAAAAATGATGAGATGAAGTTGAAAGATTTGAAGGTAAAGAATTACCTTTTCCAGGCAATTGACAGAACTATTCTTGACACTGTTCTTCACAAAGACACTGCCAAGAACATATGGAATGCAATGAAGAAGAAATTCGAAGGGAATGCAAGGGTTAAAAGATCTCACCTGCAAATGCTTCGCAGAGAATTTGAGACGCTTGAGATGAGGTCTGGGGAAGGGGTTACTGAATACTTCTCCAGAGTCATGACAATGGCCAATAAAATGAGGACCTATGGAGAAGACATGCAGGATGTTAAAGTGGTAGAGAAGATTTTGCATTCCTTGACTGAGAAATACAACTACATTGTATGTTCTATTGAAGAATCAAAAGACATAGATGCTCTCAGTGTTGATGAATTGCAGAGTTCCTTGATCGTCCATGAACAGAAGTTTCACAGACGAAAAGGTGAAGAACATGCATTAAAAGTGGCATATGAAGGAGGCAGAGGGCGTGGCTCAACTTCTTATCAAGGAAGAGGAAGAGGTAGAGTTTTTAATAAGGCAACTGTGCAGTGTTACAGATGCCAACGTCTTGGACACTTCCAGTGGGAATGTCCAAGTGGATCTTTATCATCAAATTATGCAGAACTTGATGATAATGAGGACATGCTGTTAATGGCATATGTGGAGAGACATAATGCAAGAAGAGAAAATTCATGGAACAAAGGGACTGGATATGCAGAATTTGATGATGAAGAGGAAATGCTTTTGATGGCCTATATGGAGAAACATAAAGTCAGAAGGGAAGATGCATGGTTCCTTGATTCGGGATGTTCGAATCACATGAGTGGTCATCAAGCTATATTCTGTGATTTCAATGAGGATTTTCAGACATTTGTGAAATTAGGTGACAATACAAGAATAAGGGTAATGGGCAAGGGAAGTGTGAAGCTTCTATTATCAAGCTTCGTTCTTCTTTCTTCGGGAACATGGACATGTGCCTTGCTGCCAAACACCCTAAAATGGTCCACTGAGGGCTTTATGCCACTCCAACATTCCTCCGGTGTCATCTCCTTTGCTGCCAATGTGGGGCATCGATTAAGGACATAAACAGCCCAATTTCAAGCTTATGCTAAATGGCATCAATCACACAATTTCTGAGGTATACTATGTCCCAGACTTGAGAAACAACCTGTTGAGCATAGGTCAGTTTCAAGAAAGGGGACTGGAGATTTTGTTTAAGGATGGAAAGTGCAGGGTGTTCCATCCAAAGAGCGGGTTGATATTTCAAACATCTATGAGTATCAATCGCATGTTCATACTGTTTCCTGACTCACAATCTAACCAAGAACAAGCTGAGGAATGCTTTCACACGGGAACTCAAAATCTCAGCAACCTTTGGCACGGGAGGTATGGGCATCTAAGCTACAAAGGTCTGAGAACATTACTGCATAAAGATATGGTGCGTGGACTGCCAAAATTTCCATTTTCAAACACAATATGCACTGAGTGCATCAAAGGCAAGCAACACCGTGATCCAATTTCAAAGAAAAGTACCTGGAGAGCAGCACAGAAATTGGAATTTATCCATTCCGATATCTGTGGACCAATCAGTCCCACATCAAATAGCAACAAGAGGTATTTGTTAATGTTCATTGACGATTTCAGTAGGAAAGCTTGGGTGTATTTTCTGGTGGAGAAATCATAAGTTTTTTATTGTTTTAATAGATTTAAAACAATGGCAGAAAAGCAAACAGGGTTGTGTGTGAAGGGTCTTCGCACTGACAGAGGGGAAGAGTTTTGTTCGAATGAATTTAACAGCTTTTGCAGCCAAAATGGGATAAAAAGGCAGATGACCACTGCCTACACACCGCAGCAAAACGATGTTGCCGAGAGAAAGAATAGAACCGTGATGAACATGGTTCGATCGTTGTTGGCTGACAAGAACATCCCAAGAATTTTCTGGGCAGAGGCTGCAAATTGGGTTATTTATGTCCTTAATCGATGCCCCACATTGGCAGTAAAGGAGATGACACCGGAGGAATGTTGGAGTGGCATAAAGCCCTCAGTGGACCATTTTAGGGTGTTTGGCTGCAAGGCACATGTCCATGTTCCCGAAGAAAGAAGAACGAAGCTTGATAACAGAAGCACTACATGCGTTCTGTTGGGGATCAGTGATGAATCAAAAGGCTATAGGTTGTTTGATCCCACTGCTAAGAAGATTATTGTGAGTAGAGATGTTATTTTCGAGGAAGAAGAGTAGTGGAAATGGGGTGAGAACAGTGGGTCATGCTCAGCAAAGGAATTGGAATGGGGTGATGAAATTGATGAAGAAGAAGACAGTAACCCAGAAATTAAGGCAAAAGATATGGAACCCAATGGCTCGAGAGAAGTTGAAATTGAAGTAAGGGAGATGGAACCCAGGGGAATGGGAGAAGGAACACAGCTCGCTGATGATCAATTTCAACCTGATGATCAAATTGATGCTGATGAGGGTGAAATTGAAACAGTGGACAGGGGTGAAATTGAAGAACACAAAGAGAGTTTTGTAAGACACACACGGGAGAGACAGCCCCCAGCTTGGTTAGAAGATTATGCTAGTGGTGAGGGTTTTTATGAAGATGAATCGAACATGGCTTTGGCAGTGTCTACAGATCCCTGGTTCTATGAAGAAGCCGTGAGGGATTGTAACTGGAAGGCAGCCATGGATAGAGAGATTGAAGCAATTCAAAAAAATGACACATGGACTCTTATGAAGCTGCCAGCTGGCGCGAAAAAAATAGGGGTAAAGTGGGTGTATAAAACAAAATACAATGAGAATGGCAAAATTGATAAATACAAGGCCCGGTTGGTGGCCAAGGGGTATTCTCAAAAATATGGAGTAGACTACACTGAAGTGTTCGCACCTGTGGCAAGGATGGATACAGTGCGAATGATTATTGCCTTGGCAGCGCACAAAAATTGGAGAATTTCTCAGCTGGATGTCAAATCGGCATTCCTTCATGGTAAGCTAAGCGAAGATGTTTATGTGGAGCAGTCGAAAGGGTATGAAAAGAAAGGTGGTGAGTTTTTGGTTTATAAGCTGCATAAGGCGCTGTATGGATTGAAACAGGCCCCACGAGTTTGGTTTAGCCGGATAGAAGCGCACTTTATTGGGGAAGGATTTCAAAGTTGTGAAAGTGAGCAGACTTTATTTACGAGGAGGAGCCAAGAAGGAAAAATCATCATTGTGAGTATCTACGTTGATGACTTAATTTTTACTGGAAATGATGAAGCAATGCTTTCCGAATTTAAAAACTCTATGTTAAGGGAGTTTGATATGTCTGACTTGGGAAGAATGAGGTTCTTCCTTGGAATTGAGGTCTTACAGCAGTCCGATGGCATTTATATATGTCAAAGGAGATATGCCTTGGAAGTCTTGAAGAGATTTGGCATGATGGAAAGTAACCCGGTGGGGAATCCAATAGTTCCAGGTGCAAAGATAAGCAGGGATGGAAATGGAATTATTGTTGATGAAACATATTACAAACAGCTGGTGGGGAGTTTAATGTATCTTACTGCTACGAGGCCTGATATGATGTTTGTCATTTGTCTTATAAGCAAATATATGGCAAAACCTATGGATCTACATCTACAAGTGGCTAAAAGAGCACTGTGATACTTAAAAGGAACGGTGAATTACGGAATTCATTACAAGAAAGGGGAGGACGGAAAATTGCTAGCCTTCACAGACAGTGATTATGCTGGAGATATGGATGACAGAAAAAGTACATCAGGTTATGTTTTTCTTATGGGATCAAGTGTTGTTTCATGGTGTTCGAAAAAACAGCCTATTGTGACTTTGTCAACCACGGAAGCTGAATTCATAGCAGCAACAGTGTGCGCGTGTCAGAGAATCTGGATAAAGAGAGTTTTAAAGGAGTTGGGACAGCTAAATGAGGGTTGCACAACCATAATGTGTGACAATAGTTCAACTATAAAATTGTCGAAAAATCCTGTTCTACATGGCCGTAGCAAGCATATTGATGTGAGGTTTCATTTCTTAAGAAACCTTACTAAGGAGGGTACAATTGCATTAGTTCACTGTGGAAGTCATGATCAAATCGCAGATATAATGACTAAGCCGTTAAAGCTTGAATCTTTTCAGAAACTTCGAGCTTTGATGGGGTCTGCGAAGTGACAAGCTGCAATATAAACTAAATTGCTTAGCAATTTGGTTTAAGGGAGGGAATGAAGAGTTATTTTCTGTTGTAAGCAGTTAGAATAAATAAACAGAAATAAGGGAAACTAAAACGTGTGGGATTTCTGTTGTAACTACTTTGATTTTTCTGTTATTTTAGTATGTTCAATTGTATTTCAACAGTGGCTATATTATCTATACAGCTAAAGGAGAACAAGAAAATACTGTTCAATATTTACTGTTCATCCACTCTGTTTTCACTGTGGATTTGAACAGTGATTCTCTTTTCTTTTTTTTTTTGAAAAACTGATTTTTTTTATAAAAAACGTTTTTTTACCTTTTTTTAAAATAAAAAAAATTGATTTCCTTTTTTTTTAACGTTTTTTTAACTTCAAAAACTGATTTTTTTTAAAAAAAAACGTTTTTTTACTTTCTTTTTTTTAAAAAAAATTTTGATTTCCTTTTTTTTTAACGTTTTTTTAACTTCTTAAATATTTTTTTCTTCTTAAACGTTTTTTCCTTTTTAAATATTTTTTCTAACCGTGGTGTCCGGGGTAGCTTATGTGCACCATGATTAATTTCTCGGTCCACTTTTTATTAACATTTTTTATTGTTTCTTATCCTCCACTTATACATTTTTTTTAGTTTATTTTTTTGATAACCGGGTTGTCTATGTTGGTTTACGCACATCACTTTTTATTCCCGAAATTAACAGTGATTTTCACCTTTTTATTAACATTTTTTATTGTTTCTTTTCCTCCACTTATATAATTTTTTTTAGTTTATTTTTTGATAACCGGGTTGTCTGTGTTGGCTTACGCACATCACTTTTTATTCCCCAGAATTAACAGTGATTTCCACAAAAGTCTCTTTAATTATGTTTTCTTAAATATATTTAATATAATAATATGATTAATAAATCTTATATAAAAAAAAATTGGCTTCAAAAATTAATTTTGTGCTCTTTTATTTAAGTTTAATTCTTTACAAGGATTTCCAATGTTTTCATTTTTAATATTTTAAATATAATATTACTGCAAAAAAAAAACTCAAAAAAAAAAAAGTCGACAAATTTACCTGCATTATCTACAAGTCAAATTAAAAAATATACAAGTCACTTCCGGTTTCCATTAGACTGTTCTTTTTAGACGGCAAATAAATAATTATAACACACAAAAAAATTAAGTTTATGTTTGAAAAAAAAATTATAATATTTTTATTTATAATATGTCTGATATTTATTGAATATTATCGCCTAAAAATATATTAAGAGAGAGGGAAAATAACTTTGGATTTTTTTAACGACAAAAATTCATATCAGTATTTTTAAATATAATTACACTAACTAAATATTGAAATAATAAAATACAATACATATACAAGCAATTAATTTTCTACATAGAGAAAAAAAACTCGTCGCATCGCCAATTATTTAGTTAATTATAGATAATAAGAGTTAATATTTTTTTTCTCAGGTTGCTGGAGTTCGAGTCTCCCTGCCACCGAAAATGATTTTTGAGTGAAGAACAGTGTTTTCTATTGTTCATAAGTGTTTCACATGTTTTTTTTGCAATCATTTCTTCGATAACTAGGGTGTCCGAGTCAGCTTATGCGCATCACAATAAATCTCTGAACTTAATTTTTTTTAACAATTTTCACTCTTTATTAATATTTGAAAATGTTTTTTCCTCTTCTTTTTTTTCAGGCTTCTTTTTTTTTTTTTATACTCGCGGTGTCCGGGTCAGTTTACACGCACCACAATTTTTTCCTCACGTATATATATTTTTTAGAACCGGGGTAGGTTACACGTGTCGTGAATAATCCTTTAACATTTTTTTTTTCAACTTATTAATTTTTTTTATAACTAGAATGTCCAAGCTAGCTTACGTGCACCATGACTATTATTTTGTACATAGCCAAAGGATATGACAATGTCAAACAGTGATAAACAGTGATTTGAAATGTGGTTTTCGTTTTTCATTACTATTTAAAAAAATTAATTGAACTATGATTCTGGTAAGATATGACATGAGTGTTTGGTAATGCGTTTGAAAATCGCTTTTGAACAAATTTTAATTTTTTCTAATTTTAAATTAAAAAAAAAGTTTCTATATGATTTTGATGTGCTAATGTCAAAAATAATTTTCTAAAAATTAAAAAAAATACAACACGTTAAAAATCAATTATTTTTCTACATAAAAAAAGCCTAGCGCAACGCGCGGGCAAATCAGCTCGTAAAACCTAAATCATGATGAATAAATATCTTTTTCCTCATTCTTCTTCTGCACCCTTTTCTTCTCGTTCTGTTCTTATCCATTCTCTCTTCATCTTGCAATCGATCTTAGCTCCCAACACAGATGATTCGCCAAGGGGCATCATTGGCTTTCAATAGCCGAGCTTGGGAGAAACTAGATGGAGAGATTAAAAAGAGCAAAAAAACTCAAACTGAAGCTTCATTTGCTGAGCAGATCCGAGATGCCAAAAACAAAAGAATTGAATCCGTTACCAAGGAAGCTTTTGCAGCACCATCTACACAGCATTTATTTGCTGGGAGATGAATGCAGTGAGAGTTGCACTTTTCTAATTATGACTTCCATCCATCTACTTGCTGTTTTTGCTTATCCTTAGACCAATTGTCAGCTACGCAGATGCTGCCTGTGAAGAGATGAAATCTGGGCGTTTACTATAAAGGATATGCACTAGAGTTGACTCTAGGGCCTTGTTTGTTTCAAGGAAACTGAATTCCAGGAATTCAGTTTCCTCATTTTCCAATGTTTGGCAACCCATTTGAAAAGTGAGTCAAAGGAAAGTTAATTCCTTAACTTTCCGGTCAAACTTGCATTTTGCTTAGATTATGGAAAGTGTTTTCCTTTCCTTATCAAAAGGAAAACACTTTCCGGAACTCAACTCATCAACTCTTCTCTTCCTCAGCCCTCTCTTCCCAATCAAAACCTGCTCCGGATACAAATAAATTTCAAAACCCAAATCAAAAACCCTAACTCTTCTCTTCCTCAGCCCTCTCTCTCAACTCAATCGAGCTTTCTCAAGTCCCAACTCAATCGATCAATATTCTCTCAACTCAACCTTCCTAACTCTTCCTCGGAATCATTTTCGTCAGTCCTCAGCTCGTCAAAGTCAGATTCTCCTCAGTCCTCACTCCTCAGGTCAGTACCTTTTCTTCTGATTTTCTCTACTTATTAACTTCAGATTCAGTCTTTTGGAACAAGAATTAAATATATATATTTAATAAAATATGGGCAAACGATTTTGGTTGGTGGGTTTGAGGAGGATTTGCATGTTGGGAATTATATGATTGATATGTACATAAAATGTGGATTTTTGGAGTTTGGGCGAAAAGTGTTTTATGAAATGCCCAAGAGGGATGTGATTTCTTGGACGGAGTTGATTTCTGTTTATGCGAAGAATGGGAATATGGAGAGTGCAGATGAGTTGTTTGATGGACTGCCTCAATATGCATTAGAGCACTGTAATATTCATTTTCCTTTGTTTTCAAGACTCCAGAACATCCAAATTAAGACAGTCCCTTCTCTTGTTGTTACTGATTTCATATTTTTTTCACGATAATGATGATTAAACTATAACTTATGGGAACTTGACCATCGTTAACGAAATACTTTCTGAATATTATAGAACTCGTCCTTAAGTATTGAATTTACAGTACTGTTTATTTCCCTTGTTGTTGTTGTTGTTGTAATTCCATTTTTTTGCTAGAGCTATTCTTTTACTAAACAATGATCATGGCTGCAGGTTCTCTATCACAGAGACACTGGAAGAAGCAGAGGTTTTGCATTCGTTACAATGAGTAGCCTTGAAGATTGTAATGCAGTCATTGAAAATCTCGATGGAAGCGTAAACACCCACTCCCCCACTCTCTCTTTGTCTCTGTGAGTGTGTGTGTGTAATACTTCAATATATTAGACTAGTCATTTTACCTTAAGCTTCAATTTTTTTCTTTTTTCATCAATACATGGGTCGCATCTTGAGGGTGAACTTTGCAGATAAACCTAAACCTAAAGAACCATTATATCCAGAAACAGAATACAAACTTTTTATTGGAAATTTATCTTGGTCAGTAACGTCTGAAAGTTTGACACAAGCCTTTCAAGAATATGGTAGCGTTGTTGGAGCAAGGGTTCTATATGACGGGGAGACAGGAAAATCCCGTGGTTATGGTTTTGTATGTTACTCAACAAAAGAAGAAATGGAAACAGCCCTTCAATCTCTTAATGGAGTGGTATAATCTACCTCCCCCTACTCAGTATATACTTTCTGTGTTACTTGCAGCACATTTTTTGGAAAATAGCTGATCAATGGTCATGTGTTCCTTATTTAGGAACTGGAGGGACGAGCATTACGTGTAAGCTTAGCTGAAGGGAGAAAATCATAAGATGGAGGGTGGAAAAGGTGCTGATTTGAGAAAAGATGATCAACGTTGAAAGCACCAAGAAATGGAAGGAGACAGCAGTTGATATTACTATTGCAAGGCAACCTGAGATTCTCTTCTCTTTCATCTCTACTGTGTTTGCCTGATCTTCCACTTCTGATCCATGAATAGAAGTTCTTTATGAAATTTGTAGCGGTTAAATTTGTTAAGGCTATGAATATGCTACGATAAACAAAAAAAAAATCGCTGCTGGGAACTGAATAGAGCAGAAGGGAAAATCGCCAGAAAGTGTTGTTAATTTGGTTGCAATTTCTCACTATTTTAACAACATTTTAGTTTATTCAGATGGAGCTTATATCTTATTGGCATTCCTATTGTTTTGCTTCTGATAAAGCATTAGTAACTATTCTCCTGGTCTAGAATTTATGATACAGTTGAACTAATATGTATGTCAATGACATCGAAACGTAATATTTATGCATGACTATGTTTGATGTTAGGTATAAATATTTATTTCTTGATGTTTATTTGATAGATATTAAAGGGATAATTGCATTTACCCATAAAAAAAAATATTTATCCAAAATACCCATCAAAATATTTTTGTCTCTATTTATCTTTTAAAAAATACTTCATACCAAAAAAAAAACCCAAATATATAACTATTAACATAAACTAATTTGGCTTTCTTAATATGAAAAAAAAAAAACTTATTTTAAGCTTTTAAAATTGAATAAGTTTTACTTACAAAATATTTCACAAGCTTATTTCTCTATAATATGATATGACATATATTGTTATATTTTTTAAAATAAGCTATGTATAAATATAGGATATAATAAAAAAATTCATCATTATACTTTTTTGATTTCATTTTTTTATTTTAAGTGATTACATATTTTATATTAAATATTTAATATATATTAGATAAACTTGAAAAAAATTAATTTATTAATAAATTATTTTCCAGTTCATTTTCTATAACACAAACAAACACTGGAAAGTGTTTTCCAGTTCATTTTCCATAACACTGCCAAACATCGGAATTCACTTTCCAGGAATTCACTTTCCAGGAATTCACTTTCCCCGGAATTCACTTTCCAAAAGGAAACCACTTTCCAGCAAACAAACGAGGCCTAGATCACAGATATATTTACACAACAGCTCAGTTGGGCTACTTTCGCTGTTGAGTTCAAATTTCTGTCGGGAACAAAATTCAAACTATATATGAAAAAAATGGGGAAGGCAGGATCCCTGGACTGTAACTTCGCCGAGTATGTTTCAGCTAATTTTCGAGGATGATGTAGCTCTTCTCTCATAGGTATCTGAAGTTGATTTCAAGAACATCTAGTTCAAATGCAAATGTACTGTTCTAGGACATAATCACACTCGGGCTGCGGTCAAAAAGACCAAACTGGAGTGCTTGAAGGCAAACTCAATAGTATGGCTGGCATAGCATGCACTTTATGCATCACAAATGATAATATGCATGCGAAGAAAACGAGAGATAACACAGCAGCCCTGCACAACTCTAGGGTTCGCAAAACCACAGTACAATATACCGAGAGAAATTTCCTGCCCTTTCGAAGCGCCCACCATCTGTTCCTTTCACATTCAAGCTCAAGAGCAATCTGATAGAGAGCTATGAGTTAAAAACCGCTTCAGGACTGCCTTCTACTTGTGGGGAGGTTTTCCTTTTATTCACTGATGATACCGGATCCTTTCCTTCAACTTATGAGCTACCAACCCAGACGTTAAACCAGGTCTTGAACACCATCTTGACAGGCAAATATGGAACAAACTAAAAGCAGCAAAACACGCTGTAGACAGCAATAATTCCATCCTTTTTAAATGCTACCTCGTACCTGCGGACAGCCTTCACTATTCTCGTAGGCTCTGAATCCTACCATTAAAATTGCAAGACATAAAATCTGACATTAACATATGCCTTAAACAGCATCATGCCGGGTAGAATGACAAGTACCGTCAACACCACAAGTCCTAGAAATTTGAAATATCTTGCATTATCTACACAGCATCAAGAATAGGGTCCATTCAGGGGAATTTATAAGCTGGGTAAGTGTTTCAACTATGCATGCTTCAATCCCTGCTTGGAGGGTAGCTGTTCTGGTAGTTTGGTGGCCCACCTTGATAGCCTCCATCATTAGGCCCACTCTGGAAGTTGTGCTGCATGTTCCCAGGCATGTCATTGGACCATCCTCCCATGTTGTTCTGTGGAGGCATGTTCTGTGCGCGAATGTAGTTGTTTTGAGGAGGCACGTAGTTGTTCTGCGGTGGCATGTTGTTCTGTGGTGGCATGCTGTTTTGTGGTGGCACATTCTGCGGCCCCCTATTTATATTGTTCTGTTGCCAACCTGCATAGTTATTAGGCGGTGGTCCACCAATGTTCGGGGGTCCACCCATATTATAGTTGTTAGGTGGTGGTCCACCAGGTCCAACCCTGTAGCTGTTCTGTGGCGACTGTGGCGGTCCACCTTGTCTGCCCATGTTTTGTGGTTGTCCAGCCACATTGGGAGCAGGGTTCTGAAAAGCCTGGTTAGCCATAGGAGGTGGCGGAGCTCCATCACGCTGCTGCATGTTTTCCCTTCTTCTGTCAAAATTTCTTGATCTGTCGACGTTACGAGGTCGATCATTGCGTCTATTTCTTTCATTTGCCCTCGCATTGTTCCTTATCCATTCCTCGTGATATTTTGGGTCATAGGGCACAGCTTTCCCATCAATAAATGGCTCCCCTAAAAGGAAAAAAGGATCACGCAATAATCAATTACAGCATAATGTCATGACTTGCTAATCACAAAGGATAAATAGTAACAATCATGACTTACAGATAAAAGGAGCATTCATCATCAAAGTTTCAAATAAAAAGAAATGAGCAGTTCTGAATGTGCAACTCTGCAGAAACAGAGCAAAATCCTAGCAGTATGAAAACATAATCAGGGCACCATGATCTTACCCTAACTCGGAAAGGAAAGCATGCTGCTTTCTTTGAGCACTTGCATTTAAAATTAGGATTGTTAAGATGTTATTAACAAATACATGCAATCATTTGACAACTGCATCAGAGACTATTTGGCGAGATATGATCTTGATGGAATTTTGCATGTTTTACCTTCTATTTAAAAAAAAAAATTAAAAGGAAAACCAAGACTTGCAACTCAAATGTGAATTTTTAAAAAATAAAAAAGGAAACCCAAGACTCGCAACCCAAATGTGATTATCACAAAGCAAAGCCAATCCTGGAAATATTGCCTGCAAAACCCTAGTGAAGTAGAGATATTCTAGTAAAATCCTAATTTGGTCAAAGTCTAGAAGGGTTTAAATAGCATCCATCCTAACCAGGATGAGCTTCAACGATTGTAGATAGAGAAGCTAGATATTCAAAATGATTACTTGGTGCACAAAACATTTATGCCAGAAGTTTCCTAAGGATAAAAAAGATACTAAAAAAATAAGATGCATGTAGTACTGCTAAATGCAAAAAATCACGCATCTACAACACTATATTGATATCATTTACAAAAAAAAAAAAAAGGGGGGGGGGGGGGGGGGGGGAATATCCCTTACCTCCATAATCTTTGTTCTTCACATCTAAGTAAGAATCTGGAAGAACCCAGCGAACATTTTTCAACTCTGAAAAAGTTACCAACAGAAAACATCCATCACATTCAAACTTCAAAAAAGTAATATACTACACCAATCAATTCTACACGGTGGCCCATTTTTTCCCATTTAAAGCAATTACTAATACACACTTGAATATGTTTTTTTAAAAAAAAAAAAAACTTTTTTTATAAAAATAGAAGTGAGCAAAGTTGTCCATTTTTTGTTACTTTTTTTCCAGATTTTGAAAGGGACCAAATGTCATCTTGTTAAGGTGAAGGGAGGTAATTTACATCTAGGATTTAACAAAGGTTAAAGACATATTTTAAGTCCAAGTTAAAGGTTTTGTTGGGTTAAAATGGGCAAATGCTTGGTAAGGCCAGGGCCAACCCCGGCTCCCCTTTACCCCACAGCTTGAAAGCAGATATACCTTTAATCTTGTAAGAAACATCTTCGGACACCAGAGCTCCAAAGGCATAGTAGCATCGAGTAGAAACTGAATAGATCTTTTTCCTCGCTTCTTCCTCACTGTCATACAGCCACAAAATTTAAATGACCAAGACTTACACCACAAAAACCCATTTAATTCCAGATTCTCCAGTAAGATAAAATAAAATAAAATAAAATCTACAGCTCCCCTGCTCTGAAAGAACACAGATAGACATGCTAAATATTAAAAGCAGCAAGGAATATTCAAACGCTGAGAATAGCACTCTACTTAATGTAATCCAAAACACAAATCACATA
The DNA here is from genome assembly GCA_025169955.1 of Salix arbutifolia. Classification (NCBI taxonomy): domain Eukaryota; kingdom Viridiplantae; phylum Streptophyta; class Magnoliopsida; order Malpighiales; family Salicaceae; genus Salix; species Salix arbutifolia. The sequence goes on along the minus strand of CM045912.1, from coordinate 12,691,630 downwards.
TTAAGCTATAAACAAGATCGCCATCAAAGTCAGATACAAGAACAATTAAGCAATCAAACTCTTGATTCTTAGAGAAGTATACTTAAAATGCACTCAAACCCCTCAAGCAAAAGGTTAGATACAACTCGTAAACCTCAAACACACTTACAAAACTGAAAACTGCAACCCTTCAAACTATAACAAATCATAAAGAAACCACAAGACATCAATAACATGCATGGAAACATGCACAAACCCTCCATAATAAGTAACCAAAACCAACACATAAATAAACAAAATAGAATAAAAAATTACAACCAATTAACCCACAGCTAGCTTATACAAATTCTAAGATAAAAATGAAATCAATTCTACATGAAGAGGTAATTTCTATTCAATTCCTTCATTTGGATTTAGCCTAAAATTTATATTAGATGTAAATTAATAACTAAATAACATTATAATTTTCTGGCAGTGAAGAACTGAAACCTATATGTTGTAGATTTCAAAACAACGTATTGCGGGGCATTTTGGATAATAGAAATACACAGCGACTATTTGTGTGGAATTCCAAGTAAATAACATCTTTTTGGGTGCGATTTTGATTTATATGAAAATCACATCTTTTTTTAAGCCATTGACTTCATTTCATGATGCAAATTTAATTCCAAACTTGAGAACTGCTAAAAAAATAAAGAATTAAAATCATTTCTTGCCAATTCCTGGGTTTCCAAGCAGTCTGTTAAAGTGAAATAGAATAAGAATTGATCAATATATAGAGCCCATAATTTCTAAAAAAAAGGAATACCAATATTTCATCCACTAAAACTAATAATTAACACAAAAAACTTAAATTAAAAAAACAATTAAAGTGAACGAGAAATGAAATTAAGGTGTAAACTTTAACAAATTACCTTCCAACAACTTCAGAAAGGGTTTTAATATAATAATCGATGATCTCGTCACGAGTGGGATCTCCTTCAGGCTTATCCATGACGACGAGCCAATGTTCAAAATCGCAGCCATCAAGCAAGATAGTCTCTTTTGGAGGTCTGTTGGACCAGTTAGGGCTTGGGTCGTTAAGAGAAGACGATGATGGATTGACAGAAAACGACCTGATTGAAATCCGAGAGACAGAGCGATTGATGTTGGCTGCAGCGGAGAGAGGACGAAGAGAACGGCGGAGTAGAGTGGAAGAGGTGGCGGAGAGGGAAGTGAAGGGTCGGGAGAGGATGGAGGAGACTAGGGTTTTGGAGGTGATATTTTGGAGGAGGAGGGAACGAGTGAGGAGGGAAGTCGCCATTTCTGGAATTATAACCCTGACGGAGATAAACGAGGCAGGGTTTTAGATGGGGTTTTTATAGAGGTAGATAAGGAAATGCCCTTCAATTTAATTGGAATGGCAGTTTTTATTTTTTAAGGAAAGGGTATTAAATCTGAAAAATTATGTATCTGTTTGGAATGATGGTTGTGGTTGTTTTTTAAAGTGTTTTTCATTTAGAAATACATCAAAATAATATTTTTTATTATTTTTAAAAAATATTTTTGACATCAACACATCAAAATAATTTAAAAACATCAAAAAAAAATTATTTAAAATAAAAAAAAAATCAAATTTTAGGAAACAACGGTAAAGCCACCGTTCCAAACAGCCTCTTTATACTGATGGGTGCATTTGTTTGTAACTAATTTGTCTTTCCAATGTAATAAAAAAAAAACTGAAATTTAATTTAACAAAAACAAATTAGAAGATGTGGTGTTCTTACTGTGCATCAAATATTATTTATTACAATAATATTTTATTTTAATATTTAGTTTAATAGAAATATTGCAATTTGCTTTCTAACCTTAATCTCATAATTTGTATTATAGATTTAATGAGTTAACTCAAACAGTGTTTTTTTACTCAAGTGTTTTTTTAATTTGATCTCTATTTTACTTTCTCCTTCAATGTTGTTAGGAATTAGATTTCATAAATTATTTTAGTTTGCTTTCAATGAATTTATCATGGTCTCATGACTTGAGTCACGGGATTTACAAATTAATCTTAGTAGACTACGGTTGTTTTATCATGTCCTTTTCTAGATTGATTTTTTTTCCTCCAATTTTACCCTTCAACAACAAGTAGATTATGTGTTGAACTCTATAATTTATGTTGATTTATTTTTAATGGGGCTATCCTAGTCTCATTACCTAAATCACAAATTTGACAAGTTAACCAAAATTTACTCAGGTTTGTTGTTTACTTTATATGAGATTAATTGGGTTTTTTTTCTTCTAATCTCATCTTTATGATTTGTTTCACTTTACTTTTTATATGAGTATTCTAATCTCATGATTTGAATTATTGAGTTTTACAGGCTAACTTTAGTATAAACAAGTCATTTTATTATTTTCTTTTTTATATTGAGTTTTTTTACAATTTTATCATTCAATAACAAATTTATTGGGAATTGGATTTTCTAATTAGTTTTTCTTTTCTTTTTATGGAGTTATTCACTCTTATGATCTAAGTGGCGAATTTGATAAGTTAACTCAAGTTTACATAGATTATTTTTTATGAGAGTATCTCAGTCTTATAAATTGAGTCATAGGTTTGAAAGTTTAATCTGGGTTGACACGGGTTGTTTTTTTGTTTTATTTTTAATTGATTTTTTTTCTAATTTCATCCTTCAACATTTGATTGACTGGGAATTAAACTTTATAATTTGTTTTGATTTACTTCTAAGGTATTATTTTGGTCTTATAACCTAAGTCGTGGGTTTGACTGGTTTACTTTAGTTATTGTTTTAGGGTTTTTTTAATTATTTTTTATTTTATCTGTTAACATTGAATTGAATAAGAATTGAGCTTCATGATTTATTTCAGTCTTATTTATATGGGGTTATTATGATCTCATGAACTAGGTTATAGATTTGGCAAGTTAACCGAAGACAATTCAATATGTTGTCATCTAAATATTTAATAAAATGATATCGTCTTGAATTTTTTTATAGTCAAACTATGTTTTTACTGATCTTTCAGGTTGCCTTTGAACTCACCAAATTGTCCAGTCATATCAGGTCAACTCCTACATAATTTATTTTTTTCTACTAAAAAATATTAGTAATACTTATATATTTTTCAATGTTCAATTTTTTTTTACCTAATAAATTTATGGACATAATTGTTTTGTATTTATTTTTAAATTATTTAAATCATATATGAGTCTTAACTAATGAAATTTTATGGCCATAATTGTATTGTATTGTATTTGAAAATATTTTACTTATGATTTTATGATTTTTTTACGAAAATATTTTACTTACGATTTTACGATCAAATTTTACAATCCGAGTTCATATTATATTTCCATGTCATGTAAAAAAACAAGTTTAACAACCTTGGTTATATTTCTTGTGCTGTTTATATTTTATTTGATTAAAACTGATGAAAAAATTAAAATGAAGCTCGATTTATGTGATTGATCTCAGCCTTTTACACCAATATACATATGATACTATATTGATTTTCATTTTTTTATTAAATTAAAAAGATTAAAATAAGAAATAATTATCAGTTAGATTTTATTATTTAATAAAATATTACAATTCTTGACTAACTAACATAAATGAAAAAAATAAAAGAAAGCATTATATCTTAAGTAATTTTATAAGGTTGTGTTAAGGAAAACAAATGGGAATAAATAACTTTTCAATATTTTAATATAGATGTTTTCTTAAAAAGAGTTGAAAATAAAACGAATTAAGAAGAAATAAAAAAAAAAAACAATAAGGCCTTTATGCTAGGCCCCATGTTAAGAACTAAAATATAATATATATATATATATATATATATATATATATATATATTATTTAATTAACTAAATGCATGTCAGATAATTTTTTTAACAAAATAAATAATTAGGATTAAAAACATAATGGATGTGTTTAATAATAAAAAAATAGTGAATCAAATGTATTAATGAATGTTGAAAAGAGTTGTGAATGATAACTAAATATTATGGAGGGGAGTTGAGAGATTAATATAAATTAAGATATTTAATTTTGTACCACGAGGAGCCCTTTAATAATTTTATTTAATTATTTGAAAATGTTTTTAATTTTTTTTACAAGAAGAGAAATAACTTAAATTCTAGGAAAACAATATTATGATTCCTTCTTTTCATATTCATATTTTTTTTTCAAAAAAATAAATAAACATAACTTGTTTTGTTCTATATTCTTTATTTAACTAAAATCATAAGCAATGAAAACAAATTTAAAGCAAATTCGGACAATTTGAAACAGGATAAAAAATATCTCTAATTAAAACCCATTTATTTTTTTAACGTTCTTCATTTTTTTGAATTTTTCAACCAAAAAATAACATCTTATTATATTCATAAAAAAAACTTTTATATAAAAAATATAACAAAATATCTTGTACAAGCATTGCCATGGAAACTTTCTTGCCAAAAGTTATTAAACTTGGCTCAACAACTTAACATGGAGATATTATTGTACCATTATATTGTTTGAAGTTGAGTTGTTCTGACGTGGATCGTTCGATCAATCAGACCTAAACATGATTTAATTAATTAGATTAACCACTAAATAATGAATTGGGTTTTGGACCGGATTAAATTTAATAATTTTATTTTCTAGATCTATTTTTTTTCTTTATCAAATTACATGATAATAAGAACAAAAAAGTGTAGAAAATCAAAATGAAAAAAAAAAAGCATCTTCAAGGGTGTACCAAAAACAAATGTCATAGTCTGATTATTTAGTAAGTTCGGGTAGGGGGGAGGATGGTTAAGGCCACCAACACCAGCCTTACACAGTCAATAATCAGCTCACCTGAAATACTTCAACACTTTTTACTCTTTCTTTCTTCCATTCTTGAGGTTTCTTGCAACTCTCCAAACCTCTACCAGAAATCCACTTCCCCGAACGAAAATAGAAAGCGCTTCCACGTCAAGTCCATTGCGTAACCTGCCTAAGCCCGTGCATGCCATTTTAATGCTTCTTTTTTCAAGCTTAGGGTGTCGAACTCCCAGTTTGGTGAGTTAGCTCATCTCCCGTCTTTTCTCCACCTATCTGGCATATGCTGCTATCTTCATCTTCTTCTGCTTGGACTTTCCTTAGACCTCCATCCTCTCAATGGAATTGCCAGTGAAGGCACCAGTTTCTGGTGGCCGGAAAACCTCATATACAATAGAAACCAAGAAGTTGTCCTACAAGTTATGCAGCAAATTTGATGAGCTCGATTGGATTTGCTGCGGCGAGGCTCCAAGAGGAGTTCCGAAATTCATTCTGAGGGACGTGAACTGTGCAGCTAGGTCCGGGGAGATCACCGCCATTGCTGGTCCCAGTGGAGCAGGGAAGACCACATTACTAGAGATCCTTGCTGGAAAGATATCTTCATGTAAGGTGTCTGGTCAGGTTCTCGTAAATAGCCAGCCAATGAAAGCAGAACATTTTCGAAGAATATCCGGGTACGTGACGCAAGATGATTCTCTATTTCCATTGCTGACAGTCAAAGAAACACTCCTGTACAGTGCATTTTTAAGGCTCCCGGGAGGGAAAAAAGAGGCTGCTAATAGGGTGAGAAGGCTGCTGAAGGAGCTTGGACTGGAAAATGTTGAGGATTCAAGGATAGGCGAGGGATCAAATTGGGGCATTTCGGGTGGCGAAAGGCGGAGAGTTTCGATTGGAGTTGAATTAGTCCATGACCCTGCCGTTGTTTTCATAGACGAACCAACTTCAGGTCTGGATTCAGCATCAGCTCTTCATGTAGCGACTCTGCTCAAGTCAATGGTGGTGAATCAAGGTAAGACCATTGTTTTAACTATCCACCAACCAGGTTTCCGAATACTCGAGTTGTTTGATCGCCTCGTTTTGCTCTCCAACGGATATGTTGTACACGACGGCTCATTGCATTTTCTCGAAGAAAGACTGAAGTTTTCTGGCCATCAAATTCCTCTCCATGTCAACGTGCTTGAGTTTTCCATCGATGCCCTAGAAAGCCTGGCAACGCAAAATTCGGTGTTTATCAGCAATGAATGCTCTCATGAGACCAGGAACAGGGGAGACCTTACCATGAGGACCCCACACCATAGCAATCATCAAGAAAAGCCTCTCTGCCATCCCAATTCCATACTGGGGGAGGTTTTGATACTGGGACAAAGGTTTTGCAGCAACATTTTCAGGACCAAGCAGCTATTTGCTACGAGAATGATACAGGCCCTGGTGGCTGGACTCATACTTGGAACCATATACTTGAATGCTGGAAAGAAATCAGGAAAGGTTGCTCTGCAGACTCGAATCGGGTTTTTTGCCTTCAGTCTCACCTTCTTGCTATCTTCCGCGACAGAAGGGCTGCCTATCTTCTTGCAAGAAAGAAGAATACTGACGAGGGAGACTTCAAGAGGAGCTTACAGAGTTTCTTCTTATGTTCTATCAAACACACTCGTCTTTCTTCCTTTCCTTTTAATGGTTGCTCTTCTCTACTCCACCCCTGTTTACTGGCTTGTCGGATTGAGGAGGGCAACTGATGGATTTCTTTACTTTTCTCTGGTGGTGTGGATGGTGATTTTGATGTCGAATTCGTTCGTAGCTTGTTTCAGTGCGCTCGTGCCGAACTTCATAATGGGGACGTCAGTGATTTCAGGACTGATGGGATCCTTCTTTCTTTTCTCCGGTTACTTCATATCGAAGAGTAAGATTCCTAGCTACTGGATTTTCATGCACTATTTGAGCTTGTTCAAGTACCCGTTTGAATGTTTTCTAATAAATGAATATGGAGGGGAGCAAGGCAGCAGGAGGTGCATAGACTACGATGAAGGGGAATGCAGACTTTATGGAAGTGGGTTCCTGATACAGCAAGGCCTGAAAGATTCACAGAAATGGAGCAATTTAGCTGTCATGCTGGGTTTTATTATTGGGTACCGAGTGCTCTGTTTTGTGATCTTGTGGTTTAGATGTTACAGAAGAAGATGAAATTGTACACCAGCCTTCTGCTGATTTTCATTTTTTTCTCCTATTTTTATTGTTTTTTACTCGATGTTCTTTGAAGATCAAGCCAGCCTATATGATCTTTCTAATGACTTGTCTATTTACAATTTTACATGTGATAAAGAAAACAAGAAATATTTGTATTCATGAACATGATTTGATTAAAAGAGAAGCTTGACCAGTTTCTGTCTGCCAAAAACTCAAATGAGTGTAAAGAATTTCAAGTACTTGATCGATATCTTCATAGATTTTGTTTACAGGGGACAAAACAGACACAAACAAGTAGAAGAATGCAAGGATCAACTCAGTACTACTGTAACTGTAAGGGGATAGCTTTTGCTCATTCGAATACGAGACAACATTTACAAAAATCGAAGAACAAAAATTTATCTGCTACAAAGTCGTGCTCATAAATTTTTTTTGATGAGGAGTAAATCCTCTTTTCTGGAAAGTGTATTTTGATGATCTAGATAAGTAAATAAAATCCTGATTATCTCAGATTCTGAAAAAATTAATGGGTAGCTGTATGAAGAAGATGAAATCTGGAATAAAGGTTGATTGCTGAAATTACAGCAATATTGTATATTCTGTCATGAACTTTTATGTAGCTTACAATTGTTTTTATATACAATACATGTATGATACCTAAGGCTGCAAATAGGACATTAATGGGAATAATATCGTTGCCTTATTAATGCTAAATGTGGAGAAGCACAACACTAATTACTGTGCACAGTATCTAATGCACAACCATCAATTTGGCAATTAAGAGCACTATCTCCAACACTCCCCCTCAAGCTGGATCAAGAGGGTTTATAGATCCAAGCTTGCATAATAGACGATGAAACTGGGATGACGGCACGGCTTTGGTAAACACATCGGCAAGTTGATCACTGGTGCACACATAATGCGTAGTGATGTTGTTAGATTGAACTTGTTGACAAATAAAATGGCAATCAACTTCAATGTGTTTAGTTCTTTCGTGAAACACCGGATTCTTAGCAATGTGCATGGCAGCTTGATTGTCACAAAAAAGGCTCATCGGAGTGACCGATGAACAACCCATATCGGTTAGAAGACTTCGAAGCCACACAAGTTCACAAGCTGCAGCCGCCATTGCACGGTATTCAGCTTCGGCACTAGAGCGAGCGACAACATGTTGTTTCTTGCTCTTCCAAGACACAAGATTACCGCCAACAAACATGCAATATCCAGTAGTCGAGCGCCGGTCAAGTTGATTTCCAGCCCAATCAGAGTCTGTATAGCCCATTACATTGGTATGGTTGTTTCTAGTCATGACAATTCCGCGACCAATAGTTCCTTTTAAATATCGCAAGATGCGCTTGACCATGCTTAGATGATGTATGGTTGGAGCATGCATGAACTGGCTGACAAGGCTGACAGCGTAGGTAATATCTGGACGGGTAATCTTCAGATAAATAAGTTTACCCACAAGTTGTTGATAATATTTAGGCGAGGGAAGAGCCGTACCTGCAAGAGATAATTTGAGTTTACTATCAACAGGAGTAGCGGAAGGTTTAGTTGAAAGCATACCTGCATCTTGAAGCACATCGAGAGTGTACTTACGTTGATTAAGGAAAAAGCCTTTCTTAGATGAGGCCATTTCAATCCCAAGAAAATATTTTAAGGGACCAAGATCTGTAATCGGAAATAATTGTTGAAGAGTTTTCTTCAATTTAGAAATAGATTCAATATTATTTCCTGAGATAATTAAATCATCGACATAAATGAGAACCATCAATTTATCATCATTTTTTAATCGAATATATAAAGAGGAATCTGTAGAACTTTTCCTAAACCCTAATGTAGCAAGGGCTCCACTAAGTTTTGCATGCCATGTGTGAGAACTTTGCTTTAGCCCATAAATAGATTTATGAAGTTTACATACCAAATTAGGAGAGGAACTTAACGAGTGGCCAGGAGGTAGCTTCATAAACACTTCTTCTTCAAGATCCCCGTGTAAAAAGGCATTTTTTATGTCCATTTGCGATAAGAACCATCCATTATTGACAGAAACAGATAAAAGAACTCTTACCGTGGTCATTTTTGCAACAGGAGCAAACGTCTCCTTGTAATCAACACCAAATTCTTGTGTATACCCTTGAGCCACAAGGCGCGTTTTATAGCGATTAACAGATCCATCTGAGTTGAACTTGGTCTTGTATATCCATCGACTGCCAACTGCGTGTTTACCTTTTGGAAGGGGAACTAGACTCCAAGTATTATTGTTAGCTAGTGCTGTTAGTTCCTCCTCCATAGCTTTTCGCCATACCAGGTGAGATTGGGCTTCAACGAAATTTCTAGGCTCATGATCATTGGATATCGCTAACAAAAAAACAAAATACGAGGGTGATAATTTTGAGTAATCCAAATAATTTGAGACAAGATACCTGACTGCATAAGCTGCATAGTCTTGAAATTTGGAGGGGCACTGTCGAGTTCTTGGAGGATTGCGTGTTGGAGCTGGCACTTCATCTGGCGAATTTGGGGACATCGGTTCTAGAGGTATGATAGTAGATGGAGGATTGTCTACCGGGATGACCGTTGGAATAATCGGCCTAGTGGGCCTAGGCAAGTCGATGCTGCAGATCTCTACCCTGGGAAGAGGAACTAAGTCTTCCAAGGACTCCCCCTGATTAGGATCAGTGAAATAAGGGGTGGTTTCAATAAATCTAACATCCCTGCTGACATAAAGCTTCTGGCTAATGTTATCATAACATTTGTACCCTTTCTTGGTATGAGAATACCCTAAGAAAATATATTTGGAAGCTCACGGGTCAAGTTTGTCACGTTGATTTGAGTGTAGGTGAACAAAACATTGACACCCAAAAATCTTCAAGTGCGAGGTATTGGGAATTTTACCCTGCAAAATTTCAAGAGGACACTGAAAATCCAGTACTTGACTGGGTAAGCGGTTAATAATATAGGTGGCCGTAAGAACTCCATATGACCAAAAAAAATTTGGAACATTCATTTGAAGCATTATGGCTCTAGTTTTTTCTAATAAATCCTGATTTTTGCGTTCAGCAATTCTATTTTGTTGGGGAGTATTAACACAACTAGTTTGATGAAGAATTCCATTAGAAATTAAATAATTTTCCATAGCATGAGATGTAAATTCCGAGCCATTGTCAGATCGAAAGATTTTAATATGTGTGGAAAATTGTGTAGAAACTAGTTTGTGAAAATTTTTAAAACAATTAAAAACTTCAGTTTTTGATTTTAATAAATATAACCATGTAACTCTTGAAAAATCATCGATAAATGTAACAAAGTATTTAAAACCATCAATTGAAATTGAAAAAGGTCCCCATACATTTGAATGAATAAGTTCAAAAGTCTGAGATGCTTTGGACAGAGATAATTTAAATGGAAGTCTACTTGATTTGGAAAAATGGCACGTCTCACAATCATATGTTTTTTTTGACAAATTTGGTTTTATTTTTGAGATGATGTAATCGGATGCATGAGCCAGACGAAAATGCCACAACTGATGATCATTGATCAGAGAATAAACAGCTTGTAATCCTTTCGAAACTTCGGAATCACAGAAAAAATAGAGACCATTCAAATGAAATCCTTCACCAATCTTCTGTTTGGTGTGATAGTCCTGAAAAATCACCTTAAACGGAGTAAATATAACATCACAATTAAGGAAAATAGTTAACCTTCGAACTGATAATAACTGAAATGGAAATGAAGGCACATATAAAATATCGGAATTAATAGTTTTTGACGCGATTTTAATTTTTCCCTTGCCTTTTACCGCTGCCGTAGATCCATTTGCAATCGAGACAAATGATGGTATCGGGAACGGGGTAAAATCATGAATTTTGTTTAAATTATGTGTCATGTGATCACTAGCACCCGAATCCACAACCCATATATCATGCAATTTACTTAACTCTAAGGCAGTCAAAAGAGCAATATAAATACCTTCAAATTTTTCCGCATTCTCACGGTTTGAAGATTCAGCAAAGTCACGGGTGGGTAACCCACCAAAATTGCTTAAACACGCAGCATTCCCACGGGTTGATAACCCAGCCACGTCATGGGTTGATAACCCGTTGAAATTGCTCAAAAGAGCATTGGTGTCTTCAGCTGAAGACCCTTCTCCTCCCAAATTTCTTTTTTCTTGAAGAAAACTGGCAAATTCGTTTAGCAATGACATGGGGCTAGAGTACATGGATTCTGTAGCAGCAACATTAGCTTTGTATTTCACAAATTTCTTGTGATTAGCACTCTGTCGATTTTGTTTTAACTCTGGGTGAAGGCTTCAGCACCAATCGATTGTGTGACCCATTGAATTGCAGTAAGAGCATTTGAGATTAGGGCGCTTACCTTTGAAGAATCCCTTCTCTGCAGGGTGCTGGGCATCACTTGTGTCTGCCAATTTGAAGCTCCCTTTTTCTGCAAATTGTTGAGCAACACAAGCATGGGTATCAGCGAATTTCAATGGGTTTTCACGGGTCATTACCTTTCGTCTGATTTCTTCACGCTGGATTGTTGCACAGACGCCTTTTAAGGAGGGGAGTTCATCGTTCATCAAGATATGGCTCCTTAGGTCTTCAAATTCCGACCCCAAACTGGCCAGCAATTGGAAAATTTGGTCTTCTTCCTTTCGATTGCGTAGGACAGTTGGGTCAACCGAATGAGGTCTGTAAACCTCTAATTCATTCCACAAACTTTTAAGCTTACTCAGCAAATTTACAAAGGGCTGGCCGTTTTGATGAAGACTAGCAATGTCTTGTTGAATTTGGAATATACGAGCAAAGTTATTTTGGTTGCCATACATCTCTCTCACGGCTTCCCAAAGTTCCAGAGATGATTGGTAATAGCTGAACATCTCAGCAAGGTTTCTGTCCATTGAATTTAACATCCAAGACATCACCATTTGATCTTTGGCTAGCCACGGTTCAAATTCTGGGGAGCTGCTATCAGGAGCCAATTCTTTGTCGTTGATAAATCCCAGGCGTAATCTACCTCCAAGAGCAATGGTCACTGCTCTTGACCATGGTAAGTAGTTAAAACCATTTAGCAGTACGTAGTCATTTTTTGAGAGGGATTAGCATCACTGTCGATGCTTCTAGAATTGGTAGCTGCTCCTTTTGATTTGTCTGTTGATTCTTGAAAATCCATGTTTAACAGACAACAAAACCGAGAGACAAAAAAATAGAGCAAGGCTGCAAGATCACAGCTCTGATACCATGAAGAAATTAATGGGTAGCTGATATGAAGAAGATGAAATCTGGAATAAAGGTTGATTGCTGAAATTACAGCAATATTGTATATTCTGTCATGAACTTTTATGTAGCTTACAATTGTTTTTATATACAATACATGTTTGATACCTAAGGCTGCAGATAGGACATTAATGGGAATAATATCGTTGCCTTATTAATGTTAAATGTGGAGAAGCACAACACTAATTACTGTGCACAGTATATAATGCACAGCCATCAATTTGGCAATTAAAAACACTATCTCCGATAGACTCTTACAAAAAATGCATGTACTAACTCGAATTTAAAATCTAGGTTGCAAATTATTTACAATCATATCACGGCACTTGAGAAGGTGCTCATAAATTCTATAAACGACCACCTCGGATTTCTTGGAATTGTTTACTTTCACAGCACAAGTTTTGGTGCTTTGACAGAAGCTATACCCTTTCTGGTAGCTTAAAACGACAGCACTCAAGGAAACAAAGGCACACCTCCAATCTCGAAGGCTAATTTAAAACTCCTCACGTAGTGATGATGATTTCGAAGCCATGTGTTTAGATTAAAATCAATTTCAAATACCTATTTCCAATTATTTTTTTATGATATGACCTTCAAATTAGTTCTAAATAATTATGTGTTCATAAATAAATAAATAAAAGTCATAAACAATATAAAAAAACATTGAAAAAATCAAGATACAAGTGTTGATCAAGCTACTTAATCTTGCAAGATGATATATTTATCCAATCATGTGTGTTAAATTTATTTATTTATAAAATGTGTTTTTATTCAATAAAATAATAATAGAAATAGACACACACATTAAATTCATTGAATAAAATAAAAGTGAAAAAAATATCATAGTTGCACATATTAGGAATATTATCTGAAAATAAAAATATTTTTTTTTCAATCAAATATTTTTAGAATTAGACACATATATTAAATTGGTTAAATAAAATAAAAGAGAAAAACAAATACCATGTAAGATTGCACATATTTAAAATATTATCTGAAAATAATATTTTATTATTTTCAAAAAAAAACTCATGTATACAAAAGTTATAAATAAAAAACATTACTTAAAAAATATAAAAAGTCATTTTAAAAAATAGAAATTTTTTTTTATATATATATATAGATATATTTTAAATCAAGTCACCCCCCTAACCTATTTTGTAAGGGCCCATGCATGTGGACCCCTTTTTTCTTTACAATTGGGGTGGATAACATATTGTTCAACCTAATTTTTATGAAAAGACAATTAGACGATGTGTTGCCTATTGAGACAAATGATGCATTATTTATTATCCTAACAGCTAAAACAGATCAAGGGTGTGTTGTTCACCCACACTCATGGACGGGAACAATATTTGCTGACTTTACAAGGATTTAATTTCCTTCAAATAAATTGTCCGAATATTATACATTTTATTATAATTCACTAATTTTTTTATTGTTCATGCAAGAAATATTTTTTTTTAAATTATAAATAATACTTGCCATTTACTCGTTGCGGTCAGAACCATATTTTTTTCTAACACAAAAAAAAATATTTGATTACAAAAAAGATAATTTTTTAAAATTATAAATAACTAATTGTTTTGTTTTGCATGCAAGAAATATTTTTTTTTAAATTATAAATAATATTAGCCACTTACCTGCGTTTTGTCGCGACCACAATCATATTTTTTTCAATGCAAAAAAATCATTTGATCCAAAAAAAAAATATATAAATAACTAATTGTGTTGTTGTGCATGCAAGAAATATATTTTTTTTAAATGATATATAATACTAGCCACTTACCCGCACTTTGTTGCGGTCAGAATCATATTTTTTTCAATGCAAAAAAATCATTTGATCCAAAAAAAAGATAATTTTTTTAAAAATTATAAATAACTAATTGTTTTGTTGTGCATGCAAGAAATAATTTTTTAAAATTATATATAATACTAGCCAACCTGCGCTTTGTCGCAGCCGGAATCATATTTTTTTCAACGTAAAAGAAAATTTTGATTAAAAAAAAGATAATTTTTTAAAATTATAAATAACTAATTGTTTTGCTGCGCATGCAAGAAATTTTTTAACAAAATTATAAATAATATTAGCCATTTACCCGCATTTTTTAGCGGCCGGAACCATATTTTTTTCAATATAAAAAAATCATTTAATCCAAAAAAAAATTATTTTTAATAAATTTTATTGATTATAATTTTAATGATTAAATATTTAGCTAGTTTTGTCTATTTGATGGCAGGGAAACATGATAGAGCGTAGCTTTTGGGCAGTCACTCTGTTTCAAAATAGCTTCTGAATATTTTTTATCTTTATTGTTTATTTTAAATTAAATATTTTAAGATTATTATTATATAATTACATAAAAAAAAAATTAAAAATAAAAAAAATATTTTAATATATTTAGAATAATTGAAAACAACATTTTCAAAACAATCTCTCTTACAAACAGACAGAGAAATGGAAGAATGGTAGAAGAAGAAGAAGAAGAAGAAGACAGGCGTGGAAACACGCGCTGGTTTTCTTTGTAATATTTTTTTCAGGAGAAAATAGGGTGACACGTCGGTGGCTTCTCTAAATGCCTTGTTTATAGTGTTTTTAAAGTAGTAATTTTTTTTTTACCTCTATCAATGATTAAAGGGTTCAATAAACTTGTTTAATAACATGATTATATATATATATATATATATATATATATATATATATATATATAATAAAAACTATCAAGAATAGTAATAAAAATGAACACTTGACAACATCACGTATTTTAAATATTATTAAAATATCTCAACGATGTTATTTAATAACAATGAAAAAACTAAATAAGAACAACATGACCTCATAAAGAAAAGACTAAAAAGATTTTGAAGTTTATTATCAATAATCAAATATTGAAGAACTAATTAAAAATAACAATAAAAAAATAGCTCAGGTTAGCAAATAAAATTCATGGTCCGGTCATAAAACTAAAATAATCTTTACAAAGAAATTAAGATAATGGAGGTCAATTGCCAATTAAATTAAATAATGGAAGGCAAAACTAAAAACAAAAATTAAAGTCAACTTGAGTTAATCAACTAACTCATGATCAAGGTCTCGAGATTAAAATAATCTCTTAAGAAAAATCACAAAGATCAAGACTCAATAAACTAGTATTTAATGATGAAATGCAAAAAAACTAAATTATCAAAACATAGAGGGATGAAATTGAAAAAAAAAAGTAGCGATAGAAAGGAATGACCAAATTTGGCACAATAAATAAATAAAATAAAGTAAAAAAGGATAAAAATGAACAAAATAATATTTTTTTTGTTATAATAATAATATAAAAAAGCTCATGTGCATGATATTAATGTTTTTTTAGGAGTAATTTAATTATTTTATTGTATGACAATAATCAATAAACCATATTTGATATTTTTTACAAGAGCAAAATTATCTTTTTTTTTATTTCAATCCACGGCCATATATGTTTTGGTCCACAGTGAAACACAAAAAATTTATTTGATTTTGATTTTCATAGCTTTATTATTTATCTTTTTTTCATTATTCTTATGTTTTTATTGGCTTTGAATTCGTTGGTGAAAAGGAGAAAAGCTTTATTTGATATGAAACCATTCAAAGCTCCTGGGACAGACGGACGGGTTCCAGCCTTTCTTCTACCAATCTGAATGGCATGTTGTTGGCCTCTGAGTTTGCAAGCATATATTCATCAGATTATAGATGGTCCAGTTAATATGGTAGATATCAATCAAACTTACTTGGTCTTACTTCAAAAATGTCCCAATCCAGAGTTTCTACACCAATCTCACCCAATTGGGCTCTATGATCTATATTGTCATAGCTGCCAGATAGAAAGGGAAACAATGCTTCATGCTCTGAGATCTGCTATCTCGCTCAAAATGTTTGTAATAAAGTTCTTCATCCGAGTGTTAAAGCCGTCTTCTTCAATCCAGAGCTCATGTCATGGCTAGTATATAATTTATCCTCTCGTCACCAAACCAGGAAGAGGTGGCCAAGAACATTGGTTTTTGGCGTTGCAGTTTGGTACATATGGAAATGGCGCGACCAGGAAATTTTCAAGAGAGACTCTTCCCCAGACTATACTCCTATTGCTGCAATTAGCTCATTGGTTGTGGATACCATGTTAGCTATAACAAGATTGATTATAACAACTTGAAAATCATTAAGCAAGACGATATGGTTAGCTAGAAACACCCTCCAGAGCAATGGATGTAATTGAATGTTGATGGATGCTACGAAGAGACAGTCTGGGTTCGTGGGTCAGAGGTTTCAGCATTTCTGTCAAAGCTGAGTTTGTGATCACCGGGTTAGAACTGCTTGGTCTTTGGGATGTTGGAAGTTGATTCTTGAATCAAACTCTACACTTGCCATTGATTTCACTCTAAAGAATGGAGTGAAAGTTGATTGGAACTATACATTAGTCAACAAAGCAAGAGAGTTTCAATTCAATTTAATTTTTCTGGGCTCTTAAGCCCTGATTTCAACCAAAAAAATAAAAGATTGCGGCTTTGTTAATCCTCCTAGCGAGATATATGGAGATTGTAGCAAGCCAAGGCCGCATCTACACATGTTATTAGAAGCTTAGAGGATGTTTGAGAGAGCTGTTGCTGTAACTTTTCAAAGTGCTTTTCGTGCCGAAATATATCAAAATGATATTTTTTTTATTTTTTAAAAATCATTTTTGACATCAACACATCAAAATGATCTATAAACACCAAACCATATTCATTTAAAATGAAAAAAAAAAAAACTGCAAACAAGTGTTTAATCCTTCTCCAGCTTTTATGTGCCATAGCACCTGTAAGTGGGAAAACAAGCCAAAAGAAAAGATAGCGATATGACACTGCTAATTTTTGTAAATCTTTTGATATCACTTCATATTTCTCTTCTTTATTAGGATTAAAAAAATAAAAAGGAAAGAAAACAGTCCATTTTACAAAAGAATTTACGAGGAGATTCTCACTCACAGAAAAGCTAACGTGCTGACTGATACTAAACAAAAACATTCTTTTGAAAGCAAACCTGGCTCTCATATTTGGTCCCGACAATAAGACTTGAAGAATGCTGTTAATTGTCCCGGTCATATATAGAACTGAAGGTCATGGTTGCGTTTGAAGTTTCTTCCGGTCCTAATGATGAGGATGAACTTCCGACCTTGCCTGAATCCTTCATTTCCCACTTGTTATTCTGGTCTTTTTCACCTTTGTGTTCCGGCATTTTGTTACCTTTAAAACTCGAGAATTCAGACAGCATGCCAGGCCTTGATATCTTGTCACTCACTTCTATCTCACCCATTAACATCAGGACAGCAGTGGACATGGATGGACGCTGCTTTGGCACGTCCTGGGTGCAAAGAAGACCTATCTTCAGGTAATTGCAAGCCTCTTCGACATCATAATTCCCAGCCAACGATGTGTCCACCAAACTAACCAGCTCCTGCTTCTGATAAAATTCCCATACCTGCAGATTGCATCTTTTACTCACCAAGACCTCTGTGTGACCAAATTCAATTAACTACTTTGAAGTCCATTTAAAACTTGATTTGAGAAATGAAATAAGATTATTGCACCATTTAAGAGAAAAAATGAGCAATTATTCTAGAGGGTTTTGATGGATGATGCTTCAACTTAAAGTGATCTGCAAAGATACAGTTGCAGTGTTATTCTGCAGAATAATGCATAAGAAACGACATCAGAACAGCACTCCCCCAACACGTAACATTTGTCTCATTGGAAAAGGAACTGGCTGCCTAGTTAACTGAAAGCTGTTTTTGTCTTATAATCCTATGGATCCCTATCTTACGAGGAAATTTCTCCATTTCTCCATATCATCACAAGTCAAGAAAGCCCACATGGAACACCATGAAGAAAACATCATAGTCATATGCACAAAATAAGAACACTCTAAGACTCCATACCATTTGAAAATGAAGATTTAGTCCATTTACATGAACTCAACAGAGAAAAGAAACCAAGCGTAGCCAATGCGAATGCAGCCTACAAAGATATATCAATTCAGCAAAAATACAGCATTACTGAAATAATGCTAGATGCAGGAATCGATAACCCAGCATGTGAGTAGTCAAATTGGAGCAATTTAGCTGGTATGTAATCGATAATGATTAGCTATAAAGGAAAGAATCTCTGCTCTTTGTTAAAGAGAATTATCTTTAATATTCTATAAAGAATAGGACCTGAATTTTCTTTAATAGCACTCAAGACAGAATTGAAGTGAGTTCAAAAGGCTCGTACCCTTTCAACCAGATATTGCTCTTCAGGAGGCAATCGCCTATTTGTGTTGGACCTCCCACTAACAATTTCCAACAATAGAACACCAAAACTGTAAATATCAGCTTTCCTTGTCAACTGACCTCGAATTGCATATTCTGGCGCCAGATATCCTCTGCACATGTGAAACAAGAGCAGGAAATTGTTTAGTTATGGCTCCACAGACAATGTGGTCAATTATGCAAAAAGAAATCCTATTTAGCTAAGTCTCATATTATCACTTTTCGATAAGCATGCATGTTTTGGCAGGCTCGCAGTAGCTTGTCTCAATTTAATTTCTGCATATTAAATTGTTCAATTAAATCATAATGCATAAAACAGTAAGCATAGTAACAGTCTGTTCACCCAATTTATGAAGGAAGGTATGAGCCAATGTTAAATGATCCCACCCACCTCATAGCATGGGAAATATATGAGAGGAGATGCAATAGTGTGACATTGTTAAGGCCATCCATCTTATCTGTTAAGGCAACTAAGCAGCAACAATTAGGCTAAACACCGGTAAAACAAACTGCTAGGAGTTTATGAACTTACGCAGTTCCAGCAACGTTTGTGCTAATATGAGTCAGGTTGGCTGGGAAAAGTTTTGCAAGACCAAAGTCTGAAATCCTGGGTTCAAGGTCATTATCAAGGAGAACATTACTCGCTTTAATATCCCTATGAACAACATGTGGCTGGACTTCCTCGTGAAGGAATGCGAGCCCTCGCGCAACTCCAATGCATATTTTGCGCCTCGTAGGCCAACTAAATTGGATATTGCTATGGCCTCCACCACCTAAAAGATGAAGGAAATTTATAAAATGAGCTGTTTACAAACAGAAATCACTAATGAATGGTGGGCTTACCAAGAAGTGTTTGTGCAAGGCTGTTATTCTCAAGATAGCCATAGACCAAAATTCTATGGTTTCCCTCTGCACAATAACCATACAATTTAACCAGGTTGTTGTGCTCTATATCTGCAATCACTTTTATTTCTGTCAGGAACTCCTTTATACCTTGCCTTGATTCAGCTGACAGTACCTTCACGGCAGCCATGGTGCCATCTCTCAGCATTCCCTGTCCATTAAATCACTGGAATTCAGATCAAGGAGAAATTTAATAGCAATGCATTAAAACTAGAGTTTTTTCACAAAGCAAGAAGCATGTAAAATCACCTTGTAAACAGAACCAAAACCTCCCTCTCCAACTTTATTGGCTGGTTTAAAATTGTCAGTGGCCCTTTGCAGTTCCCTGTAAGTGTAAGAGAAAGCGTTCTGCACACTTGAAACCTCTGTGCCATAAAAGTTTTTTCATAGTATTAGGAGAGAGAAAAACTTAATATGAGGACTGAGCTTTGTGTGTGATTGAGAAAGTGCCCATTTTTGCAGAAGAAGAAAAGGAGAGGGGAAAAAACAAGAAGGAAAAGCATGTAAGAGAACCATGCTGTGGCCAGCTTATTGTGACAACTACTATTTCACCTCAGAAACATTTTGGTCATAGAAATAGGTCTGGGAGAAATTGATTCAGTAAATTCTCAGACCATCATAATAAAAGGAAGAGTGTCAGCTAACGAAAATCTTCTCTTTACAGAGACAACAATTAGTCTATTCAGTTGCATACCATCTTCAACTTCTATGGTGTGTGTAGCTCTGGAAACTTCCTTCTTCTTGAAAAATAAAGAAAAACAATTCATCAGCGGATTGTTAGGATAGATGAATGCCTCCGCCAAAATCAATCCTGGCCCTGAAAAAACAAAATCATAAATCATGTCATTATGGAATCCCATTCGCGTAAGCCTATTCTTCCCCAATCAAAACTTGACAAGTATTTCCTGACGCATTGAAGGGGAAAAAAGGTATGAAATCATTTGTCAGTCAAATGATGATGGCAACGATAATCATATTGCATCCCCCCCCACTTAATCAATACCGAGAGGACTTAAATATGAGTGCCCAAACTACCAGCAAAGCAAATTACAGGAAATACTGTAAAGCTTTTTTCATCACAGGCAGGCATTCGAATTTTCCAAGAAGATCCTGATCACATTTAGACACCAGTAAGAATATCCTTTAGTGAGATATTGAGAACAATAAAATACTATTCCATTTTTATTATACTGAGGTATAAAACTGTTGGCAAACCAATAATTGAACCCAAAAAACCGATTGAGTTATTTGGCAGATTCCAACTTCTAAAGCATCCAAATGAACATGGTGTCTCAATGATTTGACAGTCTTCCATAAACTTTTTAAGCGAAATACTGAGAAAAATATTTGTATGAATTAAAAAGACATGAAAAGCACTAGAGGCAGATCCAAATCAAATTCCATGAGCACATACATCTTCAAAGAGTAAGCAAAACAAATTCAAACAAGGGCACTAAGACCGTAGATAATGGTCGTCGAACAACCAAAACGAGAAACAAAGAGAAAACATAGAGAACAAAACTTGAATCAATTGAAGGTGGCGGTGTTCATTGAGCTGAACCAGATGACTCCATTATGGAATTAAACTTAAAAAATGATCAGAAAATTACGAGCTAAGCTTGTACAGGGAGTTTGTTCAATCCAAACCCTTGATAACAAGACTCCTTATCCAAAAGATTCCGAGGCCGACAGGAAATAATAATCTCAACCCCACCCTACTGTCTACTCATCTAGCCTTACTAGCTCAACATCATTAAACAAAAGGATTGAGAAGCAAGAAAGTTTCCTTCCTGTTCCTTTGATTGCTGGAAAGACAGAACTAAAAATAAGAAATAAAGATTCCGACTCTGTTGTTGTTGAAATACAAGTTGTTGACTTTTCTTTGTCTCTCCATCATGCAGCAATTCATTGGGAATAAAAAATATAAGCAAAACTCTGGATCACCTTAATTGGTTGGTGTTGGCTAATGGCAGTAGCAGAAATGTAGAGATCAGAGCAAGTTGTTATGGAGGCAGAAGCAGATGAGGGGGAGAGGAAGAGTCTCGCAGCAATCCCGTCGTTCAGCTAAGAGAACAGGAAAACAGAAACATGGACTTTTAGACACGGTACTGTCTGAGAAAACTGGGTTGAGTAGACCCACAACGCGAACTTGCAACTCGGAACTCTCCAGGCACTTCCTCTGTGATTGCTTAAATGCTCTCTTGACACCCTTGCCCAACGCGAAGATGTCTGTATATTTTATTTAAAAGATGAAAACAAATCTTGAAATTAATAGATTATTTTATCTTAAATATATTATTTGATGGATCGTGGTTAAATTATTTAGTAGCTCTATTTATCATATGATTTGGCTACTGTTTCATTTTCACCTATGTTTTATTATTATATATGTATGTTTTCCAAATAAATAATTTGTTTTTTAAAAATAAAATGTTTATTTTAAAAATAAATTACTTAATTAAATTTATGTTGTAATTTTAAAAACAACACATAAATTCATTATCAAATAATTTAATCTATAACAGCAAACACTGGAAATACAGCAGCGCCAGACAAACTTAAAGATATCATGTCTTCTAAATTCCCCTCCATCCCCTTTCCTTTCACCATCATCCCACCTTTATCCTCTCGGTTTATTAATGGACTACTGTGGTGTTATTTTGCATTTCAGTTTACAGGTCGACGGCACACTCTATTTGATCTCCCAAATTTTGCATTTCAGTGAAAATTTTGTTAAAAAAACAATATGTTTATGATGTTTTTTTTTATTAATATGGGTGTCCAGACTAGCTTGCGCGTATCTCGACTATTCTTACAGTTCCTAAAGTTAATGATTATGTAAACCTCCAGTGATCATCATATTAACAACCTCTAGGAATAAATCTTTTAGTCTCAAGCTCTTACTACTGGAACACCTACTATATGTTTTTTTTTTTTTGAAGAGATGAGTGGACCTGTGATTGAATCTCTGATATGTGTTTGACATTATGTTTCAATAGTACTTTTGAAAAAATTGAAAATTTTAATTTTTACTTTAATTTAAAAAATTAGTGTTTTTATATCATTTTGATACACTGATGTCAAAAATAATTTTTAAAAAATATCATTTTGATGTATTTTAAAATAAAAAAACAATTTAAAAAATAATCACAACCACACTATCGTAGCACTTAGTACGTTGGATAATTTGTTTTTAATAAAATGGACAGCCATACTATTTTTCACACACACGCCTTTTAAATTCACTTGTAATGATTGTCGCACAAACTATGAACTTTTTGCCTTCTTCTATCAGGAATCCTTAGAGAAAGTTTCATAGTATAAAGTTCAACTGAGGACAAGACTCTGGTCAAAGTCTTCAATGGTTTAGACTCTTTTTCTTTTCTTTTTTTATTGCAACATGAGTAGAGAGAGAAGAAGGGTGTCTAATTGAGTTATGAAAAAGACATGTGTCTAAAATATTATAATTAGAGGGTGTGACTTTTTATAAATAATATATTCCGAATTTTCAAATGTCGAATCAATAAATAAAATCCAAGCTTGAATACTCGAGTGTTTAGTTTTGAGTACACCAAATAAAAGAGTGTTTAGTTTTGAGTACACCAAATAAAAGAAAGAGGATGGGACCATCTGCAACTCCGGTTTGAAAAGTCCCCATCCGCCTAACATTATCTTCTTCGTTATGGATTTTTCTGACCTATAACGGAAGGCACTAGTGTTGGGTATTCTTTTTTGTCAGAAACTATTAACAAGGGTTGCGTTGATGGTGAATATATAGAGCTTTTTTTATGATTTAAAAGTATTTTTAAAACAAAAAGAAAAGTATTTGGAATTCAGTTTCGACCAGTCAAATAAAAATTATTTTAACATCAATAAATCTAAATAATCTAAAAACATTAAAATATAATTTAAAATAATAAAAAAATTAATTATTTTTAAAAATACTTTTAAATAAAAAGCAGCGTGAACAAACATGAACAAGATTTTCTTATTCTATACGAGGAGAGGAAAATGACAAATGAATTCCACCATAATCCCAATGTTATTATTTTATACAAGGACAGGAAAATGGCAGCCAACCAAAAGAAATGAACCCCACCATTATTTCCAGGTAGTTTCAAGGAAAGGAAGACTCATTAAAACCATAGACGATTAAACCCATCGGTGGGAGACTTTCGATACAGTGGACGGGCCCAATGAACCCTACAAGACTTTCGATTAAACCGATTTGGTTGCTCGGGGATGGATGGATTTACAGAACATAAAATCAACTCAGTCCTTCATGGTCAGTTATTTATATCCTCCAAAGAAAGGAGAAGAAAACACTCAAAACATATATGTAAAACAAACCATTATACAGGGAATGACAGCAACTGAATTCATACTCAAATATGAATTCAACCATTCCATCTTCTTCTTATATCGAACACATGTTTCAAGGAGTCGAAAATAGCCTGTTACAAACATAACAGCACTATGGATGTGTGAAAAGCAATGGCTTCGCAAGCTC
The DNA here is from genome assembly GCA_025169955.1 of Salix arbutifolia. Taxonomy (NCBI): domain Eukaryota; kingdom Viridiplantae; phylum Streptophyta; class Magnoliopsida; order Malpighiales; family Salicaceae; genus Salix; species Salix arbutifolia. The sequence continues at coordinate 12,667,665 of CM045912.1, read as the reverse complement.
CAGCGCTTTATCACGCCCAAAAAACTTCTCCACCATTCCCAGGGCAAACTCCATGGTGCTGCCAGGACCTCTGCTGGTGATGAGGTTGCCATCAACCACAACCCTATTTTCGATTTCACTTGGATCTGACAGCTTGTTGCACATTGCAGGAAAAGCTGTGGCCTTTTTACCCTATACCCAAGGAAAACAAATTTGTGATCTCAATGCAGTGATGGCAAATTCTCAGACCGAAAATAGGAGGAAAAAAAAGACTTGTCACCATGAATCATGATTAACCTGCGCTCTTGCAGCTTATTAAGTAGGACACAGTTTCATATGCTAATCGTGTAGCTAGTATAAGATCCAATACATGAAATGGTAGTGGAAATTAACTTGGCCATTGTAGCTTCTACTGCCTATCAATACCATCTCAATATGTCAAACAACACCATTGATTAATACATTGCAACCATTCCTCATTTCTATTTAGGATGTTGTAAATATGCAAGGAAATCTCTCTCATAATATGCAATAGTAAGCCACATTACTGCAAACACCTTGAAATCCAGAATTATCACTCCAGTGATGTCAACAGTGAGGAAATGAGCTATCTACATGGTATTAGAAGGCAAAAGGAATATGCTGCGCATCATGACCAAATTTAGTTCTGAGCAACTTGGCAGTTAAGTTTGCAAGGTCATGTGGCTGTTAGGATGTAATTTGAATCTTACCATTCAGTCTCAAGGTTTACATGTGCTGGAGAACTAGCGATTTTTCTACTATCATTATCTCTCATGTAAATCTCTCTTTGGAGGTTCAATGTACATATTTGAACAAAGTTGTTTCCATTTTAGCACACTTAAAGACGTGCGACAAGTAAAACATGTTTAATTCATTAGGGTATGAATGTTTCTTCTTGTCTGTGGGGGAAGGGAGGGGGGGCAATATGTTTTTGGTGAAAGGATCAACTATCTCCAAAGAGACATTAGAAGCAAGAATATGGTAATAAAAACTGATAAAATCTTAGCACAAATAGAGGTGGCCATAGCCTGATCCAAATGATAAGCAAGTAACCAGGTACGTTCCACCTCAGCTACCAAGCAGCACAGTGATATATTTAATAATTACTATGTAAATAATCATAAACACCAAAATCAATCAGTACCTAACAGCTCTATAATCAACTTGTGCTATCTTGATTAAACCAGATAGATAATATTAAATAACTCGATGGTTCACAAGCAATGTTGTTGATGCTCAATTAAATTGATGCTGGTTATGGTGATACCTTGAGTAAGCCATGAGGTTCCAAGACTAAAGCTGGAGATGCACACATAGCTCCATATGGTCTATTTGATTCCCTCTGCTTCTTTAGCATATTCACCAGCTGTTCGGACTTCGCAAATGCTTGGGCACCACCAAGCCCACCCTGCCACGATGCAATTATGCAAAAGTTTTGGTAAGTGGCAATGCCAATAGATTCCTATTAGCAAAACAGGAAAAATAAAACTTCTTACTGGCAAGACAATAAGGTCATATGAAAGTTTAGCAGCCTCATCAAGGAGCATATCAGCCTCTAGTTTAACTTTACGCGAGGCCAAAATTTCCAAGTTGTCCTCAACTGAGGCCACCACTACATTTACTTTAGCTCGTCGCAGAATGTCAATGATTATAATAGCTTCCATTTCCTCTGTGCCATTAGCAACGGGTACAAGAACCTGCATGGAAAGAAAAATTAAATAAAAATAGAACATCAAAAATATTTTCCACAAACAAACAAGTAATGTCAATTCGCATAAGTGGCAATGTCATAACATTGAAGGATGGAGGGTTGAAGATTAACTTCAAGGCATTAATTAATTGCTTCCCATCATTTAGATATGAATTGTGACCATCAGAAAGTATCATAACCACTTTCTCACCCCCACTTCAAAAGGAAACAACAAGCTATTTATGATTATTCTAAATTTACTTCTTATCTAGTTCTGACATCAGGATAATACCAGTTGGATGAACTCAGGCAACTGGAACAGTCAAGATAAAGCATTGCAAATTATTACTTCAAGAAGTCTAGACTCTATAGTAATGGAATAGGGATTTACATTATATCATATGCCAAGACATTACTAGGAATCCAGATAACTTTAGCAGCAGTTATAACAGTTGTGGATACAAAGTTGCATGGAAATTAGTTTATGTGGTATAAATTATATGTTTCCACTTCTTGCTAGACAATGCCTCTCATTGTATTAGACACACCATCAACAATATAAAACATAGTTATAATTTAACAAGTACCGGTTGACGATAGATAACATTAGACTGTAAGAATATACTCCCTCAGCTACAGTAGCTACTCAAAAATTGAACCAGACATCATTGAAGCCAATAAATTTCATGTTTGCTTATTATATATTGATCTATACAAGTATGTCTGATGGAAAAGAACGAAGATTGCCATGATTAATGGTTGGGGGAATCTGGGAATAAAAGATGAGCAAGGAAATTAAAAGTTGCTGAAATCTAACCCGAGGAACATTGTCAAAAGTCCACTGCATTGGATTCAGCTCTTTTATGCTATATTCATCGCCATGGTTGGAACGCATCCCCTACATACAAGATAACAATGATGAATAAACCAATGGAGATATATTATTAATTAAAAACACATTACATGTATGGAAGTAATTAATGCAGCAAAATTCAAGAAATGCATGTTCATAACTGCAGGGGCAATTCTCCATGAAGATAATCATCGACAACCAAGGATTCTATCATGCTACAAACTATATTCAAGATAGAAGAAAACAATAACTAAAGCACAGGCCTTACATTTCTTTCGTTGATAGCTGATAGATACATTAGAGAGCACAAAACAGAAGACAAGACTCAAAATAGATGAAGCGCACAAAAGAAACCCCAGCAAAAAAAGAAAAACAATTTATCTAGACAAGGATTAAAATAAATACAACTTCACTGCAAACACCCACAGACAATAACATGGAGTCTTTTCGCAATCACTGTAAATTAATAATATTAGAAGATACAGCAGAATTGTGGTGAAGAAACACTCGATAAACTATCCTGCTATTTCCCACTTCCCTTTTAATAACTTCCAAGGCAAGAATGCTTAAATCAAATACTCAATCGCACATTCAACCACTCTACAAGGATCAGTGCTCTAGTTTGAAAATCTTTTATGTATAAAGCTTTCATGTTTACAGATTCCATTAGACCAACATTATTTTTAAGGGTAGCATAGATTTAAAGATTCCTCAACATCAGCTCTGAGTGCTCTTATGTGCACCCTTCATTTTGCGCCAAACTCCTCTTTGCACTCTAAGCCAAACTTAGGGTGTCAAAGTTCAAAACAGTTCATCATTTGTGGTTGGAGTTGAAGTTATTCTTTTAATCTTGAAGAATATCACTTCATATAACATAAACTTCAAAACGCATATAGCATGAGATTAAGATGCCAATAACTCTAACTGATGCATATAAAGTAAATGGAAAATATGAATAAAAAATTGTGAATAGAAAAGTTGAACTCATAGTCACATTTACTATTTACTAGTTCAAGTGCAAAATTCAATATACAAACAAGAAGGGAGTTTCTTTCGTGAACCATAATCTCTATTAAGTGCTGTATTGGACAGAACAAAGCAACCTAACTAGTTTGGTACATACTAGGTGTTTGGAAAGCACTCAAAAAGTGCTTTTCAAAAAAATTGAATTTCTTTTTTTTTTTTGCTCTACATGAAGAAAAAAAATAGTATTTTTAAATCATTATGATGTGCTGATATAAAAAATGATTTTAAAAAAAATAAAAATATATTATTTTGATGCATTTCTATGTGAAAAGCAATTTGAAAAGCAACCGCACACTCCCAAACACCATCTAATAAATCACGGTTACAACCATCAAACACGAATATTAACTAAAGCAAACAAAAAATACAAGTCCAGTGAAAATGTGTTACCAAAGGCCCTGAAACCTCATCAGCTTTCTCTTTCCCAAACAATTTCTCAACTAAAGCAACAGCAAACTCCATAGTAGTTCCTGGTCCACGACTTGTTACCACATTCCCCTCTTCGTGCACTCTTGATTCAACAGTTATTGCACCGCTTGATTTCAATTCATCCATAAAGAGCGGATGACAAGTCGCCTATCGCAAAAAATTAAAAATAAAAACATATTATATTTGATTTTTATTAACAAATTAGGATCGATGATCAAACACTACACTCACTCTCAATCCATTTAGCAAACCCCAAGAACCAAATGCAACTGCAGGAGAAGCACAGACCGCCGCGTAAAGCTTCCCATCCTCTACTTGTTTCTTCACTAATTTTTCTAAAAGCTGACAATTTTTTAAATTTGTGGCTCCGGGCAACCCTCCCTAAAATAAATAAATTAATTAATTAAAAAAAAAACACAGAGGGCGTGCATAAAAATAGAGACAATAACTAAAGATATATATATATTTACAGGGAGAGTGATGAGGTCGAAAACGGCGTCGCTGCACTCAGAAAGAAGAGAATCAGCAACGAGTTTAACATCGTGAGTCGCGTCAACACGAGTCTGTTTCTCAATAGAAGCGACCGTCACGTCGGCACCACCTCTCCTTAAGACGTCGATAGTTATGACGGCCTCAATCGGCTCCGTTCCATTGGCAATCGGCACCAAAACCTATGACATGAATTCCATAGTTAATAATCATCGATCACTTTCGACATATAAAACAACACGTTGTTTGAAAAACCTTCTTGGTGTTGGAAGCCATTGGAGTTGTTGCAGTGGCTTTGATCGATGAGAAAGAAAAAGGAGGATTACGGAAAGAATGGGTGTTGAGTTTAGGTTTTTTCGAAGTGGTGTAGAGAAGAGAGTGAGGAGGAGGGATTACGTGGCGTAATAATGCTGACATTTTTCTTTGTTAATTGTTAATAATAACTCGATTGACGGAGCTGAAAAAAACCGTGCCTTCTGCTTTTGAATTTGGGCTCGCCCTTGGGCTGTGTCGAGTTGATTCAGATTTCAGATTTGTGGGTGTGATGTGTACACATCATCAGTTTAATCGACATGAACTTATTATTTTTTTGTTTGATTGTAGTTGTTTTTTAATGTATTTTTTATTTATAATGTATTTTTAATATTAGTATATTAATGTAATTTAAAATTAAAATAATTTATTTTAAAAAAACATAATTAGACTATAAAGTCTAACATAACATTTATCTTCATGATTTGGAGGGCATGAGCACTTAGGTAAAAATACTTTTAAAAAGCATTTTGCTCTATAGTATTAAACATGTACTTATAATAATATAATATAACATAACATTATAACAGAACATAAAACACGTGGGTGTTTCATTTTAGTCCTAAACACATATTACTATGAATTTTAATGGTGTAATTATTATTTTGCCCACCGGTCCATAAAAATTAACTCTTGATCTCGGGAGTATTTTAGACTTTTCACTGCACATGTTGTCATTATTTAATTGTTTGAGAGTGTTTATGTCTTTTATGATTTTAACAGAATAGTAAAACTATGAATTTACCCCTCGTATCAAGGAAAAAAAGAAGGTTATGTAAGGATATTTTAGATATTTTCATCTGATCATGAATAATGAAATAGCTACATTATCCTTGGATGACAAAAAAAAGGTTGTCAATGAGGGTATTTTGGTTTTTCACATTAGTGAACAGTAAAAACATTTAAATTCCCTTGAAAATGACAAAAATAGAGCGTTTGTGTTAGGGGTATGATGGTATCTTCATATGCGGTTTTTTCATTATTATCACAAGCTCCATTGGGTGTTTAAGCAATTACATATTTTTTAATTCTTTTTTTTTAAATAAATGTTGGTGTGTTTGCCTGATACACTAACATGTTTCTCCTATTTGTGTCATTTAGGCAGCACATGCGGTGGTTGAAAATGTTCAATCGTCATCTCGTTGGATGTGCTGCCATGTCGTCTTCCACATGGTGTTGCGTGTGTCGTCTCATGACGGGCAGAGACTTGTTGGTTAATAGTTGTTTTTTTACCTTTTTATCTCTCCTACAACCGAAAATGCATACAGGTTCTCTTTGTTTATGGGTGCTTCATTTTCAGTTCTTGGTCTTTTGATTTCTTTTTTCATCTTGATTTCTTTTATAGAAAGTTTTGTTTTTTTTCAAATTTTTGACTTTCAATTGAAATTGATCATATATGTTATTTTTATTTTATCCCTTATTCTTTTGGTTTTTGGTTTGTTTTTAATTCATTTAATTTTTTGGTTTTGAGATTTTGATATGTTTCAATTTTATCCTCCAATTAAAATTGATCATATATTTTATTTTTCATTTCGGTCATTATTCTTTTGATTTTTGGTTTGTTTTATATTTCTTTGATATTTTCGATCTCAAGGTTTTATTTATTATTCGAGATAATTTTATGGTTTTCCTTGTTTATAATAATAATAATGATAATGTTAGTGATTTTTTTTTTAATTGTTATCTTACTTGCTTTTTTGTTAAAGTTTTTTGCTTTTTTTTATTCTTCGGGATAATTTAATATTTTTTTATTATTATTGTTTGGGCAGTAATGATAATTTTAGTTGTTATAGTCATGATAATTTTTGTTGTTTAATTATTGTAGGTATTTACACAATTTATATTTTAGTATTGTGTTTAATTTAAACTAAATTATTAAATTATTAAATAAATTGATCCTAATACAATGAACTCAATGATTTCAAGTATCCAAATCTTCATGCTTTTTTAATGGCAATGATAAATTTATGATGATAATTTCGCTAAAACCTATTAAACAAATAAATTCATATATGTTTATAATTCATATATTTTATTGGAAACTCGTGATTCACAAAATATTTTCCCAAATTTATTATTTTTCCAAAATTTATAGTATTATAAAAAAAATTCACACTCTTAATATTATTTTTTTAAGTTTTAAAAAATATAGTTCTGGCTGCGGCGAAGCGCGGTCAAATGAATAGTAATATAATATGGACCACTCAAACACAAATCACTATTCATTACAATAGTATAGTTTTATTTATTTATTTTCTCTTTAAAAAACAATAGTTTTTTAATTTGAGATATATGTGTTTTTTACATCGCTCATTGGTCATTTATGATTATAAGGGGTATTCATGTTTTCCTATCATTTTCTAAACAACTAAGTAACTTAATGACCCCTAATTTCAATCTATAGGTATTTGTGTCTGATTTTTTTCTCACCTTTTTAAACTAGCTTTATATTTTTTTTCAATTTAGTCATTTAATTCTAATTTAACACATTTTATTTTTTCCAATGAAGTCATTATTATTTATATTCCTAATTTTTTCTGTCTTTTTTGGAAAGTTTTTATTTATTTTAAATGTAATCCTCATTTCTAATTTGTCATATATAATATTTTTCAATTTGATCCTTTTTATTGTAATTTTTATTTTGTTTCTTGGATTTTTTTGGCAAGGTTTTGTTGGTTTTCGATTTCTTCATTCAATACAAGTTTGTTGTGTTTTTTTTTCTTCTAATATGTTCCTCATACTTTTAATCTTTTTTTATCTTTTTGTTTTGTTTTCAATGTAACCTTTTGATTAAAGAATTGTTCTTGCCCTCCAATTTATTTTTTATTTTGACTTACTTTATCATTCTTTTAATTGCTATTTTTTTAGATCCTTTCATGTAATTGATTTTTCTCCTAGTTTCATCATTTGATATTTGAATTGTTTAGGATTGAACTTCTTGATTTTTAATGTATGGTGTTTCTAATCTATTGACTTGTGTCATAGATTTTAAAAGTTATCTATCTTATTGTTATCAAACTTGACTCGAGAGTTAGACCATGACAAGTATCAAATCATGTAGGTTGACCCAAGTCAAGTAGGATGGCCTAGGTCAACCTATTTTTTAAAATTATGTTTAAATGTAAAATTAACATCAATTTGAAAAGAAAAAAAAAGAAAAGAAAAGGTTCACAAGTTTTGACTAAGTTTTATAATGGTTAATTAGGTCCTACGTCACCATTGTTTTTTAATTGGATCATATTAGGTCAATTTTTTCTTTATTTTTGTTCGAACTTGTCCTACTTATGTCCTAGATTGCCTAAGTCATGGGTCAAACCAGAATAAAACATATTAAATAAAAAATATAGCATAACTAGTAAAGGGAAGGGAAGTTTACCATTTGGTGAAGATAATTAATTAAATTATAAATAATGGATATGAACATGTTTATCATGTTTTGTTCTTCTTTATATTCCTTACAAATACATCTCATCCATCACCTTATTTATGATACAATGCATTAGATATTCCTAATCTTTTTATATTAGGTAGAACTTTATAAAAAAGACTCACTTATATTATTTAATAAACTTATTATATATAATTAAGTAAAAATACTATATGAGTTGTTTGAAAGACACGAGGATTTTTTAGTTATATTGGTAATGTTTGTATTTATTTAAAGACATTCCTTGTTTGCTTTACATATTATAAAATATATTAAAAGAGCTTAGTGTTTCACTATAGCTTGTGAGTGAAAACATTGTGGATTGTAATAATATATTTTTGGATCAATTTGGTTTTCGGTTTGGTTGGTTTTTTGGTTTCTTAAATTTTTTATCATTATTTGTACAGTAAAATAATGTTTTTAGCCCTCGAAAAAGGCAAAAAACAGCTTCTAAGAGGAGGGGCTCCACCTTAATTGCATATTTCCTGTCCGATCCGGTCCGCCTACCTTTTTATTTTTTTTAAAAATGGCTAAATACGGATATAACCCCTAATAAGACAAAATTGATGACTTGGACACAGGGGTATCCCAATAATTGACCATCATTTTTTATTATTTTTTTCGATATACTGCTGGCGCTTGCAGAACACTCGACCGACAGTATTCCACCTCACGTCCTGTTAAGGTGGCGCATGAGAGCTGTCAGGGTCGAAGAAAATGGGCTACTGGCATCTCTGTCGATGTGTCTCCACATGGTCTTCCTCCTAGTGCGGCGTGTTTTATCATAAGGTGGTCGTGGACACGGCGATGGCCGATTAAAGATGTTTTTTATGTTTCTTTCTCTCCTGCACGCAAAAGTACAGGAGAGACCCCTATTTTTGTTGCTTTTTCACTTCAGACCCTGTACTTTTAATTTTGTGTATGGTCTTGATTTCTATTATATAAGTTTTGATTTAGTTCGATTGAATCTTTCGATTGAAATTAATTAAATATTAATGTTTCACTTCGGTCCTCCTTTTAATTTCCGAATTGGGTTTAAATAGCTTAATATATCTGGTACAAAAGTTTCAATTTTGTCATTTGATTGAAATTAATAATATATTTGGTTTTCATTTTGGCCCTTATACTTTTAATTTTTTGACTTTAATCCCTATATTCTTTTATCTTTCTAGAATAGTCTCTATTTTGTTCATGTACATATAAATGTGCCCTTAGCTATGGTTTTTAATTTTTATTATTTTCTTATTTGTTGAGGTGGTATTTTAAAAAAAATATTAGCTTTTAAATTTTATTTTGTGTCTATAATCATTTGAAAATTGATATTTTTTTTCTACCTTTGCTCTTAAATATTTTTCACCTAATAATTTTTTTTTTTTGATCTTTTGTTAAAGTTTTTAGGATTTTTTTAGTCTTTCATTTATTTATTTTTCTTTCATTATTAACATAATAATAATAATAATAATAATAATAATAATAATAATAATAATAATAATAATTTAATTGTTTTTCTTACTTAGTCTTTTGTTAATGTTTTTTAGTTTTTTTTTTCTCAGGATAATTTGATATTTTTTATTGTTTTGATATTAATAGTAATGATAATTTTAGATGTTAAGACTTTGATGTTCCTATTTTGTTATAATAGGGTGTGTTGATCTATTTTATTATATTAAATTTTGCATATATAAATATTATATTTTAATTTTGATCCAGCAACCTATAAAAATTATTTGCTCAGCTCGCAACGTAGGACAAATAATTTTTTTAATTTTCAAATTAAATAATTGTTTTCAACTAATAATTTTTATTTTTGTTTTATCATCTATTATATTTTTTTATTTTCTCTTTTATTAAAGTTTTTATGCTTTTTTTAGTCTTTGATTTAATTTTGCTTTTTTCATTATTAGCGCAATAATAATAATAATAATTTTAGTTTCTGTTCTTATTTGCTTATTTGTTAATTTTTTTGTATTTTTTTCTCGGGGTAATTTAATAATTTTTATTATTTTGACAGTAATAGTGATGATAATTTTAGATGTTAAAACTTCGATGTTACTGTTGTTATGATAAGGTGTGTTGATCTGTTTCATTATATCAAATTTTACATGTGCAATTACATGTTAATTAACTTTTTCCCAGTTACCCTCATTTGAGTCATTTCCCTTCCCCTCGTTTTCCTTATCTTGTCGAATTAGTCAACCTGCATTGTTGCCCTCATTTCCCTTTCCTTTTCTCAATCAATCAGCAATCATCCGCTTATCATCAATTGTCTATAAGCTTGTCGTTGTCGGTCCTTCTATGCAACTGGTGCAACCAACATCCAACAACTCATCAAGGTTAGTTTTTTAATTGTCTAAAATTTGTTAAACTTTGACACTTCTCCTTTTTTTTTTGTTTTGACAAGCTAAGTTGCTACTATTGGTTATTGTGCTCGCTCTCTTTTGTCATGCACCATGGCTGGGTGAGTTGGCCCATTGTGAATTAACCTCGATACTTCCAATTTGTTCATGCATTTCTTTAAAATTCAGGACCTGAGAGTTTTCCTCTTCATTTTCGCATGTGTATTAATTCAGTTATTTTGTAGGGTGATCACTTTCATTGTTCTTTATAACCTCATATATGATTCTTCTTACTCCTTTAAGACTTTATTCATGAATGATCCACCCTTGTGTACCTTTTCCCTTCAAGTTTTACTTGGCAAGATATGTTGGTGGTTCTCAAAGTTCTTACAAATTCTGGATTGCTTTCAATGAATAAATGGTTGGAAAGCTTAATAGTTTTAGTAGTTTTGTTGTTTAAGAATATATTGGATTGCGTTATAGGTGTTTTGTTTAACATTGCAATAACATGCGAAAATTGGATTGTTAGACATTGCTCTCTACCTGTTCGATAAAATGCCAGCACAAATTGTTGCTTTGCGAAACATGTTATGACTTTTGTGTGTGTGTGTGTGTGTGTGTAGTTCCAGTCAGCTTCATCTCCAATATATTATATTGATTCTTGAATTGCATATTACATGACATCCAAAAATATTTTATTTATGATTTTACGATTTGAGTTTATATTACATTTTTGTGTCATGTCAAAAAACGATTTTGACAACCTTAGGTAAGACCTTTGTATAGGTATAACTTTGTCAAAATTTCAATATATAAATGTCTTGAGATTTGAAAGTTTACATTCCAAAAGGTGTGAGAATAAATTAAAGATATAAACTAATATTTCATCCACCAAAATGTATATATTATAATGCAATATATGTTATAAGTATAGTGCACCTAAACAAAACCCAAGGATTTAAGAGACAATGGTTTATAAGATTTAAGATGCTAAATTGGCTAGATTATTTGGGAGAAATAAATTGACCAAAATACATATAAAATGGTTAGAATTTTTTAGTGATGAAAATAATGAGATCATTTTGTGGAAAAATGGAATGACTGTTTAAAAATAAATCTTGCAGATCATTTTACAAGAACACACATATTTGAAAAAATACATTACCTTATAAAATTTCAGGTTCTTACACCAAATATCCCCCTTCACTCTTGTCACTAACACATAATTTCAAGGTTAAGAATGAGAATAGGTGATGCATCATTCCTTCCTTTCTTTTAATTAGGATTTTAGGGGGGTTTGGAATGAGAAATGATTGAAATTCTCTCTAATTAAAAGAAAATAAGTCGTTTTAGGAAAGACTAAGTTGATTATAAAAATTTTAGCTCCTTTATAATTGTGGTCTTTGTTTTGTAAAGATCATTATTCTACTATGAAATTGGGCTTTTGTTTCGAATCATTTTGATTTTTCCCTCGAACATTTTTTATTAGGCTTATGGGTTTTGGTACACATTAAAATATAGTCCATGATTTCTAAAATTATATAACCTCAACCATATTGACTTTTTATTTTTAAAATTTCTCTTCAATTAAATCCTTGATTGAAGCCAAAAATTCCTTTCTAATTCCAACACCTTTTCAATTCAGTCATTAGACCTTTATTTATTTTTTTGGTTAAATTGACTCCTAATTTTGATTATTTTCTCTAATTGAGTCTTTGATTGAATTAATTAAGACATCTTAAATTTTCACCACCTTTCATTTTGGTCATTAACTTATAAATTTACTTAGTTTTTTCCAAAATTCTAATTTCTCTTCATTTAGGCTCTCAGTGGACTAAATTAGATTCCTAAACTTTCTCATCTTTTTTATTTTGATCCTTAGGGCCTGTTTGGGAGAGCTGTTGCGGTAGCTTTTCAAAGTGTTTTTCGTGCCGAAATACATCAAAATGATATATTTTTATTTTTTTAAAATCATTTTTGACATCAGCACATCAAAATGATCTAAAAACACCAAAATATATTCATTTAAAATAAAAACAAATTCAATTTTTTTGGAAACGGCGGTTGAAGCGTTGTCCCAAACGGGCACTTAGTCTTCCAGTTTATGCAATTATAATCAATTTCAACCATTTCTCCTAATTTTATTTAATCAAACCCTAAACCCACATTAATTCTTTACCACTAAAAATTAGATCTTTGCTTATTTGCAAACCCAAAGCCTTTTCTTTTCTAAATGTTTCTATTTGAAGCATTATTTTTTTTATGAAAAAAATATTTTTTATTATTTTGATTTTTTTTTGAAAAACTAGGTTATGAAAACCCACTAAATAAAATATAATTTTAGAAATTTAATAACAACAATTACTCTAAAAAAGAGAGAAAAAAAGGAGTTAGGGATCCTATAAATCCTAGAATCCTCAATCATAGAAAATTAATAGAGAAAAATAAAGAATTAAAAGGATAAGTGGGAAGGGAAGAATATTAAAAAAAAAAACCCTTTGAAACCTAACCATCACAAGAGTCAATTGAGAGAGAGAGAGAGAGAGAGAGAGAGAGAGAGAGAGAGAGAGAGATTATATACCAACATTAAATAGCTTATATATATATATATATATATATATATATATATATATATATATATATATATATATATAGCTCCTCTATGTATGTATGTTTCTAAGAACAAATAGTCATGTATAGCCATTATAATCCCGTGACAACTAAAATAGTCAACTAATTCAAATTGGCCAAGCTAATCGGTCATCTAATTTCTATATAATTATTAGGTATTCATCCTGATGAATAATCGATTAACTAGTTCACTTAGTAACACCAAATGATCGACTGGTTAATACAAAAGCCTAGTTTTAAGAGATTAACTTTAGTGAATTTGTAGAATTGTCAATCTTATATTATATTAGATAATTAATCAATCATTTAATACATGCAAAGTGAGTTATGTGAGTTTATTTTTTTAGTTATTCTATCAAATAGGATATAAAGATTTCAAGACAAATCTTTTTTTAAAAAAAAATATTAAGACAATAATATATTGAATTAACTTGGATCAACTCAGATTAACTTGCAAAATTCATAACTTGGATTATGAGACATTGATAAGTTTGTAGATTGCAAATTAAAAAAAAAATCAATCAACTCAATGTTAAATAATGAAATTAAAAAAAAAAACAAAAAAAAAACTTCAATTAAACAACAAAACTAAATCATTAGACCAATATAACCTAATAAGAAAATTATAAAACTTAATTATTAATATATTAAATATTTAAAGATAAAATTAAAAAAAATCAATTAAGCCGACACATAATTTGTTTTGTATAGTGCATATGATTAACACGTTAATAAGTGAGGATGTCCTCACTTTTTAAATGATGAATGAGAGTCAATCTCTTGCTCCAAAATTGATTTTTTTTTTAGTATTTATTGATTTATCTTATTGATATTTTTATAATGACATTAAAATGCTGAAAATAAAAAATAGTTACTTTTTGCATAGCTTAAATAAATAAAAAATAAATAAAAGTGATAAGATGATGATAATAATAATAATAAGGGCAAGTCCAATCGAGCAACTAAATGGAGAGCCAAAGCTAAAAATATGTCCTTTTACTTTTTTTGTTTTCTTTACTTTTCTCCAACGGAGCAGCCATTTTGATAGCCAAAATGGCTGCTTCCGGCTTGACATGCTATTTGTAGCATGTCGAAATGAAAAAGCCATAATACTGTTGAGGTAAATGATATGGTGGGTGAGGTTGGTTTGAGTCCAGACCCAGTTTTTGAGCGAAGAAATGAAAGAGAAATAAGGCGGACGGGGGATTATATAATTATTATTAATTATGCTAATTATTGTTAGCATAAAAAAATAGGAATATTAATTTGTAATTAATTTGATTAAATTATTTATAATAAAATGTATTTTAATTAATTATGTTTGAACTTATATGTTATTTGTTAATGTGTTCATTTTGTTTTTTGAAGTTTTTCTAATACTCAGACAATAAGTAACATTAATTAACTTCAAATACAACAACCATAAAAAATAATCAATTACTTGAAAAACATAAAATAAGTAGCTTAAATTTCAAATATTGCGGGTCTTTTAATTATATTTAAATTCATTTTTTAATTTAAATATAATTAAAAAAAATAATATAAAAAAATAGCTCTCCAAAATAGCTCTTATCATTGGAGCACACATCAACAAAAAAACCATATAAATACTATTAAAAAACCATTTTACAAATTTGGCTTTTAAAAATAGCTCTTATCATTGGACTTGCCCTAATAAAAATAATTAAAGTTAAAGTTAACGTGGGAAAAACAAACGATCAAATTATACAAATGCCATGAATAATGAAGGTACAAACAATAGCAACTACCATCAACAGAGACGAAGTTACCTCGTTCCTCTTCCACGCTCTCTTCTTACCAAACTCGTTCCTCTTTCCTTTAAACTCAACTCCAGTCTTGTCCACTTTTTTCTAGTACTAGATTCTTAGAAGCCTCAAAAAAAATCTCTCTCTCTGTTCCAGCCATGATCTTTCTTTCTTTTTTTCTTTTATAGCCAAAGCAAACATTCTATTAATAATTATCTCAGACTCGGAGAATGCCTTCTTCTCTTAAATTCTTTCACTCCCGCGTATCACAACCCTTTAATTTCCTCAGATCAACGGCTTTGATTCTCTCTTTCCTTTTCATCGGGATCTCTGGTTTCATCTTCGGCCTCACTTCCTTTCTTACCTCCTCTAACAGCTACCGCTGCTTCAATAACTCCCCGCCGCGATCGGTCCGTGTTGTCTGGGAAACCAGCAACAATAGAAATGATAACGGTGGTGGAAAAGCTTTCGTTTTGGATGGTGGGGAAAGGAAGGAGAGGCATAAGGTTATGGGGTTTGTTGGGATTCAAACTGGGTTCGAGTCATCGGGTCGGAGGCGGTCTTTGAGGAACACTTGGATGCCGTCCGATCGACAGGGACTTAAACGGTATCGAACA
This sequence comes from Salix arbutifolia, assembly GCA_025169955.1. Taxonomy (NCBI): domain Eukaryota; kingdom Viridiplantae; phylum Streptophyta; class Magnoliopsida; order Malpighiales; family Salicaceae; genus Salix; species Salix arbutifolia. Next base: position 12,652,089 of record CM045912.1, on the reverse strand, counting down.
ATTCCTTCTCTTTCTTTCTTAAAAAAGAAAATCTTTGACATTTTAGCTAGTTATCGCCTGAATCTTATCAGGTTCTTTTGCCTGTAGATTTAGAAATGAGAGCATGAATTCTGGGTTTTCTTGTTTCATGAATTAGGATTTTCTTTCTTTCTTTTTAATTCAATCTAGTTATATACATTTTTTTCCTGATAGAAAACAAAGGAACTCTAAAAGAAAGAAACAATGTTGATATGTTACTCTTCTATAAAATTTTTAGGACAATAAAATCAAAAAGAGGTAATTTATATTATATAATATAAATGTGATCTTGATGTAACATATCAATCTGTACAATATAGTCTAGTTGGATGGTTTATATTATATAATATACTGTTGCAATTGCTGAGCTCTTGATGTACTTCCTGACAAAAACTGTGCAATGTAGTTTCTTTTTTCTTACTCTAGTTGTCCATGTTTTTCAAAATTGCTGAAAACTAGTCAATTGTAGAAGGCCTTTCCTTCCTATCATATTTTCGTAATTTATAGAATAATCGGCTGGCAGGTTGGAAGAATCTTCTGGTTTGGCTTTCAGGTTTATTATTGGTAGAACTAATGATAAATCAAAGATGGTAGAGCTCAGAAAGGAGATTGCAGAATATGATGATTTCTTGCTAGTGGATATAGAGGAACAGTATAGTAAGCTCCCATATAAAACGTTAGTGCTGATGATGAGCTGCATAGTTTTCTTTTGTTTGTGTACATTCCCCCATCAAGTTTATTATTGGATAGTTGCACTGATCTGGGTTTTTTGCAGGTTAGCATTCTTGAAAGCTGCCTATGCACTTTTTGACTCCGAGTTTTATGTCAAAGCTGATGATGACATATATTTGAGGCCAGGTGGGTACAATGTGAACCTTTTGATGTTTGATATTATTCAGTAGCATTATTCTGGGGATCAACTTTGGTAGTGTAGTCCCATGTAAATCATTTTTTTGTATTTTAATATATTTTCAGATCGTCTTTCGACTCTTTTGGCAAAAGAGCGCTCTCATTCTCAAACTTACCTTGGATGCATGAAAAAGGGACCAGTTTTCATAGATCCAAAGCTCAAATGGCAAGTTCATTTTCCTTTTTTGTTTTCCAATGGATATATCTAAACACTACAATTTGTACATCAATCACACTACTTTTTTTCTATTAGGCAGTTTGAATCTTGTTCTTACTAGATTTAGGATTTTATACTTAAAAGTTGACCTAAAGTTATGTTCTTGAAGTGATACCATAGCAGAAACTGTTTACCAATCCAACGCAATGCTGCTGTTGTTGTCTAAAGTTTTTTCTTGTATCTTTTACTTATTTAACTAGAATCTCACATCATGATTTGATGTTCTGTAGCATTAGGATGTAATGTTTATAGGGTTTTGGAGTCTATTTGAAACCCAATCATCTAGCCTTATTTAGTGCTTTATTTTGTAAATTTAGTACCATAATCATACACAAATTTTATCCACTTCAAAGTCTTCCTTTTTAAATAAACTATTTGTAAGCATTTTAGGGGTGTCATGCATAATGCCTATTTCTATTGGAGATGTTGGTTTATCAAAAAAGTATCACATGAGTATTGTTGGGCTTAATAATCTTCAAAAGTAGTATGCCAAATTGTAGGTAGCCATGACTTTTCAGTAATCTTGTAATCTCTATTTCTTCAGGTATGAACCATTATCCTATTTGCTTGGCGAGGAGTACTTTTACCATGCATATGGTCCAATATATGCTCTTTCTGCAGATGTTGTCGCAAGTTTAGTTGTACTCAGAAACAACAGGTGAGTTGCTTATTACCTTCATCAAGACATACCTTTAAGTGTTTGGCCTGCATTTAAAAGTGTCTCTAAATATGATATCCAATAATGATTGTTCAAGTTAAAGTTTTAACAGTAGGGAACTAATAATGCCACTCTCCTATGAAGAGCTATTGGCTTTTTCACCATTCAGGGAAAAGGCTCTTGCTTTTTTTTAAAATAAAATTGTGTTTCCTCTCTTTATTTGGATGGTGCGTGCACCATTTGAATTTGACAAAATTGGTTTGAATCCCCATTTGTTAGGTTTCTCTACCTTTATATAAATCTCCATGTATCCTTTACAAGGTAAGTATTTACAGCCCTAATAAATGAAAATCAAATCCTAGATTAATACAAAATAAAATCCCGTAACTGATACAATCAAATCTGTAACTGATACAATCAAATCCTGTGACATCCCCCCTCAAATTATGCTGGTAGATCAAGAAGCATCAATTTGTCAACTAATAATTGATGCTGGTGTCGAGAAAGAGCTTTAGTGAAAATGTCCGCAGTTTGATGTTCGATGGAAATGTGAGGATGTACGCTCATGAAATACATGATCAACAACAATTTGAATCGCACTGATATTATCAGCATGAAGAGAAGTGGAATGAAGCGGAGGAAAACCAAGTTCCCCCAATAACCCACGAAGCCATGTGATCTCAGAGCAAACAGAAGACATAGCACGATATTCAGATTCTGTGGAGGATTTGAAAACTCTATCTTGCTTCTTACTTTTGCAAGAAATGAGTGCATTGCCTAAAAAATGCACTAGCCAATAATAGAGCGACAAGTATTTGTACATCCGGCTTAGTCAGCATCATTATATCCTACCAACTGTAAGGAAGATTCTTTAGGAAAGAATAACTCACATGGAGAGGTTCTCTTCAAATATCGAATACTGCAACGAACAACATCAAAATGTAGGTGTCGAGGGGCCTACATAAATGGACTGACCTGCAGTATAGCAGATGAAATGTCAAGACAAGCAATCGTCAAATGGTTCAAACTGTAAGATAAAGTAAAGGAGAAGATTGTTTTGGCCAAAAAGCAAGCCTACCATGTGTATTATTATTATTATTATTATTATATATATAGATGTTACAATAGTGGTGATAAAGATTACAATAACTACAACCATAACTTTCAGAGTAATCACCATAGAATTCAAAGTGAAACATAATAGTAGAGTTTTAAAGTTTAAGTATTCTGGTTTGTAGGGAGCACTAGATTAATATCTTTATCATCGTTAACACCTTCCCTCAAATTATTGGGTAAGGAACAAACCAATAATTTGTCATGCAAAACACAATCGATAAGCAGTGTGACCCTTGGTGAAGATATTTGCAACTTGATTGTGGCTGTTGATATATTGAACAACGACATCTTTGTTAACAACCTTTTCTCTAATAAAATGATAATTTATTTCGATATGCATTGTGCGCGCATGGAAGATAGGATTAGAGGCCAGAGATATAACACTGAGATTATCACACCAAAGTGTAGGTGGTGAAGACAGATAAATGTGCAACTCTCGCAAAAGCATATGGATCCAATATACTTCAGCTGTCGTTAATGTCAAGCTACGATACTCTGCTTCAGCACTAGACTTGGAGATTAGGTTGTTTCATAGAGGACCAAGAAATTGGACATTGCCTAATATAGATGTCATAGCCACTGGATGAACATCTATCATTAGGATTACCCACCCAATCCACATCACAGAAAGCATGTAAGGCAACAATACTCGGTTTATAGTGAGGATCAAAGTCAGCAGTGTGCTTAAGTAACTAAGGACTCTCTTCGCAGAAGTCCAATGGGTACTAGTAGGTGCTTGCATATGTTGACAAAACTGATTTACTTAATATGCTATATTAGGACGTGTGATGGTAACATATTGGAGGCCCCCAACAATGTGATGGTATTCAAAGGGATCAACTAAGGGATCACCATCAAATTTCGACATTTTCGATCCAGAAATGCAGGGAGCATGTAAGGGTGAGCGCCTACCATATTAGCACGATCAAGTAAATCAACAATATATTTAGATTGTCGTAAATGCAAGCCTGTATGATCATGTGTAGCCTCTATCCCCAGAAAGTAGCTCCAGTCACTCAAGTCCATCACAAATTCAGATTTCAGATGTGAGATAATAGAGAAAATTGTTGAATCATCATTGCTAGTGATGATGATATCGTCAACATATACTAATATATAAATATGCAATTTGTCTCAATGAAGAGTGGAGTAGTCAACGTGTGAACCAGAGAAGCAAAGATTAAACAGTGCCTATGAGAGGCGAGTGAACCAAGCTCGTGGTGTTTATTTAAGGCCATAAAGAGAATGATGCAAACGACATACAAAGGTAGGATGTCCAGCACTGATAAACCCCTTCGGTTGCTCCATATAAACTTCCTCATCAAGATATCCTTGGAGAAAAACATTAGACATCTAGTTGTCGTGTAGTCCATCGAAATTGGACAGCCAAAGCTAAAATAATACGGACAGTTGTCAGTTGGGCTAAAGGTCTCAAAGTAATCGATGCCAAACCTCTGGTCAAATACTTTGGTGACTAATCTCGCCTTGTAGTGATCAATGGAGCCATCAGGTTTCTATTTGATCTTGTAAACCTATTTTTTGCAAACAATATGATGAGACGAAGGCTTGGATAAAGGGAACATGTACCATTGGCCAATAATGCCTTGAACTCAGATTCCATAGCAGCACACCATTCTGGTTTTGAGACTGCCTGTGTAAAAGTGTTAGGCTCAAGGGGGATGACAATCGTATGGAATATGTGAAGTGGATAACATGAGGAATAATGGGTCATTAGTTAGGAAATTGGCGAGGTAGAGAATGCCCTGTTTGTGAGCGAGTAACAATACGGTGAACAGGGGAGTGCTCAACATATGCTAAAAGGACAGGCGATTCAATGATAGTAGGAAGGGGAGGAGGATTAGGGGGCACAAGTAGATGTTGAATTGGAGAAGAAAATGTATCAGGAGATCTAGGAGGCGGGGAGCCCAATTTGTTTTGAGAAATTGGAATTTGGAGAGAGGAAAACGTACTAGTGGTGATCACGACACCATTTAGAGAGTGATTTGGGATCTTTAGCTGGAAAGTGTGTTTCATCAAACACAATGCTACGAGATATGTAGACACGCTCACTTATAGGATCAAGGCACCTATAACCCTTTTGATTGGAGCAATAACCAATAAACACATATGGGATACTACGATATGACAATTTGTTTTTAGCATATGGGCGTAACCAAGGATAGCCTCTACATCCAAAGTTTCGTAGAGAAGATAATCAGGTGCATTTTTGTATAGTTTGAAGAAAGGAGTATCATTATTTAAAACTGGCGTAGGTAACCTATTGATTAAATATACGATAGTTAAAAATGATTCAACCCAAAATTTCTTAGTAAGACCAGATTGTGCAAGTAAAGTGAGTCCTATATCAATAATGTGACGATGTTTATGATTGGCAATACCATTTTGTTGAGAAGTATGTGGACATGTTCGTCTATGTAAAATACCATTTTCCATGAGGTACCGATTAAAAGGTGATGAAATATATTCGCCATTGTTATTAGTTTGTAAACTTTTAATAGGGGATGAAAATTGTTTTTCCACAAGTAGTTGAAACTGAATAAATGAATTGAAGACATCAGACTTATTGGCAATTGGATATAACCATGTAAATCTACTAAAATCATCAATAAATGTGACATAAAATTTAAAACCACTAGGTGAAACAAGAGGTGCAACCCAAAAATCTGAGTGAATCAAATCTAAAGGACTTGATGTCTCATGTTGAGAAGAAAAAGGTTGTTGAATGGATTTGCCAAGTTGACAAGATTCACATACAAAGTTCTTTTACAACGAACCAGCAAGAGGTAAATTAGACTTAGATAAGACATGACGCAAGACCGACTAGATTGATGACCTAAACGTTGATGCCAAAGGGAGTTAGGTGCCTTGATTCCTGTATAGGAAGTTAACCTCTACGTTTATTATGTGATAGATTGGCGAGGTTGATAGGATAAAGCCCATTTTCACTCGGACCCTAGAGGAGCTTGATTCCCATTTTATTGTCCTGAAACGAATAAGCATTATGTATGAGATGGAAAGTAACATAATTATCGATACAAAATTTGTTAATAGAAAAGAGTTTGGTAGCAGCTTAAGGACAATGTATAATATTTTTAAGAAGAAAATGATTGTTACGAGAGTGGACAATGGAGAAACCAACATGTTTAATAGACAAACTTGCACCATTACCTACACCAACGTCTCATTACCATCAAACAGGCGTTTGGAATCCAAGTTTTCAACATTATTAGTTATGTGTGCATTAGCACCATTGTCATCAAGCCATTGGCAATTCAAAAATTCTGAATTAATATCAACAACCATGGTTGCCATGTCTATAGGAGGCTGACATCCTTGGAAAGAAAAATCCATTCGTTGAAAACAGTCCAATGCTTGATGATTATTGCCTTTGCAGATCTGGCAAGGAGAACAACTACCTGAGTTGGAGATAGAATGAACATTCTTAGTAGATATGGACGAGACAAGTTTAAGAGAGAACTTTGGCCTTGTAGCAATGGTGTTTGAGGATCCAGAATAATGGAGTTTTCGTTTCACAGGCTGAAACATTGGTCGATTTGTGAATAAGGCAAAGGATGATGTTTATGGCATAGGATTTAGTGGAGCATGATGATTCAGAATTATTTCATGATTCAGCAACTCAGACTTGAAATCAAAAAATGACAGAGTTCTCCCAAGTGTGCAAGGAGTAAGTGGTAATAAACTGTGTAAAAGTATTATTAAGACCCCCAATAATAAAGGATACGAGATTGTCATCATCAATTAGTTTTCTAACAACAAATAATTGGTCTGCTAAGAACTTGGCTTCAACCAAATACAAAGCACAAGTCAAAGAACCTTGTTGGAGATTCTGTAGTTGACGTTTCAAGGGAGAGATACGAGATTTTGATTGAGAAGCAAAACGAGCAGCAAGAGACTGGCATGCCAAAAATGAAGAATCCAAACCATAAAGGGAAGCCACCAGTGCAGGAGAAATACAGGAGATGGTCCAACTTAGCAAAAGTTGGTCACAACTCTGCTAACTGATGTAGGCAGGATTTACAAATTCATTTTTGGCAACAGTATCATCAATAAATATAACAAGGCAGAGATTAGAACCATTAATGAAGCCAAGCAGATTGTGACTCTTGAGAATAGGTTTAAACTAGGCAGTCTATGCAAGATAGTTTGTCTCATCAAGTTTGATATAGACAAGTTGTGTTGGATTGGGAAAAATAAACTGGGATGAGGTGGAGAAACTAGACTCAGCCATATTTTAGAAAAGCGGAAGAAGAATTTTTAAAGCGTAAGCTAAAGTAACTCTGATACCATGTAAGATAAAGTAAAGGAGAAGATTGTTTTGGCCAAAAAGCAATCCTACTATGTATTATTATTATTATTATTATTATTATTATAGATGTTATAGTAGTGGTGATGAAGATTACAATAACTACAACCATAACTTTTGGAGTAATTGTCAAAATAGATCAAAGCATTGTTTAGAAAACATTGCCCTTTGGCTTTGATTTCTTGTATGTTTATATAGAGATTACAAGGGTGCTGTATATGGAAACCAAATCAGTTTCTGCATGATTCTAATCCTATACATGTAAACTAAAATCTGATACATAATGTATGCTATCTATACAAAATAGGAAATGTAGAAATAAGGAAACAATTTGCATAATAGATAAGACAACAATGTTGTCTGTTGACAATCCCCCTCAAATTGATGTAGAATGATCAATCAGCATCAATTTGCCACTTGGGAAAGAATGGTGATGACAAGTGAGCGTCTTGGTGTAGATATCAACAATTTATAGGTTAGTGAAAATATGGGGAAGAGTAATAACACGAGCGTCGTCGGCTTCACGAATAGAGTGACAATCCATCTCAATATGCTTCGTGCGCTCATGAAATACAGGATTGGCCATGATCTGGATAGCCCTCGTAATATCGGCATGGAGAGGTGTAGAATCAGTCACAAAAATCTAGCTCAGGAAGCAAACCCCTAAGCCAAATGATTTCAGAACAAGCAAGGGATATTGCCTGATACTCAGATTCTGTAGAGGACTTAGAGAATCTGTCTTGCTTCTTACTCTTTCAAGAGATCAATGCATCTCCTAATAACATACACCACCTAGTGACAGATCGACGAGTATCTGCACAACTAGCCCAATCTGCATCGCTATAAGCAGTAAGATGAAGAGGGTTGTTGGCAAGGAAGAATAAGCCATGGGCCACGATGCCTAGGACATAGTGTAAGATCCGATGAACAACAATCAAATGAAGATGATGAGGAGCCTGAAGAAACTAGTTGACTTGTTGTACGACAAAGGAGATGTTTGGTCTAGTAATGGTGAGATAAACAAGGTTGTCTATCAACTTCTGGTATAAACTAGAATCAACAAGTCACGCTCTTCTTTGCAAAGCTTGATATTCAATTCCATAGGAGTATCAACCGAAGTAGGCTCCTGTAAACCATCTGTAGCCACCAGGTCACTAGCATACTTATGCTGACTCAGAGAAATGCCTGAGGAGCTATGATGCACTTCAAGACCAAGAAAATAAGTGAGAGACCCAAGATCTTTCATATGAAATACCTCTAAGAGATGAGTCTTAAGCTAATCAAGTAGAGTCAAATCAAAACCTATAATCACAATGTTGTCAACATACACCAAAAGAACAATACATATGGCTGATTTCCAAAGAAACAAGTGTCATGCATGCTTTATTGGAATGAGAATTGTAATAAAGTGTTGTGGAATTTATCAAATCAGACCCTTGGAGCCTGTTTGAGGCCATAAAAAGAGTGATGAAGCTTACACACATGTGAAGTTGGAGAAGGAAATAATCCTGTATGTAGATTCATATAAATGCATTCTTTAAGATCCCCATGAAGAAATGCATTTTTGACATCCATCTAATGTAGCGGCCAATGACTAGAAGCAGCAAGAGCTAGAATTGTATGAACAATAGTCATTTTAGTCATCGGAGCAAAGGTCTTCTCATAATTGACCCCATATTCCTAATGATTCCCAAGTGCAACAAGTTGGGTCTTGTAACGGTCCAAACTGCCATCAAATTGGAATTTGACAAAATAAATTCATTTGCAACCCAAAGGAACAATCGTGGAAGGACAAGGCTCAATGTCCTAAGTGTGATTAGCCTTTAGAGCAACAATTTCTTCTTGTATAGCTTATCGCCAACAATCATGCTTAGCAACGTGTGAATATCATGTAAGAATATAAAAAGTAGACAATGCAGCAGTGAGAGCAGAAATAGATTTACCAGACTTGGAAATGGGAGACCCATACCTATCTAGGGGTATAGATACTCGAGATGAGTGACGTACCAGAGGCTCTGGTGGTGCGGCATTTGTATGAATCTGGAGTGCATGAGGATTAAATAGCAAGTGAGTCACTAGAGGAGAGACTATAGGTGGGAGCATCTTGTATATAAAATCCTTGGTTTAAAACGAGAGTTGACAGGATGAAAATCAAATAACAGGGACTCAAAGGAGGGAAGGACCACAGTAGAAGGAGAGGACACAGAGGACACCAAAGAGAACTGTTGATTTTCAAAGAAAATGATATTCCTAAAAATACGTGTACATCGTAAAGTAGAATCATAGCAGACAACTTTTTTGACACATCTAAAGAATGCACATCTAACAGATTGAACATAAAATTTATGCCGCTCATGGGGTGATTAATGAACAAAACAAACGCAATCAAAGATACGAATATTATCATAACTAGGGAGACTCCATGTGTAAGGCTTGAGAGGGTAAACAATTAATCAAGTGAGTGGCAGTTCTTAGAGTTTTAACCCAGAACATGGAAGGAACAAAGGATTCTAACAAGAGAGTACGTACCACATCAAGAAGATGACAATATTTATGTTCAACTACTCCATTCTGTATAGTGGTAGGACATGAACGTTGATGAATAATACCATTAGAAGCCAAGAATGCCTGAAACTCAGTATACAAATATTCACCACCAAAATCTGTGCGTAATGTTTTAATAGAGGTAGAAAATTGATTAGCAACATACGCTAAAAACTCAGTGAAGGTATAAAAAACTTTAGATTTAAAGTGAATACAATAGACAAGTAAATTTGCTATAATCATCAATGAATATCACAAAGCATTTCAATTTTTCATGGTAATCAACTGGGGAAGGTCCCCAAACATCACTTTGGATAAGATCAAAGCAGTGAAAAGCTTGACTAGCATGAAAAGGAAATGGAAAAGTTTTGCTTTTACCAATTTTGCAAGAATCACACTCAATAGATAAAGAAGAATATTTTTTGTATTACCAGGAGAATCAGAATACAATACATGGGATAAAATTTGAGTATTGGGATGACCTAAGCAACGATGCCACGCCATACTCAGAGCAAGAATTTTATTATAAGCAAAAGATTTAATAAAAGAAACTGAAGAAAATCTTGGAACAGGTAAAAATAGTGGAAACAAGCGCCCTACTTTAGGTCCCCTCACAACCAGCTTCCCCGTTACCTGGTCCTGCACAACACAACCAGCACCAGAAAAATGATCGTCACAGTTATCAACTAATTGTCCAGTAAAGATTAAGATTCGAGGAAAAGCAAGGAACACATTAGTAAATGTAGAAGAGGCATCACTAACAACAGTGATGGGCAAGGAACTATCATTGGTCGATTGAATGGCCGATTGACCAGCATAGGGTTGGACATGACTCAAAATAGTAGAAGTATTTGTCATGTGATTTTTAGCCCCCAAGTCTATGTACCAGAGTTTAGTAGAATATTTACCTTGCAACCCCATGAAGGATAATGTTGAAATTAGCATTTGCACCATTTCTGGTGTACAATAATTTCTTGTTGGAGGTGTAAGAGTGGAGACAACACCTGAAGAAGAGATGTGTGATAGTTTTGCTACTGGAGGCACAGTAATGGAGGCTTGTAGTGCTCTGGCCTGACAATTTTGAGGGCGGATACGACATTATTTGATAATGTGACCCTTTTTCTTGCAATAAGAACAAAATTTCTTAGGACAATTGACAGCAATATGCCCATATGCCTTGTAGCAGAAACATAATGGCATAGATGGTCCTTGTCCGTGAGTAGCATACGTCATAGTTGTTGTCCCAGAAATGCCATGAGAATGCTCTAGGATAGCTTAAGTACTAAGTCGTTGTTCGCAAAGCAACTCACCAAAACAGATACTAAGAGAAGAGAAGGAACAAGAGATTTGTTCAGTAAAGAAGACTGGACCGATTCAAACTCTTAGCGCAATTTCATATGAAACTAATCACACCTGCTATTTTGGTGAAGACTCTGAATAGTTGGAAGAGCGACAATAGGAACATCCACTGTAACCAAATCAGTATATTTATGTCAAAGAGTTAAAAATGTCGAGTAGTAATTCTGGATGGAAAGACTTCCATGTTGAAACATGGCAATTACATGTTCTAACTGAAAAAGACGAGCATCATCAACTTGATGATACACTTTCTTCAAGTGATTCCACAAGGATTGAGCTGTATGATGAGCTCGTAGATTTGTAACAATATGTGGTTCTACCAAACCAATAAGCCAAGGCATAATTCGAGCATCAAGTACAACCCATGAAAGAGAGGCCTTAAGTTCTTTTGAATTATCAGTATTAGACTGTTGGGCAACATTTGTACCATCAATATGTCCCCACAGATCTTTTTCTTGGAGGAAAAGTTCAAACTGAAATGCCCAGGTAGAGTAGTTTGTGCCCGAAAACTTGACACAGGTGTTGAATCTATTACAAATAAATGTATCCAAAGGCAAATAAAACACTAAAAAAAAAAGAAAATCGAGGCAAAAGATTGAAGAACCTGGAAAGGCTCTTTGCTGCCAGAAACAGAGTTTCCGATAGGTGTTGAGATTGGTACTTGTAGATTTTCGAGAGGTGAAAGAGTAAAGAACCTGTTGGGGCTCTTTGCTGCCAAAAAAACAGAGGATTTCTGAGAGACCAGAATTTACTTTAAGACCGAAATAGTCCAAAAACAGGGGTAAGAGTCCAAAAAACAGTCACACAACCGAGAGCAACCAAGAGACATAGAGGTGTTGTCAGAGATTTCCAAGAGCAATAAAGGCGCTTCAACACAAACAAGAGGGTTTCCAAGAGATGCTAACAGAGATTACTTTATGCTAAAGTATAAGACTGAAAAATAATTTTAACAAGCTCTGATACCATGTTACAATAGATCAAAGTATTGTCTGGAAAACACTGCCTTTTGGCTTTGATTTCTTGTATGTGTATATAGAGATTATAAGGGTGCTATATATGGAAACATAACAGTAGAGTTTTAAAGTTAAGTACCTTGGTATGTAGGGAGCACGGGATGAATATCCTTGTCATCCTTAACACAAACTCCCAACCAGTTGTCATTACAAAGATGGATCAAATAGAAGCTCGCCTTCCTCTCGACTAAGTTTAAGGTTGACCTCCAAGGGAGTAAGAACATAATTACCCAACTGGAAACCAACTAATGAAATTATGTTTGTTGTGTATTTGTGCTAATGTAACCATGTAGTAGTTGGGGTATCTGAATCTCAAGACCAAGTACTGCAAGGGATCTAGATCTTGTAATTGTTTAAGTAATGTAGCATCGGAGCCAGTGATCACAATATGATCAACATATATCAAAAGCAATATAATTCCTGCAGGCGTTCTTGCGAATAAACAGAAATGAATCAAATTGACTTTGATTAAAGTGAAAGCCAAGCAAAGTAGAGCAAAATTTATTAAACCATGCTCGCGGATCTTGTTTCAAACCATACAAGGATCGGCGTAGCCGACAAACTTTCGAGGAAGGTGTAGTAAACATGCCGGGAGGTGGAGACATAAATCTTTCTTCAAATCCCCATGTAGAAATGCGTTCTTCACATTCATATGTCTGAGAGACCACCCTTGTGATGCAACAAGTGTCAATATAGTCCGTACAGTAGTTATTTTGGCAATAGGTGCAAATGTCTCTTCATAATCAACACCATATTCTTCTCGGTTTCCAAGAGCAACGAGACGGGTTTTATATTAATCCAATGATCCATCAGACCTAAACTTGACAGGTTATACCCATTTACACCCAATAGGTTTGACACCAGAAGGACAAGTCACAAGATTCCAGGTGTTATTGTCTTGAAGAGCTTGGGTTTCTTCTTGCATGGCTTGTTGCCAACAGACTTGGGTGATTGCCTGAGTATAAGAGGAAAGAACATAAACAATATTTAGAGTGGCAATAAATGAGGTATGAGAAAAACCATGCCTATTTGGTGGATGTGGAACCCGGGTGGATCGTTGAGGTAACGAAAATGTAGAATTAGATGATGAGGCAGTGTCTCGAAGCGGTGCTGAAGAAGGACATCCTTGATACACTATCTGGTTTAAATCACTTAATAGATGAAGGTACATCATCAAAAGATGGAAGAGGGGCAATAGGAGGATCAGAGATCACTTGAGATTGAAAGAAAAATTGATTTTCAAAGAAAATCACATTTTGAGAGATCCATAATTTGTTTGCATGAGCATCATAACAAACAAATCATTTTTGAGTAGGGCTATATCCCATAACAACACATGTGACAGGTTGGGTAGCAAGCTTGTGTCTTTAAGTGGGTGGCAGATGAACAAAACAAACACACTCAAGAGAATGAAAGAATTATACTAAGGTATGCCAATAATCGAAAATAGGGAGAATCATAATTTAGAGTGGTCATGGCAAACGATTGATCAAATAAATAATCGTAGATAATGCTTTTACCCAGAATTTAGAAGGTACATATGAATCAACTAGCAAAGTATGAACATCTAAGAGGTGATTTTTATGTTCAGCGACTCCATTTTGTTGAGGGGTATAAGAGCAAGAACATTGAGAAATAATCCTTTTTTGCTCAAGATAATTCTGAAAGGAATGGGATATGTATTCCCCCAGAGTCAGAGCATAAGATCTTGATACAAGTATTGAATTGTGTCTGGATAAGTGCAACAAATCTTTGAAAAACAAAGAACACATCAGCTATAGATCTAAGTAAATCGACTGAAATCATCGATAAACATCACAAATAACGATAGTCCATGAGAAACAACAGGACTGACACCCTAAACATCACTATGCACAATTTCAAAACAAGTGGAAGCACAACTACCATGCACAAGAAAAGGTAAAGTTTTACTCTTACCAAGACAAGTAGCACAATCAAAAGATGTGGAAAAGAATTATTATTGCCTAAAAAATCATTTTTCAAAAGATGAGTTAAGACAACAAAATTAAGATGATCCAATTTCTTAAGTCATCCTTCATTATTATTGGCAGTAGCCGTACAAGCAAAAGAAACAACATTAGGAATAGAAAAGTACAGAGGAAAAAGACGTCCCACTTTAGACCCCCCCTTGCGATCACTGTCCCCGATACCTGATCCTGCATAACACAATCACCACAAGAGAAATGAACAATATAGTTATCATCCACCAATTGTCCAACAGAAATCAAGTTGATAGATAATTCAGAGAGACAGACATCTTTAAATGAACCCAAATTACCAATAGTAATAATAGGTAGTGTACTACCATCAACAATTTGAATAGACTGTGTTGTCATACTCATAAGCATCATGGAGATCTGTCGTATTATCAGTCATATAATTAGAAGCACCCAAATCAACAACCAAGAGGACGTAGAGAAAAAAGGTGTACCTTGTAGGCCTAAACCTGTAAAAACTGACACAATCATCTGTTGAATCAAAGCAAGTGTGAGAACAGATGATTCAGAGCTTACAGTGGGGAGTGCAAAAATGAAACCTGGACAGCAGCTTGAAAAGCTTGAGATTGTCACACTCGACAATCTTTGATGAAGTGACCAGGTTTCTTGCATTAGTTGCAAACTTTCTTCAGACATTGACGAGCAATGTGACCAAGCTTCTTACAACTGAAACACTGCAACTTGTGTGCCCCTCTCCCTTGCACGGCATAGGCTACAGTTACAGTCTCAGGAAAAACCTTCTCAGAAGTTATGCTCATCTAAGTGGATAATCGTTGCTCCTCCTTACGCAATAAATCCCTCAAGCAGATATCCAAGGAAGGAACCGGATCACGGTTCAATAAACTGACTCTAACATGCTCAAATTCATGACAAAGTTTCATAAAAAATTGATCACGCTGACTCTGTATAAACTGTTTGGAGAGCTGCAGTGGAAACCTTAACATGAACAATTATAGAATACTCGCTTCAGATATTGTTACAGCCTCGAGAGAAACCTTTTTAGAAGTTATGCCCATCTAAGTGAATAATCATTGCTCCTCGCGCAATAAATCCCCTAAGCAGATATCTAGGAAAAGATAAAACCAGAATAAAATTGTTCAATGGTCAAATTACCTTAACTGTAACTGCTAATTTCCAATTCCAATTGAAATTTGCGAGCATTGTAATCTTGATGATAAATACAATGTAGATAGGCCCACATAACTTGAGCCATAGTGAAACACCGAAGATTGGTGTCAAGATGAGGCTCAATTGTTCCTAATAGCTAAGAAATCACCTTAGCATCTTGGACCTCCCATTGAGCAAATTCCTTTTCATCAGTGGGAATTTAGGTGGGGTTATCAATATGATTTGATAATTCTTTTCCTTTCAGGAATATTTTAAATTGAAATTCCCACGCAGAAATTTTTTTCCCAGTAAAACGAATAATATTATTTTCCGTAGACATGATGCAAGTCATGAAAAATCAGCCCAAATAGTTAAAATTCAACCCAATTAATTTATACAGGCCCTGCTAATGAGACCCTTATGAATCAAACCTAGAAACATAAGAGAGGGGTTGCATAAATGAAAGCCCACAAGACATAGCCCAGATCAAAGCCCACTACAAAAGAGCCCATGGCAGAGCCCACAAAACAATTGTTTTGTTGTCAGTCCACGCCACAACAGAAATAGAGCCCACAAGAGAAAGGAAAGTGACAGAAAACGATGTCGTTCGAGACTTCTTTAACAAGTGTTCCCAGAGTAGAGCGACGTGAACTCCGGCGACAACGCCCAGAATGTCGACCATCTCTTCAACCACAACAAGACTTCCAGCTACCACAGAGCGCCGACATCCTAACCACAACAGAAAACCACACCCAAAACAGAACAGACCAGACCAAAAGACCCAAACACATGACTGTCAGATTTGGGATAAGAAAACTCTGGTTCGAATCCCTCTCCCCAGTTTTGTTCTTTCATATATAACCTCAGTACATTAATTACAGCATAATCTATATATGGTAGTCTTAGATCTAGGAGGCTGTTTTATGGTAATACAATTTCCTATTTACTATTTTAATCTACATCCTGTACTAACTGGATCTTTTCATGGTTTCCTATTTAACTGCCTTGCATTGCATTGTTGTAACTTCCTTTTCGACTGATTGTACTGTTGTAACCTCCTTTTCTACTAATTGTACTGCTGTAATCCTCCTTTACACTGACAAGGACCACCACAGAAAAACATGGCCAGAAAAATCACTGATCTCCACCACAACCACAGAACAGTACGACAACCACCACCACCAAAGAACCCACACAAAATGCTTTACACATAACAAGAATGAAAGAAAAAAATTGTCATTACACGATGATTCATAGATTAGTAGATCCATGACAAAATTGGTCTGAATACCCCATTTGTTGGGTTTCTCTACCTTTATATAAATCTCCATGTATCTTTTACAAGGTAAGTATTTATAGCCCTAATAAATGAAAATCAATTCCTAAATTAATACAAAATCAAATCATGTAACTAATACAATCAAATCTGTAACTAATACAATCAAATCCTGTGTTTGTAAAGTTTGCCTTGCTTTACTACGTACATATCCATTCTTTCCCAACATAAAGTCCGTACACGTTGCATTAAACAAACAAACCAAGATATCAAGCAAATGAGTGATCTGTGATGATATTATGCCAATATGTTGGGGTATGCAAGCAAATTCTACCACAAGAATCATTGAAATGTAACAAAAAAATATGCGCAAAATATACTCTATGAACTAGTTTGTTTTGAGCTATACCTTCTTAACTAGTGTCTTTGTAGTTTCTTTAAGTTGTATAAACATCACTAATTATATATTATATATGTAAACAATGAAAATGTATCCTCTCTACAAACCAATATTCATTTATTTTCACATTTTCTTGACACAAGGTAACTCTATATTTCAAATCTTTTAATTATATGTTGATAAAAAAAATCAAATGATTTGGTCTATTGGAATTGAAATTAAAGTTTTTTTTCTTTTGAAGAAAAAGAAATTAGAGATATGTTATTGACACAAAATTATGCTTTATCGCTATTTAAGAATTTTAATCATTGACCATAATTTTTTTTAATTTTATTATATCATGGATTTAATTTTAATGTAGACCTCTTAAGTCACTAAATAATCTGGATAGAAATTGGTTTAGTTCCTGAAAACACGTAACTTTAGTATAAAAATCTTGTGAAATGTTTTGCATTTTCATATGCATAAAAAAATGTCACATAATTTATTTTTCAAATTAGTTTTATTCCACAATTTTAATATTTGGAAATTTTCAATGACTTGTTAATTTATTATAAATTTGCTTTTGCTCTGCCCTGGTTTTGGCACTTCATTGATGATGGGCTTGTTAGGTCATAAAAAGCAAAAGCAAATAAAAAATGGATGAATGAATGCCGATATATTACTTATGATGGTCAAGAACTTGTCGACCTTGAATGTTTTGCATCCAAAAGCAAGCTGACATTTTATTTAATATTTTGCGTGTTAGGGAATATAAGTATGCACTTTACTTTAGATACCTCGAGGTTTTGGTCTTGGTCAACATTGCCTGCTTAATCTTCCATATCATTCCCTGCCATGCTATTGCCTTTCTTCTCTCTGAGTAGTAACACAAGCAAGATAGCAGCACAATTCTCTGAGGTTGACTCTTGCCAAATTGCACCAAAGCAACAGGATGGGGCTTGTGCTGTTTGATAAACTATCATTTTTCAACTGGTCAAGTTAAAGCCATCCATTTAGCACCAAATACTCTCAACTTGTGTTTAACTATTTAATTTAAGTTTGAGCTGAGCTCAATTTTTAATGATTGGTGTGAGCTTGAGCCGATAGTCTGAATCTCAAAGTTGGATTTGGGCTAACCCCAAAACATATTTTGTAGTTTAAACTTAAAGTGGCAAGCATATAAGAGAATACTTTGCTTGTTTCTCCTCTCCGTCACTCAAGCACACATGCAGTCCACACAGTTTCTTGCTCTAAATTAAATTTGCGAGCTTTCTTCACTGCATCTATATGTTCTTTGTTGTAGTTCTCATGCATGTTTTTTGACAAATTCTTCATGGTAGTCAAGTAGCTTCATGTCAAAGTATCATTGGGTTGAATTTTTGTTTTTTTAATAACTAAAGTAGCTGAAAAGATGTTTTTCACCTCAAACAAACGGTGTGATCAATCAAACTGGCACAATGAAGCCCAATGCCCAAGTCAACCAGGAAAAACCTTTGTTGGATTTTATACTAACAAGCCTTTTTTGGTTGATTTTACCATGCCCACGACCTATTGAAGCTTGATTGGGACTTGCCTCGCTTCTGACTTGAAATAGCAAGAACATGCCATGAGTGGTCCCCCTGCTTGCTTGTTGTATAGATAAGATAAGATCATGAAATGCCACATTATATTTGGAAATTTTCAGTAGACAATCATAATATGTATACTGAGGAACTTTTAGATTCTTAATGCAAGTTAGAGACGATCACTTCATTCCATGTAACCCTTCCTGTTTTCTTGAATTACCAGCTTTCGGATGTTCAGCAATGAGGATGTTACAATTGGTGCATGGATGCTGGCAATGAATGTTAATCATGAGGATAACAAAGCGTTATGCTCACCAGAGTGTACGCCATCATCGATTGCGGTATGGGACATTCCCAAGTGTTCAGGTTGGTATCCTTATCAGCCATATAGAAAATAGAATCAAAATGAACAGTATCAAATTCAACTTCTGCTATTAGTTTACAGACATGAGCATATATATACACAGGTTATTTTGTTTCACATCTGATGTAAGAAAAAGCTGTCCTGTTTCAGATGTTTGTGCAGAACTTTTAAATCATTTTTTTTTTTTTTTGAAACTGCATCATTTGATTTCTCACAAGACTTCTTGTTGAATATTTCTCGTCGGACTGTAAACATATACGGTGTTCTGATGACACAATTATTAATTATTATACAGGTCTCTGTAATCCAGAAGCCAGATTGTTAGAACTCCATCAGCAGGAGAGCTGCTCAAAGAGTCCAACTATGGACTCTGATGATGATTAGCTTTTTGGTTACCCCTTTTCTTCCAAAGGAGTTGGACAGTAGAGGGATTTATGAATTGCCTACAGAATGAAGGTGGCATTGCTGCTAAGTGCTAACAGATACGTCTAATCATCTCCTTCAGTTCATTTTTCCCCTCTACCTGGTAATTTTTTTATTCTTTCTTGTAATTTGCAATTTTCCCAATGATGTAGATTAAAGATCAAAATTTTATACGTCGTCACAAATCTTTACACTTTCAATAAATGAGGTTTCCTGAGAATGATTAACCCCTGTAAACTTCCATTATTGAATATACAATCCCATAAATTGTTCTTACATCAGTTATTTTTCTTGAATGACCATATTATAAGCTCAGTGGAGCATGACTACCAGGTTGTGTGTGCAAGCATTTGCACACCAGATTCATATGCATGCATTATGATGCTGGCGCATGTAGACCAAATAGCTAATTTGATATTTGTGGCATTCAGATTAATTCTTTGGCCCTGCATTTAGAGGTCAATAAGATGCCTCATTTTCATGAAAGGGACCTCCTATAAAATGCATAGCCTAGCATGCTATTTTTTGGAAACCTCTTCAGAATTGTTTCTTAAATTCTTCCCTGCAATCAATTTAGGGTAGGACTGCACAGCCCCAACTGATCAAGGCGGGCACCTACTTTGAACGGTTATGAGCAGTTTTTGTTTAGAATTATATTGAAATACTTTTTATTTTATTTTTTAAATTTATTTTCAATATTAATACATTGAAATGATCCGAAAACAAAAAAATATATATTCAAAAATATTCCTGAAATAAAAAAATAAAAAAAGAGTTTCTATATCTCGGTTTTCTAGCTAATAGCCCACGAGAGGCTTAATCATTTTTCTAGCTAATAGTTAATAGCCCAAGAAATGGAGGTTTAATCAACATGTATTAAAATAATTTTTTTTTTTAAAAGAAAATTGATATCCAACATAATAAAATTATTAGAAATCATGTTATTTCGTGAAAAGAAGTTTGAAAACAAAAACAGAGGTTAAAGTTTATATTAATATTTATGTTAATAGATTCTTCCCTGTATTTATTCTCAATCTGCGAATCTTACATTCAACTCAACCAACTTTAAAGCCAAAGAAAGTTGCTGCCATGCAATAAGACTCCATATTTATGGTAATAGATTTTAAATTGATGGATGTGTTTTCTTATAGATTCTTAGTTGAAATGGAAGAGAACGATCGAGTTCTATCCAGACTCCATACTGGCCAAGATCAGAACCAAGACATGTTCTCATGAAAGTTCAAGCCAGATCATCGTTTTAGGAAAGGTTGTAAATTCTGTTTGGTTGGTGTTTTGTTTTTTTAATTAAAATAGAATGTGTTTAGTTTTGAAGTATTTCAGTGTTTCGTTTTGGGGTTGTACTATTTATGTTTTATAATTCAACCAAAAAAATTAGTTCAAATCCAAAAAAAAATTAGTTAGAATTGTGCGATTTAAATTTCAAAGATAAGTAAAAAAATGAGAGTTGAACTGATATAACTCGATCGACTTGATGAGTTCAAAGATAATATGGAAAATTGATAAAAATATAGTTTAATTAAAAAAATCAAGTTGACATCTTAAAAAAATATTGAAATGATAATATATTGGATCAATTTGGGTCAACTTAGGTTAATCTTTCAAATGTGTGACTTCCGTTATAAGACCATAATAATCTTAAATAAAGAAAATCAAAACAAATTATAAAGTTCAATTCATAATATACTCGTTGTTGAATAATAAAATTGAGAAAAAATTAATCTAAAAAAAGACAATAAAATGATTTTCTTGAACAAAATTATGAACCTGGATAATATTACGAGAATGTCATCATCAATCACACAAGGTCATCACATTCTCTGATTGCTCTATAATTTTAACATGGTGTATATAAATATGTCAAGAGACTCCTCGTAAAATTTCATCTCAATCTAACGGTCGGATTAAGAGATATGATTGATATTGTAAAACTATTAATTATTTAAAAAAAACACTATTTTGACCATAACAGAACCAGAATGGACGGAATTTCCTGAATGGACTGAGATTCTGAGCTAGATAAAATTTGTTCTAGTTTATTTTGTTTTTGAATTGAAACAAAATATATCAATTATTCAGGGCAGAACATAACGGAATTAACAACCTAGGTTTTGGGAGGTAAAGCGTTTTGTTACATGTAATGATGGTTTTGGGTATTTGTCCAGCACCAAAATAGCCTTTGCAAGATGTTTAATGGTTTTGTAGGAATAATGGCACACTCAAGGTGGCTGTGTTTTCCTGAATCACATGAACTCAGCCCTGTTTTTAGCTAGGTTCTCTTTGCAAATACACTTTTCTTCGATAATTGCCATGTGCTATTCGCTCAATAATTTACACAAGTGTTTGCCATGTGATGCTGCGAGTTGCCCCGTTGCTTTCTGCTTCTTCTTTTTTGTCTGGCAAACTCATGTTCTAACCAGGCGATGGGTATTCGTGAACATCATTGGAAAAGGAAAACAACGTTCGCTGAAAATTCTTGGTGGTGGAAATATGAGATGTCAATTATATAATAGCAGCCATTTTTGTTGGCTTCTTTCCTCCCTGAAACACCCCTACAAGCACCATGTGATTGCTTATTTGCTTCCCATACCGCAATCCATTTTGTTTCGTTTCATCAAATTCGTGCCCATGTGTTAGGCGTCCATGATTGCCTCCACTTTGAATCATGCTTGCCAAGAATGGACGGTGTGGTTTAATAATAGAATCATGCTGCATGATCCCATCTTTAGGGTGATATTCACTCTCTCGCACCGAGAAACTCCTGGATAGGGGTACTAGATTAACGTCACATGGATTTGTTATACAATGTGAAAGATTTTGTGCTTTTTCCACAAAAATACCAGACAGAAAATTCCTGCTCCATTTTATATTATTTCTGAAGCACTTGGCTAGACAATTCTTGCCTGAACTTTTCTTGCTGCTGCGTTTGCTTCACATGGCTGGCTCATTAACATGCTGCTTAATAATTTAAAATGAAATAGGCAACAATGACAGGAGAAAACCATATGCTGCTATTCTATTCAAGAAATTGTTTCCACCGAGTCCAGAATTAAGAAGTGATCATGGTATTTTGACAGGGAGAAAAGGAAAACCTATTGAATTTCCTTCAAGCTATGTGAATCTTCAGTCATGTTCTTCTTTTGTGATGGGATATGTTGCATATAAATTTGATAGAAAGTGAAACTCTCTCATGAAAAATTTCTTTCTGATGTGAAGTGGGAAAAATCAGCTGATCCCACTTACCAGCTTAGAAAGATGCTGATTTAAATTTACTTTTTTTCACACTTTATGTCTGCGATTAAAAGGTATCATCCAAAGTGAGGATCACCTTCCAACATAACTTTTCAGATCAAATCACAGGCCTTAGAATCATTTCTAGTTTAGGTTTCAGAAGAGTGTAGTTGAAGTGATGCATTGACAGACAGAACAATTAAGGTAATGATAAGAAAGTGATATGGAAATGATTCGTCAAATAGTGGGGAGGGGAGTGTCCCTGGAACAGTGGAGGGCATTTGATTGGGCCATAAAACTACAATCATGCCCAGTTGCTTTTGGGAAAATTTATTTAGTAGCAGTCCACTCTGGAGATCGGCTAGCTGGAAGAAGTTACACAGAGTCTACTGTGTTTTTTTTATTTATTTTTCAACTAACATTGAACCGCCATTAATAAACTGGTTTCAACAAAATAAACTGGTTTCATCTTCGGTTCTTATTAAAGAGAAGTAAGAGGGTTGGAGCTAACTTTAGCCCCCACCAGTGGCACCAGCGAAAGCACAAGAATGCCTGGTTTCACTTACGGGTTGACATTGATGGAATTTCTAATTTTACCAGCCAAAATTAACTTTATTTGGGAAAAATCATGTAACTTTATTTAAATATTTCAATACCCTTTAAAAAGTTGAGCACTTTTGATCTCCAAGGATATGACTAAATTCATCATGGAGCTGGTAATATTCTTAATCTTGAATAAAGCATGTAGGGTTTAAATCAAAGAAAAGAACGACAAGATATTTGGTTCGATGTCTCTGCTTTAAAGCAACCGGAGGAATTTCCTCACTAAATTCCTGTCAGGTTAATCATCCTCAAGAGGAAGTGACAAAGAAATCACTAGCTGATCTTCACATTAGATACAAAATACAATAATTCCGAGTTCTGCAAAAACACACAAGAAAAAGGACAAGAAATATATTTGAGTTTTCTTCCCTCGCCAAATGGGCACCATGTGCCTTAGCATTTACTTCATCGTACGAGGCAGGGGAGGAGAGAGAGACGACACTACACTGAATGTTTCCTTGGATTCTGATTTCTTGCATCTCACTGCACTTATCAGTGATTTTTTATTTGAAATTTAACCGGATGCTTCTTCATTGGAAGGGATCTCTCGGCTGTTCAGAGACAGCTAGTTGAAATAAAGTAAATCTTCAAGGAATGTAAGAAAATCCCATCAATAAAAGACAATTGCAGAGCCAAACGGACAAAACAACAGACCTTGTATTATCCTGATCGAGTCTTTCTCCCTCTCCATCCATCCACAGAGGAGGAATCCAATGTGCCCTCTGATGGGATATTAAAAATAATCCCATGTCACCTTTGCATGGTTTGCGCGAGTGATTTCAGTTGACATTTATACCATTTTATGGACAACCAAGTTGGTAAACTATCAAATATCAATAACTGCTGCAACTTTTTTTATTTTTCAGACATATCACTGAGGCGTCAGCTTGATAAAATCATAATGAAAACCTTCTCTTATAATCGGATCATGACCCAGAAGAGAAACGGGACCTGTAAGATGTGGGGCCAATCTATGCTAGCCAGCTGAGTATATGATAAAAGGGTCTTGCCTTCCCTGTGAAACATCGTAAGGCAAACAATATTGATTTAGGATTTAAACAAACAATATCGTGAAGCGAACAATATCGTAAAGCCAACTGGCCCTTCGGTGTTCAAATGGAACCGCAACCCATGATTATTGGTGGCTCAAAATCACCTTAAACTTATCTAATCCGTACCCTTTTGCCTGTCGTTTGAGGTTCCTCACTAACCAGACATTCCAGATAACGGCATCCTCCTCGATCTCTTTAGGTCACATGGCATATTGATTGTTTCATCCTGGAAATTGCCAGATTCCAAGTACTATAATTCCAAGTCATGTTAATTCATCTACTGGCACTCGATAATGGCAATGATCACGTAGAAAAAACTGGATACCTCCAATTTTATCTCTATTTTTTTTTTTTGGTTGCAGGCTCGTCACTAGCTAGCCCACTTCACATGGAAGGTTGGGAAATGACAGCACTGGGAGCATTTAACCATTAGTCAAGGTTACAAGCTGATGAATTTCAAATCATCGAAAGCAAAAACAACAAAAGAGCAGGGCTGGCATTTCAATGCTCAAACAAGGTGGATAAGAAGCAAATCATGGGTATTCCACAACTAGTTTCTGAGAGATAAGGATTGATGTAGAAATGGGTTTTCTATGTCAGAAGCTCGACAGTGCCATCGATCAGTTCCCAAAAACAATATCGTGGTCTCTCTTCCACCACCATGTTACCATCACGTGTGTTTTTGCAGCTCAATGACAAAATCTTATGTTTCAGGATTCAGAATGAAGAGAAAGATAGATAATATGAAAAAAATATAGGGGTGCAGAGAGAGAGAGGCCAAAGCATGCACACTCATAATTTATCCAGTCAAGGTTCCAGGGACATGTTCATGTGTAGCCAATCACAGAGTTTTGGCCATGTGTGTGTGGTAGCTTTGCAGACTGACCCCTTCCTTCCAGTTCCTAACACTATCAGCAGCAGCAGCAGCTGTACTACTTTTCTTTTTTACTAACTCAAAAAACTTGAGATTAAACTTTTCTGGGTTTAATATTTTATCCAGCAAGAACAGAAGAGGCAAGGAAACATTAATGATTAAAATAAAATAAAAAATACGTTAATTTTTCTACTCTATTGATGAAGTAGCTAGCATGACCTCAATATGCTTTAATGGGACAAAATTAACAGCATGCGAGACGAGGTTGGCAAATCAGGAAGACTCGCCACCCTTTCCCTGTGCACAACCCAACACACATAGTCTCATGTGATGAACTTGGTAGTGAAAGCCATGATTATAGGGTCTGCAAAAACAATACTCTTACACAAACTGAGGATCCAAAGTTCGAGACATTCTATTGGAATTTGAAAAAAACAAAACCTATATTTAAGCTAATAAATAGATTGGTGGCCCGCGTATCACCAGATCAAATCTTTTAATTTAAGAATAAAATGTTATTATATTTAAAAAGAAAAGAGAAGTTTTATAATGCAATAATAAAAAACAGGTCAGCAACAACAAAAAGATAAAAAGAAATATAGGCCCCGTTTGTTTCCCGGAATTCACTTTCCGGGAAACCACTTTCCAAACTTTCCTGTGTTTGTTTGCCTTCCGGAAAGTTGGTCAACGGAAAACACTTTCCGGTCAACGGAAAACACTTTCCAGTCAAAGAAAAATTTGGCTTGGTTTTCAGGAAAGTGTTTTCCGGAAAATTTGGGCGGAAAACACTTTCCGGAAATTGTGAAAAATTTAGAAATGTCATTATTTACTGATTATATCAAATTTGATCCTCAAACTTTTGATAGCTATATATAATTTGTTTTTGAATATTTATTTTTCAATTCCATCTCTTAAAATTTAATTTTTATATTAATTTTGGTCTTTATTTTTATAATTGCTATTTGCTTTTTTCTTATCATTTTTTTATTGAAATTTTTTATCTATCAAATTTGGTCCTCATTTTTTTATTGTTACTTATTTTATTTGAAATAATTTATGAAATGTTAATTATTATTATTTTAATTTATTCACCTTTGATTTTTTTTAAATTTTTAGATTTGATCTCTATTATTTTGATTATTATTTATTTTATTTGAGTTAATTTATGAAATTATATTTTTTTTCAATTTCATTCTCATTCAACTTTTTAATTTGTAAGATTTGTTCCTCATTATTTTAATAAACTTGAAAAAAAAATTAATTTATTAATAAATTATTTTCCAGTTCATTTTCCATAACACAAACAAACACTGGAAAGTGTTTTCCAGTTCATTTTCCATAACACTGCCAAACATCGGAATTCACTTTTCAGGAATTCACTTTCCAGGAATTCACTTTCCCCGGAATTCACTTTCCAAAAGGAAACCACTTTCCAGCAAACAAACGGGGCCATAAATACATATAAATAGACAATACATCATCTGTCAACCTAATTTTTGATCATCATAATAATAGCTGAAAAAACATTGCCTCCTTGACCTAGATATGGTTTTTTAAACTACATTGAGACTTGAGATAACCATAGTAAGATTTTCCTCACCTAGCTGAACATGTTAGCATCAATTTTAACATGTTTGGTGGAAGAATTCAATACAAAAAAAGAATTTTCCTTTCTTTATTGGAATTTGACAACCCTTTCTCTTCTCCCATGAAGAAAAAGAATTGAAAAGTAAGAAAAACAAGATGTGGTACCAAGATTTATCAGCTTGTTGGAATGAAAATTTGAAAACTCGACATAAAAACACTAAAGCTCTCCTCTTGGCCTTGGAAATTACAAATAAACTCTTGTGAAAGACAAAAACACGCATACTTTGTTTTTTGTATTTTATAAGAAAAAAATGTATTTTAATTATAGCCTAATAATTAAAAAAAAAATCAAAAAAGTCTTTGGTCTTTAGCTAGGTTGGTTTTTACCTTAAAAGCAAAGAAGTATTTTTTGAAAAGATGAACCATTGGTCACTCGTTTAAACTTTTGCATACTTTAAGGGGGGGAACATAATTTTATTGTGTAAGAAAAACTGAATATCCTCAAATAAACTTTTAATGATCAATGAGTCATCGAAAAAGAACAAATTATCTCGGGATCAATTTCTATCTAATGGCAAAATAGTAATTTAATTGTAACTACCCGAAATAAATTGTATCTAGTACTACAGTAAAAAACCTCGTATCATGTATTTTTGTTAAATATTATCATGTATTTTTGTTAAATATTAGGGTGTTTGAAAATAGGGTAGCAATTGTTTTTAAAATGTTTTTCACTTATAAATATATTAAAATAATATTTTTTATTTTTAATATTAGTGTATACAAATAATATAAAACCATGAGAAATTAATTATAAGATAAAAAGAAAAGAAAAGAATTGAATTCTAAATTTTGGGGGAGTAGCTAGCTAGCATAGCACGCACTGCTGGGACAATGAAAACTGACCTGGGCCTGCAATTCTATGAGCCATGGCCCTTTTGTCAGCGTGACGCAAGAAGAGAGGCATGGTCCTCTGCCAACTTGACATAACAACCCCTATCTGGTAGCCAGGCATATGCATGCACCGTCGAACACGCGGCGGATGAAAAACAAAGACGACAGCGATGGTCTGCGGCGCTGCGGGGATAACTTCTCCAGCAAGAAAAGGAAGAAAAAACTCGTAGCTCGCATAATCGGGACTCATCTGGTAATCATGGAGTCAGACAGATCGATCGATTATCCAAAGTTTGAGGTTCAGATTGATCAATTAGCATGCCTCTGAACAGCAGGTTAGCAAGATAATGGCTAGCTAATTACACTTTGACCCTTCAGCTGAATCAGGCCAGAATAAAATGATCAATCCATCACTAGACAGCAAGCCCCAGATGGTGATTATTTCGAGTTCTCCGTCGTCGTTTTCCGATACTATTTTGTATTTTGGTTGATACTTTGTTTTTTCAATTAGAATAGAATATTTCAGTTTTAGAGTGTTTTAGCATGCTGTTTTTAAGCTGTACTGTTTATGTGTGTGTGTATATATAATTAAATATATTAATTAAAAAAATAATTCAAATCCAAAAATAAAATTATTTAGAATTGTACAGTCTAATATAAAAAAACACAATAAAATAATTTTTCTGAACAAAATTATGAACAGGTATAATATTACGAGAATATTATCATCAATCTCGCAAGGTCATTACATTCTCTGATTGCTTTGAAATTTTATTATAATATATATAAATATTTCAAGAGATTTCTTGTAAAATTTCATCTCAATTTAATGGTCGGATTAAGAAATATGATTAATATTATAAAATTATTCATTATTTAAAAACACACTATTTGGCTTAGACAAAACAAGTAAAATGTTTCGTCCGATATTTGACCGAAAAATCTAAAACATACCAGAATATAAACCAAGATAAAAACAATACTATTTCATTTCATTTTTTAAATTAATATAAAAAATTTCGGTTATTCTCAACATAAACCGAACGAAAATGACCACCCTATAATTAACAACGGATAGTCTGATAGTCTGAAACAGAAGAAGCCACTGATCTTCAAGAGGATCTGCAAAAAACGGAGGCTGACAGTATTCAATTCAAGTGGTCAAAAAGTCAAACCTGTGGTCCATTGCTTGTAGCGATTAGCTAGCAAGGTGCATGTGTAAGGGCCATGGCCCATATGTGTGTGCTTAAAGGAATATAAAAATAAAAATAAAAACGAAAACGAAAACGAAAACAGTACTTCACTGCCTTCCAAGTTTTGCTTAAGAACCGATGTGAAATCAAGTTGCAGAAATCAAGAGACTAATTATCTAATCATGTGTATAAACATGATGCATGCAGTGAACCTTCCCTCGAATGCATGATTTTGTGCTTAAATTAGATGCTTTATAATTGCGTTTTAAAAATATTTTTTTAATTAAGTTTTATTTTATTTTTTATTTTAAATTTAAAAAATGATATTTTTAGATCAATTTCATGTGATAATGTCAAAAATTATTTATAAAAAAATTATTTTGATGTATTTCTGAACGAAAAACACTTTTAAAAATAATATTAACTACTCTTCCAAACATGTACTTAATTTGCTGGGAACCATGCCATTAACAAGAATAAGTTGTTATAATTATAATACTGCTTATAAAAGTATGAAGCTTCTTGATTGTTAAGATTAAGAAAATAAATAAAATAGTAGGAATATCTTATATCTTGCAAGGTTGCTCAACTTTAGTAAAATACTAGTTAATTGCCCACACTATATTGTGGGCTGAACAAATTATAATTATTGAGATTGAAATAATTAATAAATTTTGTTAGTTCAAAAATAAAATATAACATCTATACATGCAAAGTTTGATATAATAAAATACATCAACACACTCTATTATAATAACAATAACATCGAAGGTTTAACATCTAAAAATATCATTACTATTATTGCTAAAACAGTAAAAATTATTAAATTATTTCGATGGGAAAAAAACTCAAAAACATTAATAAAAAAAGAAGCAAGAAAAAAAAATTATAATTATTATTATTATTATTGCGTTAATAATGGGGGGAAATTCAATCAAAGAAAAAAAAAAGGCTAATAACTTTAATAAAAGAGCAAATAAAAAATGAAAAAAAAATTATAAGCAAAGAAAATTAATTTGACATGAAAATAAATATAAAAAAACTAATAAAAAAACAATGAAAAAAAAATGTATAAGTAAAAAAATAAAAAAACATACTCAAGTCAAGCGTGCTAGACAAGGGTCGAACCAATGATCTCCTGCTTAGAAAATAGATGCGTTATCCACTAAGCTACAGGCGTTTCATTGTATTTTACTGTGCAAAACTAACTAAATATCATTAAACCTGCAAACTGAACGAACCGACTCGAACCAAAAACTGAACAATACTATTATAATCCACAATGATTTCACTCATAATGAATAGTAACCGAAGCAGATCTCTTTTAATATATTAGATAACAAGAACTAGAAAGCCTAATTGGAAGTGCGGTAGGTAATATTTTAAAATAATATTATTATTTATATAATACATCAAAATAATCCGAAAACACTATAACAATAATTTAAAATAAAAAAATTTAAAAAAATATAATCTCAAACACCCTCGAGATCTAACTTGTATAGTGATGTAAAAAAGAAAACTTTTGCTTGTGAACCAAGTTTTGACAATTAATGATCATGCTAAAATTGAAAGGCTGGTTGCTGGCTGTGTCAACCACCTAGCTGTTTTTTTTTGTGTGTGTGGGTGGGTCGGTGTTTTTGGAAACGAAGGATTAAATGCATTGACTCAAACCTCAAATTATGGCTTCCCTCTCAAACCTCATTGTGAGGTGGTAGTTTCGAGCACTGAAATGAGTTCTCAGATGAGTTTTTATTCTTCAGCATATACCTCTCTTACCGGGTTTTTCTAATCATTGGATCGTTGTTAATAGGGCTGCCAAGGCCAACTAGCTTTTTTATTATTTAAATTTTTATTAAAATAATAATTTAAAAAAATAAAATTTATTTTTTATATCAATATATGGAGACAATCTATAAACATCAAAAACTAATTTAAAACAAAAAAAAAATAGATTAAATTCAATGTGCATGCTTATTATAGAAAACATAAATCCAAGGGGGTGAAAAAAAATATTCGTTCATCTGGATCTATAAAATATGTTTTTCAAAAATAAAATTCGTTGTGTGATGTTTGTTAGTGTTATTCTTTGTAGTAAATTAAGACAGAACTAAGACCATATCATATTAGAGAGATTAGGATTTGTATTTGAGGTTGACAAGGAATCATGAGTGAGTCTATTTCATGCATGATTTTCATAAAATAACCTTTATGTGCACCCATTAACTGTAAATTGAAATTTTAATTTGATTCTTCAATAATTGCTTGAACATGAATCTCAAATCTTTTGTTATGATGTTAACAAAAGTTTTTCTTTTTAGAAATTATATTATATTATGTTGGTTTGGGACTCAAAGAGTTGTCAAGTAGAACTATATAACATTTCAAGACCAATAAATTTAAATAGATGGATACCCTATTTTTTTTTAAAAAAAAAAAAAACTAAATAGACAATCTATACAAAAAAAATTGAAAGGATTTCAAAAACTTTATTTTATTTTTTGTTTTCAAATTATTTTTTTATATTTCTAAATCATTTTATTTTCTGATATTAAAAATAGTTATATATATATATATATATATATATATTTTGATATATTTCTACACTAAAAACATTTTGAAAAAACAACCTCAATCACACTCTCAAACAAATCATCGGAGTAGATTGAAGTTTTATTTGATATTCGATAATTTCTTGGACATGAATCTCATATTTTTTTATTGTTGCCACAATGCATGTTAATTAATAGAAAAAAATTTATTTAACTTAAAACATTGAAATATATTGGTTAATTCATTTCTGCGGGTCTCATTATATATAACTTAAATATATTGGTTTTACACTAAAAGAGCTGGATAATAAATTATTAATAAAAAGTCTATAAAATTCATTAAACTTAAACTAATGGATATATATATATATATATATATATATATATATATATATATATGTTATTCAGAATATACATAAACAGCCCACAATTACTGGTGAAGTTAATTTGGTTATAAAAATATAACTTTTACGCCATAGTACAAGACATGCCATGTAATATGCTAATTATTATTTTTATTTGATGATTTATTCTGGTTAATAAAATTAATTTTATCTACCCTGTTTTTAGACCCTATTTCTACCTTGTTTGATGATTTATGCGCTTTTATAAAAAATCTAAAAGTTTTTTTATTTTAAAATTAAATATTTTTTGTAATTTTAGATCATTTTCAGGTACTGATATCAAAAATAATTTTTAAAAAATAAAATAAAAACATAATTTTGATACATTTCTAAACGAAAAACACTTTAAAAACAAGTTAAACCACACTTACAAAGAGTCCATTTATGTGGAAACATGCATGTGTAAAAATGATTTTTAAAAACAAGCATGTCCTTATCATGATTATATTGTTCAGAAGACATGGAAATTTTGAGATTTACTATCTCAAGTTTCATTTTATTCATATTTAATTTTTATTCTTCATTTTTTTATGATTTGGTCCTTAAATTAATTAATTTATGTTCCAGTTCCTAAATATCAAGAGAGAGAAAGTTATTCGAAAATAAAAGGAGAGATGTCTCTTGAAATGTCAAACTTCAATCGTTAATACCTATAATTTTGGTTTCTATGAATTCATATTCAAGAGATGAACTCGATTGAGATAGATTCTACCTTCAATACTACCTCACATCACAAGGTAGACTAGGACTTGAGCTTTTTTAAATTTAATTCAATTTTTTGTTTTTTTAATTCAATTAAAGTGAGTGTTTTTTAAGAAAAATACAGGGGCATGTCTTCCTTGACCTTCAAGCCCAGACCCTATTAGATTTTGTAGCTCGGGCCAACATGCATAAACTTTTTCTTAAATGACCTCTAAGTTTTTTCTTTTACATTTTGTAATATCATTCACAATAAAATTAATTTATTTTGTCCATATAATACCAATCCAATATATATATATATATATTTACACATCTATTACCAAATAGAAATAAACTAGTTGGATTGCCCGCACTACGTTGCGGGCATAATGTGGGCAGAACAAATAATCTTTATAACTGTTGAGATTAAAATATAATATTTTAGTATGTAAAATTTGATATAATGAAAAAGATCAATATCCTTTATTATAATAATAGTAAATCAAAGTCTTAACTTCTTAAATTATCATCACCATCACTGTCAAAATACTAAATATTATTTAACAAATCTCAGAGAAAAACAAAAAAAAAATAATAAAAAAGCACGTAAGAACAAAAACCTAAAATTATTATTATTATTCTTCTTAATATTCATATTATTATTGTTTTAATAACGGGAAGAAAACAAAATTAAATCAAAGGCTTAAAAAAAACCTAAAAACATTAACAAAAGAGCAAATGAAAAAATAAAATAAATGAAAAAAACAATAAAAATTATTCACTGGAAAAAAAATTATTTGACCTGAAAATTTATAAAAAAATATTACACTACTTTGCGGGCTGAGTAAAAAATTTGTATAACTGTTAAAAGAATAAAAAATATCAAATTATTCCGAGAGAAAAAAACCCTAAAAAACATTAACAAAAGAGTAAGTAAGAAAAAAACATTAAATTATTATTATTATTATTATGAAAAAAAATAAAAGACTAAAAAAATCATAAAAACTTTAACAAAAGATCAAACAAAAAAATAAATTAAAAATTATCAGGTAAAAAAAGTCATATGACGTAAAAATAAAAAAGGAAAAAAAACTAAAAGAAATAACAAAAAAAATACAAATATCAATTTCCAAATGATCATAGATATAAAATAAAATTTAAGAACTATTTTTTTTGAAAAAGTTATACCATCCCAACAAATAAGAAAATAAAAAAAAATAAAAATCAAAGCTAAGCACACTTATATATATATATATATATGGACAAAAGTAAGGATTATTCTTGAAATTAAAAGAAATAAAGGAATTAAAATAAAAAAATTAAAAGTAATAGGGCTTAAATGAACATTAAATATAAAGGGATTAAAATTTAAAATTAAAAGTATAATGGTCGAAATGAAAATATCGAAGTCTTAAAATCTAAGAATATTATTACTATTACAACTAAAACAATAAAAATTATTAAGATGAGAAAAATAAAAAACATAAAAAAAAGAAAGCAAGAAAAAAAACTAATATTATTATTCTTATTGAGTTAATAATTGGAAAAAAATCAATCAAAGAAAAAAAATTGTCAATAAATTGTTTTTTTTAAAACAAAAAACATAAGTGAAAAAAACAATTAAGGTAAAAAAAAAACGTCAAAATAAATAAAAAAAATAAAAAACAATCAAAATAAATAAAAATGAAAAAAAAAAGTGAAAAAAAAAACATAAAAAAAACAAAAGTGAAAAAAAATGCACTGGCAGGGGTTCCCACTCTTAAGACACAGGCGTGTCTTTGCCAGTGAGCTACATGTCTTTCATTGTCTCTTTCTGTGCAAGAATATATAAATAGTATATTTACTGTTCAAAAAAAAAAAAAACTATTGAAATCCACAGTGTTTTCACTAACAAGCTACAATGTTTTCCTGATCTTTTTTAGTTTATTGTATTTGTATAATAGGCAAGTATCATGAAAAGAAAAATTGAAAAAAAAAATAAAAAATATTATAATAATTTATAGTGTTTTCACAAACCATCCAAAATGATTATACAGTAAAAATACCATGCTAGTTTATGTTAATATTAATAATAATAGTTTTATATGCTCCACAAAGATCGCATCTTCCCCCCCAATCTTCTCTCATTAAAAGTCTCCTCATCCCCTCTCTTCTGCCACCGCTGGGGATGGTCTTCTTCCTGTCACCATCCTTTCCTTTCCCCGTTAAATCCCAAACAACTGCCTCCCCTTTCTATTTTGGGAATATTCACGGTATCCTCCTGACGTCGTCACCATTCTCCGTTACTTGCTTAGCTGGATGACACTGTGGGCTTCCTCTGTATGGGGCCAGCTGGCACTCTGCTTCCTGATGCACGTGGCCAGCTACTTCTGTCTAGCATTGCACCCTAATTTAGCAGGACACCGCAAATATCACTATCAATTTACTACAGTACCCTTTCCCCTCTTCCTCGAGCTCATCGAAGTGCCCCCGTCTGGTGGTGCCTTTTAAGTTATTCCAGACATTTCCGAACTCAATCCTGACAGGGGTAATTGCGTCAATAACATATATTCAGATGACGATCTTCTCTGATTGCCCGGATTTCAACTTTGCGCCTGGTTTTGGTTGTCGAATAAGAGAAACTGACTGGGTTTTTTTGTCTTTTAAATTATGCTTAATGTTGATGTTAATAATTTAAAAAAATAAAAAAATTATTTTTATATGATAGTACTTTTAAGAACATATTATACCTAATAGATAAAGTGTTTGGATAAAGAATTGTTTTTTTTTACGAGAAAAAAATGAAATTGTTCTGAATGGCAAGATGGATGATCTATTCTGCTTAAAAGGAAAGCATATGATATTTTGAAAGCAAATTGCTTTGATTTTAAATTAAAAGAGGGTTTTCTTGGAATAAAAAATATTATTTAGTTAATATAAAAAATAAATATATCATTATTTTTACATTACAGTTATATAAAAAACAACAATTAAATATAATTATTATTTTCTTAAAAAAGAGAACAGCAATAGTGAAAATTAGAGCTCCAAATAACAATCTAAATTCTCTATACTCCTGTGCTTGAGCTGCATTTTCAAGAACACAGATTTAGACAATTATCTATATCTATCCATAAACACACAATCTAGAATTAATATACATAGGATCTTTATTAAAATACAATGTTATTCAAACGAGAGCACCCTGTTTTTTTAATGAAGAGCAAGACATTTTTTAAAAAACACAATAATTACTTTTACTAATGTTGTCTTAACCTCATCATGTAAGACAACGATATCAACATGGTTTTTAATATTTTGTTTTACATATTGTGTTTTAATTTATTTATTTTTAAATAATTTTTATATGTTGATGTTAAAAATATTTTAAAAAATAATTTAGTTTCTTAATTTACAGAAGACATTTTAAGTAGATGATAGACGGTGGTGATCACAGAAGATGGTTAGTAATTAATGGTGAAGTACTTTGCTTTCTCAATTTACAGAAGAATTTATAATATATATATATATAATTAAAATAAAGGACTGATCCATCCAATAGCCGCAGTCAGCATAGCTGATCTAACTGTATTTTCTTGTTAAAAATAGAAAGAAAGATAAAAGTTTTAAGCATTTTCCAGTTTTTAATGCAAACCGCAAAATCATCTGCAGGAATGTGGATATGAAGGGAGGGTGTTGTAGTCATTTCGGAGAGGGGTTTTTAAACCATGTAAAGGCTTTTGTCCTGCGCAGGAAAGAGAGAACATCTAACAGAATTAGAAAGCACAAGAATCTATGATAAATAGAAGTGAGCAATTAGAAAGTCTAGCTTGTGGGTACTGACACAGGTTCAAAATGTGGGTCCCGTGATAAATCGGATAGTGTCAAAAGTATGCAAATCAAACGGTCTAAAAACTCGGTTGGTTCGAGTTGGATACAATGTTATACCGTGTCGGTTCTAGCGGGAGTTTCCATTGTAGGGTCAAGATCAGGCTGATTACTGACACGTGGAAGTGAAAAGGTTTGTTTGGGATAGGTGAGTGATTCATTGCTGTTGTCGGAGTGCACAAAAACGGTATTAATTGTATGAAAGGAGGGGTGGAGTCTACCATGAGCCCGGGGCATAACCTGCGCACCAACAAACCACCCTCGAAGAAAATACTGAAGTTAGAAATAGTCTCTCTCTCTCTCTCTTCTCTTGCATTTTATCTTCCCACGCACCATTTCTGGCACGTTCATTGAACGACTTCTGTAATAAATTATCAAATTTTATCAATAAAATAGTTTTAGATTATTTTTTAAAGTATTTTTATTTAACAATATATTAAAATAATATTTTTTATTTTTAAAAAATTATTTTTGATATTAATTCATAAAAATCATCTAAAAACAACAAAAAAGTTTAATTTAAAATAAAAAATAAAAATTTTAATTTTTTTCAAAAATGTTTTTGAAATATGTTTTTGAAAATGCTTTTCTTTCAAAAATACACTAAAATGATATTTTTTATTTTTTAAAAATTATTTTTGACATCAACGCATGAAAATAATATAAGAATATAAAAAATTAATTTAAAATAAAAAATAAAAAATAAAATTTAATTTTTTTGATAAACACTTTTAAAATATAATGACAAAGAGGGAGTTAATATATATATATATATATATATATATATATATATATAGTCATTTGTTTTTTGTTGATAGTTTTCTATTAAGGATTTAGAGAAATAAAATTTTAATTAAGGATTTAATAGATTTTTCAGATAAAATTCAAGAATTTTGTTTTCACTAATCCTCCACGCTTGAGATATTGTATTAGCAAAATTCAATGTACTTCATATAATTAAAAAAGGATAAGAGCATGCAAAATCTAGTGTCTTTTCTTGTTTCATGTTGATGACTCTTTCATTATTTTCATGGAATGGAACGTAATATTTATATTTATCACAGAAAATGTAAATATAAAATAAATTATTGAAATATCAAATAAAAATTTAATAAAACAGCAGTTTCATATGAAAGTCAAGTTTCAAACCTTTAATTTAATTTAATTTAATTTAATTTAATTGATGGAATAACAAGATTATGAATAAAGATTAATTTATACACTCAAAATATCTGAATTATACCATCTGAAATAAAAAAAAATTATTCAAATAAACCAATATTTTTTATGCATTTTGTGATACACTGATTTAATTGTGATGATTCATGTAATTTTTATTCTATATTTAATTCTTTAAAATAAAATAAATATTATTAATGAATAAGAATGTAATTAGATATTTGAGATTATCTGATTTAATTAAATATAATTTACACTTGATTTAACTAAAATCTAATTTTAGCTTCATGAAAAGTTGATTTTGATCTATACTCTATTAGTTTATAATAGTTTATTATTTTTTTATGGATTTGAAATGATTTGGATTTCTAATGATTTATGAAAAAAACATAAAAATAATGTTGTCTTATTATGGATTCGAATTTTTTATTTTGTTGATAGTTGATTATTGTTTTATGAAAAAATATGATTTATAAAATTGCAAGACAAACCAAAAAAATTATCATTTCTATGTTTTAGTTGATTTTAATAGTTTTTAGTATTGATTTGTTTTAGAAAATTACAGTCCAACCATAATCATATTAAGTATTACGTTTTAAAAATATTTTTGAAATAGAATTAATTTTTTTTATGTGTTTTTAGATCATTTTGATATGCTTTATAAAAAATAATTATTAAAAAAAATAAAAAAAAATTATTTTGATGTATTTTTAAATAAAAATAATATTTTAAAAAATAACATCAACCATACTTCCAAATAGATCCTAAAAAATATTTATTTTTGCGATTGAAGCTGCATTTCATAATATTTAAAAATTTTAAAAACAATTTTTTTAAATGTTTTTTTAATTTTTTTGAAGTATTAATGGAAAAAAAAATATTTTTTAAATAAATAAATATTATTTTAAATAAAGATTTTAGCGTAAGCAAGGCAAGAGAGACGACAAGTAACAAAAATCGATTCAAGAATTAGGGGAGAGAGAGTGAAGGATTCTTGTTAGAACTTAGAACTTAGGGGGTGAGAGAGAGGAGGAGGAGGGAGGGGAGGGAAGCAAGCAACAACGACAAGTGATGAGAGAGAAACCTGTCTCGTGAAGTTTTGTAGCCCAAAAATATAAAGAAAAAAGAAAATTAAAGATTTCTCTCCTTTTTTTCTTTCTCTCCCTGCAAAACCAAACAGGCAGCAGACACACACAAACCTCTCTCTCTCTCTCTCGCATTCATTCCTTGCTTCTTCCTTTTATACACCACTAGATCCCCCCCTCGCTTTCTTTTCTTTCTCTCTCTCATGTCTTCTTCAAAGACAACATTTTCCAGTTCTGGTTCCTTTCCTTTCCTTGTTCAATCTCCATTCGCTCACATTTCGAACATCATCTGACTAAAACGCAGCATCACATACCCAGTATTGAAGATATCCTTTTGTTTCCTTTTCTTTTTATTTAATACTGTTACCATTAATTAAACAAAAATGATGTCGCATTCACCGAAACCCTCCACTGGAGGAGGAAACTTAGACCTCAATTCACTAACTGATCATCTCCGCGACTCACTCTCTTCATTCGAAGCCAACAAGCCTGATTTCCGTGAACTCGATCTGGGTTCACCAGTTTCACCTCTCCGAACTCGTGGTGGACTCATCACCACAACCACCGTCACCGCCACCACCTCCTCCAGCTCCAGCTCCTCTGGATCCGCATCCGGTGCTCAAAACCCACTTCACAAACCCAACAATAGCAACCACTCAGGCGAGCTATCAAACTCGAGTGAGAGCAGCCCCACTGCTAGTGCCAAAAAGGCTCAACCGGGTCATTCTAGATCCGACTCTTTGACTCATTCGGGTCAATTTGGCAGCCAGAGTGCTGTTAACTCTCCTCTAGCTGGCAATGTGTTACCTACCGGTAACATTTGTCCTTCGGGCAGGATCTTGAAGACAGGCATGGGAATGGCTAATCGGAGTGCCAAAGCGGATGTTTTAGGATCCGGGACCGCAAATTATGGTCACGGGAGCATAATGCGTGGCGGAGGGAGCGCAAAATGTGCTAACTCGGATGCTGTTAATTCGGCAAGTAGGAATGCTTGGAGTGTGCGTGTAGGGGGTGTGGATCCGGAGGAGTTGAAGAAGACTGGAAATGAGATGTATAAAAAAGGGTGCTTTGGGGAGGCTTTAGGATTGTATGATAAGGCTATTGCTTTGGCACCTGGGAATGCTGCTTATAGGAGTAACAGGGCGGCAGCGTTGATGGGATTAGGGAGAGTTGTGGAGGCGGTGAAAGAGTGCGAGGAGGCTGTTAGGTTGGATCCTAATTATTGGAGAGCACATCAGAGGTTGGGGGCTTTGTTAATTAGGTGAGCTTGATGATGGGGCTTTGACTTTATCTTTTCCTCTGGGATGTGTCTGTGGTGGGGATCTTGATTTTTGGGGGGATTTCCGAGTTTTTGCGGTGATTTGATCTGCATTGTTGGGATGCTTTTTTATTGGCTGTTATATTTCTTAATGAAGTTAAAGAAGTTCTGTTCTTTCTCGTTGGTTTTGACCATTCAATTGATTTTATGGAATATGATGAATGATAAAGACGATGATGAGTCTAGATTGATTGGGTTCTATGTTTTGTTGACCTTATCTGTTTTATCTAGTTTGTGATAGCTGAATTTGTGAGCATATAGTAGGTGAATGTGATGTTTTATGATCTTATGAT
Source organism: Salix arbutifolia (assembly GCA_025169955.1). Classification (NCBI taxonomy): domain Eukaryota; kingdom Viridiplantae; phylum Streptophyta; class Magnoliopsida; order Malpighiales; family Salicaceae; genus Salix; species Salix arbutifolia. The sequence continues at coordinate 12,611,944 of CM045912.1, read as the reverse complement.
CTGCATTTTTGGTGTTGTTTTGATTTTCATTTATTAGGATTTGATAGGTAGATGGATGTGCACAGAAAAACCTCCTTTTTTTCCTTTCCTGTTGCTTGGTGAATAATTGCATTACAGCTTCTAATTTTTTTGAGAATTTAATAAGCTGTTGTGGATTGCAGTAAGTTTTTCTATTTTATAATGTATAATACACTTGGTGCGAATAATTTGTTGATCGAATACCAGAGTTGATTCATTTGTTCATATTTGCTTGTTTTGTTTGTTATGGCTGTTGACGCTATTTTTATGTTGTTTTTTGCTCCTTGGATTTAGGATGCTTTAATTTTGTCCTCACATGCTATTGATCTTACTGCATATCTGGTTCTAATCTTGTTTGATTCAGATCCTTACGTTGTGTATTTTTTCTAAGAGTGTTGAGTTAATTTGTTTCTTTGTATTGATGACCTAGAAACACGGCTGTGATTGATTTGGCTTTTGGCTTGCTGCGTACTGAGTTGCTTCTGAACAACTTACACCATACTATTGAGCTCTCATATACCTGCACTCTCCTGATTAGGAAGTCTTGAATGTTCAAAAACTTTGTCATTCTAGAATCATTTGTTATAACTTTGATCCATCTGTTTTGGTCTTTTATTGGTTTGTTTAAGCTGTGTCAGATTCACATTTTTTATCATGTTCTATAATTTTCATGGAGCTTTAATTTTCCATTGATTTCCTCAACAGTATGCTGCAAATAGTTTAATTTATGTTGTTGGGACAGGAAGCATTGAATTTGATTTCATTGCAGGTTAGGACTGGTCGAGAGTGCCTGGAAGCACCTATGCTTCCTTGGACAGCGTCTAGATCCAGTTGAGTTGCAGAAGTTCCAATTAGTAGAGAAACATCTTAGCAAATGTTCTGATGCACGGAAGGTTAATGATTGGAATGGCACATTAAGGGAAGCAGAAGCTTCAATTGCTGCTGGAGCAGACTATTGCCCCCAGGTAAAATGGTTACCTGTACTTTTACTGTGTAAAACTGGCAAAATTGACTACCAGAGTAAATTAACGAATGTCTGAACTGGTTCAAATTGAATTCACAGCTCTTTATGTGTAGAGCTGAAGCACTTTTGAAGCTCCACCAACTAGAAGATTCTGAATTAAGCCTATCGAAGGTTCCAAAATTAGAACCATATGCCAAGTTCTCGCAGACTAGATTTTTTGGGATTCTTTCTGAAGCTTACCTGTTCTTGGTCCAAGCACAGATTGAGATGGCTCTAGGAAGGTGAGTTCAGAACTTCAAACCACCAAATGATATAATGTAAGTTTTGGAGAGCTTGAGACTGGATGATGGATGCCTTGCAGGTTTGAGAATGCAGTTGCAGCTGCTGAGAAAGCTGGACAGATTGATCCACGAAATGTTGAAGTAGCAGTGCTGCTTAACAATGTGCGATTAGTAGCTAGAGCTCGTACCCGTGGGAATGATCTCTTCAAATCAGAAAGATTCACTGAAGCCTGTTCAGCATATGGGGAAGGCCTTAGGCTTGATCCTGCAAACTCTGTTCTCTATTGCAACAGAGCAGCATGTTGGTTTAAGCTTGGATCGTTGGAGAGATCCATTGATGATTGCAACCAAGCTTTACGAATCCAACCCAACTACACAAAAGCTCTACTTAGAAGAGCTGCCTCATACAGCAAGGTAAAGTCGCCTCAAAATGACTTAGCTTCTGTGTATAATTTGCTTTTCTATGTACTGACCCACTGGCTCATATTTTTTCTCTTGAAATTTGATGTGCTCTTGTAAATTGCAGTTAGAAAGGTGGGCTGATGCTGTGAGAGATTATGAAGTTTTGAGAACGGAACTTCCAGATTACAATGGAGTAGCTGAATCTCTATTTCATGCTCAAGTTGCATTGAAGAAATCTCGTGGCGAAGAAGTGTATAATATGAAGTTTGGCGGTGAAGTAGAGGAAGTGTTGGGTTTTGAACAGTTCAGAGCTGCAATATCATTACCTTGCAAGTCTTCCATTCCATGTTCAGAACATTAATATTTTCTTTGCCTGCTTTTTCTTCCATATTTTGAGCTCCAAAATTCTAATGGATATTGAATTTGTGTACTACAGGTGTTTCAGTGGTTCATTTCAAATCATCCTCTAATGTGCACTGCAAGCAAATATCTCCATTAGTGGATACATTATGTGTTCGGTATCCATCCATAAACTTTCTCAAGGTGAAATGACCATCCCAGTCCATGAAGTTTTGGTATTCTACATTGGTCAGAGATGAAATCAACAAGCTGTTTTCTTTAGTTTACATACATCTTCTTTTCTTAAAGGTGGACATGGAGGAGCATCCAGCAATTGCGAATGCCGAGAATGTGAGGATTGTTCCAACATTCAAGATATACAAAAATGGTAATCGAGTGAAGGAGATTGTCTGCCCAAGTCATGATGTGCTGGAACATTCGGTGAGGCATTACAGCATTTAGAACTCGTGTGATTGTAGCTGTACTACTATCACTCCCAATTCTTACATGATGGGAACTCATCACTGCCCTTCCAATCTGTTCCTCCCACAGTATAAGGACCACCAGATACCTATGACATAAATCAGAGCTACATAATAATCCTATTAGCGGCCAATGCCAGGAAGGAACCCAGAGGGATAGCTTAGTTCACCTTTTGCAGTTTTAATTTATTTTTTCATTCCTCATTGCTCTGCGGTTCCATGATCTTCCTCCCGTCTCTTTATTGTCATTCTTTTTCCTCAAATCTTTTTTTCTTCTGCTGTAGACCAGCCTGTTCTTGAACCCCCATTTCCTGTCAGATGAAAAGAAAGCAGAGAGAGAGAGAGAGATGTGTACAATTGATTAAGTTATCTCCTTAGCAATGTTTTAGAGAGAGATGGCAGGCTGGTAGAGGAGGGTCTTGTACATTTTATGTGATATAATACAGAAATATCGGAAGCCGTGAGTGAGATTGGATGCCTGGTGGGTACTTACTGGGTTAGTGAAAGAAGGATGAATATGTTATTTATTAATACTGTTGTTTCTTATTCCAGCCATTTTATCAATCAATAATCCCCCCCATTGTTTCCCTCCGCCTTGCATATCTAGCATTCCCATGCTCTGCATTTGCATCTGGTGTTCATCGAGGGCCACATTTTGAATCATCTAGTAGAAGGTTTGTACGGCACGATTACACTGTCTGACTTGGATTTTCTTGTAAAATTACATTACAACCTTCAATATTCAATATTAGAGAGACAGCATTATCACAAGACTTTTGATGTTGCCCGAATGTGGTGGCACGCTGATATATATAATGCGTAGTTTTTAGCCACTCACATGTGAGCTTTCAACTTGTTGCCACGCCCCTCACCCCCAAAAAACGTCCAGAAAGTGCTGATGGGGTCGGTGCCAGCTTACGTCTGCAGTCCTGGAGGTGACGGCACCGTCATCGTTGGTCTCGGCCAGCTGTCGGCACGTGTACGTGTCCCTTTTTTCTTAATTTCTAAAAGAGAAGGGGGGAGGGGTGCTGTCGTTTTTTAGAGCTGCGAGGGCAGTTTGGGGAGTGAAATAGTTCTTCTTGGTTTTAGCTACGTGCATGCGTTGCTGTGGTAAATAATGAGGAGAGGGGAGAGTGATTTTTGAGCTCTCGTAGAAGTAGAAGTTTCCAAGAGCATTTGTTTGTTTATTTTTTAAAACCTGAAACGTTGGAAGATAAAAAGAACACCGACAGACAATAAATAGTAGAAATATATATATTTAAAGTAAGGGGAATATATAATATAATTATGATTTTATTTAAAAAAAATGACGATGAGGTGGGGGCAGAGAGTGGTAAAATAAAAAGGGGGTCAAAGTAAAAAAAGAGAAGACAAAAAGGAAAGTAGGGAAGGTGGCAAAAAGGGAAGCAAGCAATAATAGGAGCGGAATCCTGACACTTGAACACACACTGTGCTGTGTACGGCCGAGTGGTAAAGTTACTGTTACCTCAGTACGGGCGAGTGGTAACTTTGTTCTGGGTCCGACATGTCAGAAAATTTAGCCTTATGGCAGGTATTATTAGCTAACGGTGGATTTCTTTTATTTTTTAAATAATATTTTTGATATTAGTATGTCCAAGTAATTTAAAAATATAATAAAATTTAATTTAAAATAAAAAATAAAAGACTAAACTTGCTATTAGACATGCTATACGATCTACCAACTCATATGGAAAAAAAATAGACACGGGTGAATATCCAAATCACATTTGAAAAAACAAATATAATTTAAGAAATAAATAATGATTTAAAGATTTCATAGTTTTAATCAATATTTATTTATGATTCAAATATTCTAAATAAAAATCAAACTCAAACAATTCTTAAATATGCAAATAACAGCCACAATTTATAATTAAATAAAATAAAAGTTCCTTTGCTTAAAAAAATAGAGTTTGATTGAATGAATATATTAGACATGTAAGGGAAATAGAGGGCATTAATGAAATATATATAAAAAAAAGCAATGGAAAACAAAAGGTCAAAGAGCACAGGCTGTGTGACTTCCTATTTCTTTTTTCTTTTTTCTTTTTCTTTTTCTTTTTTCAAGGAGTAGACAATGCAATGTCTACTGTAAATTGTTTTTTTCCTAATGCCTGCTGTGGCAGACAAACTGTCACATGCTGTGCTGTTTTTAGGTTATTAGAAAATTGAGGTACAAGATTTTAGACTTTGAAAATTATTTTTTTAATCTGTTTTCAAATAAAATTAAATGGCCCTTAATAAATTTATTTTCAACCCCGAAAACCCTCCAATCACTTCACAAGATTAAAATCAACTGAATATAAAAAATAAATGAACCTTGATCTATTTTTCTCTTATCTTTGATATACAAGTATTGAAACATCAGAATATTTAGTAGGTGATCTTGTAGTAAGAGCTTGAGATTAAAATATTTGTTTTTTCTGTGATTTCAGATTTAAACCTGTAGTTGCTAATATGATGATCACTGAAAGTTTATATGGTCGTTATCTTTTAGAGCTCGTGAGATTAGTCGAGATACGTGCAAATTGATCTGGACACCTGCGTTAATAAAAAAATATTGAAACATGAGTTTTTTTTTAACCAAAACATGAATTTTCAAGCATGTCATACACAATACACAAAGATTTACTATAAAAGATCTGTTGGACACTTTATATAATCGAATACTAAATACACATAGCAACAGAAATTTAGATTATAAATACCTTCATTCATTTTTGCTCAAGCTCCAAAAAATTCCCAATTCAACAGCAGCACAACTTCAAAATAATATAATTTTTTTTCCTGAGAGAAACATTATGATCTATGTCTACCAATAGTTATAGATGGAGTACACAAACTATTATTTATAGGTAAATCAAGGATCCTTCTCATCAGTTTATTAACTATTTTTCTCCTTGATGAGAGGAGAAAATTAGACAATTGATCCCATGATCAATCTCCATGATCATGAGTTTGAATAAACAAAAACATGAATGTGTCATGAGGGGCATTATGATAATTTCTAACATTCTTTCACTTGACTCTTATAACATATAAACTCCTCAATATGTTATGTTCTTTGATATGATCATTGAATATAATTTAAGAAATAAATGATGATTTAATAGTTTTAATCAATATGTATGATTCAAATATTCTAAATAAAAATCAAACTCAAAGTCTTAAATATCCAAATAACAGCCACAATTTATATTTTTAAAAAATAAAAGTTCCTCAAGAAAAATAGAGTTTGATAGAATGAATATATTAGATTATTAGATATGTAAGGGAAATTTAAAAATAATAGAGGGTATTAAATAAATAGTAAAAAAAAGCAATGGAAAAAAAAGGTCAACCCACTTGCCTGACAAACCATCAAAGAGCCTAGGTTGTGTGACTTCGTATTTCTTTTTTCAAGGAGTAGACAATGCAATGTCTACTGTAAATTGTTTTTTCCTCATGCCTGCTGTGGCAGACAAACTGTCACATGCTGTGCTGTTTTTAAGTGATTAGAAAATTGAGGTACAACATTTTAGATTTTTAAAATTAATTTTTTAAATCTGTTTTCAAATAAAATTAAATGGGTCTTAATAAAAAAAGTTTCAACCCTGAAAACCCTCCGATCACTTCACGAGATTAAAATCAGCTGAATATAAAAAATTAAATGAACCTTGATCTATTTTTTACAGCATGTTTATAAGGAAATGTAACCTCCATTGAATTTCCTATTGACATAAATATTAACCTTTTATAATAAAGTTTTTTAATTATTTTTTTCCTCTTCTCTTCAATATACAAGTATTGAAACATGAGAATCATCTAGTAGATAATCCCATAATAATAGGTTAGAGTTAAGGGATTTTCTTTTTTTTATAGTCTCAGGTTCAAGCCATGTGGTTGTTAATATGATGACTATGAAAGATTTAAATGGTTGTTAACTTTAGAGTCTATAAGATTAATTGAGGTACGCATAAGCTGACACCCATGTTAATATTAAAAAGTATTGAAACATGAGATATTGTTTTTTTACCAAAACATGAATTTTCAAAATAACAGAGACCAAATGATAGAAAAACTATAACTTCAAGGATTAAATTGAAGTTTCCCATCAGAGAAAATAGTAATGGGGTATATTCTTTTGTTATTTCTTAAAGATGACCCTCCTTCTTAATCACTATTTTTTAATAATATTAAAATTAGATTTTGCTAAATTGATGCCAAATTAACATGCAAAAATAGTTCAAAATGCAAATTGAAAACAAAAATAATTAAAAGAAACCCACGGTAATGTAACCTGTGAAAATGAGATTATAAATTTTAAATGAATAGGTGTGCGATAGGCTATATGGAAATGCCCATCTCTTTTACTCCTTTCCTATAGTCATCTACCCATCTACACTACATCACGAATATGATTTCGAGTCGGTTGTTTTGGCATAAAAAAATAAAATTTATGTTTATTCTTCACCTTGCCACTTCAATTTGTAGCTACAATAACCTTCAGATAATGAGATAAGCCTTTAGATAATGTGTAAGGAGCTATACAAATTCTAATTTAAAATAATTACTCAAGACTAAATAAATAAAATAAGATAATAAAAAATAGCTTTCATGATAAGATTTTTGCATATAATTTAAATCTCTGTTTTTTTATATATTATTGGCAGATTTTAGCCTTGACTTCAAATATATTGTTCTCTCTTGTCTAGATGAATTATTTAGCCTGCCATCTATTTTTGGGAAGCTTGAGATGTCCTCCATCACAACTTGAATCATGGAAGAATTCCACTTGTATCTCTAATCATGTCATAAACAATACACAAAATTTACTATTCATCTAATAACTTTAAAAATCTGATAAATTTGGTATCAAAATAGATGACTTTTAAAACATGAATCTCTCAACTTTTGTTTCTTCAGGCCTTCAGGATGAAATTTAAGTAAGGATTTGAATGTTGAACCGTAGCCTACACTTGTATTTGGCCTTAATCTTTGATGCAATATGGAGAGATGCTCCTTCGCATCCTAGCTAAATTGTAGACTAGGGTTCAACATTCCAATCTTGACTTCAATTGTAGACTAGAGCTGAGACATTTGAGCTTTGTTAGCCATGAATCGCCATTTTGGTACTAAACTTGTTATAATTCTTTAGTTGAGTTTGTGTAAATTTGATTACTGGAATTTTGGGTTGTAAGTTTTGTGTGGAATAGTTGTAATTCAAAACTTGGATTGAATTGAAAAGACTTAATTGAGTGAGAAAAATACTTTAATTACAAGGGATATAACTGAAAAGAAAAGTAATTTGGTGACCAATTGTCGAGCCTCCCAAGAACTAAACTAATATCTTAATCCTTCCATATCTAATTAAATAGCTCTCTGATTATAATTGATTTGAAATTCAAAACGTAATCGAGGTCTTAGCTAGCCAAATATATTTTCCAGACCATCACAAATTGACCAAGCCAAATGCTGCCGTTTCTTGATTTCCTTTAGTGATGGCCAACAACTGCCCATCCGAAGTCACGGGTCTTCATCTGGTCAACCAGGAAACCCAAGTCTTTGAATTTTGAAATAGAAGCTGTGAATTTCTAGACTCTTTCGACACCCTTGTGTTTTTCCTCTCATTTCATCAACTAACTTTCTAAATCTAGGGTTAGGGATTTGCAACCTCTTCCATGTAAGGCGAGTGAGGAGAGCGACCTACGGTGTTTAGAGGAGTAAGAATGTTTTTTTTTTACTCAGAAATTGGCACGCCACTTAAAAAGGAGTTGAGAACAGGGAAGCCATCCTTGGGAACTAAAGCTATAGAAACCAGGGACTCGTTCTCCCATTCTGAAATCACTGGCCAACTGTGCTTGCTGCCATGTATGATGAGCCTAAAACTTGGCAGTTCTCAACATAATTTTAACCATTTATAAAATAAAATAAAAAGTTGGAAAATCAACGTCGAGCTTGTACTAGGTAGGCTAAACACAACCAAAAACCCAGATGAACAAAGTGCACAGCGATTTCAGATACATTTGGTTTTACTTCAACGATAAAAATGGGACCGTGACAGATAAAATAAACCTAATAGGAACTTAAATAACCAAGATAAATGCATAAAGATGATAGAAATAAATGATAGATATCCAAGACACTCGATGCTCATGCACACAGGTTCAGATTCTTATGGTAAAATTCATGAAATTTGCAATTGGTAAGGGATTGAGATAGCTGCAGAGTGACATAAAGATGAATAACGTATCTTATCTGATCATACAAGTCACAAAGACGATGCTTCCGACAACAAAACAATTTCACAAAAAGTATCTGGAAGCTTTGAAAAATATTAGATTATAGCTTGTTCAACATCATTTCTTCCAAATTTCCTTTCAAATCAAGTCAAAAGCATACATCCAATGTCATTTGAAGGTAAGTTCCCACCATACAATTATGCACCACTTGCATATAGACGGGTCCACTCCTTAGCTGCAGAGTTCAACAGAGATGCGTGCAAGAAAACAAAATCAGGACTAAACCAGCACAGCTGTCAGTGCTGTTTATTGTAAAGCTTACGGAAAGTAAATTCAATTGGAACTGGTGTAAACTTAATAATGGGATACACGTGTATATATATATATATATTACCTGTCTCAACAGCTTCTGCTTCATTTGTTTTCCAATGTTTTGCGATATTCTCAGAAAGTGGATCATCAGGGTTTGGGGCACTAAGAAGTGCTTGGATGCTATTAAACCCAACATTAGAAAATTAGATACTCTCATATCTAACATATAAAATAACTCTTCCTACAAAACTAATTATAAAATTTCTCCTCCCCGGTAACAGTCAAATCTCCAGTGGAAATGGGGGGGGGGGGGCGAGGGCGATAAGAAGTAGTACAAGGTTATAATCCATTCATGTTTAGTTCACAATCATTTGAAACATGAATGCTTGCCCCCATAAGCTTCAACATGGGAATGATCTCAATAACAAGTCTGACAATATAAAACAGCAGTTCATAGTACCTCAAAAGCACAGTTCGTATCTGAAGAGCAGGACTCCATTTGTCTTTCAGAATGTCAAGGCATATCCTTCCAAGCTTAAAAAAAGATTACAGTGTTGGAGTAGAGAAACATGAAATGTTAAGCCTAAAAAAGAGGGAAGAAAAGGGTAAGGGAGCCTACCTTATCAATGTTGGGATGGTATATTTTGGTCAGAAATCGAACCTGTAACAGAGTAATTATAAGAAAAATAGGAAAAACAATGCTGGAGCAAACAATGATAAACAAGTAACAGTGGAGAACTCCCGGCATAAAAATACATTCCCAAGAATGTGAATCAGGGAAAGATCTCATACATAGACCATCCCAGCTAGAATGAACCAAAAGCAGCACCACATGACCCATTTTGTAAATTAGACCATGTTAGGATATACAGGCAATATCAGAAGGCTAAGATTGCATAATTTTTATGGTTCAAGGTTGAATTCAAAACTGCACCACTTACCAATTTGATTACATCAACTTGGTTAAGATGCGAGAGAAACATTTATATTTACAGGTAAAAAGATAATTTGACTTGTTTAAAAAAATTATTGTCCACATAGGACATCACTCAGGTCTGAATTCTCTCAATTAATTAATTGCATGACCATGGTTGTTTCCAGCTCATTTCCATTTTTGGGTTTCACAAGACCCAAACACTAGTAGTAACAAGCTCAAGCAAATTTCTTATAACATATTTATTACAAATACACATGCTATCATCAACCTAAATGGATAAAGAACTAGCATGGGCCACTCAATAAGCTCACCCATCACTATGCTTATTCAACCCAGAATGTTGTCTTCCAGGTCTAACCACCCAGATCTGTAATTTTAAGAATCTACTTTGTTGACATGCACCTGGGATCAGTGGGTGTACAGCTATAACCCTTACCATAAACTTAGAGAGCCAGTTAAGAGAAAATAAATAAATAAAAGAGGATGACGTATTGCGATTAATAAGAATCAAATAACTAAGAAAAATATTAAACCATATACTAATATAAGCAAATTCAGTATTATGAAAAGCAACTGTGACTCAAAAACAAATCCACAAGACCAAGAACCAAGCATTTCAAACCTTGGTTACCATGCAATGTAACATAAAAGTGAGATTTTGAAAAGGCACCACAATGGAAAACACCAACTTGAGTTACCTTAGGTGCAGCCATTGGATATTCTTCAGGAAGAAATAATTCCAGCTTGAAAACCCCTCCTAAGCAAAGAACACAACCAAGGCACCCATCAAAACAGACACAAAAAGTTGGAAAGAAAATTGATCAACATATTATCAAGGAAAATAGATTTTTCTTTCCAGAATGCTATAACTGTTTAGTGTCCTAAGCAAATAGCAAAATTAAACACATGTCCAACTGCAGCCATCTCCTCCACAATAATTTATCTCAAACTCAACCCTATAAGATGCTTAACTATTCTCAAAAACATACATGGGGGGGCACGTCTAATCCAACACACCATTCTGCAGTATCCTAAATGTAGCTTAACTATTCCTGGAAGTTCTAAGCACTGGAGAAAAGCAATTGACTGCCTTGAAAGGAAAAGCAATTATGCTTTCTTTGAACGTGACAAGAACTTTTCTGTTTTAGCAACTCAGAAAATGCTTCAGCTACTGATGCTTAAAATGCTGAATGAAAGTAGTACAATGAACAGTAGCTGGCATCCAAGCAGAACAAGTAATGAGACAGACAGCTAAAATTATCCATTGCATAAAAACTATGTTGTTGAACCAAATCAGTATAATTGCCTATTCAAGTCCCAATTAGCAATATGCAGTTGTTGACAGCCAACACCTGTCTCCACCCTTACAAGAATCTTCACATATATGGCCACAGTAGCACACCAATGCTCATGAAGGATTGGTTCATGTAATCCTCCTAAAAAACAAGATGACTGTCCAAACACTATTTCACCCTAGCCATATCACAGCGCATTAAAGTCTATCCCCCTCACCGTGGATTTCCACACCACATGATTTAATTGAAGATTTCCAGTCCCTAGACCTTGTTTACATTGTTATCAAACAACATGCCTCATGGCTCGCACAGAGTAGAAAACTTGAGAGTTATACTAAAAAATAACTGTAGCTACTGTATTCTACAGAAAGATACAAGATTATTTATTTTTGCCAGCAAATAAACATAGGGTCCAACATCAAATTTTGCTAGCAATAGATTGAACTAAATAGTAATCAATGACGTGAACCTAAAATCTTAATTTTTTCACAGAACATCAGCTACATTGACATCAATTTGCAATATGCAATACAAAATTTGCCTCAAATCAACTATCAGCTTTCATCATCACTAAGCACAAGCATTACTGAATGCACAAAGGGAAACACAGAAGAAGGCATGATAAGCAATCTTTCCAGTTTCTGGTGCGCTCCCTTAATCAAGTATTTTTATCCATGGCATTGAAATTGCCAGATCTTGTTTAGTTTATTTATGCTGCAAACAGTAATTACAAATGAAAACACGATTACAAAATTTCCATTTAGCGCAGAGAAATTATTGACAATCCCTTAACGAACAAAGAGTTCAAGCATTCATAACACTATGAGATGGGTAGGACCTGCAGCCACTCTAATATTAAGATGACTGGCGTCATTCAAATCTGCATAAAAAGCTGTTGGATTAAAAACTGAAAGCTGGAGGAGACAAAGGATATAATCCCAGAAAAAGACGTGAGAATTTAGGTGCTGTCGTTATACTTCTATTAATCTCAACCAATACTACAACTTTACTCTCCCAAATGAAATGAGAAGCTAACACACTAAAGGGACAAAAGAATTTAAAGCATGATGCTCAACACAAAATCAAAATTTCGACTGCTAATTTATTTATACAGTACAAATAACTAAAAAAAAAAATTAAGCTAAAATACCTTCATAAGGAGATTGTGTTGGACCAAGAATCATGACATTAAAATATCGCATATTATCCTCCGATGGAGAAGCACTAATTCCTGGAGCTGCAGGCGGTATCAATAAATCACAAAATTAACAAACTAAATCCCATATAATTTTCACAGTTCTTTTCCCAAAATTACGATTTCAAGAAAACAAGACTAAAACAAAAAACACCATCACATAGCACTAATATTAAGAAGAAAAGGAGTCAACTTCCCACCTGGTTCACTGAGGAGACGTTGAGTTTCCTGTTAGATCACAATTAAAATTAAATCACCGAAATTAACGGATGTCAAAATAACGAAGAGAAAAGGAAAATCGTTGAAATACAGAGTAACAATTAATTATTTGAAAATTAGGGAAATCAGATTCCGTTGTGGAACAGTGAGAAAGCGATGATGGATCGGGAAGAATGAGGAGTGAGATCGAGCACGAACCTTGATGATTCTACGAGGGAGATTACTGTTGGCCATTTTGTTCTTGAGGTCGATTGCAAACCACGCTACTTTGCTTAAGGGTTTTTTAGAGCGAGAGAAGAGCTTTCCTTATTCTCTCTCTAAACACGATATGTTGAAATTATATTTAAGGCCCTGTTTGGTAGATGGCTTGCTTCTCGCTGCTTTTTCAAGGGAAAGGGGGGCTTTTATAACAAGCCTTTTAACACTATGTTTTAGAATTATGTTAAGTTATTTTTAAAAATATTTTTTTATTTATAAATATATTATAATGATATTTTTTTATTTTTTTTAAAATTATTTTTAATATAAATACAAAAAAATAATCTAAAAATATTAAAAAAATAATTTAAAATAAAAAAATAAAAAAAATATTTTTTTATTTTTTTCAAAAATACTTTTGAAACGCATTATCATACAAGACATAAATTAAAACTAAGAGATTGATAAAAATATTTGCCATCAACTCATAGTGAGTTTTTAAATACATAACATGATTTTTTTTTAATAATATTTGATTATTGTCTTGAAATAATAATAATAATAAATATAATAAGATAAAATAGAAAATAAAAATAAAATTGTGTTTGCAAGGGTATTTAAGGCAGAATGATTGATATTCTATTTGGATGATTAAGAATGACACATAACAAAATATATGAAAATCAAACTTTATCTTTAATATTTATTACTGTTAAATTTATAATAAATTATTCCTTTATAACTTCTTTTAATATATATATTTTTTAAATTATTCATCTCATAAATTTCTAATAAATTGTAATCTACCTTGATCAATTCTTTTTTTTTTCTCCCATGAAGAAAAAACTATACTCCATTTTAGGTGGTTAATTTTCTTCAATTTTTATTAACCTTGTCGCTTTCGATAGACGTCGTGGCTGGGGCAAAAAAATCCATCGTGGACAATTGATGACATCACCCAGCAATTAGAGGAAATCATAAATCCTAAAAAATAGCATTAATTATATTTATAGAAAGAATGGCATTTACTACATGTTTATTAAATAAAAAAATATATGTGAAAACAATTCATTTCATTTCTTACAAAACTAAATTACGCAAAATGATTTTGTTTTCATATTTTAATGCTTCTCGTGATATAAAAAAAATTCTAAAATATATTTATAAGCAATTAAAATATTTTAATTTTTTTTTTTTAACTTTTGTTCACCATTTATCTAACACAATAATCATATCAAACACCATCCCAAAATTGCAGACACGCCTTCGGGACAGGTCCTGAATGTTTAGAGAAGCTGCCGGGATACACTGGCAGTGCGTGGGCTCGTGGATCCACGCACCGCTGCCAGTGGATATGGAAAATTGGTGGGTCTGAAACAGATCTTCTTCCTCTTTCTTTTTATGCTATCGGTGAATCTCACCATCACCTGTAAAGCCAAATAATCAACACAAACAGTCTGTTTTAGTTTTCATCTTTCTCTCTCTACCACGTCTTCTCCCTTTCGGTTTGTTTCCACAGATTCAAGTGGCTACTGTGATGGTGGAGTCTATGGAGGAAAGGGGGATGGCAGTGATGATGGTTGTGGCAATGGGTACAACTAGGTCAGTTGTGGCCGAGAGTGTGCTGGGAGGAGAGATATGGGTACAACTAGGTTAATGGGTTTATGGCTCTGTGAGGCTTGGTGGCTTTATGGTTGTTTCAGTGGTTGAAGAAGGCTGTGTATTCATCCTTGTCATTTTGTTTTCATCCCTTCCGTGCTGTGTTTTTCCTTGCCTTTTATGCAGGGAAAAGGCTGGAATTAATGCAGTTTGGCACAATTTATGGGACTTTGATTCCTAGAGGTTTGATTGAAGATTTCCAATTCTGAGATTGGAGAGCTGAAATTGGGATTTGATGCTGGAATTTCGAGGCTTTAATCATGATTGAAATCTGGGAATTGGGATATTACAATCTTTGGTTTAATAGATGGGAATTATGGTCTAATTATATATAATCACAATGTTTCCTTCTTTTCATTACAGTTCTCGACTTCTAATTTTCCATTTACATTCAATTAAAATGCATAGTATTGAAATTTCTTTCAATTTAAACCACAATCGAATCAATTGATCTTTATAATTTCAATTTAGTCTCTAGTCTCCCAAAATCCTTGATCTCCTTTTTCTTTCCAATCTCGTCCCTAATTTGAATAAATTTATTCCTCCATATTTAACAATCTGTTGCCAATCTTTGTTTTAAAACCAATTTGGCTCCTACTTTCAAATTACTTTTAATTAGACCCTCAACAATATACCTCAATCATGTATTGTAGTATTTTCATAGACTCCAAACATTGAGTCAAATCTAAATTATTTTAAACCAAGGCCTTTGGGGCTATTTGATAATGTAATTGAGATTGTTTTTAAAAGTAATTTTCGTTGTTAAAAATAAAATGATGTTTTTATTTTTATTTTTTAAAATTATTTTTGACATCAACACATCAAAATAATCTAAAAACACAAAAAAATTAAATTCAAAATAAAAAGTTATTTTTAATTTTTTTTAAAAATATTTTTAAAACACAGTGTCAAATATACACTTGATCTCATAGGGATCTGGATGCATACAATATTTCTAAAAAGCATCATCCTTTTATTCAAGTGCACGCTCTAAATTTGATCATCGTCCATGCCATGAAAGTTCTAATTTTGATAATGCAAGGTTGTCATATGCCGAATGAGGCCTCCTATGCAACCTCCATTGTCAAAAGCTTGAGTAATTGCCATCATTAAAAAATAAAAAAAGAGCCCTTGATTGATTACTGACACCACATCAAATAGATGGTGCCCACGATCTTGATAAGGGCTAATAAATTTGTGGTTTATATGCTTGGAAATCAAACAATTCCAATTAAAAAAAACTTATATTTTTGTCTTGCTTCAATGAAAACAAAACATCTTGTAGGATATGATAATGTAAAATAGAGTATAAAATAGGAGATCTCTTGGATCCTATATGCTACCACCTTCTCTCCATTTATCAAAACACGCACACACATATTCATTTTCCTCTTCGAATTTTATTTTATTTTATTTTTGTTGAGAAAAAAGATACTTAACTAGTTGGATCGCCGATCCTGTCACTTGATATGCTTTTATGATGCGCCATAAATTAATTTCTGTAACTGAAATGAAAGGAAAATAACCTGTTAAGAAAAACATAGGGAGAGATTGAAGTTTATGACTCTTTTTTGGGGCTCTGGTCATTGAGATGATTGGTGGTTTTCCCAAGTGAATCGACCCTTTTCTTTAATTGCCAGATGGAAGGAATTGGAAAGAAGAAAGCACGAACATGAGAAGAGGAAAGGGTTGCGATTTGTATCATACAAAACGACATCATTTTATTAATTTAAGATTATTCATGTCGGGTCTCGCCCGGGTTTTAAGTTGGTTTTATAGGTCAAATGTAACTCTATTTTTTTTTTTTTTATCATAGTTAAACCCAATCAAGGTCTTGGGTCGATTAGGTCCCAAGTTAATCTGCTAAGCTAGTTCGAGATTTTATTAACTGTGTTTTTTAGCCTTGTGTCTCGGGTATTTTTATTTTTTTGTATTTTTATGCACAGTAAAATAACCATAATACCCATATATATAAAACACAGTTACCGCAGAGAGCATTGAGGTTATTGCATATTTTTTAATGCGCATAAAAAATGTGAAAATACCCCACAGACAACTCCTATTTTTATTTTATTTGAGAATAATATAATTATTTTACTGTCTATAAAAATTTAAAAATATTCTTACATAAACAACTATTTATTATCTATACTGAAAGATAATACTATTTACAGTACTACAGTTCACAATAATATTTGTTTTAGCTTATTAGTAATATCTAGAAAATATTTTACAATAGAATACAAAACACATGTTAAAACAAGAGAAACAATCCATCTCGCGTGTGCTGCATGATGATTATTCTACAAATCTAATTTTTTTTTGGATCAAATGTAAGTATGAATAAAAGATCAAAGAATAATACAAGCTGTGAACAACAAAGTCAAAGAACCTAAAAACAGCAGACACCTCAAGAGAACACATTCCCGAGGCCAAAACAAAGGGAGCAAGCTAAGAAGAGACCAAAATAATAAGCATAGAATTCGCCCACAATCCAACTAAGAAGATGGCAGGCTAGGACACAAGCAAAAAAGTAAGAACCAAAAGAAACACAATATTTATAAGAAGAAAACTACAAATCTCATGACCTAGGCAAAGGACGGTTGCCAGCAAACAACACAAAGAAGGACTACAAAAGGCCAAGACAGCTCAAAACACAACTAGCCACAACAAGCAGCAAGGCAACCAATAACAAGGGAGAGGAGAGCTTTCACGTCATCCCATCAAAGCAAACAAAGAGACAGCCAAACACCAACTCAGTAAAACAACCTATCAAAGCAAGCAAAGAAACAACTAGCAACCAACATCACCCCATTAAGACCGGACCATACATTAGCCAACATCAATGGAGAAGTGATCCTTTTCATGGAAATGAAAAATTGTGAAGAACAGAACCTGGAATCTCCGAAAAACTCTCTCCGCCGAGGATGAAAAAGAATCAAAGTCTTTTATTATGCTCTTCCCAGATGAGATAAACCGAGATGGTAAGAGAGACTCTTCGCATTCTAGAAATCATCTTTATCGGTTTTGGGAAGAGGCCTCGAATAGCACTAGGAAGGGAGCTCATCCGACAATGAATATGCAGCCACCTAACAATGGTTTCCCACAAGTTTGAAGTCCAGGGACATTTGAAGAATAAGTGACAATGCGACTCCTGGTCCTGGCTACAAAACATGTCGCGACGACGATTTTTTTTGCGCTTCACGCCCCGCTATCCCCCGCGTATTGGGAGGACAACGGCGCGCCGTGAAATGGGGGGTTATTTATAGCCGTAGAATTTACGACTATAAATATCAGGAGTTGCCACCTAATATTAAGGTTACTAGGAAACCTATTGGTCTGCGAGAGTCTTGGGTAAGGGGACTTGTTGTGCAAGGGGAAGACGCATCACCCCCAGTGCACCCTACCTAAGGCAAGCTGCATTGTTGTTTGATTGTTTTTTTTTTTTAAGTTTATTTTTTTTACACTGCATTTTCAAAAACCATTTTTTGTCTGCGGGTGTACTTTACGATGTAATTTTACACTGCAGTTAAAGACCTTTTTTCTTATCTACGGATGTACTTTACAATGTAATTTTACATCGTAGTTAAAATCCTTTTTTATCTACGGATGTATTATACAAAGTAATTTTACATCGTATTAAAAATATTTTTTTATCTGTGGGTGTACTTTACAATATAAATTTACACCACGAAAGCTAAAACAAAATAATTGTTAAATTATTTTTGACATTTTGGCTGAATACCAATGGATAATAGTAAACTGGTTACGATATCCAAATTTTCTTTTTAAAAATATGGAAAAAGATGCAACATATTTTTTACGACGAATATGATGGAAAAACTTTGGAATCCGGCCGTATGCACGAAAATAAAATATTTTTTTGTGTTTTTTTCAAATGTAATTTTTTTGTATTTTTTTTAAAGAGAAAAAAAATTCAGGCTGGGCCTGTGCTAGACCCGGCCCAGCCAACTGGGTTGGGCTGCCTACAACACAGGCAACAGAATATATATATATATAAATATATTCGCATGAATTAATTCATGCATGCACAGTAAAGTGGTGGTCGACCGACCACCACGAGGGGCTCACCAGCCACTGCCGTTGGGTAGAGGAGATCGAGGTGGTTCTCCCTGTCGTGGTGGCGTTGAAAATGGTGGTCCGTGGTGGCCGGAGGGAGCTCTTGAAGTCGCCGGTTTGTGCTCTGTTCGAGCTTGCCGTTGCTACTGCTGTGCTGCTCGTCGTCGTTACCGGCGTTGGAGGGAGATCTGGACCTGATGGTGGTCACCGTGGGTCAATTCTGTGGAGGAGGAGCTCACGGTGGAGAGGGAGAGAGTTCAACAAGGTCGGTTTTAGAGAGAGGAATGGCTGAAACTGAGGAGAGAGAGAGAGCCTAACCGGGCTGAGGAAGATGAGGATGATGGTGTGTTTTCCCTTTGTTTTTATTTGCTAAAAAAAATCCTTTCGAATCCCCAGCACTTTCTCTCCTTTCTCCTCTTTTCTTTCCTTTTTTTCTCTCTCTATTTTCCCCCTCCTCTGTCACGTTTAATTCTGCCAAAATCCTCTGCAAATTTTCCTCTGTTTCGTTCTCTTTTCTGCGTAAATTTCCCCCTCTTTTCTCCCCTTTGTTTGCATGCAGCGTGCATGGCTTTATTTATAGGAGAAATTGGCCTGCCACGGTGGCTTCTGGTCGGCGGCATGGTGACTGCTTTCGGCTGGGTGGTGGCCTGCAGGTGGGCTGTCGGCGGTGGTGTTCAGCGGCTGTCGGAGGCTGGTCGGTAGGCGTGCAGGTAAAGGCAGCGGCGGGGTGTTGTTTTTGGAAGGAAGTGAAAATACAATTTGGTCCTCCAATTTTAATTGTTCTAATTGCACCCCCAATTGGTTTTGAATTTTTAATTTTGTGCAATTGTACCCCTGTCTGAAGTTCAATATTAGCCTTAAATTTGCACGCCTTTTTTATTCTGGTCCCTGGCTTTTGATTTATATAATTTAACCCTCAATTGACCATTAAACTTCAATTTGACCCTTAATTTTGCACAATTAGCTTGGAAAAATTCAATTGGGTCTCCAAAAATTTCAATCTTCTCAATTGAGCCCGAATTAAACTCAAGAATTTGATTGTTCATCAATTAAGCTTTTGATAAAATTAATTTGACCAATTTAAAGTATAACTAAGTCCTTGCACTTAATTAAATCCTTCAATTGGATCCTAAATTAATTCTCAAACATAATAATATTTTGAATTAGCCCATGATTAAATCAAATTGGCCTATAAAAAATATAATTATGATTTTTGACTTAATTTTTACCTCGAATTTGTATTTTCTCTCATTTTTGGGCACAAAAGAGATACGATTCGGCTCAGAAAATATTCCAAATTTCCACCATGATTTTCTACCGACACCAAACCCCTTTTATTTTATTTTTTTATTTTTATTTTATTTTAGGGAGTCACCCAAAAATTGGGTGATGACAAAACACACAACTAGTGTCGGTGGGAATGAAGTGCAGATGATCTTTAGTTCTGAGCTTACCTAACACTGCAATTCACAACACAAAACAGTGTTTAGGCAAAGACCATGACTCCCACACCACCCTATCCTAGTGGATTATGTTGCCCTTCACTCGAAAGTGCTCATAAGCATTGGCCGAGAAATGACCTGTACCGGTAGACTAGGAGGACATAGTAGCAATAACAAAGGAGCTACTCCCACAATCTTGGACAAGTTGATCTTTCAAGGAAACAAGAGTTTTTCATAGCGGAGATGAAGCTTTCTTAGCTTGGGCATCCCAAATCAAGAGAGTTGGAAGGTAGAAGTGATGAATCCATTTGATCCAAAGAGAGTTGGTCTTCAAATTGATACTCCAAAGATGCTTCACCAGAAAGCTTTTATTACGAGCTTTGATGTCAAAAAGGCCCACCCCACCTTTCTATTTTAGCAGACACACATTCTTCCAAGCAACCAAAGCCGAATGGGATTTTTGAACATTACTTATCCATAGAAAGTTCCTGCAAAGACGGATAATATTGGTAATGACAGTGTCTGGAAGAGGGAATATACTAATCCAGAACTGAACCATGCCATAGAGAATGGAGCGCAGAAGCACAAGCCTTCTCGCATAAGAGAGATGCTTGCCCACCTAACTCTGAATAGCAGCCTGAAGCTTATGAAGGAGAGGAGAAAACTGGCTCACCAGTAGCTGGTGAGGGCTTAAAGGCATGCCAAGATATTTAAAAGGGAAGGACCCTACAGCAAACCCCGTCGCATGATTGATTTCTTGTCTCAAACCATCACCTACTCCCCCAAAATAAATGGAGGATTTGGAAGGATTAACCTCCAAACCGGAGATCTACCCAAAAATCTCTAACTGACGGAGAAGAGGTAGGACAGAAGACTTTCATCTCTAGCAAACAACAGAACATCATCGGCAAAAGCAAGATGGGTGATGTTATGAGGCTTACACTGCGGATGGAAGCGAAAAGCTTCCTGCTGAGACACTCCTTTTAACATGCGAGAGAAATACTCCATACAAGTGATGAAAAGATACAGCGAAAGAGGATCCCCCTGCCATATACCATTTTTGCCTGGGAAGAAACCGTACAGATTCCCATTGATTGCAATGGAGAAGAAGGTGGTTTTAACACATTGCATTACCAAGTGGATGAAACTAGAAGGAAAGCCCAGCAACCCCAAAAGCTCTCGGATAAAGGACCATTGAATCGAGTCAAAGGCCTTCTTGAAGTTAATCTTCATGAGAGACTTAGGAGAGGTTCTCTTTTTACCATATTGTCGAAGCAGCTCTTGAACCAAATTTATATTATCCATCATAGCTCGACCTCCCAGGAAGGCATTCTGGATAGGACTGATAATATCCCCCAAAGCAATAGACAAACAATCGGCAAGAAGCTTTGAAATAACTTTGTAGATCACATTATAGTAAGAGATGGGCCGAAAATCATTAGGAGTAGAAGCATGAGCAGATTTGGGAATCAAAGAGATAACCGAGTGATTAATCTGCTTAAGCATCCTCCCCGATCTGAAAAAATACTGAACCGCCATACAGAAATCATCACCAATAACCAACTAGACAGATTTGAAGAAAAGAGAAGTATAGCCATCCGGACCTGGAGCTTTATCATTCCCAATACCAAACAAAGCTGACTTGATATCATCGTTAGAGATTGGAGTAGAGAGAAGAGCATTAGAGCTATCAGAGATAGAAGGACCACAACTAAAAACATCAACATCCAATGACAGGTGGATTTGGAGGTCCCATAGAGGTTCTGAAAGAAGACCACAAATTCAGCTCCAACTTCCTGCTCCGAAACAATAAGAAGACCATCGAACTTCTGAATCGCAGGGATATAATTTCAGCCATGCTTTTGGCTCATCATCGCATGGAAGAACCGAGAACCTCTGTCACTATCTTGAAGAAAAGAACACTTAAGCTTTTGACAAAAGAACATTTTCTCAACAAGCTTGAGGTTTAGGAGCTGGAGCCGGAGCCGGAGCTTTTTATCTTCAAGAACAAGCTGCGGGTTGTTAGGATCCCCATGCAAGGCAGATTGCAGGGAGTCGAGGCCCAATTCAGCTCTTGACACTCTCTCAGAGATATGACAAATGCAACTGGTTGAGATGCTTCAATGGGATTTTCAGCGCCTTAAGCTTCCTACATAAGGAAAACATGGGAGAGCCAACAACATCCAAAGGCCAATTCTCAGAAACAGTATTAAGAAAATCAATATGAGAGGTCCACATATTGAAGAACTTGAAACAACGATGCCCCTTGTCCTTGTGTTCAAGCCAAACCATGGCAGAAGAGTGATCAGAGAGAGCACCTTGATTACCAAAATGAACATGGGCTGTGTGTTGAAGAGAAGCCCAAATAGGATTGACAAGAACCCTATCAATTTTACTCCACACATGCCCCATTAGACCAAGTAAAATGACAACCAGAGTAATTAAGATCAAACAATCCCAAATCATGACAACAATTATGAAAATCATTAATTTCATACATAGAGACAACATTGCCATTCAACTTATCATCTTGAGACAAAATAGAATTAAAATCCCCAGCACCAACCACGGACAACCAGAGTAATTAAGATCAAACAATCCCAAATCATGACAACAATTATGAAAATCATTAATTTCATACATAGAGACAACATTGCCATTCAACTTATCATCTTGACACAAAATTGAATTAAAATCCCCAGCACCAACCAAGGACCCGAAGGACACCACATACGAAGACTATCCCATAAATCTCGCCTATCAACAATGGTGTGCAAACCATAAACAAAGGTAGCATGAAAGCTAACTTGACTCACAAGGCTACTAATAACAACATGAACACCTTGAACCGAGCTGTCAACAAAATCCACCTTAACTGTGGAAGGATTCCAGAAGATGACAATTCTAGCAGTGGAAGACGTAACAACATTCGTCTAGAATTTCCAATGCTTAAGCCGAAACTTCTGCAAAGCCTCAACCTTGGAATAACACAATTTAGTTTCCAGCAAACCACAAACATCGACTTTATTTTTCTTTATGAGGCTAACAACCTCATGCTATTTTAGAGGGCTATTGAGCCCTCTAACATTCTAGCAATGGATAATCATCGGAGGGTAGGATAGGTAGGAGGAGTCTTACCATTGCTGCTAGATGAATTCAAAAGCGTAGCTCCTTTTCCATTGGTGACACCGTGAGAAATCCCTTCTCTAACTTGCCCCTTATTTCTGGTCACGGTGCCACTTTTCTGCCTTGAAACCATACCAGAATCAAGAGGAACAACTGAGCCATCCCCCACGGACCCAACTCCCTTAGCTACTGCCTACTACGCATTTTTGCTGCTAAATCTAAAATTAACATCACAAGCACTGCATTAAAACCAGTGGAAGTGATCTGTGAGAGTCAACTCATTAAACCTTGTCAATTTAGGTAGAAAAATTGATTTTGATCAAACTCGATCAAAATCAGTCAAACTCGTAAAATCGGACCGGATCGGTCCGATTTTACGATTTTACCAAATTTTCCGCCGCCCAAAATTTTAAAGCAGCCCCCCCATTTTAAAAGCAACCCCCATGCAGCCCCGGCCCCCCCTCTCTCTATATATATTCTCTCTCTCTCTCTCTCTCTCTCTCTCTCTCTCTCGTTTTATATATATATATATAATCAATAATATTAATTGTAAAATTTATACTTTAAATTTTTGAAAAAAATAATTTTTTTATTTTTTACTTTAAATTAATTTTTTTTTATGTTTTTAAATTATTTTCATGTCCTGAGTCGAAATAATTTGTTGGGATTGGAGCTAGTACTAGCAATATCGGTGTTGGTATTAGTACTGATAATCCTTTAAATAATAATGTTTTTGGTGAATATATTAAAAATAACGAGAAAAATAACGGTCATGAGACTGATTTTAATTTATATAGCACATCAGCAAAATATTTATTTTAAAATTGGTAGTTTTTACCGAATGAAATTCTATGGACATAATTGTTTTGTAATGTATTTTTAAGTTATTTTGAATCATGTACCAACCTTAACTAATGAAGTTTTATGGCCATAATTATATTATATTGTAATCGAAAATATTTTACTTACGATTTTTCTACCTACACGATTTTAACTGTGATTTTATGATTTTTGTACGGAAAAATTCAGGTATGATTTTATGATCCGATTTTACGATCAGAGTTTTCGAAGCCCCTTCCATGTCGTGTCAAAATTGCGATTTTGATAACCATGGTTAGGAGTCCATCCAAGAAGTATCCATCCATCACAGCTTGAGTGTTGAAATATATGCAGAGCTAACATGATCATCTCTTGTCTTTTCTATGTTTCGATTACAATATTTTTTTTAAATGAAAAAAAAATCATTTTTAATAGATTTTATTTATTATAATTTTATTATTTAAATATTAAAACAACCAATTACAATAAAATCAATCAATTTCTTATATAAAAAAAACTTAAAGCCTAACATAACGTGCAATCAAGTAAGCTCGTGTTTTCTATACGAGGATAATGACCAAGCAGCAGAAACTTTAGGAAAGAATTTGGTCGTTTCTTTTAGCTCAGAAATTGTTTCGTTCTTGTATATGATCATGCACGCCGTACCCTTTTCGAGCCCTAGATTTTCTTGCACGTATAGAGGCAATGAAATGGAGGTGCTCGAATAGATGAGAAAGTAGAAAAGAGATAACGGGGAGATGAGATCTAGTTCCATGGAAACACACACGACAATGGAGGAGAAGAAGCGACAGTAAATGTCAAGTTTTATTATTCAAGTGAGGCAAAAGAGGAAATACAGTGATGATGAAGATTTAATTAATCAATTTTACGCCTCAAAAGGAAGGAAACCTAATTCTTTGAGTATGCTCCCACATTCTGGCTGAGCCACCTTCTTCATGTACCCGAGAGCATTGGCATATCGGAGTTTATCCACCACTCCAACGTTCTTGGTGAGGAGGATCCTTGCAGAGTTAACGCTCTTGAATGGCTCATTGCAATCGGCTCTGGGGCTCTCCACCAACCTAACCTCGCAGATATCTTCCTCGTGATCTCCCACCACGGGTAGCCGGTATGTTCCGCTGCTGTCTGTTGCACCCTCCACGGTATACGTCATCGTGCCATTCTCGCGGTTGTTGCATACCAGTTTCACCTTAGCACCTGCACCAGAAGAGTCAAAATCCTGAACCAGAACGGCGTCGATCGACGCCTCACTGCACGATAATCAAACTATTCGCTTACCTGGAATTGCGTCGCTGATCCTGGTCTGAAACTCGACCCGGCAAGTGTCACAGTAAACCTTGCCTTCGACGTCTAAGTAATCTGCAGAGACGAGAACGGAGGAGAAGCAGAGAGCTGTAGCCACGAAGGCAGCAATGGTGAAACACTTTGCCATCTTGTTCTATGATTACTCTTAGGGTTCCGAGGAATTATGCATGGATTAACATTCCTTTTATAGGGAAAATGAGAGGTGAAGCAACTTCTTTTATTTTGTGTGGATCTTACTCAGGTTGACTATTCTGAGGCTCACAAGGGAAAAGAGATCCGTGCTGTAAGGTTTTTCCACAAAATTCTTTCAAGTTTTGCCTGTTTCACCCCACTAGAATAGGGAAGAAGGACTGTTATTACTTTACTTTATTTTATTTTAATTTATGCATCGTCCGAAGGAATCTCCATCTCTATCCTATAAATAGTTAAAAACGAGCTGGACAAAACCACTGGCATGCAGATTCCTCGCTTGAATTTTCTGTGGGAGTCGCTTCTGCCAGTTTTGCAATTGATAATTTCCACGAGTGTCCACAGTGTGGGTGTGGGTTTAATTGCAATAATGTGGAGCGAGCAACCACTCTTAGATCCGACTCCGGCCCTTTTGTTTCCTCTTTTTAGGGATTAATGTATCTGTTAATCAAATGGGTATTCTAAATAGGAAAAAGAAACGGAATTTGCTGTGTATTTATGCAGATTTGTGTGTTGGGGTTACAGAAAAAGATTGTTATATGTTAATGGTGACTGTGTGGTTTCATGCTTGACCTAGCTAGACTGCACTTCGTGTTTTAATCAAAGAAATCAACCAACGATTTCCTACTCCGGCTCGAGGGGTTGTCGAGTATGGGATTTATACCATTTTCACGTGTACATGCTCTATGCGGGCACTAAATTTGAACTTTATTAGAGTATAGTTCTTCTGTGGTGTGGAAAAAGTGATAAATATTTGACAAATTGTCCATGAAGTGGTTGCTTAGTGGCAATGCCACCAGCTTAACGTAATGTTGGGATGCGTTGGCATATCCTTTGGTGGTAGCTATGGCTGCATGGGGCATCTTCATATGTGTTCATGGAGCAAGTTAAGGCAAGACGGAGCTTGTTTTAGGTGGATACGAGCTAACTTGCCGCGATTGGATGAGCTTTTTTCTATTTGTAAAACTAATTGATTTTATTTGTGTTGTAATTGGTTAATTTAAAATTTAATTAGTAAAATTATAATTAATAAAATCTATTAAAATCTGATTTTTTTAAAAGTAATTAAATATTGCTACTGCTAATTGTTTTTTGATAAAATATGTTAGAAATGATAATTTTTTTTCTATATTGAAAATTGATTGTTTTTATGCGTGTTGTATAAATTTTTTTTTGGACCATTAACAATTTTATTATATATTACAAAATCTGGTGCTGATTGTAGCAAAACACAAGGCATTTTTTATTTAACTCAGATGTATAACATTTTTTAAAAAAAAACTCAGACCGTTAACAATTTTATTACATGTTACAAAATTTGGTGCTGACTGTGGCGAAACGCAAAGCATTTTTTATTTTACTATTGTAGATAATTTGACATATTTTTTTAACGTAATATGAGAGTTGAAATATCATACATTAAAAAAGGTGCAAAAGTTTTTTGTTTTTTAAAAAATTGATCAATGAATTTTTGTCACAATTCTTATAGCTATTATTATAAATATTATATACATAATTAATATTTTAATTATTATTGGTCATATTTTCGATGACACCATAGTTTTTTTTTTAAAAAAAGAAATGATTTTATTTTATTTATAAAATTTATTTGTCATATTATTATATTAAAAGTATTTTATAATACTGATAGTAAATGATTTTTTTATTTTAAGAAAACAAATAGGTCATTTATATATATATATATATATATATATATTAAGGTGTTCATATTAAACAAATATAAAAATATATACTTAGCCTCATATATTTATAAAACAAAAACCTTACAAATAATCATTATCATTATTTTTAATGCCTTACCACTAATAATTAGAAATTTTCACAACTACAAATATTAACAAAAATGCAATAAAAAAAATTAGAGAAAAAATGATTACATTAATTTTTTTTTTTGAAGAATAAATAATAATAAAAATTTAGAAGGGAAAAAAATTACCAAATATCATTTTTCAAAAGATAACCAAAACAAATTCAAATTTAAACATTAATTTTTTTTAAAATAATAATAGAGGAAATCATAAAAATTAAGAACAAAAACCAAGAGCATGTATATATAACCATAGACAAAAAATAACAATTATTTAAGAAATATATATATAAAAATAAAGGAATTAAGATAAAATCAAAGATTAAAAGTATAAGGGTCGAAATAAAAAACAAATGCATATAAACTTTAATTTAAAGTACACAATTGAAATAAATCTAAACTTTGATACCTAAAAAAATAAGTAATTTCAAACCAAATTGGAAATTAAAAGATTGAGGACCGAAATGAAACTTAAATTTAAAATCAATTGCTATTGAATGGTCAAATTGAAACAAATCAAAACTTTGATGTCGAATATATTAGGGATTTCAATCCAATCCAGAAATTAAAAGACTGAGGACCGAAATGAAAATGCAATATATAATCAATCTTCATTGAAGGGCAAAATTAAAACAAATCAAAACTTCTATACCCAAAATCATGAACATAAAACACAATCAAAGGATAAGGGACTGAAATGAATACTTCTACAATAGCGGGGACTGCAGAGCACTTTCATTGGTAGGAGAGAGAAAAGAGGGAACAAACATTCACCAGCCAACTGGAATGCCTCCGGTCACCTTTCCATGCAATGCGCTCAACCAAACGGTGGAGGACATGGAGGCACATCTATTGACAATACGGATGGTAATTTTTCACCGTCAGAGTAGACATCACGTGTCGAATGAATGGGGTGTGAGCCCTAATGGGGGTATATTAGTATTAGCACATTGAAAGTACTGTTCATGTACAATAAAATATAATAAGAAATAATTGATATTATGGCTTAACCCCTAATGCCAAATCAACAATTTTGTCGTTTGCGGGGGGCAGAACGGTAGTTACCCAGATCATTAACTGTTCATGAACATTGTGTAAGGACCGTGATACCCCTACATGCAAAACCATTTTTTGTCTTTTTCGAGGGACAAAAACGTTATTTTACTGTGCAAAAAAATAGTAAACCAGTGAACCGAACGAACCGAATCGCAATGACCCGAAAAATAAGTTTCACTATTGCCGTCCATAGTGATTTGTCTCTCTGTGAACAAGAACTGAATCGCTAGCTGTTTTAGCTTTTAGATAACTATTTGTGTGTTTGTGTTTTGCAAAACCATTTTTTATCTTTTTCGAGGGACAAAACCGTTATTTTACCGTGCAAAAAAAAAAAGTAAACCAGTGAACCGAATCGAAATGACCCGAAAAATAAGTTTCACTATTGCCGTCCATAGTGATTTGTCTCTCTGTGAACAACAACTGAATCGCGAGTTGTTTTAGCTTTTAGATAACTATTTGTGTGTTTGTGTTTTAGATTGCAGTGTATAGTGTTATTTAAAATAATCTTTGTTTTAAAATAATATTTATTTATTAACATTAATACATGGAAAATTCCAAAAAATGAACAGAAATTCAATACCTTTTCATATCAAATATACTTTTGAAAAGCATTAAAAAACCGTTTCTAACACACTGCTATCTATCTATCTATCTAAAGAAAAAACAATATTTTGTTAATTTTACTTTACAATGTGCATCACGCACACTTATTAGTATTATGTAGATTTAAAATTTTATAATTCACAGATTTTTATCTTATAATTTATGTTTTTATGGGTTTTTCTTTATGAATTTAAAATTTAGACTCTATTTTATAATCTATGATAATTCATAGAATGGTTTAAGCTTAAATTTATGGATTAGGTTGGGGTATCTATGACTAGGTAAGAAATTTCCCAACCCTACCTGGTACTAGGTAAGAAATTTCCCAACCCTACCTGGTCTGAGTGAATTAATTTAAACATTTCATATAATAAAACAAGTAGAGTAAATATCTTTTTCATTTCTAATTGTAACAAACATAATTACATAGAGTAAGAAAAAACATATTGTAAATCCTATTATTTAACTATATAATGAGAACTTGTTACCGATAAATCATTTTATTATATTTTTTCAAAATATATAATTGAAGGGAATGTGAGACACCAAAACAAGCTCATAAATATAAAATATGGTTATATATGATAGAATACAAGTACAACATTTTTTTTATAAAATAAATTAAGATAGAAAACAAGTAAGTATATTTATATTCAATTTTATGATGTGATTGTTAGTGTAATATGTCATGTAACCAATCAATTGGTTACACATGATATTATTATATTCATGTAAATATATATATATATATATTTACATGATTAATAAAGACATAACTTATATTTAATGTTCATATAATATTATATTAATGAATTTAATATTTGATTTATGAATCTTTATTAAAGATAAAGTTTATAGTACAAAAATAATTTCCAAATAAAATTATAAAATTATTATAATTATAAGATCTCTATTGCATCAAAATATTAT
Organism: Salix arbutifolia; assembly: GCA_025169955.1. Lineage (NCBI taxonomy): Eukaryota > Viridiplantae > Streptophyta > Magnoliopsida > Malpighiales > Salicaceae > Salix > Salix arbutifolia. Next base: position 12,582,002 of record CM045912.1, on the reverse strand, counting down.
TCTTAAAATGTTTCTAGTTGATGCTCTCTTAAATACTAAATATTTATTAGATTTATAGAGACCAATATATATTATGTATTTTTTATGAAATAAAATAATTATAAATACATCTAAAATTAATATGTAGATGGTTATCATAAGATATGTACACTGAATTGACCTGTATAAGAACTCTATATGGGTGCGATGTTCTGTATCAACCAAATTATCTGACTCAAGTATGGTAAATCTGCTCAACATTAACCATTCTTTGATAGTAGAGTTAGCTTTTTTGTGCTTTTGGTTATCAGTTGCAATTCTAATTTTGAGAGTATCTCTAATTTGAACCATCTCATTCCATAAATGAGGTATTTTTTCTTTTAAGATTTTTTACGTGTATATTCAAACTTAATTTTCCACCAATATCAAAATCCTTCGTTATGACAATGGAGGTGAGTACACATCTCATTTGTTTCAGGATTTCCTACAAAATCATGGCATTATCTATCAATAGTCTTGTCCTTCGACACCTTAACAAAATGAGGTGGCTGAAAGAAAAAACTATCACCTTTTTGATGTGGTTCGTACTCTTCTGTTAGAATCTTCCATGTCCTCTTGATTTTGGTGTGAAGCTCTTTCTATTGTTGTATATCTCATCAACATATTGCCTTCTCCTATATTGAACCATGACTCACCTTTTGTCAGGTATATCTCATCAACCTTTTGTCCTTATTTGTCGTGTCTACTATGTTCATCTTTCTGCATCTGAACGCACAAAACTCATGGCTCTATTAACTAAATGTGTTTTTCTAGGATATTCAGTACAACAAAAATGCTTTCTTTGTTATGATCCAATTCAGTGTCTCATTCGAGTTTCTAGAAATGTGATTTTCCAAGAATATCAATATTTTTTTTACCACCAATCAATATCTTGTTTCTCCTTCATTTTCTATTTTGCCTATGTTACATAACTCTTTCTGAAGATTCAGTCCCTTGTAAACCTCTTCTAGTGTATCAACGACTCCCACTAGCTTCCAGCACCTTCTCAACCCCCTCAAGCTTCTTCCTTGACTACTTCTCTTATACTTGTAACTGCACCTCCCTCTATCAAACACAATACTCGAGTTTGTAGACATCCTGATAGGTTTGGTTTCTCTGCCTCTTCATCCTTCATAGCCACCTTGTCTTTTATTTCTATTCCTTCAAACAATTTAGAACTCTCTTTGCAAAAGTTTGCCTTGCATTATTGATCATAGCCCAACATATACAGATTTATAAGCTATTAAAGGAAGGAAATACAAGCAATGATAAATGTATATATACATTTACCATATATATATATATATATATCATACATCTAGTACATTTTAATTAAATAAAATCAATGTAAAATTATTCTTGGAAATCTATCATCTTCAATGCAGAGATATATGTAAATCTGCTGCCATTTAGTTTCTATTCCTGGAAATTTGACAACTTCAATATAGAGATATATGTAAATTTGCTGCCATTAAGTTTGTATTCTTGGAAATCTGCCATCTTTAATGTAGAAATATATTTCCTTATGTAGAGATATATTTCCTTTGACACCCCCCTCAAATTGATGTTGGTAAATCAACAAGCATCAATTTGCCAACAAGAAAATTATGACACTGACGCGATAGAGATTTTGTGAAGATATTTGTGATCTACAAATTTGTAGGGACATGTGGGAGTGACAATCAACTTCAACGTGTTTGGTGTGTTCGTGAAAGACTGGGTTGACGACAATTTGAATGACACTAGTGTTTTCTACATGAAGTGGGGTGGGGGTGAATAGGAGAGAAACTCAATTTGGTGAGGAGAACACATAACCAAATAATCTCAGAGCATACTGCAGACATGGCTCGATATTCTATCTCAGTAGAGGATTTAGAGGCGTGGTCCTGCTTCTTGCATTTCCAAGAGATAAGAGCATCACCAAGAAACATACACCACCCAGTGGTAGATTTTTTATAGTGTTTGAACAACCGGCCTAGTCAACATCACTATACGCTTGTAATTGAAGTGAATAAGATAAGATTGTCGTGGCTTACTATATGAACAACATAAGATATGTATGGTCGTGGGACAATTGGTCGTGGCTTACTATATGAACAACATAAGATATGTATGGTTGAGTAATGGTAAGGTAGATAAGACTACTGACCATTTTTAATAGGTAGTAGGATCCTTAAGAAGTTCTCCTTTGTTATGTCGATATTTCACATTAAGTTCCTTCAGGGTGTCAACCGAAGTAGTATTGGTGAGACCTGCTAGTTGAACCAGATCCTGACTATACTTGCGTTGATGCACAAAGAGACCATGAGGCTGATGATGTACCTTTAAACCCAAGAGATAGGTGAGCTTGCCATGATCTTTCATATGGAAAATGGAGTTCATCAAAGTCATAACTGTAATGATTTCCTTCAAGTGAGAGCCACTGATGACGATATCGTCCATATAAACAAGGAGGACAACGATACCTGTTGATTTCTTTTGTACAAAAAGAGAGGAGTCATATTGGCTTTGAGTGAAAGAAAAACCAAGCAAAATGGATTGAAATTTTCAAACCATACTCGTGGTGCCTACATCAAACCATATAAATAACGTTTCAACTTACAAACATCATTTAGTGAGGAAATGGGCATACTAGAGGGAAGTTTCAAGTAAACTTATTGTTTAAGATCACCATAGAGTAATGTGTTCCTGACATCCATTTGATGAAGAGACCAAGATTATTGGGATGCACCAAGTACGAGTATAGTTTTGACGGTGGTCATCTTGGCAACTAGTGTGAAAGTCTCATCATAGTCAAGACCATATTCTTTGTTGTTCCCATGTGCCACTAGCCAAGCTTTATAACGGTCGATGGACCCATTAGAACAAAGTTTGATAGAAAACACAAACTTATTGCCAAGGGGTTTGACATGGGAAGGACATGAGACGACATCTCATGTTTGGTTTTCTTTAAGTGCTAAAAGTTTAGTGTCAATTGCTTTTTACCAACACTCATGCTCCATTGCCTGCTTATAAGATGAAGAAAGTAAATCCATGTGAAACAATAGTTGTCAATAAAAGTGACAAAGTATTTATAATTTGCATGCGATATACCTGGTGTCATTCCCCACACATCGCTATGTATCAGATGGAAAGGTGTGATAACATGCGATGTGTGAATAGGAAAAGGTAAAGCTTTACTCTTGCCAAGTTTGCAAGAATGACAATCAAATTGAACAATACTAAGAGATGATGTTTCATTATTCCTAAGAAAACCATATTTTAATAAAGCATGCAGTACATTAGAGTTTAGATGTCCTAGACGTTTATGTCATGCTCAGTAATTAACTTAAGCGAAATTGCAAGTGATAAAAGGCAAAAAAGATAAAGAAAACTGAAGAGGAAAGAGATGTCCTACTTTAGGCCCCTTTACAATCATCCTCCTTGATTGTTGATCTTGCACAATACAATCAAATTTAGAAAACTCTGTTTTAAAATTATTTTCAACTAATTGACTGACAAACACAAGATTGGTGGTTAGACTAGGGGATACGAAGACATTAGTGAGAGAGGAGGAAAGATCACTAATGGCTGTGATAGGCAATTGATTGCCATTGACAGTTTGTATTTTGAGATTTCCAGAATATTTTCTTACATTTGTAAGAGAATCAACAATGTTTTTCATATGGTGAGAGGCTGCAGAAAAATACCAAGGAGATGATATGGATAAGGGTTTACTTGAGAGTTCTAATGCTAAAAAAGTAGACATAATCATCTGCTAAATCATGTCAGGGGTTATAAATAGGGCAAAAACAGGAGTAAGAGCATCAACTTGAGCAGAAGCAGTTCGTGTCACAAAACTACCAGCACTAAAAGAGCCAATTGAGGCACTATATATTGTCACATTCTTCTTAGGAGGTCAAGTTAGGTATTATTTGATGACATGCCCATCCTTTTTGCAGTAATTGCAAAACTTTCTATGACAATTCACAATAAAATGCCCAAATCCCCTTGCAACAATAACACTGGACAATGCTCATATCTCTACTTTGTGGCCTACCTTGTTCTGTATAAGCCACATAAACTAATGGAATATATTCTTGTTCCATGGTGGATTGAGTGGAAAGACGTTTTTCATGAAGAAGATCATTGAGACATGTATCCAAGGAGAGGAAAGACTCCTGATTCATGAGATTGGATCTGGTGCCTCAAATCTGATATCAGCTTCATCAGAAATTGATCCCTTTGAATTATTTCATGGACATACTAAACTACACCTAGCCCTTCGAATGGTAAATTAGCATAAACTATATCATCGTATTCAGCCCAAAGATTAGTGAATCTAAAATAAAATTTAGAGATAGAGAAACTATCCTGTTGAAGAATACTCAATTCATGCTCAAGTTGAAACCTTTTAGCAGTGTTCTGTTGACTATAAACTTTTTTTAGGCAAGTCCACATTTGAGCAACAATCTGAGATGTTTGAAGATTCAAGATGATATTGGGTTCAACAGAACCTAAAATCCATGCCATGACTTGTGTATCCTTGACTTACCAACTTGTCATGTCAATCTTTGTCTTTGTTAGGAGTTGAGTTACTGCCATCAACATGCCCCACAACTCCCTACCTTTGATGAAGATCCTAAAATGAAATGCCAAGCAAAGTAATTCTTTCCAATAAAGCGAATTAAAGAAACATCAGATTTGTTAGAAGACATGATGTTAACAGAACTTGAACACAAACTAACTGAGACTAAAGCACTTTGAAAACTTGAGACAAATGACACTTAGACTAAGGGCTTTGATACCATGACAATTTATAAATCTCTTTGCAAAAGTCTGACTTGCATTACTTATCATAGCCCTATATATATATATATATATATATCATACAACCAGTACATTTTAATTAAAGAAATCAATGTAAATTTGCTGGCATTATTCATGGAAATCTGTCATCTTCAATGTAGAGATATATGTAAATCTACTACCATTAAGTTTGTATTCTTGGAAATCTGATATCTTCAATGTAGAGATATATGTAAATATGTTGCCATTAAGTTTGTATTCTTGGAAATATCCCATCTTCAATGTAGAAATACATTTCCTTATATAGAGATATATTTCCTTTGACATATATCACCTATGTCTATGGAAAGGCTCATGTGACGGTTGTATAAGTGATTCTTAGACTTGAGATCACCATGTTATCTTATATAGAGAGTGTTATCTTTTGATCATGTTACACATTATCTTTACAAATATAACAAATAGTTAGACATTATTTATAACATAAATTAGATGAAGATATTTGAGTAATCAAAAGAAGATTCATCACCCTTGATGAATTAGGAAAAATATTTTACATGTTCTAAAATAGTATTGATTAAGTGGAATAAGATTTGAAAAAAGTTTAATTATTATTTAAATAATAAATGACTATAATATTGTGAGCAAATATGATTTAATATGATAGACATACCCTATGCTAAAATGTCTAAATCAAAACATTACTAATGAAAAGATAATAATCACACCGAGAAACTTGTTACTAAAAGGTTAGTTTAGCACACTTATGACTTTCTATAGTTGAAGGATCATGACACAATGCTAGATGATACACTTGATCTTCAAATCTAAATTAATCAATTATATAATTTATATTAAATTATGATTTTGATTTATTTAATTAAACTTATTTAGAATTATAATTTATATTTAGTCCAACATATTAGGAACCTAATAGGTCACATATATTCAAAACCATTAATCATAAATTAAACTAAAATAATTAATCAAGTATGAATTAATTGAAAATAATTTTAGAAATTAAACACTAGAATATTTAATTCAGGGATTATAATTCTAGTTCTAGAATAATCAAGTGGGGACTTAACTAATTACATTCCTAAAATTATATTTAAATAATATATATGTATATTATTTAAAGGGAATATATATATATTTTTTTCTATTTATAGTGTTTTTATGATTCCTTATCAATATAAAGTTATGCCTTTTATTTTTGAAAAGGCTGTCTATTACAAAGAAAAACTACCCAAGTCACAGAATAAAGAGCTATCATAATATTTATATTATAAATAGAAATATATGAGATTTATCATCGATGATTCATGTGAATTACAAATAATGAATAACTTGTGATCCGCAACAACTCAACCTTTAAAGAAGTATTCAAAGTTGGAGAAGATTTGATTTTCAAGCAATGAATCCCTAAATAACTTTAATTTGTCTAACATAATTCTAGAGACTCTTGAATAATTTTGTTTTATTATTTTCATTGCGTGTATGATATTCATGAACCAAACAATAATATGAGAGCCTTTGTTAGTTAGAGTGTTAATTAGAAATTAATTTTTAACTTAAAAATAAATTTATAATATTTGATTACTTTTTTAAAAAACATTTTTAGTATAAGCAAATCAAAATAATCTAAGAAAAAATATGGATGATTTAAACATCTCCATGAAGTTGAAGAAAATTGTTTTTAAAAAAAACAGGAAAGCTTAGAAACACAGATCCCTGATATACGGTTCTCTTAGAATAGAAAAATCGATTTTGATAAGTTCATTTGCTAATCATTTAAGCTACAGGAAAATATTTCTTAATAAGTGATGATATTAGGTCATTATTGTTTCACCATTTAAGTAAAACCATAGTTGTCATAAAAGATATCAATTCCATTGTCACACTATCAAATCAAAGATGGGGATTTGAACCAAGTAAGGAAGTTTAAAAACATGTTGGTACAATTTTATTGTCTGAATATGTTAAAGATTAGAGAACACATAAAAACTTGCAATGAAAAATGATTTGTTTCATTACACCGTTTTTTATGTATTGTCTACAAGTTATGCAATTAAAGCTGTTGAAGTTCATTGATGGACTTTGGTTGCCTTATGTCGGTGAACTCATCATTACTAGTGTCACAACTAACAAGAAAGAAGAGCTTGACCCAGCTTTACTAGTGCCTGGTCGTCTGGACATTCACATGTCAAATTATACATTCTATATTTTCAAGTGCGTGGCCGCCATATATTTAGACTTCTATCACTCTCAACTCTTCAAAGAAATTATATACAAAAAAACCCTATAAAAAGCTAAAAACCCTCTTAAAGGTCCAAAAATATCCTCATAGGCTTGGGCTACCCTGTCCGAGCCCAACTTCTAACAAGGTGCATGGCCCTGAGTATGGTATCTCAAATCTATGTTGAGCCTACGCTTGGGCCCGGGCATTGAAGCCTGAACTCACCATCCAGCTATAACTGAGCGTATGCCAAGTTGGTGTTGGATGTGATGTTTGACACCTCTGTGGGCTTGGGCTGCCATGTGAGAGCCCAACACTTTATTGAGAATGTTTTTTAGGACCCCACACAGATCCTTTCATATTTTATATTTATTTAATATATATTATTTTGGGTAAAATAAAATCCAAAACATTACAAGGATGAAATTACACTATAACATTTTCACTCAAAAGTACAAGACTTGTGAGCTATAAATACACCGAAACCTTCAAGTTAAAAGTTCACAATCTTTTTATATATAGCACTTTCAACAAATATATTTTCAGAGCCTATCAATCTAAAATATTATTGCATTTTCTCTCTATAAAATTATTGACTTAAAAATTGAAAAGTCCTCACATCAACTCGCTACCAACTATAAACAACTTGTATTCTCCATATCCAGTCACCAAACACTTTAGCTAGGAAGAATATATTAAATTGCTTGAATTAAGAGATTAAATGATTATCCAAACTATCAACTTTATTCCTTAGTATATTGGATTTTATTACTTATCAATTGACATTGTTTATGAAAAATTGATGAAAAATCATTAATTTCTAATTTTTTTTGACATTTCCAGGTCATTCCATGATGTACAACCAAAACATGTACTTATACCATGGATACTTATACCCACCCATACCTTCAATAACTTATCATGTAAGTGCAACTCCTCACTCAAATCGTGTTGGCAACCCAAAGAAAAAAACATGCCTTGCCACTCAAACAAGTCTTGCGACCCTAAAAAACATACAACACCTATTATTATGGCTATCAGTCATAGTCGATGCTCGTGGATGATTACAGTAACCTGAATAGACTAAATAAAATGACATTCTTGAGAGTTTTTTAATGGACCACTCACTCCAATTGTAACACCTATGTAGAAAATCGATACTCCAAACATGCTTCCCTTAGTCACTGTAAGATGGTAAAATGGACACTACTTACCATAACTATCATTCCATATCAAACTCCTCCAGCTTTCAATAGCCTAATAGACAAAGGATTAAGAGACAATTTGTACATTATCATACCTAGAAGAATGACTATAACCCTATTAATGGAGGCGTTTTCCCTTGTCCAAATGAGTATTAAATACTTGAGTCCTTAAGGATAATTTTTTTATAAAAATAAGTATGAGAAATTATGATGGTATGGATGACATGAGAGAGCATGTACAAAATATGCATTGTAGCTTAGAGGTGACATCTAAGACAGTGACTCAATGTGTAAAATCATATCCCAACCTTCTCTGCGTGTGTCTTATACAATAATTTGGAGTTGATCTCAATCAAAGAGTTCAATAACTTTTGTGCCAAACTAGTAACAATCTTTAACACTGACATACCTATCAAAAAAAGTTTTATGAAGCTATTTTGAGTTACCTGACAAGAGAGTCAGTCTATACAAACATATTTAAAGATGTTCAATAAGAAGATGCTTGAGGTGGAATAATTGCTTAAGCTAATAGCCTTAGAGACCTTGATCAAAGGGGTAAGGTAGTATGCTTTCTCTACAAAAAAAAAATATATGCCTTACGAAACAAAAGTTTTTCCAAAGTGAAGCAAGTAATATGAAATTACATATGGGTGGAAAAGGTCAATTTTTTTTTTTATGACATATGCATTCTTATTTATACAAAGATAATTAGCATGAGGGGCCTTCAAAGCAAAATCACTCTCGTAGTAAAATGAAATATTAGGGAAGAACCATGAGGGATTAACCCATGGACATTTGATGTATCCAAGGATTTATAACTCTCTCAAATCAAAATACAATCACCTATTCAAAATTCTCAATGTAGTCAAAGGAAACATTTTGGTGCCATACATGTTCCCTCTAAGAACCTTATATACCTATCACTTAGATCGCCTCAAGATGTATAATCTTTAATAAGAATATAAGATTACTTTTTAAATAAAAATAATGTATCTTCGATATACATTTTCAAACTATAAATCTCTAGTGGAGCTATCTGGATATTTTTCAAGAAATGGATTGACATGGTCTTTCTTGTGCATACAATCATTCTCCTTTAAAGGGATTGACTTGGTTTACATAGGGAAATATCCCTACAATATTAAAGAGGTTGGTATGAGATCTCTTTATTGTAATAATATCATTATCCAGATGATGCCAAAACAATGTTGTTAAAATTACGAGTTGACTTGTAAAATCATATGATTTTAAGAGTCAACATGTATATATCCTGTAAAATTGGATTAAAACCTTGTAAACCGGTAAAATCATGAGTTGACAAGTAAACACGGTCAAACTTGTAAAATCAATAAACTCGTACTAATTTAGGAGTTTGCTAAAAGTGTAAAATTAATTAACTTTCTCATAGATCTCTAAAGTCTAAACTGTTAGGAGCATCGATCCTCTCCTTCACCTTTTTTGTGCTCCTCAACAAACTCCTCTGCCTCACAAACCATAGGCTCAAATCTCAATTTCTTCTTGGCTCAGACAAACCTTGTCATTAGTGATGGTGATATTCTTTGACTTGACAGTGCCCTTGTCTTCTACCTTGACATTCAAGATACCATTGGCATCAACCTCAAATGTGACCTTAATTTGAGGGGTTACCCTGTTAAGTCAAAGAATCATTATGACCCATTTGGCCAGTGTTCTTGTTTTGCTCTTTAAGATCCATATGATCAAATCCTGTGCTGGTAAGTATTAAAAGTTTTGCTTTTTTTTTGCTTTTTTGTTGTGTTTAGGTTAGTGGGTTTGCTTGAGATTGTGTATTATGTTTGAATGTCTGTATCTTTATTGTAAATCATAATTGTGTTTATGCTTCTTTACATACTGGGTTTGTGTTTTTGTGATGGGTTATTGTAGGTGGAAGTAATAATGAGATGTTTGATTTTACTTTTAGTGTTTGTTGTGACTGGAGCTTTCATCATTCTCTATCAAAGAGCAAGGTAAAGTGAAGCTAAGTCAGGGATTGAATAAGACCGAAACATATCATGATATTGGGCCATGATGGGAAAAAGTTGTATGATAATATCGTTGAAGCTACTAAAGAGTTCAACTCTAACTACTGCATTGGTGAAGGAGAGTATGAAACTGTTTATGAAGCAATCTTACCAATAAAGCAGGTGGTTGTTGTGAAGAAACTTCATCGGTCACAAGTAAACAAGATGCTAGATTTTAAAGCTTTCGAAAAGGAAGTTTATGTGTTGGCAAATATTAGACATCAAAATATCATTAAGCTGTATGGATTTTGCTCATATGCAAAACCCTCTTTTTTGGTTTATGAGTTCGTATAAAGAGGAAGCTTGAAAAAGGTTATAACTAGTGAGGAATAAGCAATTGAATTGGATAGGATAAAAGGCTAAATGTTGTAAAAGGGATATTTAAAGTTAGTTAAATATCTTTATTTGAACTACGTATTTTAAGGTGTTGATTTTTTTCTATTGTTTATTTCATTTGAATTGTGTTATATTATTATTTAATACTTGAGTGAAATTGTCATATATAAGCGGTATAAAATATTTTACTTACGATTTTATAATTCAAGTTTATATTACATTTGCATGTTGTGTCAAAAAAATGATTTTGACAACTTGTGTGAAAAGGCTTATCACCACTTCACTACGGGTTGATCTTAGATCTTGTATTCTCTAGTATAGTCTCAGACTAATATATTCTTCAAGTGATGTCTATGGACCTCTCACTAATTCAACAATGGTTGATCTTGAATCCCTCATTCTTTAGTGTAGTCTCAGACTATTACATTCTTCAAATAATGCTAAAAGGTCTCTCAACAATTTGTTAGAGATTGGTTTGTGATATTTTGCCTCTCTAATACAGTTTTAACTAGAACTAATTCATAGTAAAGGGCTCTCATATCTCATGTTATCTTAGAGATACCTCTCACACATCATTTACCACTCTTCAATAGGGGGTTTCCAGACCTCTACACTATTACTAGAGAGGATACAAACCTTTCAAACGTTAGTGAAGGGCTTCCAAGCCCTTACACCATTACTAAAGAGGCTATAAACTTTTCATTCTTTAGTGAGATATTTTTTTAACTAAGGGCTTTCATACCACACATCCTCATAAAGAAGTCACATACATTCCACACTCCATTGCGACCATTTTTCAAATATATTTGGTTTACCTAGTGCAATATAACCTCCCTCTATAGATACATCCCCTTCACACCTTAGAATTTTTTTTTATGAGTATGAGCATTAACATGGGCTAGCTCCCATCCATCTTTTAGGAATATCTCTAAGTATGAGCATCACTACAGGTCACCATCCTTCGGTTTCCCTTGACCTTTTAGAATATTTCTTAAGTATAGAATCACTTTTCATGAGTTTTCACTAGCCACTTCAATATTTTTCAGAGTATGAGTTTCTTTCCATAAGTTTCCCCTGATATCTTATAAACACATTATAAGTATAGAGTCCTTTATATCTCACTTCACTCTCCTAGAAATATTCTAAATTTAGGTTTCTTTATGGTTCCCATTTACACTTAGAAATTTCTTCAAACATGGTGCATACCTTTACACATGGGCTCCCAGATACATTACTTGAGTTTTACACCTCTCCTCACATATGAAGAAAATATGATAAACTTGTCATAGTAATTGAGTATTTTTACAGGTTTTTACAAAGTAATACCACAAAAACATGAAGGGCTATTAATGGCTCTAAATTTAATGGGTCTAAACCCCCAAAACAAAAGCTTAAATGAACTTAAAGGAAGGTCCAAGAATATCCTTATAAGCTCAGGCTACCATATTCAAGCCTATATTTTACCAAGATGCACATGCTCGAACATGAAAGCTTGAGTCCACCATCCGGGCGACACTCATTGTTGAGCGTATGCCTAGCATGCTAGACATATGGATCTAAATTTAACAGACCCAAACCCCCCTTAAAAAAACCTAAAAAAACTCCAAAAACATTTTTCATGGACTTGGTCAATCACACCTAAGTCTTATTTCTACCAAGATGCATGGGCATGAGCATGGAAGCTGGAGCCCACCATTTGGGTGCCCACCCACTACTAAGTATGCAACACCCTCAGTGTTAAGCATGACATGTCCAAGTGGTTTTGGGAGTGTCATGCCCGGGCCAAACATGTTTCGATCCAGTCAGCACACTTAGACCCATTTTCATCTCTAATTGGCTCAAACACCTTGCCTAAACCGAACACTTCCTTGAAAGTTTTTTCTACGGCACCACATGGGTCTTTTAGTATATAATATTTTAAATAGAATACAATTCTAAATATCAAAAGGGTAAAATTACACTTTAATACTTATTTTCCACAAAGGGAAAACTTGTGGACTATAAATACACCATGAATCTTTCAATCCATAAGTTCACCATCTCTTCATTCTTAACACTTTCAGCATACATAATTTCAGATACTATCTCTCTAAAATATCATTGCATTCTTTTCTCTATAAAATTATTGACTTAAGCATAAAAGAAGTTTTTATATCCATTGTCGCACCCCAAAAATGAGCACGGCATCGTGACGACCCTCCCCGCGTGCCGGGGGAATATTCAATGTCAGGGTTTTTATTGTTATTTTTGTGGAAAAAAAGGGAGTCGCCACCTAGTATTATGGTTACTAAGAACCTAAAACTGGTCTTTCAGAGATTCTAGGGTAAGGGACTGGTTGCGTAAAGGGAATGTCTTAACACCCCTAGTACGCCCTACCTAAGGTAAGCTGTTTGGTGTTTTTGTTTGTCTTATGATTGCTATGTTATTGATTTTTCAGAAATATATTGGTTAAATGATTATGGTGTATTATCCCCGCTGAATATTTTGGATATTGACCCCTTAAGATTTATTTATCCTAATACCGATAGTGAATAACAGCATATTATCCCCGCCGAATATTTTGGATGTTGACCCCTTAGGATTTATTCATTCAAACACCGATAGTGAATAATAGCATATTATCCCCATCGAACATTTTGGATATTGACCCCTTAGGATTTATTTATCCAAACATCGATGATGAATAATAAATAAAAAAAATAAGATTTTAATATTTTTGGAATATTGGTCAATACCCTTTGGATTTTACAAATATGTTATAAAATCCAAAAATGCAAGAAAATAATTTTACTTTGTGAAATCCATGCTAAAACACATTTTTTCATCAAACTCCGAGATATTATATATTTTTTGAAAGAAAAAGATTTTTTAAAAAAAATATGCTAGTGTATTGGCCGTATGCAAGAAAACAAAACATTTTATCTTTTTTTTAAAATAAAAATCTTTTTTTGCAAATTTTGTATTTTTGTATTTTTTCTTTTTTCAGTGGGCTGGCTGTCAGCCCACCTAGATTCGGGCTGGGCTGACAGCCCAGCCCAGCCCACCTTGTCTCCAGGCTGGGCTGCTAGCCCAAATGGCTGGCAGCCCAGACCCATCTGGGCTGGGCTTCCAGCCCAGATCAATCAGGGCCAGGCCGGGCACAAAGCCTGGCCCATCCGCCCAGCGGGGAGTGAATTAAAATGGAAGATTTTCGAGTGTGACGAATGACGTACCTGTTAATACCGTTGAGTAGAGGACGTCGAGGTGGTTCTTCTGGTCGTGGCGGCGTCGGAAATGGTGGCCTGTGGTTGCCGGAATGGACGCCGGAAAGTGACGGGCTGAGCTTGCTGCGACGGTAGACTTGCTTCTGCCTTCTCCTGGGCTGCTTCTGGGATGCCTGGCGCGTAGTGGAGGTGACTGGAGGTGACAGTGGTGGTACAAGATGGTCGGGCTGGCTGCCGGCGTTGATGAACCAGGAGGGAAAGAGAAAGAGAGCTCTCTGGTTTTAGAGAGAGAGAGAGAGAAACCGAGAGAAAAGAAAAAGATGAAGTCGAGGGATTGAGAGAGGGAACAAGGCACGAGAGGGATGAAGATTCAAATTTTTACGTAAAGTTCCCCTTGATTCTCTCTGTCTTTTTTTCTCTTTTTCTTCTTCTCCACTGTCTGTTCTTCGTGTTTTTCTCTCCACTGTCAGCTCTTTTTTTCTCGTCCCCCCCCCTCTGTTACGTGAACTTGGCTCTACAAGTTCTTCCAGCTCCCCCTCCCCCTTTCTTCGTTTTTTACGTGAAATTTGCTCTGTCACGTTGACACAGCCCCTCTGTTTTTTTCTCAATCTCCCCTCTTTGTTCCCCCTTTTTTTTTCTCTGCATGCATGGGCATGCCTTTATAGGCCGGAGGCAACCCTTCGGCTGCCCCTGGCGTGCACCGATGGGTTGCCGCCGCCTGAAATCTCAGAGGCGTGCTCTGCACTGTTCAGGTGACTGAACAGTGCAGGCATGCTTGCGAATTTCAAAATGATTTTGCAGAAGGCAAAATTTCGATTTGGTCCCTCAATTTGTAATTGTCTTAATTGCACCCCCAATTGGATTTAAACTTATGAATTTTTGCAATTGCATCCCCATTAAAATTTCAAGAGTAACCTTAGCTTTGCGCTCTTGATTTTTAATTTGCGCGATTTAATTTTTGCCCCTGTAACAAGATATTTTTGGATTTTTGTCTTTTTTTCTATTTTCTTTTTCTTTTTCTTCCAAAACATAAAAATAAGTAGGTCAAAATTTTGGTAGCAACATCCATCAAAGAGAACCTTCGGTAAATACCAGCTACTTACTACCTTGACTTACCAGGCACCACTTGATGCAGTTGTCAACCACTTGGGTTTTCTATATCAAGTCATCAAACACCTTGCCTAGAGAGAGTATATCAAATTGCTTGAATTAAGAGATTAATTGATTATCCAACATATCACCTTTATTACTAGTGTTGCAATGATGTTTTTTTCACGCTTCGCCTGCCATCCTGGACAGGGAGAATGACGCATGGTGAAATGAGTGTGTTTTATAGTCATAAAAATTATGACTGTAATTATCAAGAGCCGCCACCTAGTATTAAGGTCACTAGGAAACCTAATGGTCTGCGAGAGTCTGGGTAAGGGGACTTGTTATGCAAGGGGAAGACGCATCACCCCTAGTGCACCCTATCTAAGGCAAGCAACATTGTTGTTTGATTATTTTTCTATGTCAATTTTTGTTTGTTGGTCCTCGAAGATTCGACGTAGCTCTCTCTTCGTGAGAGAATCTCTACCTCATTGCGAGTTGAAAGACTAACCAAAAAGAATTTTACAATGCATTTTAAAAACCCCATTTTAACTATCTATGAGTGTACTTTACAATGTAATTTTACACCGTGATAGTTAAAACAAAATAATTGTTAATTGTTTTTGATATTTTGGCCAAATTCCAACGGATAATCATAAATTGGTTACGATATCCAATTTTCATTTCAAAACATGAGAAATATGCTACATTTGATTTTTATGAAAATATATGCTTGGAAAAATCTTGGAACTCAACCGTATGCATGAAAACAACACTTTTTTTAAATGTGATTTTTTTATTAAAAAATAAAAACTGGGTTGGGCCGAGAGCAGGCCGACCTAGAAGCCGAAACAAAAAAGAGAAAAAAACACAACTGTGTTTTTCACGTATTGCGTGGACAATGCATTGAATTAATTCACTCGCACTCTTCACGTGAATAGTAAAATGAAGGGTGACCAATAGCAGAGAGGCTCACCTGCCACTACCGCTAGGTAGAGAAGATTGAGTGGTTCTTCCTATGGTGGTGACGTCAAAAAGGTGGCCTGTGGTGGTCGTGAGGAGCGACGGAAAAGGGCTAGTGTGAGCTGCTGCTGTTGGCATCGTCAGAGACCAGTTGTTGCTGCTTGAGGTCACAATGAGGTTGTTGGTGTTGAGGAAGGAGAGAGAGAGAGAGAGAGGGTTGTGGTGGGTGGATGCTGCTGGTTGTGGCTGTTGCAAACCGTCGAGGGAGACGAGAGAGCTGCTGATAGGGAAAAGAAAGAGAGAGAAACGGTTGTTGTTGGCTGCCGGTGAAGAGGTGTTGCTATTGCCGGAGCTGGGAAAGAAGAGCTGGTCCTACCGGTGTTGAGGAGGACGAAGTTGATGTCCTACTGTCAAGGGAAAGCTTACAATTGGTCTGTCCTTCTGCGTCTTCTTCAATTTTTTTTGTTTCCCTATGATATTATTGTATTCTCCTCTCTCTAGTTTTTTCAACTTTAACTATGGTCTCTCCCGGATTATCACCTTGTATCATTTCATATTCTCCCTTCTATTCTTAAAACTTGCTCTCCTTTTATACATTATTTGCAGGTATGGGAGTGTTGTCCTGTAATGGTGTTGCAAACTGGGAGTAGGTCGTAGGGTATGGCTGCCGGCATCGCCTTAACAATTTTTTTTTTGAAAATTTGAAATAAATGGGTTGTGAAAAAAGAGAGTTTTTCGACGGGGAAAACCGAGAAGAATGATTTTTTTTTTAATTTTGGCTTTCGATTTCACCTAAAAAAGTTTCGTCTCCAAATTTTTGATCTTCTTAGTTTAACCTAAATTAGGCTTCCAAACTTAATTTCTCACCAATTAAGCCCTTAATAAAATTAATTTGACCCATTTAAAGTATA
The DNA here is from genome assembly GCA_025169955.1 of Salix arbutifolia. Taxonomy (NCBI): domain Eukaryota; kingdom Viridiplantae; phylum Streptophyta; class Magnoliopsida; order Malpighiales; family Salicaceae; genus Salix; species Salix arbutifolia. The sequence continues at coordinate 12,565,211 of CM045912.1, read as the reverse complement.
ATTAAGTTCATGCACTTAATTAAATCCTTCAATTGGGCTTCTAAATTAATCCCTGAACATAATTGCACTCTAAATTGGTTAGCGATTAAATTAAACTAACCCATAAAAATATAATTATGCATTTCGACTTATATTTTATGCAGATTTATCTAATAATAAATTATTTTAGCCTTGAATCTGCATTTTCCTTCATTTTTGGGCATAAAAGAGGCATGTATGATCGGGCTCTCGAAAACATCCAAATTTTCCACCTTGATTTTTCTACCAACGCCATCCCTTTTTATTTTATTTTTTTTATTTTTGTTATTTCTGGGTAGATTTTGGAGAATAACCCAGAAATTAGGTTATGACAGTTGAAAAAGAGAATGAATTTATCTAACCAAGAAGTGGTTGATCCATCCAAAAATGAGAATGAGGGCTATGAAGCACATTCAGAAAGGAATGGTAGAATTAGGCTAGAAAGCGCACACCTAAGAATTGAGCTTAAGTAGGACACTTAAAGGATGGAAAGATGATGTTTATGAATGACACAAGAAAATGGTCTCATTGTAACGGGTGACCTACCCAAGTGAGAATGATGAAGATGGTCTCATACTAATGGGTGACCTACCCAGGTAAGAATGGTGAAGATGGTCTCATTATAATGAGAAACCTACCCAAGGGAGGATGATGAAGATTTCATGAAATGAAAGATAGGGCTAGAAAGCATGTTATCAAGGATCTATAGTTGAGGATTGGAATCGACTATATGAATTGGTGGTTAATGGTGGCAAGCACACCAATTGCGTTGGTGATTCGAGGGCAAGAAATAGAGCTATAAAGCGCACTCAAATTAGGAAGAAACAGGGCTGAAAAGCGCACTATCTTAATTGATGGTCAAGGGTTGGAAAACACACTCAACGAGTGGAAAATAGGGTTGTAAGATGCACTATTTAGATTGATGGTTAAAAATGCACTCAAAGAAGAGAAAAATAGGGTTGGGAAGTGTATTATTTTAATTGATACTCGAGTGCTAGAAAGCGCACTTGAATACAAGAAAGATAGGGCTGAAAAACACGCTACCTGTGATGATGAAGGGCTCATAGGCGCACTCAAGGAAGTGATAAATGAAGGTTTGTAAATTACAATTCTTTCAAAATATTTCTTAGATTCCTAGTGGGGGATGCAATGCATGATTACACTCAAATTGAGGAAAAAGGTAGAGTTAGAAAGAGTGCACAAGGAAATGAAAAAGGTGAGAGCTCGAAGGCGCACACAAAATGATGAATGAAGGTTTGTAAATTACAATCCCTTAAAAGCATTTCCTAGATTATTAGTGGGGATGCAATGCATGATGATGCATGTATTACCTGAAAAATATATGTCCCATTTCTTCATCATGACCTTCTCTTTTCGGGGTTTGGATCTCTAGATTTAACGACTTCTCGCTTCTGATTACTCAAGCCGCAACTTATGATTTTGACCACTGGAAATGACAAAATCTTCCATGTCTACATGCCCCCCTTAGTTTTTTTCAATATTCTTTGAAAAGGAATGATAAAGCCAGCTTCAATTGCATTTATATATTGCCCCCCAGCCTTGTCATGCCCCACAAATGTTTTAAACTTCAAGTGTTTGCAAGAAAAGGGTTGATTATTTACAAAGAATGGTTTCATGTAAGATTTTTGAAATTTCAAAGTCATTCCAAGCACAAAAACCATTTTGATGTTTGTTTAAACAAAATTGTTCTCGAAAGAATTCAAGTGATCTCATTTTCAGGCTTTATGTTGGTTTTGACAAGAATGTGAAATGATGCTTGTTTCATGTGTTGTATGTCAAAAAGGCTTTGATCAAGTCATGCAGAGTATTTGTAAAGCTTGTTTCAAATGAAAAAGCACTGCCTAATGATCTAGATTACTTGTATTTGATCAAAAGGGGTTTTTATCAAGTTTGTAACGTAGGCTAGGTTGCTGGCTAAAAAAAGATATTTGTAAGCTCAAAAGGTGTTTAGGGTTTTCTAGACTAAAGATAACTTAATGGTTACTCTTAGAACTCTTTTTGGTCCTCATAATTAATTTGTATAATGACTTGACATGGCCCCAGTATTTTGTTTGGGCTTTTTGTCTTGACATGCCCCCAGTATTTTCTTGGGCTTTCTATCATGGGTTTTTAACACTAAAATCATGTTGATTTCACATGTCCCCCAATATTTTGTTTGATTTTTTTTCATGGGTTTTAGCACTATCATCATGTTGTCTTGATTTGTTATAGTATACTAAAACCCTTTTTATATTTATGCTCTCTAGCTTTGTTCAGGTATCACTTGTCATTAAGGACTATTTTGTATATTAAAACTGTTTTTTGATCCTCGCACTTGCCCCTAGTGTAGGGTGTGATCCTTGTCAGGATTAATTGTCAAAAAAATTTATTAGGCTTAAATAAGGGCTGCAAGGGATATTTGAGACTTTGAGAAGGTGTATCAAAGATGACCTTTCCTTATTTCAAAATCATGCATCTAGGATCGGTAAGCTTTGCTTTTCCATGCAAAATAATTTTTTTTTTTTTTTTTGGATTATTTGCATACCTAAGTGCTTAGCTTTATTATGTGGGTTTGGGGGTATGAGATCATCTTTCAATGAAATTCTTTGAATTCCCAGAACTGGACTTTGATTTGCCAAAAATCTTTATGAAATCATGGGATCAAGTATAATTTAGATGAAAGGGTGTAAGGTGTGTTTGTGTTATTTAAACAAAAAAAAAGAGCACAGCATAAAAGAAGGAAATACATGATCTTATTGAAAAGAAAAGCTTGTTCAACAAAAGGTCTTGTGGCATTACGAGCAAAATTGCCGACAAGTCAAACAAGAATATAATGTGCAAACATGATCAAAACAAAAAGCAAACATGGAAGCAAACTTCATCTCCCAATACTGGCGCACTCCCTTTTGCAAAAGCATTTGTTAAAGTCACTTTAATGGTGCAGACACTTGGTACCCCATTTCCGTGAAGCTTAATTGGGCAGAGGACCCGGATCTTCTTTGAATGATATCCACCCTGCTTTAATCAATTGCATGAGCTTCTTTTGCAGGCAACATAAGTGTGAAGGCTATGCCCTACAACACTAGTATGGTATTCGCAGGTGAGGTCATGTTTGTACCAATCAGGGTACGGTGGCTGCAAAGGTGCCTGAGATTTAGGAGCTACTTGTCAAATGCTTATCAACTTTTGATACATCTTATTTAAGGGCAATGGTAGCAGAGGTAGCTATTCTTGGATTTTTTGGTAATTTCTTTTTAGAAAAGTTTTAGGTGGATATTTGGCTTGAAGATTGATGCTGGCAATTTTAGATAAAAGGTTATGGTGGTTTTGGAATTGGTTTTTCCTATCCTTGTAGCATCTTCAAAATGTTCGATATCTTTTCTCTTGCCTTCAAAGCCTTTTTTCTCTACAGGTGCAGAAATTCTACCACTTCTGATTCCTTGTTCTATTTGCTCTGTCACAGCTACAACATCCGTGAATTAATGTGTTGAATTGCCCATCACATGTTCATAATAGGTCACCCTCAATGTGTTGGCAAATAATATCACCATCTCTTTATCTAAAAGCGAGGGATGTATTGTGCTGTGAGATCTCTCCATCTTTGAGGATATTCCCTTATGTTTTATTTGTCTTTTTTCTCCAGATTGGACAAACTTGTTTTGTCATGAGCAATGTCCATGTTGTACTTATATTGCTTGATGAAATCATCTACCAGATTTTTCCATCTATGAATCTTGATATTGTCTAGTTTCATGTACCAATTCAAAGTTGTCCCACTTAATCTGTCTAAAACAAATGCATAAGCAATTTTTTTTATCATGCATTACTTCAGCCATTTTGTTACAGTATGATTTTAGATGAGTGACAAGGCATTGTGTCCCAATGTATTTGATAAATTTAGAGACATAAACTTCTTTTGTATTATAATGTTCGAGACTATACACATTTCTACAACATGTATTAGGTCATATAAGTTTACCCCTTCAATGACCCTTATCCTGGCTTTTAGTGTTGCCATCTTGTCTTGGTTGATACCTTTTGATGCTTCTATAATCGTTGGGGTTCTCGTAGGAGTCGGTGCTGCTGATTGTACGAAAGCTGGATTTTGTTGTGAATCCTAAACCCTACATCCTATCACCTCTTCATGGTGGTTCATTGCTTGTGCTTGAGCAACAGCTTCGGGTCTAGTTCAGGGACCCTCGCTAGAAGCATTTCTTAGTGCTTGCTCGAGTAAGCTGGTAAGACGAGTCACGCTAGCTTTCAAAGAATCCAGTTCTTCTTGGAAATGAGCAGCATGGTGTGCACATTCTTCATCCCCCATATTTCTTCAACGTAGTTGAGTGTTAAGAGCTCTTTGCAGACCTATATTTCAATATGTCGATGATATGTTATGTACAGTGATGGATGCATGTGGATGCTAATATATGTATATACACATCGGATGAATTATCAGAGAGTTTATACCCAAAGACAAGTTTTATGCCATTACATGAGGGACAATCTTTCTACCTGGTCTCAAAGGTCTATGAACTGTCCAGTGACTACTTTGTGTGAAGGTGGTATAGGGGTTTATAATAAATGGTTGGGGCATAATGTGACCGTCATTATCAAGTAAACTCTCAACTCATAGTTGGACGTTTCACGAGTCTGAACCCCGACTGAAAGTAACGAGGCAAACCGCTACTCCCCACCTAGCTTACAATTTGGTTTATTCAGGAAATTAAAATGCATGATACATTAATTCATACCTGATGCCATGCATGAATTGAAAATAAAATGCATGCTAAAGTAGTAAAAATATGTGTAAAAGAAAATGACTTGAAGAAAAAACAATCAACAAACAAAGCTTAGTCCAGCAATGTTCCCAGTGGAGTCGCAACAATGTTTTTTTCGCGCTTCGCGCCCCGCTATCCCCGGAGAGGGAGAATGGTGTGCATTGAACTGAGTGTGTTTTATAGTCGTAAAAATTATGAGTATAATTGTTAGGAGTCACCAACTAGTATTAAGGTCACTAGAAAACCTAAAGGTCTGTGAAAGTCCGGGTAAGGGGACTTGTTGTGTAAGGGGAAGACGCATCATCCCTAGTGTACCCTACCTAAAGCAAGTTGCATTGTTGTTTGCTTTTTTTTTCTAAGTCATTTTTTATTCGTTGTTCTTTTCTAAGATTCGACGTAGATCTCTCTTTGTGAGAGAATCTCTACCTCATTGCGAGTTGAAAGACTAACCAAAAATAATTTTACACTGCATTTTAAAAACCATGTTTTTAACTATCTACTAGTGTACTTTATAATGTAATTTTACACCACGATAGCTAAAATAAAATAATTGTTAATTCTTTTGATATTTTGGCCAAATTCCAACGGATAATCATAAATTGATTATGATATCCAATTTTCATTTCAAAACATGAGAAATATGCTATATTTGATTTTTACAAAAATATATGCTTGGAAAAACCTTGGAACTCAACCGTATGCACGAAAACACACATTTTTTTATTTTTTTAAATGCGATCTTTTTTATTAAAAAATAAAAAATAAAAATCAGGATGGGCTGGCCTAGCCAATTAAACTGGGTCGAGAGCAGGCCGTCCCAGAAGCCGAAACAGCAAAGAGAAATTGTGTTGTTATGTATTGCGTGAACAGTAAAATAAAGGGTGATCGATGGTGAAGAGAGGCTTACCTGCCACTATCGCCGGGTATAGGAGGCCGAGGTGGTTCTTCCTATGATGGTGACGTCAAAAATGGTGTCCTGTGGTGGTCGGGAGGAGCGACGAAAGAGGGCTGGTCTGAGTTGCTACTACTGGCGAGTTGTTGCTGTGGCGTCACTGGAGACCAATTGTTGTTGCTGGAGGTCACGGTGAGGTTGTCAGTGCCGAGGAAAGAGAGAGAGAGAGGATCGTGGTGGGTAGTTGTTGCTGGTTGTGGTTGTTGCAAACTGTTGAGGGAGACGAGAGAGCTGTTGCAGGGGGAAAGAGAGAGAGAGATGGCTACTACTAGTTGTCGGTGATGAGATGCTGCTGTCCCTGGAGCTGGGGAAGAAGAGCTCTTCCTGCCGGTGATGAGGAAGACGAAGTTGATGTCCTATCGTCATGGGCAAGCTTACAGTCCCTCTACGTCTTTTTCAAGTTTTTTTGTGTTTTTTTCCCTCTGATATTATTGTATTCTCCTCTCTCCAGTTTTTTCAACTTTAACTATGGTCTTTCCCTATTTATCACCTTGTATTATTTCATATTCTCCCCTCTGTTCTTAAAAGTTGCTCTCCTTTTATAGACTGTTTGCAGGTATGGGAGTGTTGTCCCGGAATGGTGTTGTAGAGTAGGAGTAGGTCGCAGGGTATGGCTGCCAGCATGGCAAAGCATGGCTGTCAGCATCGATTGTGACAAAAAGGAATTTTTTGAAGGGGAAAATCGGGAAGAACGATGTTTTTTTATTATTATTTTGGCTTTCGATTTCACCCAAAAAAGTTTCATTTCTAAAATTTCTAATTTTCTCAATTTAACCCAAATTAGATTTCCAAACTTAATTTGTCACCAATTAAGCTCTTAATAAATTAATTTGATCCATTTAAAGTATAATTAAGTCTTTGTATTTAATTAAATCCTTCAATTGAGCTTCTAAATTAATCATTGAACATAATTGCACTTTAAATTAATCGGCAATTAAATCAAACTGACCCATAAAAATATAATTATGGCTTTTGACTTAAATTTTACGCAAATTTATCTAATAATAAATTATTTTAGCCTTGAATATGCATTTCCCTTCATTTTTGTGCATAAAAAAGATACGATCAGGCTCTCGAAAAAATCCAAAATTTCCACCTTGATTTTTCTACCAACACCAGCCTCTTTTATTTTATTTTTGTTATTTTTAAGTAAATTTTGGAAAATAACCCAGAAATTAGGTTATAACACTAATCATCTTGAATTTTGAAACTTGTCACCTATAAAGATTGTACAAGAGGTAATAAAGAGCACCGACTCCCTTCAAGACATCACCAAAGACTTTTCCAGGATAAGAAATATGGAGAAAGATGAGCATGAAAACCACAAAATCCGAAGCTAACGAGATGAAAACGACCCAGAAGGTCACAACCTTACTGGAGAACGCAAAATCAATTGCTTGGATAATCTTGCTACCCCTCTATATGTTTTTTTTTCTTTTATTTGCCAGTATCGATTAATTATTTCAATCTCGTGAAGCCAGGACTCCCTCAAGCTTTCACAACACAGATCAGAATTATCCATGGACACTCGAGAAAGTTACTTTGGCGACCGGAACAATACCTGAATATATATGACCATTCATTTTGTGGTCTCCGATCGGATGTGGATTGCGAACAAGAGCCACCGCCGAGTCCAATCAAGAGGAATAGTATTGGTCACAGCTGCGATCAGAATCTGACCTGGCTGGGCTTCAAGGACACAACAGGCCCAAATACATGGCCTGACTGGGCTTCAAGGACACAACAGGCCCAAGTCCATGAGCATGCCAATTCGTCAACCAAATCTCAATCTCACAGCGACCTTAAGGGTCTTGATGACAACCGGGTAATCGAGATAGATGACCTCACAGTTTATAAAATGCACTGCGAGCATGAGATTCGCACCTTCTGGGTTTTAAGAAAACCCTGTCCATAGGTTCATCTATAGAAATCCACCGACATCTCCAACATCATATCATGAAGAGCTGGTAATCACTGAATGAAAGATGGATTATTTACCCAAAATAACCAATTGAAATACAATTGGCCTGCAAGGAAATTTGAGAAACCAGCAATAATCGTTGGTCATATCCATATTACAACCCAACAAATATTTCCTGCTAATACATAGTTGACGGACAATGAGACTAACACCAAGTGACAATCGTAAGGTACAGCAAGAGAAATCTGTAAAACCTCTCTTTAAGTATAGCAATAGCACAGCATTGTGGGAAAATCATCCTACTCCTCGGTCACTCATCGAAGGACCAGAAGGGGTTCCAGTCGCATCATCACTGCACAACAAAAGAATTCAATGAATGTTCATAAATCTGCAAATCCAAATAAATAATTCAGAGAATAGACAATTCACGACTGGTAAATGGCCAACCTCGGCATCTTCACCCCCACCAGCTCTCGCAGAGGTTTCCATCTTCTGGTATTCTGTCAATATAAAAATTCAGATAAGTCAAACTGTCCACTAAAACCCTACAGTATACAAACCATCTGGCAATCATATGTGCACAACGGATAACTCATGCTGCAAAAGGCTCAGGTTAAAGAAGATGTCCACTAAAAGCCACTATGATTTCTTGCAGAGAATCCGAAGCATTTTGTACCTATGAAGTCAAACAATCAAATGCATATAGATTTTCATTCATCCATGGGCCATCGCTTTTCAATTTTGCTCTAATCATTTGATTTAGTCAGATACTCCTAAACCCAACAGCTCCATGTAAAACAAGAAATCATGAATAGTCCTTAAAATGAATTCAGCATCTAAGGAATTCACAGACCTCATAATGAGACAATGTCAAATATATCAATTTTTCCATTTATTTGTTTATTGTTATGGAGAAAGAGTAGCTAAAATGGGATTTCAACACATTTTAGATTGAGTTCAAAATAATACTAAATGGAGAGAACAGATCAACATTATTCTTCATAAAATAAAATGAAAACTTGACCCTTTCAAACTTTCATGCATTGAATCAACAGATACCTCCATCCTCAGGAATATCAGAAGTCCACAGAGTGAGGTTGTCCCTCAACAGTTGCATAATCAAAGTGCTATCCTTGTAAGACTCTTCACTCAGGGTATCCAGCTCTGAAATAGCTTCATCAAATGATTGCTTTGCGAGATGGCAAGCCCTAAGTGACCCCAAAAATGCAATAAGAATTTATACGTATAAGCTTTTCCAAAATACAAGTAAAATTATAGTCTAGAGCTTTTCATACATAAGCAATCACATTCTGCATACCGTTCTGGTGAGTTCATGATCTCATAGTAGAACACGGAGAAATTAAGAGCCAAACCCAGTCGAATGGGATGGATGGGAGATAGATCACCTGCTGCAGTTGTTGTAGCAGTCTGCGAAAACCAACAAACATGCAGAACTAATGATATAGTAAACCTTATGTAGATGAATAAACTGATAAGGACGACAGGAAAATTAAAGGAAAACAAGGGTAAGGGTGACAGATTCAATGAAAAAGGACCATAGAAAATTGGCAGAAAACCAAAAGGCCATAACTAAGTAATGCTCTCCCATGGGAAAAACATATGGGTAAGAGCCTTATTAGATATCAAACAAGGCTCTGCCCATTTAAAACATCAAAACACAGCTGTGCAATACTTTATGCGAGTGAAAGCAATCCCTGATCAATTTAACAGTAAACAAGGACGTTACAGCAACCTAAATGCAAGTTTCAATAACATTCTCCTTGTAAGAAATGACTAAAGAGACAGGAGAAATATATGTCAAAGAAAGGATGTAAAGCCTGGGGTTTTCAAAAATAGGTTGCACATGAAAATTCACATTTCAAGATAATCCAAACAGAAACAGTGCAAATGACTGAGAGAAAGATCCATCTGCGAATCAGTTTAGAGCAGATAAGTGCTTCACATCAAGTCAAAGTTTTCGAACCCTGAAATTTAATCATGGCATCAAAGGAAAACAGAACAAAAAATAGGCATACATACCTCATATGCCTTAAGTGACTGATCAGCTGCTTCTTTCCTATCATTACCACTCTTGAACTCTGCCAGGTACCGGTAATAATCACCTTTCCTGCACCAAACCCAAAAACCTTCATAAATTTCACATGACAATTGAAACCATGACATCTACCCAAACAAATTAATAAAAACACAAATACATCCACCCTTACATCTTATAGTAGAACACAGAGGATTCCCCAGCTACAGATGACGGAATGAGATGCTCATCAATCACAGTCATAATATCATTGCAGATGCTATCTAACTCTGCCTCCGCCTTCTTCCTATACTCTTTGATCCTCTTCACATTTGTTTCATTCCCTTTTGACTCCTCCTTCTGCTCAATTGATGACAAGATTCTCCATGATGCCCTCCTCGCTCCAATCACATTCTTGTATCCCACAGAGAGTAAGTTTCTCTCCTCCACTGTTAATTCAACATCAAGTTTCGCAACTTTCTTCATGGCATCCACCATTTCTACATGCCATCATCACACAATAAAATCAGTTTTCTAACAACTTTCAACAAAAGTATCAACATTATAAATTTGTTTATTTTATTTTTTTGAATTTCCACTAGAAATTAATTTCGATGAACAGAAATAATTCCATTTTTATTTTACTTTTCACCTATGTAATCACAAAAAAAAACAAATTAATTAGTTAATACGTACTGAATCAGTAATTACTAAATTTTCTCTATTGTTAATTATTTATTTTTTAAAAGATCCTAAATTTAAGCACAAAAACCTAAATTAAAAGACATGATAATTAATGAAATTAAGAAGCAAAAAAATCACCATCAAAGTAGTTGCAAATCAAAGAAGAAATCAGTCAAAATAATTAAAATCGGTAACATTAATTAAACGTGATTAACTTCTAATCTCCCAAAAAAGAAGACAAATATATTTCAATAATTATTTTAAATCAAATGCAATAAGTATCAAAATGTATGTTATTTAATCCATAAATCTACGATCGATCATGCGATTGAGTTCTATAATGAGTAAAAACATAACGTCAAAGCACAGATCTAGAGTGAGAGAGAAAGAACAAAGACGCGTATAAATATATCTTGAGAGAGAAACAGACCGTCGTAGCGTTCAGCTTGCTCGGCGAGCTTGGCGACGTAGACGAAGTTCTCGCGATCTTTGGATGAATCCATCGCTATTTCTGGTCAATCTCTAAGAAAATACTCACAAGCAGTCACAGCCCGTTTCTCTCTTTCTCTCTCTAGGAAAAGCAGCTTGCTATCAAAATGAGCCGGACGGAGAGAGAGAAAAAGTTGTGTGGAAAAAAGAGAGCCTGCTTTCTCTTTCTTTTTTTTCATTAGTTTGAATAATATATATACTTTAATTTGGACCTTCTATTTGTTTATAATTTCAGTCGAACCATCAATGTCATGAATTGGTCCCTTCAACTTCTCTTTCTTTTTTTTTTATCATTTTAGAAGTATGACGAGCGGTATACCCGTGCGATGCGCCGAGTTTTTTTTATCTATGTAGAAAATTGGTTGTTTTTATATATATTGTATTTTATTATTTTAATATTTAGTTAGTATAATTATATTTAAGAATACTAATATGAATTTTTGTTTTTCAAAAAATCCAAAATCATTTTTCCTCTTTCTTAATATATTTTTAGGCGATAATATTCAATAAATATCAGACATGTTAGAAATAAAAATATTGTAATTTGTTTTTAAAACATAACCTTAATTTTTTGTGTGCTATAATTATTTATTTGTCGTCTAAAAATAAAAGTCTAATGGAAACGGGAAGTGATTTGTATATTTCTTAATTTGACTTGTAGATAATGCAGGTAAATTTGTCAAAAAAAAATTAGTTTTTTGTTTTTCCAGTAATATTAGATCTAAAATATTATAAATGAAAACATTGGAAACTGTTGTAAAAAAAAACTAAAATAAAAGAGCACAAAATTAAATTTTGAAGGAAATATTTTTTTATATAAGATTTATTAATCATATTATGATATTAAATATATTTAAGAAAACATGATATGAATTTCTTCAAAAAATCGTAGGTCATTTTTCCTCTCTCTCAATATATTTTTAGGCGATAATATTCAATATATATTCAAACATATAATTAGTTTTTCATATTGTAATTTGACATAAATATACAAATATATAATTAATTTGACATAATTTCAATAATATATTAATTTAAAGGATAATCCTAGGCTATTTTGTTCTCTCTCTATATATTCCTATGCGATAATATTCAATAAATATTAGAACATATAATTAATGATAGACTTAAAATATTTAAGAAACTTTAACAAAAGATAAAACAAAAAAATAAAATAAAAATTATAATTATAATTGCTATTACTGTCAAAATAATAAAAATTATTAAATTATTCGGAGGAAAAATTTTTTTAACAAAAGAGCAAGCAAGAAAAATAATTTAATTATTATTGTTGTTGTTGTTGTTGTTGTTATTGTGTTAAGTACAAAATTAAAATTCGAAGACAAATTTTTTTATGTTATCCGATTTACTCATTATATTATTATATTAAATGTATTTAAGAATGTTGATATTAATTATTAATCATATTATTATATTAAATATATTTAAGAAAACATGATATGAATTTTTGTCCTTCAAAAAAGTGTAGGTCATTTTTCCTCTATTTCAATATATTTTTAGACGATAATATTCAATAAATATTCAAACATATAATTAGTTTTACATATTTTAATTTGACATAAATATAAAAATATATAATTAATTTGGCATAATTTCAATAATATATTAATTTAAAGGATAATCTTAGGCTATTTTGTTCTCTCTCTATATATTCTTATGCAATAATATTCAATAAATATTAGAACATATAATTAAGGAAAGACTAAAAATATCCTAGAAACTTTAACAAAAAGAAAAAAAAACAAATATCATTGTCATTATTGTCAAAACAATAAAAATTATTAAATTATCCGGAGGAAAAAAATATAAACAAAAGAGCAAACAAGAAAAATAATTAAATTATTATTATTATTATCATTATTATTATTATTATTAGTGTGTCAAGTACAAAATTAAAATTTGAAGACAAATTTTTGTTATGGTATCCGATTTACTCATTATATTATTATATTAAATATATTTAAGAATACTGATATTAATTTTTTTTATTAAAAAAATCTCAGGTCATGTTTTCTTCTCCCTATATATATTCCTACGCGATAATATTTAATAAATATTAGAACATATAATTAAGGAAAGACTAAAAATATCCTAGAAACTTTAACAAAAATAAAAAAAACAAATATCATTGTCATTACTGTCAAAATAATAAAAATTATTAAATTATCCGGAGGAAAAAAACATAAACAAAAGATCAAGCAAGAAAAACAATTAAATTATTATTATTATTATTATTATTATTATTATTATTATTATTATTATTATTATTATTGTGTTAAGTACAAAATTAAAATTCGAAGACAAATTTTTTTTATGTTATCCGATTTACTCATTATATTATTATATTAAATGTATTTAAGCATACTGATATTATGTTTTTTTTTTCAAAAAATTCTAGGTCATGTTTTCTTCTCCCTATATATATTCTTATGCGATAATATTCAATAAATATTAGAACATATAATTAATGAAAGACTAAAAATATCCTAGAAACTTTAACAACAGTTAAAAAAACAAATATCATTCCAATTACTGTCAAAACAATAAAAATAATTAAATTATCCGGAGAGAAAAAAATATTAACAAAAGAGCAAGTAAGAAAAACAATTAAATTATTATTATTATTATTATTATTATTATTGTGTTAAGTACAAAATTAAAATTCGAAGACAATTTTTTTTTATGTTATCCGATTTACTCATTATATTATTATATTAAATGTATTTAAGAATACTGATATTATGTTTTTTTTATTCAAAAAATCTTAGGTCATGTTTTCTTCTCCCTATATATATTCCTATGCGATAATATTCAATAAATATTACAATATATAATTACTGAAAGACTAAAAATATTCTAAAATCTTTAACAAAAGTTAAAAAAAACAAATATCATTGCCATTACTGTCAAAACAATAAAAAATATTAAATTATCTGGTGGAAAAAAAATATTAACAAAAGAGCAAGCAAGAAAAATAATTAAATTATTATTATTATTATTATTATTATGTCAAGTACACTTATATATACATGGACAAAAGGAGGGATTATTCTAGAAATATCAAAAAACTAAAGTATAAGGGCTGAAATGAAAATCAAATATATAGGGATTAAATTCAAAAATTTAAAGTCTAAGGGCTGAAATGAAAATCACATTTATTATCAATTTTAATTAAAGGACAAATGTGAAGCAATTGAAACTTTTGTACCGAATTTTTTGACCTTTTACACTCAATCCGGAAATTAAAAGTAGGAGGACTGAAGTGAAACTCTCACATTCAATCAATTCAAATCAGAGGACCCAATCGAACTAAATCATAACTTATATAATCGAAATCAGGACCAAAATCAATTTTAAAAGTATAAGGACCAAAGTGAAATATATCACAAACTGGGGGACTCTCCTGCACTTTTACTTGCAGGAAAAAGAGAAAACGGTGGCAGCGCCTTTAACTGGCCACCGACGCGTGTACAGACATATTTAGGGTACACGCGCCATCGCGGGAGGAAGGACACGCGGAGGCGCATCGAAACCAACTGCGGAAGACCATTTTCGGACACCGTGTGACGCCGCACGCGCCACCTCAACAGGGCATGAGGCGGAAAACTAACTGGCGCGTGCGCCTCACGCCCTGACAGAAACGGGAAAAAAATTTAAAAAATAGGGACAATTACCGGTCTGCCCCTCCATGTAAGTCAGCGTTTTTGTCTTATTAGGGGCTATAACCATATTTAGCAAAATATTTAAAAAAAAAAAAACAAAGCGGCAGGCCGGACCGAACCGGACCGGTCCGGACGTGCGCAATTACACCGGTGCCCTTGACCCAGAACCATTTTTTGTCTTATTATGGGGGGCAAAAACGATAAAACACTGTTCACAGGCGCTAAAGACAAAAAAAAAAAAAGCGTGGATGTGCACCTGCGACGCACGGAGGACAAAGCTCGCGTCCACAGTGACTCTAAGTGTGTGTGAACAGTGATATCAGTTTTGTTTTAGTTATTTGTTAATATCACAGAGATATTTGGTGATTTTTTTAAGAAAAAAAAAATTAATATCATAAGCACTCCGTTGTAAGAAGAAGGGAGGGATAATTGCAATATATTAATTATACGAGACCTGCTTGATCATACGCGTGTAGTTAGATACTTAGATGTGCTATATTTGCGCTCTTTGTAGTATGTTGTTAATGCGTTTTAAAATAATATTTTTATTTTTTTTAAATGATTTTTTATGTTTTTAAATTGTTTTGATGTATTAATATTATTATTTTTAAAATGTTATTTTTATGTATTTTTAAATAAAATGTATTTTTGAAAAACAACATTTACTATATTTCAAAATAGACCTAAATAGACATGCAGAGTACAATTTCATTTATTTTATAGGTGATTTGGATTTGTCTTTGACAGTAAAGACGTGCAACCTTGGGGTTACCTTGTGGGGTTGGATATGATGGTTAAGTAGAAAGGGATGCACAAGTTGAACGACCAATAATTCGGTGTCATGTTAGCATTAGTTTGATGGGCATCAAAGCATTTTGGAAGCTCAAATTAAAATTAATAAATTAAAAAATATATCACAATGGATCATAGTTATCAAACCCGACTCGACCTATTATTTGACCTGGAACTCTTGTCGGGTTTGAATCTTGCAAAACTCAGGCCTGCAATAAGCCTAAAAAAAATTGTCTAACCTATCGAGTCAACTTAAAACCCAACAAAGACCTTTTTCATGTCCATCCTTTTTTATTTAAGGTGGAGACACTAAATCTATTAGTATTTGTTATAACATGTCTACAAACATTTTTATGTGGAACAATGTCATATAAGCAAGTACATAAAGGATATGTGTTGTCTTGTATATGTTATGAGCATGATTAGAGGTTTTCTCTTGCTTAGTCAACTTTAAACGCACACGCCTATCACTCTTTTCATAGTTCAATCCCAAGGATATTTTTCTGAGAAAACTAGGATAAGCTTTAAAGAACAACTCTCGTGGTTTGCTTCGTGACATAACGAATTAATCAAAATTATTGTTTTTTCATAATCATAAGGCTGTTTTTTGTTGTCCTCATGATTTCTTGTGCATGTATATTATTTTGTTGATTTCACTTCATCCTTTGGCATAATTAAATTGTCTATTTTTAACCATTACCATAACTAGAATCAACCTTTCAACATTTTTTATGGTTGAAAAGGAAACGAGGTATCATATTTTGATTACTCTCCCCGATTATGGTCCATGAATCACAAGATCTTTAAGGACAAATTGAGGTTTGCTTGCTATAGTTGAAGTTTCTATAAGAGAGGGGAAAATAATTTTTCACTGACACGTTAGAAAAGATTCATATCAAAGTGCACTATATAAAAACTACAATAATTTTGTACTTTTTGAATGTGGGATTGGAAACCCATTAGTATATATAATTTATGTTCACAATAACAATGTTGTATTTTTTTTTTCAAATTGGGATAATAAATATTTTTGGTCTAAATACTTTAACTTAAAATGATGAGATAATATCTTTCCAATATGAGATTAAAAAAAACTTTGAAATAACCTTTTAAACTTTATTATTTTCAACATTTATAACTCATATTCATATAGATTGTTTCTTAACTTTTTTGAGTGGGATATTAAAACCTCTTTTTTTTCTTGGGTTGACTAGGGGCAACTTGTGTGACTCGAGACCAAGCCTCTTAGTGGGGTCAACCCCTAGATTGGATTTGATAACTATAAAATGGATAATACAAAGATATAATTTGATATAAGAAAAAAATGCGATCTTTTTTTCAGTTTTAAATAAAAGAAAAAAATACATAAAGCGCACAAATTAAGAGAAAGAAAGAAAAGGATTATTGAAGCCACATTATAACTACGATACCATCACATGTACCCTAAAAGTAAGCTTCTATCGAGATAATTTCAACAGCACCAAGGAAAGCCATCATTATAGCTTAGAGAAAGACACACACCTCCTTAATATGATAGTCTTCCTAAATTGTTGATACATAAGTTACTAGTGCCATATAAAAAAATCATTAGTCCCTTATTATTTGATAACTCTTTAATTTAGTCTTGGATTTTATCCTATTTGGGCTTAATAAATGTCCAACCAAGGATAGAAGAAAGGAAAGGAAAAGAAAGAGAAATATGGCCTAACAAGGTTAGTTTATTGTGGTTATGTCATTGACTCAGATCATGAATTTGGTGGTTTAACCTAGGTTGATCGAGGTGAATCCAATATATCGATGTCATTTCAATTTTATCCTTAAAGAAATCATTATTTTGCATTTGATCTTGAGAAACTATTTTCATTGGTTTGTTGTGATGTGTTTAGGGTAATGATAAACACATCTCAGGTATTTTATTTATGTTCGATTTTGCAAAAAATAAAAAAGAGTTTTGTTTCTTCAAAACAATTAAATATGTAAAAGACTTAATTTGGTTTATGCTCACATTGCCTTTTGTTTTCATGGGCTAAACACATTTACCTACTCAGACATAGACAAACGTTTTTTTTTTTAGAGTTTTTTCTTTTAGATAAATTTTAATTAATTATTTTTGTTCTCTTTTTAATTTTTATGGCTATTTTCTTGAAAATGTCTATTTCTAGTGTCACATGATTAAATAAAGGTTTGTTCTAAAAAACTAGAAAATCTCAGCAAGTTCATGACTCGGGTCAAGAGTTTATTAACCAAAAAATAGTTGTTTCAATGTTTGGAAAAAGGGTGAAGCCATGGCTACCTGAGATTTTTTTTTTAATTCAAAAGGTGTCCTGTATAGATCATATTTGGATCATAATCTCGTGATTGAGATTCATTTTAATAGATTGATTAAAAAAATTATCTGGGATATTATTTAATAGGGTATGATTTAATTCTCACTTTGTTTTTTTCATTATGATTACAACATATTAACAAGTGTTCTCTATGCCCAATCCTAAATAATATTTTTTTATTAACATTTAATGCAATTACTTTTTCTTTACATGTTTTTTTTATCGTATATGCTAATCAAAAATGTTTTTCTTAAGAAAACATAACTCAACCAATCAGGCTCGTGATTGGTTTGATAGTTAACTAAAGTTTATCCAGTAATAAAAAAAGATAATTTTGTCACAATTCTTTTTGAAAAAAATAAAGCCAAGTAAGGTCACACTTTAAAATCACATTTTAGATTTTTTATTGTTTGCATAAAAAATTAGCAATACTTATACATTTTATTATTCTAGAATTAACCATCACATATAGTTAAATCTTAAATTCTTTAAATGATATTTATGTGTTAGATTAAATTTTATTTTAAACTTTAATCAAAAGACATTATCAAGTTTTCCTACACTGGTGTAAATATGACATACCAATTTGTTTTATAAGGTGTATTTTGATGTAAAAATCTATTTGGGGTACCCATTTAAAGCATTAACAATTACCTATAATATTAACGACGTGAATCTTTTACTATAAATTCTTCTATTGTTCACTCTCTCACAATTAACTAATAATTGTATAGTGTTTTTTTAATAATTTTTTATTTTTGTCCTCAAATGTTTTTTCATAACTAAGCCCTTTTAAGCATTTAATTGCATTTTCTTAGGGAGGGTTGAATTAAAAGATAAAAGGATGTGAAAAACTTAGGTTACATAGGTGGTTCTTTGGAATTAATTTGAAAAGTACATTTAAGCGCTCCATGTTTTAATCTATTAGTTTTCTGGTCCCTATAGTTTTAGAAAAAATATATTTGATATCAAACTTCATTGTCATCATTTTTCAGTCATTTTTGGGTATGGGAGAGAAAGATGATCATCAGATTTTGATCTAGTTGTTGCGACGATTTCGAGCACATAAATGGTTGGTTTTTTTTATCAAATGGGAATGATGAAGAGAGTTCAAATTAGGTGTCTTTGACCTTGAAAGTGCATGAACAAAGAGATCTAGTATTAGCAAGATTTATTTTCTTAGGTTAATTTTGGGTTTTGACATGGTTTGTTTCATTTTTGGAAGTTATAAATTTGTTAAACAAGGTTTCTATGGTATTTTGGGTCAAAAATAGGTTTTAAAGGAAAAAACTAGCAACCTTGTTTTTCTAGACACCATAGTGACTAAATTCTGAAGATTTCAGATAATGCGTTGTCAATTTTTTCGCCAAAAAATAGGGCAAACAACATGTCATCTACCCCATTAATTTCAGGAAAAAAATTGAAAGTCTTACATGTAGATGGTCGGTTGTCAGAACCTCCATATATTAATTCTGGTTTTACTATTACAAAAACAATATTTCGTAGTATGATGGTGAAGACCAAGTCAATCCCAAGGGACATTTTTACTTAAGATACTAACTTAAAAAGGTTAGGGGGTTTAAGCAAAATTGAAGAAACAAAATTCTGAAGATAAAAGTAATAAATCGATATGTCATTAACATAATTCAAAGGTCTAGACATTTATTCTTATAAATATGTTCATCGTCAAAGTAAAATAATTTTCCTTTCAATTCAAGCAAATAAGAAGCTGTTTGGGACAGCTTTTGAAACTGCATTTCCAAAAAATTCAATTTTTTTTTTCATTTTAAATGAATATGTTTTAGTGTTTTTAGATCATTTTGATGTGCTGATGTCAAAAATGATTTTTAAAAAATAAAAAAACATTATTTTGATATATTTCGGCACGAAAAGCACTTTGAAAAGCTACAGCAACAGCTGTCCCAAACAGGCCCTAAATTTGATTTCCCTTGAAGCTAAGAGAAATCAAATAGATATTAGTAAATTAATTAAATAAAACTTTTTAATCAATTCCTTACCGTCTAATTCTAATTCACTTGGCATTATCCTTAAGAGCAAAGTCTATATTTTTTCTAAGCAATCATTCAAAAGCTTGAGCAATTTAACATTCTTCCCTAATAAATTAAAGTGATAGTTTCAGCAATCAAATTAACCTTGTTTTTGCTTCTTATTCTAGTGTCTAACAACAATTACGGATTAAAAGAAACTAGAAAATTTATATATAACATCTCAAAATAATTTAATAAGCATGAATAGAAATCAATGAAATAATTCTAAAATAGTGATAAATAAGTACTTGAATATAAAAAAAATACAATGATAATGTTACTTCTCATAACTTAATAATGAAGATGATGTCTATTTCCCTTGAATTGAAGGCTAAAGTTTAGTTCATAGTTGCTGCAAAATTAACATAGAAAATAGGAAAGAAGTTCCCTTAGTAGAAGGAGAAATTATGTATTTATAATGTGATTTGCTTCCTTTATTCTCTCCCCTAGTTACTGTAGTTCATTAGAATTCTATTATTTATTATGATTCCTTAAATGACTTAAATCTTCCTTCTTTATTTGGTCATTAAGGTTGATAGAATCCCTTAGAATTTGTGTTGAAAACTAATTCTGTTATTGTCACCAATTTGTTATAATTTAGGCTTTGTTGCAACTTGGACTTCATTTCTAACTTGGTTTCTTGCAATATTTGGTCACTCCATATATATCCTTTCATCATGAATGTTATAAATTGACTTGCACCTTTTTATGGATTCTAAACTCCATCTTTTCTATGTCAAACTCTCATCTTTAGTGGGACTCAAAATTGTTAGTTTTCTCATCAGATCAGAGGATCAATCTCATCTTTCAGATTGCATCTTGATTTACACCTTCAAAAAGATTTTATCTAGACAAGTGTCCTGCATCGAGTCTCATTCTATGATGTGTAAATGAGTTTGGACTTTAGAATCACTTGATTCTGATATCTTTGGCTCAAGATATGCCCATTCAAATATGTAATGTGAAATCTAAAAATCCTGTTGTAAACAGGATTTTGGCCCAATTTGCATGCCTGATTAATGGTCAAATGAACTCTAATTTCTTTCAATAATACCTTCCTATAAAGATTAACATGTGTACTTTAACTTTAATTCAACCCATATTCACATTATAAAACTATAACTTGGTGAAAAACATGTCACAAGAAGCAAGGTCCAAAACATAAAATGCAAAAAACCTTATCTTTTAGCAATTAATTCACAAAGTCTATTAGGCATAGAAATAACTTCCAATAAGCTTCAAACACATTAAAAATCATAGTGTAAAAGAATAATAACATATCTATATTTTCACTTATCAGTAGGCAAGGACTTGTAGGGTCATACGTGTGGGATTGGACTTGATTGATTTCATGGATCAAAATGAAATCTCAATAACTAATAAAACACATGACTCAGCTTTTAACAAAACTTCAAGTTAACTTTTTTACAAAAATAATTGATACAATGACAAATTAGATCGATCTTAATCTTTAAGCAAATTGAGATAATTTATTTCTTATGAGCTTTTTTAATATGATAAAAATATATGGTCACAAAATTGAGCCCAACTTAAAAATAAAAACTTATTTGAGATAATGATAACCCTAAAGAAAACAAAATAAATACATAAACCATTTATTTTTTTTACCAATTAATACAATATTGAAGGATAAAATCAAGAGAGAGAAAACAATTAACTAACCAAAACCCAAAAAAGTGTATTCGACCATTAAGTGAAATCATCAAATCTATAAAAACCATGTAACCTGAGTTAGGAAGTCAAGCTTGTAAACCAGGTAATGGACTTTAGTGAGATTATAATTTTTTTTATTTTATTTAATCAATTACATGTTAAAAAAAATACATGATAGTAAAATAAAAAACAAAGCGACAAATGAAGATAAAAATATTTAACATCATAACAAAAGTAATTTATCTTGTTGTGTTTAATGAATTTCTCTATCAAAATAAGTTTATAATAAAAAAAAAACACATAAAATTTGTAATAGAAACTAACTCAAATATAAAATTTAGTGAATAGAAAAATACTAGGTTGCACATATGAAAAATCTTATAAAAAATCAATAATTTTTTTCAAAAAATAATCTATATAAAATGAAGAAAATATCATAAATGAATCATACTTACCTCTTTAAAAACTAAATGCACCCAATATTATTAAAAAAAAAAGTGATCACAAACTATTTATAACATAAACCTAAAATTTATTTGATAAAAAGCTCAACTAATGCATTATTTTCTTAAAAACAGATGAGGTTAGATGTTGTTAGGTTTGGTAGGTTAACCTAGCACCTATCCCAATCAAGAAATGGATCGTACATGGGTCTATAATTTGTTAAAAAAAACCTTTAATGTTCATCCCATGCATTAGAAAAATAAAATTGATGCCTCACTTGCATCAGTAGATGGTGTGCCTGTTTGAGAGTACGATTGCGGTAGATTTTCAAAGTGCTTTTTATGCCGAAATACATCAAAATGATATTTTTTTATTTTTTAAAAATCATTTTTGACATCAGCACATCAAAATGATCTAAAAACATCAAACCATATTCATTTAAAATGAAAAAAAATCAAATTTCGACAAAACGCCGATTGAAACGCACAACCAAACAGGCACAATGTGTTGTCTATTTATCAATACTCTAACCATTGCGGTGACGGAAAAAACAAGATCTTTTAATTTCTTATCGAAAATCTATTTCAATCTATTTTTGGCTTAAAACACTATGAAGACCTTGTTAAACCAACTCATGACCATAAAAAACCTAAAAGCAATCTAAAACCTTAAATCCACCCGATACAATAAAACTTTTTCGAGCTCAAATCTTATTTTAGAGGTGTTGTCGAGGTAAAAAAACAACTCATTAATCTTAATTTCCCTTGGGAACCATTTGACACAAAAACACTATTTTGGTGATGGATTCCTCACCAACAAAACTCTATCTAAGTTGAAATCCGACGACCTCCTCTCTCTATTCAAACAAAAAAATAAGTAAAATGAAGTGTTCAATATTAAAAATAAATTTTATAAGATTCAGGGATTGAATTCTTAATAGCTAAAAAATGTAGGGGACTCAAATTAATTTGTGACATAAATATTCAATCCACCAACTATGTTGCTTGAATTTTTTCATTTCAGTTTCCTTTCTTTCAATTCAACCTTTCCTTAAAAAAATGCAATTAGGTTTTAATTTGGTCTCAAAAAGGTGCAAAAAAAAAATTCGACAATCCAATGGAATTGTTTTCAAAAATCGGATTATTGTAATGACCTTTAAAACCAACTTCAAAATGCAAGGGTGAACAATGTTTTCATGAACAGTAAAATGCCAACTTGTATAGAGTTTTCTGTATTCTGTAATGTGATGCGTCAAAGTAAATCTGTTTATTATTAATTGGAAAAGGGCAAAATGATCTTTAGCTCAGACACCATCTGCTGCTCATTTCCATTCTATAAACACTCTACTGGAGATCATGACAGGCAAGAATATCGCAAAATTTATACTCATCAAACTAGTTATTTGCCCTTCTGCATGTCAAGCATCAAGACTCTCCATTGTCAAACTTTGAAGGAGTTTTAAGACATTTTGTTTCAATATTTTTATTTTTCTGAAAGTACAATACTATATATATATATATATATAGTATATATATACTATATATATATATATATAGTATTGTACTTTCAGAAAAATAAAAATATTGAAACAAAATGTCTTAAAACTCCTTCAAAGTTTGACGATGGAGAGTCTTGATGCTTGACATGCAGAAGGGCAAATAACTAGTTTACAACAAAGCAAATTAAATGCAATGCAATACATTTATGGGAAAAATCAACTAAAGAAAACATTTTCATGAAGAGAGAAGCAAACAGGGAAGGCAACGCAAACACAATCCATCCCGGTTTTCCTGAATGACATCTATCATGCTCCGGTTTAGCAAAAGAGAACACTTCATGCACATGCATTGTGTAAACGTCTTTTCATGAATGGTCGAAAGCCATGCACATTTCTCAATTGCACATAACCACAGCAGAATCGTGGTACAAATAATCCAAGGGATATATAGTCAACAGATCACGGACCAATCAGGTTAAACTTTGCATGGAATAAAAAAAATCTAAGAGTTTGGCGACTACATTTTCGAATCCAGATTTCAATGTCAAGTTTTTCTTTTCTTTCAGATCCGGAGTTCAAGTCAAGCTATGAACAGCTACTTGGATGCAAAATTCGGAGCTCAAGGGACAGGAGTTTGAACTCAAGCTCACATTAATGTCATTTTGATACTCTTTTGAGCAGCTTGTACATTCCAAAAACATTCTTCTCTTGCCACAGATACGGGATGAAAAAGGACCGGTACATGGAAGGTGAGAACTCCCTGTCTAGATAGGGCAATGCTGCAATTGCCTGCAACGCACACAGTTTTACTACACTCTCTAAGGAACATAAAAATGTCAAAACTGGAAAACAGAGGTGAGGGGACTGATATATATACCTCCCAGGTTGACATGTCACTTCCACGAGTAGGGTAAGGTCGATTAAGCTGCAGCTCAACTAGGAAAGTACATGCTTCAATATCTCCGAGCTGTATGCAAAACTTGTGTTGTTAGCTTCTTAACAGAAAGGTAATGATGATGAAAAGAAAGCAAAACAAGGTGAGGGATCAATTACAAATTGCTCATCTGATGCCTTGTTCTTGTTGTTAAAATGAGGAGGTGCTGCTGCAGTCCCACCCAGGGTAGAATTGAATGGTAATGGAAGAAGACCTCGGAATCCATCATCAATCCACCGAACTTCACTGATGTATTCAGGAACAAAAAATGATGAAGGAAAGCGATGCCATTCACTTCCGACACAAAGAGTAGAACCTGGAATATACAGAAACCAAAACTAGGATGTGTTTACTTCCAAAAAAATATGTAAATGAGATTATGTCTCCTTAAATACAATGAGAACTGTGATAATTAATTCTCTAAACAAAACTTGGGGAGCAAATGGCAATTACGTCCTACAGTGGTTCCTTCAAAGAAAATGAAAGGATCATCTGCATCAACTTATGATAATCCTGACCAGGGCAGAGAACTCTCAAATAATACTATCCACCAGCAAGATTGCCAGAGGATCATCTGTTACTGATTATATAATTGCAGAAAGTGTATTAGCCTGATCTAACTAATGCTGTAATTTCTCTATTGCCATTATTATATATACACAGGTGACCCAAAAGGTAGGGCAACAAGTTCAGCAAATCTTACAAGTAGAACTGGTTCTTGTACCATCCTGAAGCTACTGCCATGCACTTTCTGAATATTCACAATTATAAGTATTCTTGATTACAAATTACTTGCTGCAAATTCACAATTCATTTTCTCCAACACCAAAAAAAGCCACAACAGAAAAGATAACCAAAATCTGACAAATGATATATATAATATATAAATTTCTAAGAGTTAGAAGGTCTAAATCACCAGATGACTTTTTTCCAACACTAAATGTTACAGAGCAGTACAACCACCCAAAATATACAAGACTAACAAGGTAAGAGAGAATGTTCTAGCTGTGTATTACTCCATAATAGATCGTACCTGTTCCTACATCATCATAGTGCTCCAAAATCTTGTAAGCCTCCAAAGGAGCACCATAACCATTAATCAACGAAAATGTACGAGCATGGGATGCAGATAATATTAGTCCAAGAACCACAGGCCTGATAAATTTAGCTATCTGCATGAAAAAGTAACATAAGTTTAAAGCTAATAAAATTAGCAAGGAAATATAGAAGAATAGATGGGAAGCCTACCACAACTGGCCAGGAATTGTCATGGGGATTATATTTGTCTCGGAAAAGATCAGGAAAGCTCTCAATGACAGCTGAAGCAGCAACACAGACAAGAGGGTATATTGGATAAAGGAACCTGCAGTGTTGGTTAGAAATGTATCAATCATCATAACATTTGACCATTGCTTCTCTATTTAGATCTGCACTCTACAATAATCAAGCATCTCTTTATCCATAAAACATATATGAACCAACCAAACGGACATTGTTTTACACACAGCAAATAACTGGAAAATTATAGCACATTTTCCAACAGGGTGCCAACGAAAGATTAGAAAGACATGGTGTGGCAATCCAAACTTTGACAAAGTATTTCACATTGCAAAGGTTTCTGGTATAAAGTTTGATTATATTGTGTCATGATCTAAACCCTCTATCAGCATCACATATGAATTTATGATTGGACAAGAAGAAATAAGATTCACTATTGTTGGGGAAGATTTAATAGTGCAGTTGGGTAGTTTACATGCGAGGAGGCAAAAGGAGGATGTTATTTATAAAATTCCCGGGCTTTCCTCATCCACAAAATATAGTTCATTCAAATGAATGAATAACTCCCCAATTGATGCTATATGAATGAACTAAACCATGCTAAATAAGTACTGATTAGAGGAAGAGTTTCAGACCGGATAACATGATCCTCATAACATCCATCTTTTTTGAAAGTTTATGCATTTACTCTTTCAAGCTCACTCCAATTTATATCTCATAGTGGCAACGTGATTCTTCATGGAGAGCAAACTAAGAACATCAGGTTCACTCTGACATTTCTAGAAAAAACCTTAGTTGATCTTGCCAGACCTTTGGAGAAAACAAAGTCCATAGCTCCTATTCATGACAAGATCTTTCCCTTTCATTCTTTATTTCCAAATTGCATTCCAAAAGACGGAAAATTTAAGAACAATGTGTAATTCACGAGCTTCCACTCAATTCATCTAGAGTTACCCTATTACATGCTTCACGCACATTCTTAACTTTCAATCCCCTTTCTTGTTTTTCTAGCACTAGGCAACATCCCCCCAAACTCTCTTTATATAGAAATTCAAATGCAAGTCACATATAATACAGAATCTGAAAACTACATCATTTCAAATTACTCATCCAGTCAACTACAATTCTAACACATTTGCCTGATACCAATCAATTTGATGTATATTTAGTAGGGAAATTTAGCAACACAAATAGAAAGCAATTGCTACGAACTTGAGGTTCATTCAGCATTAGAGTTTATGGTAACCAAAAGTAGACCATAAAATTGGGACACAACTACACTCTAAGCAGATGACAACCTCAACCTTATCACGAGACCAACCTACTTCCTGAAACCGAGACAGAGTATCTTCAATAAATTGAAAGCGAAAGGTCTAGTACCAATTTAGCGATACAAAAAAGTCACCCTTGCGAGAAAACTTAACAGGCATTGATGTCAGTCAAACTCAAATATAAGAAATTTATTGAAGCACCATTTCTTTTCTATCCACCTGAATTTCCTTAATAGTTAAGATTGGACATTCTAAATGGTAAGTAAACGAGCACTGCTAACTAGAGAGAAATAGACTTAATTACTGGAAAGAAGAATACCAAGATGGAAAGATTAACTGAAATATTCAAATCCATATCAATACTTTGTACAGGAAGATAGCATGAGTGATTACAGAAAAATCTGGCACAAAGAGCTCTGCAAGGAATTTGGAGGCAATAGTATGAAAAACAAACCTTTCTTCTTTGTGTGGTTGCAAAGACATGAACCCCAGCCATATATAAAGAGGTGAAACTACAATTAGCAGGTCTGGAGCATACTTTCTCCTTGCAATGGGTAGAAATGCAGGGAAGAGTAAACCCAGGATGAAACAGAAGTTGAAATTGTTAAATCCATTCCTCAGATAAAATATTGGCCCTTCAATCCCATATAAGTGGCTCTCACCACCTCCTAGGACATTATATTGTAAGAGATTAAAAACAGATGACGTCCATCGTTTGTAGTAGTAATAGTCAACAAGCACCGAGAGCACCTGGAAGAATAACATTCTTTTAACTGTAACAATAACAAACATTAATAATCAAATCAAATCAAATCAACAAAGCACTTACAAGAAGAACAAGCGAAGTAAATGCCCCAGCTAAAAATGTTTGTTTGAATCTTTTGGCCAAAGAGTAAATTGTAATCGGCAAGAAGGCCAATATTGAGAACGGCCAGCCAAGAATTACTCCTACTGCTGCAACGGCAACAGCAGAAGCAGGTTTCCCAAGTAAAAATAATCCCGAAGAAAGACTCATGGCATACATAGCAAACGAACTCGGCAAGAAACCTGCCAATCATATCCAACACAGCATAAATTGACAAAATGAACACATCAATATCCAAAAAATAAATAAACAAAAACAAAAAATGCTCACTTACTCGTGCTAGCAAAGAAACAACCACTGGTTAAACATAACATGGCGAGCGCATACGAAGCAAGCCGTTTACCATACTTCCTTGAAAGTGCTACTACTAGCGTGGCATCAGAAATAACTGACACTAAACCTAGAAAAAATCTTACTGCATAGAACACTCTCACCTGCACCGCACATAAACAGAAAAAAGAAACTCTCTCCTTAATAAACCCTCGACACGAACAGTGAATAATTGAAGTAGCCAAAAGGTAAAATGAAATCTTACTTTATCATCAGGAAACAACCAGGAAGCTGGTAATCCGACTAATTCATGGAAATTAATGTACAAATACGACCTCAGCGCATACTGAGAACTGCAAAATCAACAATACTCTTAGAATCAGATTTTAATTAAGAAAAAAGAAATAAAATGATGATATTTCAATTACCTGTATTCCCAGGTTTGGAAACCAGAATTATAGAGCAGAAAATGAAGAGGCTCCCAATAATTGAAAACCTCATCACAATCATGAATGATATTTGATGTAGCACTCATGTAGCGCAACATTCCTAAAGCGAATAAGGGCAAGAACCATCCTATTGCTTTATGTTCTTGCCCTTCCTCTGATCGCTTTCGTTTGTCTTCCTTTTCGTCAGGTTTTGATCGCGAGGAGGACGGTGATGGGAGATCAGACGCTACTCCTCGTCTTTGCCGGGTTGGTAATGATAGCGCCATAGAGGAGGGGGCTTTCTCTTTTTCCGGTGTGGCGTGGGAGTGGAGGTGATTGCTTCTCGCTTCACTTCGGTGTAGTGTTGTTAGAATTTCTCTTTCTTTTTGGTATAAAATATAATATGAATTTCTTTTTCAGCTTTTACTTTTTGTTTGCTCCTTTTTCCTTTTTCTTTTAGATTATTTTTATTGTTATTAAGCCCGCTTTACTCTGTATTGCTCAAAATTCAAGCCAGCAAGAAGAGACCATAGTCCGTGTTTAAGGCTGCCGTCGGCCCATTTTCATGGCAAACCACCACCGAAAATGCACGGCCGGCCATTTCCATAAGTTGATTTCTCAACCAAAAATCAATCATGTCTCGATTTCTCAACTAATTTTGACCATAAAAAACACGCGTTACCTTTCAATTGAAGTGAGTTTTTTTTTTGGTATCACTTCATTTTTAATCTTTTTAACACAAAATTGAGCATGTTTATATGTTTTTTTTATTATTGTTATTTTAATCTATTGGTGTAAGAAATAAAAAATAAAAAAACATATTTTGAGCAATACATATCTTTCAAAAACATCCTATAATTTTATCTAATAAACTAAATCAGGTCGCACAGTCACTGTAGCGAAATTACTGTAGTAATAAACATGGATTGCTATGGATTGTAATTGTGCAATTATTATCTTACACCTTAGTGCACAATAATTTTTAGCCTTAGACGCAGGGGTATTTTATATTTTTTATATTTCTGTATACACTAAAATAACCACAATACCTTCAAATATGAAAAAAAATCAAGAGTTGCCTCTGGGGGTGTTTCGGGTATTTTATATTGTTTGAAAATATATAAATACGGTTATGTCCCCATATAAGATAAAAATCAAGAGTTGGTTGTAGGAGTGTTTCGATAATTTACCATTTTTATTATTATTTTCTGTTGAATATTGTTGGCGAGTTTGGAAAACGCACCGATGATATTTGGCCTCACGCCCCCCTAGAGCGGCCCGTATAGCAGCTTACGGTGGTTAAAAATATTCATTCGCCCTCTCACTGGATGCGTCGTCATGTCCTCTTTCTCATGGTGGTGTGTAGAGCATTCCAAGGTGGCCGAAGATGTCATGGTAGTCGGTGGATTTTTTTCCCTTTTTTCTCTCCTGCATGCTAAATTACACGACAATCCCCTTTGTTTATGATTTTTTTATTTCAGTCTCTGATCTTTTGATTGCTTGGTATGGTCCTGATTTTTGTCATATATGTTTATATTTGTTTCAATTGTGTCCTTCAATTGAGACTGATTCTATATTTTAGATTCATTTCGATCCTTATTCTTCTACTTTTGGTATTGGTTTTAAATCCCTTAATATTTTCGGTATAGAAGTTTTGATTTTTTTTTTCAATTCCTTCAATTAAAATTAATCATATATTTGGTTTTCATTTCGATCCTTATACTTTGAATTTTTTATTTTATTTTAATTCCTTTATTTTTTATATATATTTATGAAATAGTCACTATTTTTGTCCATGTTTTTATGTACATATGCTCTTAGTTTTTGTTTTTGTTTTTAATTTTTATTATTTTCTATTTTGTTGAGGTTGTATTTTTTTTTAATTTAGTCCTTAATTTTTAATTTGTCTTTGTGATCATTTAAAAATTTACATTTCTTATTTTTTTCCTTTGCTCTTTTTATTGTTTATATTTATTTATTTATTGTTCAAGACAATTGATTTTTTTAAGCTAATACTATTTTTTTATTTTTGACATTTATCTTATTTTTTGATGTTGTTTTTGTTAAAAAATGACTTTTGCGGTTTTTTATATATGATATTTCATATCTAATATCACATAAACAAAAAATACTTGAAGCCACAGGTAGATAAAATGGGTGGAAAAATTAGAACAAATTATCTACGGTGAAAAACTATACGATCCACTTGCCTTATGTTTCACCACAACCAGTACCAAATTTTTTAACATGTAAAAAAAAATGTTAAAGGTGCTAGAAATTTTTTATGATATTATACATCTCAGTTAAAATCATCAACCTACAAACCTTTTAATTATTTAGTTTTTTTTATATATTCATTTTATTATGAATAAGACGTTTCAAATAATGATAACAATTATTTTAAGGTTTTTTTCTTAAAAATATATGAGGCTAATTATATATTTTGATATTTTTTAATATTTATTCATGAAAGTATATATATATAAAAAAAACTAATTGTTTTTAAATCTCAAATAAATTTAATCTTAGTGTTCTGAAATTATTTTAATATAATAATATGAAGAATAAATCTAAAACAATTAAAAAAAATGAATTTCTTCTTATAACAATAATGATGGCAGCAACGATGATATTTTCAGTAATAATTAGAATATTAATTTACAATAATGGTTATAGTGGCAGCTATAATAATTGTGAAAATTTAACAATCATGAAAATAACAATAAGAATAACAATCGAAATGATGCATCAGTTCATGTTATTTCTATTAAAAATGGACATTTATGTTTTTTTATGTATGATATTTCAAATCTAATATCACATAAATAGAAAATATATGAAGCCATACGTAGACAAAAAAGGTAAAAAAATTGCGTCAAATTATCTGCAGTGAAAAAATATATGATCCACTTGCCCTGCGCTTCGCTGCAATCAAAACCAAATTTTAGCATGTAAAAAAATGCTAATGGTCATAGATTTCCTTATGATGATGTCCATCTGAGTGAAATAATCAGCCTACAAACTTTTGATTATTTAGTTTTTTATATATTCATTTTATTATGAAAAAAATATTTAAAATAATGATAACAATTATTTTTAAGATTTTTTTCTTAACAATATGTGAGACTATTTATATATTTTGATATTTCTTTAATATTTATGCCTGAAAAATATAAAAAAAATGAAGTAATTTGTTTAAATCTTAAATTAATTTACTCTCAGTGTTCTGAAATACTTTTAATATAATAATATTAAGAATAAATCTAAAAAAAAATTATAACAATAATGATGGTGGTAGTGATGATATTACCAATAATAATTAGAATATTAATTATTTATAATAATGGTTATAATGATAGCTATAATAATTATGATAATTTAACAATCATGATAATAACAATGAAAATAATAATGAAAATAATTTATCAATCTATGTTGTTTTTGTTAAAAATTGACTTTTCTGTGTTTTTATATATGATATTTCAGATCTAATATCATATAAACAGAAAATATATGAAGTCACACATAGACAAAACGAGTGGAAAAGTTGGGCCAAAATATCTGCAGTGAAAAACTATATGGTCTACTTGCCTTGCGTTTCGCCGCAACCAGAAATAAATTTTTTAACATGTAAAAAAAATATCAATGGTTCTAGATTTTTTTATGATATTGTACATCTAACAAAAATAATCAACCTATAAACCTTTTGATTATTTAGTTTTTTATATATTTATTTTATTATAGATAAGGCGTTTAAAATTATGATAATGATTATTTTTAAAAAAAAAATTAAAAAAAATAAGTGAGGCTATTTATATATTTTGATATTTTTTTTTAAATATTTACGCATGAAATATATATAGAAAATGAAGTAATTGTTTTTTAAATCTCAAATTAATTTAATCTCAGTGTTTTGAAATAAATTTAATATAGTTATATGAAGAAAAAATTTTAAAAAATAAAAATATAATTGAATTTCTTCTTATGACGATAATGATGGTGACAGCGATAGTATTGTCATAATAGTTAGAATATTGATTATTTACAATAATGTTTATAATGGTAGCTATAATAATTATAACAATTTAACATCATAAATAATTTTAATCGAAGAATAAAACTGAAAAAATAAAATGTGTTGTAAGGAAAAATGGAATTAAAATAAAAAAAATTAAAGTATAAGGGCTAAAATGAAAACAAAATATTTAATTAATTTTAATCGAAGGAAAAATTGAAAATTGTTGTACCAAAAATATTAAGAGATTTAAAATGAAACCAAAAAGAAAATAAGGACCGAATTGAAAACTCCATATATAATGAATTTCCGTCCACGGACAATTGAAACAAATAAAAACTTCCATAACAGAAATCAGGACCATACCAATCAATCGAAAGTTCAAGGACTGACATGAAACAACCAGACACTACGGGGATTTCCATGCATTTTGGTCTGCAGGAGAGAGAAAAAGGAAAAAACAACTTGACCCGACCACCATCACGTCTTCAGCCACCTTTAAACACCATGCGCACAACCGTGAGATGGAGGACATGGATGCACATCCGAGAAGACGCCGGACAAATATTTTTCACCGCCTAGCGACAACGCACGCACCACCCGAAGGGGGCGTGAGGCTGAAAATCGTTGGCGCGTCCGTTGGACACGTCAACAGTAATCGGCAACAGTAAATAATATATATATATATATATATATATATATATATCAAAAATATAAATTACCTCCACATCCCTGCATCTAACTCTTGTATTTTGTCTTATACGAGGTATATCCGTAATTACACATTTTCAAAAAAAAATGCAATGGCCGAACTACCCCTGTAGGAAAAGCTTCTGTTTTGTCATATTGGGGGTAAAAGAGTTATTTCACTGTGCAATGAAAATATGTAATTACCATGGAACCCCTGCCAGGAACTATAACTTTTTTTCTTATTAAAAAGTATTATGGTTATTTCATTGTGTACAGAAATATAAAAAATAAAAATACCCCTAATTCAAAGATTAAAAGTCAGGCGAACCGAGAGGTAAAATAATAATTTCACTGTTGAAATCTAAAGTGAACAGTGTGTATCTACAATGAATGCTGTAACTCATTTAGCTTTTTGTATAATCGGTTAGCAGAGTAGGAACCTTCACCATGTTCCAATATACAAGTAAAAGACAGTAAGAACTTTCACCACGTTCGCCTGTGTAGATTGAAAAGCACTTTTCCGTTCTTACGAGAAATGCTTTCCTGCTTTAACAAAAGCTGGATCAAGGATAGTGCATGAAGGGAGATGATGGCATAACTGTATCCACTCCCCAACCTTCACTTTTCCATGTGGAAGAAGATTAATTTAAGCTTGAAGGATCCAAACTTTTGTATTGTGTCAAGGCATAAGACAGTAAATAGTCAAGTAGAGCAAACTGCATTTGAAGCATAGATATTGTATTCAGCATTACAGCATAGTTCATTGTGTGGCCAAAATAAATACCATTGGCCTCAATAGATATTCAAGTGCTGCAACATGATCACCCGGTGGAAAACATTGCCCGATGGCATTAAGTTGTGCTTATATTTTGGGCAAAACCCATCTACAGATGAAAGGAAAAGAAAAGAAAACAGCCCAGAACCACCTCCTTGGATTTTTCAACCAGTGTTCTGCATGCCAGCAGCAATACCCTTCATGGTCAAGATGAGAGTGTCCTCCAAACCAGGTGCATAGTCACTAGTAGGGTTCAGTTTCACCAATTCATCAGCTGGTTTGCTCGATTCCATTATTTCCTTTGATAGGTGTGGTCGTGGTG
Organism: Salix arbutifolia; assembly: GCA_025169955.1. Classification (NCBI taxonomy): domain Eukaryota; kingdom Viridiplantae; phylum Streptophyta; class Magnoliopsida; order Malpighiales; family Salicaceae; genus Salix; species Salix arbutifolia. Next base: position 12,531,023 of record CM045912.1, on the reverse strand, counting down.
TTACGCTGTAGTTTGGATCGCGGATCTGTTTCAGTGTGTAGGCCTGACAAACATTGAGGGTAGTGATGTATGAATCGCGCAGCCGCAGTCTTTGTTTCAAGTATGGGTCTCCTTCAAGAAGATCCTTGTGTCCAGCAATCTGAAAAGAGGTTGAAAGCATTAGGCTTTTCTACTACTTTAAATTGACTACTGCTAGTATCTATTCAGGACAAGTTTGTGATTGGGTGCAGGCAATGTTTATTCGGGGTGCACATTGGATTTTGGTAGAGATTATAACTAAAAAGATTCAACATTCTATTGTAATTTTAGAGTAAAAGAATGATTGAAAGGCATAGTTAACAAACAAATTTGACTGGGATATTAGAAAAATATAGAAAAGGATGGCAAGATGTCCGGTGTTTTTCTTTTCTAAATACTCCTTTTGATTAGTCAAACACTGAAAAGATCAAGAAGAAATTTATCCTGGGGACTCTACCTGAAGAAGGAGGCTCTTGGTTTCCTTATAGTTGGCCCTCAACTTCTCACCAAATGGCCATAGCTCCTCAGAAACAAGGAGTTTGTCATTCAAGGCAGCTATTCCAGGGTCTCCCTTGGCAAACACCATTTCAACCAAATCAATGGTGACCCTAAAGAAAGGCCATTCATTGTACATCGCTTGCAGCATGTGGAGATTTCTAATGTCCTTCTGAATGACATGTTTAAATGCTGCTCCAAATCCTAGCCATACAGGAAGATGGAATCTTGTTTGTGTCCAGGCAAAGATCCATGGTATTGCACGTAGAGATTCAATGCCCCCACTAGGTTTTCGCTTGGATGGACGACTTCCAATGTTCATCCTACCATACTCCATCTCTGGTGTGGCCTACAATCATAACAAAAACAAGCATTCTTTAGTCTTCAAAGAACTCAAATGACATCTGTAACAACATAGCACATGTTTTACTTACAAGACGGAAATACTCGACAAATCTTGGTTCTTTGAAAACTATAGAACGATACTCCTCTGTAGCAACAACTGCCATTTCATCCATCAGGGCTCGCCATTCTGGTTTTGGTGAGACTGGGGGGTGCATACCATGCTCAAGAGTGGCAGCTGCAAAACGCTGAAGTGTTCTGAAGCACAAGTGCTCCTCTCCAAAAGATTGCTCAATAACTTCACCTTGAACAGTGACACGGAGTGAACCATGAATGGTGTCTGGTGGCTGAGACAATATAGCAAGATGAGTAGGACCACCTCCTCTTCCAACAGTCCCACCACGACCATGGAACATTGTTAGCTTCACGCCATACTGCTTAGCTACATTTATAAGTTCCTCTTGAGCCTTGTATAATTGCCAGGCTGCAGAAAATCTTCCTGCATCTTTTCCAGAATCAGAATATCCAATCATGACCTCTTGTTTTCCATTGATACGATTCCTGTACCACTCTATTGAGAAAAGCCGAGACAAAGCAGCAGGGGCAGCTTCTAGATCTGCAAGCTTCTCAAACAGTGGAACAACTCTTAATGGTTGTTTTACATGGCATTCACGTTGCAGGAGCTCGACAGCAAGCACATCTGATGCTGCAGTTGCCATTGAGATGATATATGCTCCAAAGCTATCAGCTGGCAGTTCAGCTATGACATGAAAAGTATCCAAAACATCAGCAATTTCTTCAGTTTTTGGAAGATCAGGACCAAACAATGGGCGCTTGCCACTGAGTTCAGATAAAAGCCATTCCTGCCTTTTTTCTTCTGACCACTCTCGGTAGGAACCAATTTCCAAGTGCTTGGTGATGGCATCTATGACATCCGTGTGGCGATCTGACTCTTGTCTAATATCAAGTCTCACCAATGAAAGTCCAAAGGTGGAGACTTGCCTCAAGAAATCAAGGAGGCTTCCATCAGCAATTGGTCGGTCACCACAAGAACACAGTGATCTATAACAGAGCTCCAAAGGTTCCAAGAACTACATAAAATTAAAACCCAATCAGTGCCATGTTGTTCATATAAATAACTAAACACAACAAATACCTAATCCCATTATGATTGGATTTAGTTAATGGATTCTACATTCATGGCTATTTGACTACAATGTATGCAAATAACTAATTTATGGTTACTGATATGTCTTGATAAGGCACTAAAGGATACTCTGACAACACAATCAGCCAACACCATATCAGAAAAAAAATATGCTCCCTTATCATCCGAAGACAGGTCTGGCTCTTAATAGGCTAGCTGACCATGGAAGGTTTTTATTGATTTTGACCAAAAGCCCAGCAAAGAGAATCTCAATAATTAAGAGATTGAGGTTGATACTGTGAATATGTACTCATAGTCTTCAGTTGTGGGCATCAGATAGACCACAATACTAAACACAAACCAAGATGTAAACAGGGATGACAACATGATAATATACTTGCAATTAAAAGGATTTAAGAGGGGAAACCAAAGATATGATACCTGCTCAACATTTGTGAATGTTGCTTCCTCTGGAATTTCAGAGATCCCATGAGATAGCAATTGACGAGAGCGTTCACGTGTCTGATACAGCCTATCCCTCAGTTCACCAAGAATCACACGATAGGGTTCATTTGGAGGAATCGTTTTCCAAAACTCTGCAACAAGAACGATTTGAACAATTATGGCATCAATAAGATAGCTAATTTATGGTAAAAGACTGTCATGAAATAAGACTCAAGATTACAGAAATAAGAGAAAGTTCCATTCCATAAATACAAAGGTTATATAGCTTAAGAATTTTAGTAGGATTCCCTTCTTTGATGATACTAAAAGCTCTTTAATCTTAGAAGCAGGGGAAAACCGCAGCGCATTACTCTAACAAAATATCATGACCATGTTTGTTAAGCATATCTCATCGTCGAAATTGGTTGGCCAATGGAGTTGGAGGTTTTATGGGATAGTGAAGATATCATTCGTGCAACCCATAGCCTGGTGATCTCCTAATGAAGTGAAGAGAAAAAAAGAATAGACAACATGTTTTTCTGATAAATTTAAAGCATTATGACTGTTTATATTAATTCTTTTTGCTCAGGGTTGCATAACAAGAATGGAACATCTCACTAGCATAATCATGTGAAATTGAAATAAGAATTCGCTAATAAATGACATTTCAAATGTTACCTATGTAGTGCTTTGAATCTCTCTTTGAGGATCTGTGGAGTACATCTGCACGAACACGGAGCTCATCACTGCAGCGCCACATTGACAACTGCCAGGGAAAACATGAGAGGAAATTAGCACGATAACAACAAAAAGTAAGAAGTTAGAAAAGGTCCTTCCATAAACAATGAAGCTGCAAAAAAATATTTCCAGAGACAAAAAACCTCAAACATCAGATCCTCTATCTGGGAGTAGTACAGGTTAGCTGCCATCATTCTTGCCAACAAGCAAACATCCCTTGTAACCTCAGGAGTCACCCTTGGATTACCTACACTTTCATATCAAGGAAACAATGAGCCACAAGCATGAGAGATTTACAGACTTGACTTTATATATAAAAAAACTTAAATATTCCCACAGAGAATGGTAACAATTTCATAGAAGGAGAAAGATCATACCATCACGATCGCCACCCATCCAGGATGAGAATTGAATAAGAGGAGCATTGTAAGGAACTCGTTCATTAATCCCAATGTTTTTCAAAGCAGTATCAACACGGCGCAAGAACTTTGGGACACCCTTCCAGATTGTCTCATGGAAGTAGCTCATCCCAGCCCTCATCTCATCTTGGGGAGTCGGAGGGGTTCTTCGAATCTCATCTGTACGAAAAGCAGCTTGAATCTACACAGAGGGAAAAAAACAAGAATGAAAGGAAAAAGAAGATCAGCAATCCTGTTGGTTCAATAAATTTGTGAAACATAGTTGAACTGTATGTGTGCATCTGCAGGAACACGCTGCAAATTATTTCTTAGATCTTATGGAATACTTCCAAACAACAATTCCATTCAAGTTGTGCCACAAAAGCCACTTTCTAAAGTCAAACTTGTTGTACTTTGCATCATTAAAAGAAGCCAAGATAGTCGGGAGGGGGGGGGGGGGGGGGGGGGGGAAGCACATAATAAATACAAGTCAAAAGTTTGTCCAGGAATTTGATAATTTTTTTGGCCAGCTTATGCACATCAATGTTAAAAACATGTGCAAAATAATTATCAAACTCATATCCATATAAATAAACAGAATTATGAATATGTTCTTTCATCACTGAGAAATATTTAAAAAAATGCCATTTAGGCAGGTATTCTTATGTATGTTGGAGTAAATAAATCACTTCTCGTAACAAAACCGCAAAGATCTGCTGGCCTTAAAACTATTCCACCCATCTATGAAAATCCCAATTTCAGGTTTGAGGTCAGCATAACATGAACACAAAGGAAGGTTTATAAACTGTGTAGAATACCCTGTACTTGGGATAAATCAGAACAGACTTTAAGAAAGCATTTACCTCTCGCTGCAAAGCCTCATCAAGCTCCTGCTTTTCATTAGGAGTAATGTCTTTGGCATACAATTGGGCCAAACAATTTCGTAACCTGGACAACGAGAGTAAGTTAAACAGGACGCCATTATTAGCAAACCAAGAATCCCGGATGCGGTGTTTAATTCGACTGTGAGGAACAGTAAAAGAAGACACGCACTCCAACTACAATTAAGTCCTCAGTGAGAAAGAACAGGAACTGAAATACAAAACACAGCAAAAAGATAGCGAGCAAACCTTGCATGCTTTTGAAGCAAAGATCTACGGACTGATTGCGTAGGATGAGCAGTCAAGACAAGATCTACAGTCTGATTCTTCAAAGCATCAAAAACTTCTTCAGGAGACTTCTTCAGGTCAACCACCAGTCTCTTGAGAGTTTCTTCTATATCTGATTCTGTGGTAGCAGAGTTCTCATCAGCAAAGTCTCCCTTCTTTAACTTGTTCCGTCGCCGATACGCAATTTGAACTTCCTCGGCTAAGTTGGCCAAGTTAAGCATGTGGGAGAAAGACTTTGCAATAACAATGGAGTCTCCAGGATCCAAACTAGTCAAGACACTTCCAAGCTCCTCCAACTTCTTGGGATCATGCTTCCCTTCATACTCAGCAGAAAGCTCATAGCACTCTTGGACCTAGGCAGAACACATTAAAAGTTATGTAAATTAATATCCTCGCTACATAATCATCGCTCATCTTGTCGTATAGTAAGTCCCAAAAGCACGTACGTGAAAAATCTGATGTAACTATGTACGATCATACACAACATGAAAGCTAAATCATCCGAAAACCCAGCAAGACCCGAAAAACATATCAATAGATATCTCAAATTTAAAACATATTCAAGGGAACACTGAGTCTTTTGCAAGATCGAGAAATCATATTTGAGCACATAATGATCAAGATAAGATTTAACAAAAACAAAAGGGAGGTCGAGTTCAATAATATTCACCGTTTCCTTGAGATCCTCTCCATGTAAATCTTGAAGAATGTCAAGAAACCGATCTAAAAGCAGAGCATCATACTCAATCAATTTGTCATCTTCACTAACTTTTCCAGGGACCAACAGCCTAAGCTGAGCGTCAATCGATGCCAACTTCTCTAAATTCCTAGTATTATTTGCCATCAATGAACTCCACTCTGTTCCAATCAAGCACGCAAAAAAGAAAAAGCAACATTACAATTTACACAAACACGAATAGATAAAAATATATATTTATATATATGGCAAAAATCCCAAAATCTGACCGCAACCCACTAAAGTTTAGCCCATATAATCAAAGTTTTAATATAAAAAACCCTCATATATAAGGGGAAAAAATGTTGGTTGATAAAAGCAATAAGATGCACGTAAAAACAGAGGACTCTGATTGTGATGCCAAAAACAAAAATTGAGATTTTGGAGAAGCACATATGGGAATTATGGAAATACCTGGATATAGGCAACTAAGATTTGAAGAGGAAGAGACAAGAAGAAGAAGAAGAAGGTTGAGATCCAAAGACAGAACAAGTAAAGACTATTTATAAAAGAAAAGAAAGAGAGGAAGGAGACCGATGTCAATTTGTGCTGACAGCATTCATGCTGCTCTGCCACCCTAAACACAGCCGAAACTTTTGCTGAAACAGACCAATTACACCCTCTCTCTCTCTAAACATGTAAAAGTATTTCACTATTTTACTTTTTAGACAGGGTATCTTCGGAATATGCTTTCCAGTAAACCTTCTTTTTCTCCAGCGAGTGACGGAAAGGAAGAAAAAAAACATTAACCTAAAAAAATATAATTAGGCATTCCTATAAGTTCATGTGATAATACAAACAAGTTATCCTGATAAATAAAACAACTGATTTTTAAAAAACAAACAAATACTCACCATAACCTGCTAAAACCTTCTTGCTAATATTAAATAGTATTTCAATAATCTTATTTCATAATAAAGTAAAAGTCAAATGAGATTTAATAAAATAATATTAAAATATATACTTTTAATTAATCTAACAATAAAAGGTATATTATTCAACAAAAAATTAGTGCACGAATCCAAAAGAATATTGTTTAAAAAAAAATAAAGTTAACTTATCAAACACATTACCTAGACCAAAATAACAGGTATATCCTTATAAAAATAAATAAATAAAATTATAAAATTTAATTCTCAATTAACCCAATATTAAATGATAAAATTAAAAAATATATATTTAAAAAGAGAATAAAATAACTTGAGTCAAATCAGATTAACTTGTCTAACTCACGATTCGAGTCATAAGAACAGGATATACAACAAAAAAATAATAAATTTATTTCTCAACAAACATGATATAGAATAATAAAAAAAATCCAAAAACAATATGAGTAACTATATCAAACCCGCATCCCGAGCCATAAACCCAGTCTAGCTCCATGAAAATTAATACAAAAAATTATAAAATTTAATTCAAATCAACTTGATTTTAAAAAATAAAATTAAAATAAATTTTAAAAATAAATATCAAAAGAATCAAAATCAGACTTCACATAAAAAAAATATTGACAATCCATTTTGCCAATCTGTAGAGAATCATGTGTAGCAATTGATGGGAGAAAAGAGATAAAATAAAAATAAAAATAAAAATAAAAATTGTTAGTCGAATCTCAACCAGAGATCCTTAGCAAACATGTGTAAACACTTGCCTAGACAATTAAAAAGAACTAAAGGAGATCGGTCGTTCACTGTTTGTTACTGTAGATTAGATATTTGCTCTGCTGCTTCGCACCTACATGAGCTCGTTTTTTTTTTTAGTTAGGGCTTCTTCTTTTTATTTGTATAGTAGAGATGATAAAGGAGTAGTTGTGGCCGAGTGGTTGTCTGTGCGTTGGCAGATTCGGCATGCGAGAGTTCGAACCGCTCAGACAACAAAACTGATTTTGGCTTTTTTTTTAATAACTAAGGTGTTCGGTCCAGCTTAGCGCGCCACGAATAATCTTTGGACTCACTTTTTTTAACATTTATTTCTGTTTTTTTCCCATTTATATTTTTTATATATATAATCAGAGTATCCGGATCAGCTTACACGCACCATGACTATTATTATTTTATAGAATACCTAAAGGAGATCGTAATTCCAAAAAGTATTGAATATATATATTTTAAGGCACTAATATGAAATAAATAGCAAAATATATAATCAGTCTAACATATTTATCAGAGAGAAAATTACAAATAATTATTATCATTATTTTGAATGTCTTATCTACAATAATTAGAAATTTCAACACCTAATAATATTTTAAAAAAAAGAAATTAAAAATAAAATAAATGACAAAAAAAAATTATTAGATTTTAAAAAATTATTTGACTTGAAGAATAAATAAATAAAAAGAATAATAAGCTGAATAATTACAACACACCCAACTGCTAACGAATGCCCAATTGACTACAAAAAAAAAGTAATTCATCTCTAATTGATTTCATCGATTGTATTTTTTTCATCAACCGATTATATAATTGTCAAAAGAATTAAGACACGCCAAACAATTAATCAAATTCAGTTTTACAATCTATGAATTAAATAAATCAACACACAATAGCAATCAACCAAAAATAATCCATTTTTGATAGATTTTAACGGTTGCAATTTTCCTATCTGCCGGTTAAATCGTTCATTACCGTTAAAATAAACTCAATCATCAACAAGTTCGATACAAGAAAAAAATAATTCATCTTTTATTCATTTTATTAATTGCAAATTTACATCCACCAATTAAATAACTGTTAGAACAATTAAAACACGCCCAACAATTAATCAATTATAGTTTTTCAATATGCAAATTATATAAATCGATAAAATATTATGCAAGTTCACCCATTAATGAATTGGTTATAAAATACAATTCACTCATCTTTGATAGATTTTATCGATTATAATTTTGAGAGTTGTCAATTAAATTATTATCCGAGTACTTAAACTAATAATAACAATCAATTAATTCGATACAGACAACAACAAAAAAATCTAAAGCAGAATTTAACAACTACAATTTGCTATCGTTTTTTGCAGGCCAAATAATTAATCAATTTGCTATATTAAAAAAACTCAGCGCAACTCGCGGTATAGCCAAATCGTTATAACAATATTAAGGAAGGGCGCCACCTATAATTGGTGGTTGCCGTACATGCCACCCACAATTTTATTAATTTATTTAAACCAATTATTGAATTGCTAAGTTTTGAATGCACCCTAAAATTTAATTGTTTTAAATCAATTAAAATCAATTTTTATTTTTTCAAAACCAAACATTAATCAAGCCCTTATTTTTGTTTTCTCGACACCATGAGAATCTCATGTAAGGTCACCAGAAACTAACCTAAGGTAAAACCCCAAACCAAGAGTTAATGGAATTTTTATTTTTTAAACTACCTCTTATGCTTTTTAATTCCTTTTAATTTGATAAGGAAAAGGAGAGATGAGAAGAATATGTTCGGATAAAAAGGAGATAAAATCTTCTTGTTTAATTAATTGAAAACGTTGTTGATAGATATAGGTCATGTCTAATTTCCCTGGGATGGGATATTTAGGTTCTCTTTGGCACTGGCTTTTAAAAGTGTTTTTGGAAGGAAAAAAAAAATATTTGATAATTTTTTTAAATTAAATTAAAAAAATATATTTTTAAATCATTTTTATGTGTTGATGTTAAAAATAATTTTTTTTTAAATATCATTTTGATTTATTTCTAAACAAAAAATAATTTCAAAAGAAAAGTCAATCACATTCCTAAATAAACACTAAATTTATGGCTGCAGGATGTCACATAGACCATTATATTATATTAAATTGAAAAGAAAAAAAAACCATTTTTTTATTATCTAAATATGATTCCTTATATTTTCTCTAATTTCTTTTTCATAAAAAAAACTATGCCAATAAGATTGTTGACGGAAACTAAAGTAGTGATTAATAAAAAAACACCCTTTATTCCTATTTAATATTTATGAAAAAATATTTTTAAAATTTTATAATTTATTTCATATATTATTATTCATAAAGTAATCAACAATATTGGCATAAAAAACTTTAGTTTTATTGAGTGATTTTCAAAACATGACAATGAATATCAATTTACAACATCAACGAATCCAATTCAGATGTTGATCAAGTTCATTATAAGTCCAAGATTAGAATTGACAAAAGAGATAATTTTGGATTTAATGTTTTTTATTGTCTAGTTTGATAATATTAAACTTAACTCCAAATTTGACTATTGGATTGTGCTAAAATATTACCAAATAATTCCAAGGGTGTTGTTTTACGTGCGGTAAATTATCATGTTAATCGGAATTTTATAAGTCAATCAAAAGTTATTGTATGAAAATTATATTCTTTTCCTAATTGGTTTGAGAATATCTTTCCTTTTGATTTTTTGTATTCTATACATTGTAAGGATTCCTCATTTTATTTAGAGCATATATGGAAGCATATTACATTGTAAGGATTCCATATGCTACAACAAATATAATAAGGACTCCAAAGTTGCTAGGGAAAAGAGGTCAACATCAATCCTTATTATATAAGGCAATTGTTTAGCTACAAATAAGGAAGATTAATTGTGTTTTGGGGGAAAATAAGTGGAAAAAAACATGAGATGCGAGTTTTTCTTCAAAATTCAAGAGAAAAGGAAATAGATTCATCCTTAATTCTAAAAAGACTATAGGCAACAAAAAAAATTATATTCTAAAAAAATAAAGGATGAAAACTAGATATTATGTTAGCAGCGGATCAAACTTATTATGATATTATGCGGGCGCAGATTGCGAGGTGGTCTTGGATCTCATTTCCATGATGATATGCTTTTTATTATGATGATAAGGAAGATTTATTCTCTAAATTAATTCAAAGATAATTTATTTTTTTGTGGAATGTTGGTCACAAAATATTCTTGGAGGGGTCACCTAAATGTGTGTTGTACTAAAGTCACCATGGTAAAGCTTAGGTAACTATCTAAATATATTCATGAGATAAAGATATGTGCAAATGGTCATAAAGAACACAACACTAATAGAACTTTAAAATCATCTAATGTTGTGTGTGTGAGATGAGTTTATACTTTGGTCCAAAAACATCTAGTTCAAATCCTTACCACTTACCAGTCATCCCCTACCTCTGCAATCCGATTCCTCCTCTGTTTTGTATTTTGGATTGTGCGTGTGTATGAGAATTCAATCTACTAGCAAAAAGTATTTAGGTCAAAAAGGATTTTTCTCTTTTCTTTTGTATTTCTAAATATTAAAAATATTTACAGTCTGTATACTATATATTAAAAGTAAAAATAACAATCATTTGAATATTAATTTGAGAAGGCACATGAAAAAAATATTTAGGGTATATTGTTCATCCATTATTTTTCCTTGACGTGTGCCCTTTTGAGGTCACATAAGAATGAATAATACAGATTTCTGTTTTTTTGTGCTAAATTTACTGTCGTCCATAATTATATTGATACGTTGCCCATATATGGGCACAGCAACTCATTAATTTGTCGTGATACAGTGAACAGCTTATCAGCTTCTAGATGAGCAAGAAGTCCACAGCGATGAAATAAAATAAAATAAATTAAATAGTACTCCGTACTCCTAAATCAAAATATGGGCCCGTAATTGAAAATTTGTGCATTAACTTAATAACCTCAACTATTCATTCCATATGCTTTGACAAGATGAGTGGCATGGCTCATAGGTTGACTTTTATTTCTCATATGTTAAACATAATTTTAAGCATCGGAAATTAAGCAAGCGCTGTTTTTATTTAAAATGTTATGTGATAAATTAATTACCTATTGTTTCTTTGGATTTTATACGTGTTGATTTGATTTATTTTTTAAATGAAGATGAAATTTATACTTTGCAAGAATATAAATCTAGGCAAACTTTATTATTTGTAGACTTCATAGATTAAACTTGCATTTTTTTATATCTCTCGTAGCTCTTTTTTTTCTTCATATTCTTTTAATTCAAAACTATATAATATTGTTATTGGTTGATTTTTATTCACAAAGTATTGTATTTATAACAATATATCTTAAAAATCTTATTATACATGTTAACCTTTCTTCTTCTTCTTCGCATTAGGATTATGCCATTTAAAATTACTTACATATATTACTGTGTTTCAAAAGTATTTTTAAAAATAATTAAAAATTATATTTTTATTTTTTACATTAAATTATTTTTTTAGTATTTTCATATTATTTTAATATGATGATATTAAAAATATTTTATAAAAATAAAAATATTATTTTATTATATTTATAAACAAAAATCACGTTAAAAATAATCTCAAACTACCATTCCCGACCAGTCTTTTATCACGCATGGAGTAGCATGACCTACACTAGCACGTACCGTCTTGCTTCAAATTCTACACTTAATTCTTTGGGAAAAAATAAAAAGAAGAAGCTATAATTTTGTACCCTAGACCAAGTTATACACGTGGGAAGAAATTGGACCACTTGACATTTAATACGGAGTAGTACCGTGAAAGGGAACCATTTTAGTATTCAGCATATTCCATATGGGTCTTGAAGATGCTGCTCATCAACGTACCTATCGAGCTGTCTCCACGCCTGGAAAAACAAAAAGGCGCGAAGAAATTAGGTGCCACGGGATGGAAAAACTAACTGATAAGACCGAGATGACTTGTTATTTTTTCTATCCTTAAAAACAAAAAAAATATTAAAATATATTTTAAAAAGCAGTTCACGAATAATTTTTTAATAAAATTTAACACTGCATTTCAAAACATTTAAAAAAAAATGAAAATTTTTGTTTTTTACTTTAAATAATTTTTTTTATTTTTTAGATTATTTTGATATACTGACATTAAAAATATTTTTTAAAAATCAAAAAATATTATTTTAATATATTTTTAAATAAAAAATAATTTAAAAAATAATTTCAAGAGTCTCACGTAACAAATAATTACGCTAGCTGAAGAGAGAGACATTTATGCATATCAACACTGAGGCTAAAAATTTCCTTCAAGTTGACTTATATGGAATAAAGTTTTTTGAACAGACAGATCGACGGAGAAAAAATAAAAAATAATGATAAGTTATTGCAATTATGGAGAGTCGATAGCTTATTTTAGTTGTCCGTGTCAAATAAAACTCCTCAGTTTAATTTCATTATAAAACTGATAAGCATGAAGCAAGCCTTCGAATGTGTTTGATATTGTTTTTATTTTTATAGTTAAAATTTTTAAAAAATAGTTTTATAAAAAATATTTTAGCTGTGATTCAAAATAATTTTTGAAGTATTTGGTTAAAACTGTAGTTGAATTTGAGGTTAATGAAAAACAGTTTCAAGTGTTTGGTTACCAACCTTTTCATATTGTTTTCAACTTGTGAAATTACTTTAAAGAACATAAATATATACACAAACATATATATATATATATATATATATATATTGTATTAATAATCATAATTTCATAATTTAATGAATAATTTAAGTAAACTAGATATTTTTTTTATTCTCTCATCAAACTACTTGTAATTCTATCACGAACTAAATTTACACGTGAAAACTTCTGCGATACTTGACTATATGATTGAAGAATAACATCTAATAAAATATCATCTGAAACAAACTTATGATTACGAGACAATAGTTATATTTTGATATTCTTTAATATATTTATTTATTTATATTTTAATTAAATTTTTAGATTTTTATATTATTTTAATATTAAAAAATATAATAAAACAATATATTCCCCACTCTCTCCCTCCAGACCCCCGGCCCCGCCCCGCCCCGCAACTTAAATTGAAAAGCAGGTATTACCTGCTTGTTATATCACGGTTGAAGTTATATAATTATGTGGGTCTCATATCAAAATTTTATTTTTCAAAGTTAACTAAACACTCAATCCCTTAGATTTTTCCAACTTCCTGCTGCACCATAAAAACAAACACCTTCTTCGTCAATAAGCAGAGTTTCATATTAACTTGTTCCACATCGTCATCCAGTTGTATTATTTTCAGTGGCTAGGGCATCTGATTCGCTGATTCCACTTGGGTAGTGTTTGGAAACAGGCCGCCGACACTATTTGGTAAAACAATTATTTATTTATTTTTAAGTTGTTTTGATTAGTTAATGTAAATTGTTTTAATATATTTTAAATAAATATTATTTTAAAAAACAATTATTAATAAGATAGACATGTGGCGGTACTGGATTGCCTAGACAATACGATAATGTTGGAGAAAGGCAGAGTGAGAAGCAACCCGTGAATCGTCACTCAGTCGTCAGTCCTTGGTTCTTACATGCTGAAACAGTTACCTGCACATGCTGCTAGTTCACATGAAAGGAGAGAAAAACAGAAGTGAGGCAACTAGCTACATGGCTAATCCGTGCAGAATACCCTGAATTATAGGCACTTTTTTTACAAGAAAATTTCTCCTATTTCAATTCTCTTAACTTTATGGCGTACTTTGTCTAAGTTATTGACCGAAAATTATTACTTTAAGAAATGGGATTTTTCTTGTATAGAAGTACACCAGCTAACTAAACCATAATTGATAGAATTTATTAGAAACAAAAAAAAATTCATCTAAAAGTGTTTGAATGTTATTACTGTTAAAACTGTTTTGATAATTATTTAATCGGTATATTGTAGATTTGGAATAAAAAAAATTCTATTAAAATGAGCCACGTGCTCCGTGTAACATACTGATTGATCGTAGTGTATGTTTTATTTGTTTCATGAATTTTTTTCATTAGCAAATAGTAAAATTATAATTGTTGAATTTTAGCACAAATGAGCAATTTGTTTTATGCAGCAAACAATTTGTTTGGTGGTTTTGTTTTAACTATTTTGATAATAATTTAATTGGTAGATAGCAAAAACACAATTGATCAAGTTGAGTAAGGATATATCATTTGTTGTCTGTAACATACTAATTGTTTGTTGGGTATATTTGAACTATTTGACGAATAATTTATTGGACAGATAGCAAAAATAAAACCCGCGTGAGTACGGAAACGGACGACGCGTCCGGCAATGCGCCAATAGTAATTCGGCAAAAAATATAATTAAAAAAGGATAAATTATCAGAACACCCTTACAACCAATTTGATTTTTGAGATGGTTCTTGGACATCATAAATAAATTTGTCATGGTTTCTAAGATGTTTTGTAGAGTTTTAAATTGAAAGTCAACATAAAATCATAGATAAAATATATCAAATTTAAATTTATCACATGTTTGGATTCTTACAAACACTAATCTTTAAACGTAGGATGAACATTGAATAATATATTTGTTTTTACGTTGCGACTCACACCGTGTTTTTTAAAAGAATTAAAACCTTTTACTTTAAATTATTTAGTTATATATATATTTTCAACCGACCCTGCCAAAAGATTGTATGTTTTTTTGACCGAACACGTGTGGCTTCAGTTAAAATAGTTTCAGGGTTTTTTTACACTACATTTTAAAAATATTTTTGAAAAATTTTAATTTTTTATTTTTTATTTAATTTTTTTTGATATTTTTAAATGATTTTCATATATTTATGTTAAAATTAATTTTTTAAAAATAAAATAAAAATTAATTTGATAAATTTATGAATAAAAAACATTTTAAAAAACAATTACACTTCAGTCACTTAATCTTCGTAAAGTAACCAATGAGATGCATGTCAAGACACCTCCATGTCTCACGGAAAGTGAATCAACAGTTAGTAGTACCAGAGGTTCTCGTGTGTGTACGGAGGTTTTAGCTGCACCATATGCTCTCTCTGAGATATTAATTTGTTTCAACCTCTTCCTCTATCACGAGATTGGATGCATTTTGCATTTTCTTTGTGACCGTCCTTCGTTTCTATCACTTTCGGATTCACATGTTTTTGAAAATAATATTTTTTTTATTTTAAAATAATTTTATTTTAATTTTTTTTGATATAAAAAATATTTTTAAAAATAAAAATATATTATTTTAATATATTTATAAACAAAAATAACTTAAAAAAAACCTCAAAACACAATCCAAAACAATCCCATAATCCACGGAGATTCCTCGCTACCCTTTGCTTTCTCCAAAATTCATGAAAAGCGCAACCACAAATCTCCACAATTCCTCGTTTTGCCCCCAAATCTTGGAAGGTCCCCCGCTGATTTTTGCATTGAAAGAAGCTCATGGGCCAAAGCATACTGACTGGGAAAGATATTTCAGTGTCTCCTAGAGCATTTCCAGCGGTAGAGATATTTGGAGAACTATAAATTAAAAATGAATTCTTGAACTTTGAGCATTTCAACAAAAAAAGCAAAAACGAAGGTAAAAATACCTTTCCATGAGCTGCTATTTGTATCAGCTCAGGAGAGAAAGCTAAAATCGTGGCCCCACCTTCTTTATATATTATAATATATATATATATATTAGAAAATAATGTAATTATATCAAAAATATTTATTTTTATTTTTACTTAAAAATACCTTAATAAGAGAGTAAAAAATTATATATAAAATTAATAATTATATTGTTGGAGGGTTTTTTAAAAGCAATTATTTAATTATATAACTTACTCTTATTAATTGTATAATTAATTACATAATTAAACTACATACAAAATAATTATATTATATTTAAAATAATAATAATAAAAAATGGCTCTCAAAAATGGCTTTTACCATTGGAGCACACATCAATAAAATAACTATATATACACTATTCAAACATCTATTTTAAAGATTTGGCTCTCCACAATACTTACTCACACCGGAGATGCTCTTATTCTGCAAAACATCGCTAGTTGCTTTAGTATCATAACTAGTCAAATGCCCGCACTACGTTGCGGGCGTAGTGCGGACGGAACAAATAATTTTTACCATTAGTGAAATTAAAATATAATATTTAAACATGTAAAATTTAATATAATGAAAAAGATCAACATACTCTATCATAACAACAGTAACATCGAAGTCTTAACTTCTAAAATTATTATCACTATTACTGTCAAAACAATAAACATTATTAAACAAACCTGAGAAAAAAAATGAATAAAAAAACATGTAAGAACAAAAACTACAATTATTATTATTATTATTCTTAATATCAATATTATTATTGCTTTAATAACGTGAAAAAACGAAATTAAATCAAAGGCTGAAAAGAAGCCTAAAAATTAACAAAAGAGCAAAAAAAATAATAATAATAAATACAATAAAAATTATTGATTGACAAAAAAAATATACCTGGGAAGAAAAAATCATGGTGCGCGTAAACTGACCCGGACACCTCAGTTAAGAAAAAAAATATAAGTGGCAAAACAAAATAGGGAAAAAAATGTAAAAAAAAAATGGATCCGGAGATTAGTCATGGTGCGCGTAAGTTGGCCCGGACACCTCAGTTATTATTTTTTTTTTGTAAAAAAAAACAACAACCAGTTATTTAAAAAAAAAACCATTCATTTTTTTAAAAACAAAACAGTTCTTGAAAAAAAAAAAAAGCAAATCAGAAACAACAACCAGTTATTAAAAAACAAAAGACCCTTAACTTCTAAAATTATCATCACTATTACTGTCAAAACAATAAACATTATTAAACAAACATGAGAAAAAAAATCAATAAAAAAAACATGTAAGAACAAAAACTAAAATTATTTTTATTACTCTTGATATTAATATTATTATTGCTTTAATAACGTGAAAAAAACGAAATTAAATCAAAGGCTGAAAAGAAGCCTAAAAACATTAAAAAAATAGCAAATAAAAAAATAAAATAAATGATAAATACAACAAAAATTATTGATTGAAAAAAAAAATACCTGGGAAGAAAAAATCGTGGTGCGTGTAAACTGATCCGGACACCTCGGTTAAGAAAAAAAAATATAAGTGGCAAAACAAAATAGGGAAAAAAATGTAAAAAAAAAAAAATGGATCCGCAGATTAGTCGTGGTGCGCGTAAGTTGGCCCGGACACCTCAGTTATTAATTTTTTTTTTGTAAAAAAAAACAACAACCAGTTATTTAAAAAAAAACCATTCATTTTTTTTAAAAGAAAATGGTTCTTGAAAGAAAAAAAAAAAAACCAAATCAGAAAGAACAACTAGTTATTAAAAAACAAAAGATCTTTTTTTTGGAAAAAAAAAACAGTTCTTTATATCTAAAAAAAAAAAAAAACACAAATCCAAATCAGTTTTGCGCCTGGAGCGGTTCGAACTCGCGCGCGCCAATGCTGGCAGCGCGCGGGCAACCGCTCGGCCACAGCCTTTGCTTTGTCTTTTCCACCATAAAAAATATAAAAAGAAGGCCTGTGAAAAAAAAAAAAAGACAGACGAACGCCTGCGAAGCACGGAGACAAATAACCAATCTACAGTGCTGACGTCAGCTGACGTCAGATCCTCCTTTAGTATATGTTAATTAGAGCTAGTTTTTCAGAGAAATCACAAACTCAATACAGTTCCATTTTTAAATATATTTTTAAACTTCGGATCAATATATATATATATATATATATCAGTTTTTGCTTGTGTGGGATTGCACTAAAAATGCTTTTTGAATGGACTATACCAAGATATAGAAATTGGTTGATCCATTTTCAATGGGCCGGGTTGGTCCAACTCACAAGCTATTCAAATCAGCCTTGGACTTTTTTTTGGGAATTTGGAAACAAGGATTAAAAATAATAAAAGGTACAATAAGCCATGCGATTATTCTTTAATTTGAACTTTCTCTGGGCAATCTCTCTCTCCCTCTCTGAATTATAAAATTACTATTCAGATTTTTTTCAATATAACATTGTAAGAATAAATAGCACAACCTTAAGAACAAAACATACATAAAACAAATCATGAATAATATATTTCGGAATTAAAATGAATATTTATTATGAAAAGAATGTTTAATATATCTACTTGTTGATAAACTTATGAGAATAAGAGATTTAAAACTAATTGTTGTAAAATAATAGTGGTACTTCAAATAATATTTCTATAACTTACATCAAAGACAAGTTTTAAAATTGAAATCATAGTTTTTGCAAAAATTACTTCATATGAGGTGTATTTTTTCTATAGTTTATTGCTACTCCATATGAATTAGGACCTTCAAATTTAAAGAGAAATTATATAAAATGAATTCGCCACTCAATTTTTAAAGAAACTAAAAATTCTAAATTATACACTGATTCTGAAAATTTAAATAAATCATTTTTTAACTGAGTTGAAATTAACTGGAGTTTTGTTATACTCAAAATTGTTAAAGCCTTGCTAGACTTAAGGTAATGAAGCAACAATGACTTTGATGAAGCCTTGTATGACTCAAATCAAATGAATATTATGATGATTATATACAAAAAAAATTGTTGTTTACTTGTGAACTTCCCTGTTGTTGATTGAAATCGATTGATGTCATTTTTTCTGAATATTATAACCCTTGATCCAATTGTTTGTTTGCTTAATTTCTAGGCTAAATGAAGGAATATTTCTCTCTCGTATTAGTATTAAAATCAATCAAACAACTTAACCATGTATAATATGTTTAATGAATATTGTTACCAAAAAAAATCAACCATATCTAAATATGTCAGCTAATCAATTATTTTAAAAGAGACACACCGTGACTCTTCTTGAATTGTTTTTATAATGTGGACTTCTTAATTATACATACTCAATAAACAAATCATTTTATATTGTTATTGAGAATCAACAACAATAAATATAAGTTATAAACTACTAATAGCCAAGTTTCTAGGTTATAAGTATAAACAATATTTAGGTTTATAGGTCACAACATTAACTTGATGGAATTAAGTTATTTAATTAAAATTGTAAAAAAATAATAATACCAATCATAATGAGCATGCAAATGACTAGTGGATCCAAGGAAACCCAACCTTGCAATGTTTTCTTATTATTTGTAGTCTACCTAGCTAGTTCAAGTCTTGTGTTGGACTTACATTGCTATTAACTTTAATATGGTGCAAATTGATCTCTACACTACACTACACTACAACCAACCCTAATCCATTAGTGTTTTGATCAATTTTCTATATTAGATAATTTATTTTCGTCAACTTCAAAGATAATAATCATAAGATTCAAACCTCTGTACATATCTCCTCTGAAACTCTATTGGATTCTTATGGTGCTTTCCAATTTAATTTTTTCTCTTAATTGTTTTTCTAATATCACAATTGTTTTTCAATCACATTTTTACATACTGTGTTGATTAGAAATTGAGTTTGATAATTTATTTTAGTTTTCTCTTTATCAACTTGGAATTGTGTTAAAAAAATATCATAATATTTGGTAGATTCTAAATTTTATAAAAACATAAATAAGTTTGATTATTTGTGAAAAAAATAAAAATTAGAGGATTAAGATTGTCAATAAAGTAAGAGGATTGTTTTCCTTTTTTTATAATAGTTCGTACATTGTTTTTCTCTTTTGTTTTTCCTGCTATTATTAAGCTTTTTTATTTTTCATTTCATCCTTAAACATTATGTTACTTAGGGGTTTATTTTATTTTATTTTATTTTATTTTTACAAGGTTAGCATTATGTAAAAAAAACCATGATAATGTTGTATTGATACACTCAATTTTGCATAAGAATTTTCGTTTTAATTGTTTATGAAAACTTGAAAATGAGAGGATCAAAATTGACAATAAACAAAAATAAAGTTTTTTTTTACTACTCATCCAGAGCTTTTCATAAAGATTGCCTATAGAATTCTTCAAATATCATTTCCCTTTTTATTTTGAAAGTTTTATATTTTGTTATAATAATTTATTTTATTTACATTCCAGTGCGTGGGTTTGAGAAAGGAGAGAGTGGGTAAAAAAAATGATCATAAAGACAAAAAACAAAATATCACCCGTTCCTAAAAAAAATAAAAATTAAAACCATGCACGCGGGCTTAGCCTTACAACTATTCTCTCTCTCAGATCAATGCCTTGCAATCTTTTTCTCTCTTAGATTAGTGACATGACCCCCAAATCCTTGGCGTATTAGCCTAGCCTACTTCTATGTTTTTATTTTCATTTTTTTTTGTATATTTTCATTAAGATCCATTATGATAAAAAACTTTGCATGATATTATAATTATTGTTCAATTTTTCCATGGTTCTTAAATAATATTATAGAATTTTATGAGATTATGAATAATTTTTTTCTATCAAAAATTTCTCAATATGCAAATAATAATAATAATAAAAACAATATTTGTTAATAAAAAAAGGTTTTTGTTTAAACAATCAAAAGTTGCTATGATACTAAAAAAAGGGTTGATGAACTACATCTCTCATTAATAATCTTATTTGTTATTTTTTCTACAAATATCTAATTTTATAATTGTTTGGTTAAATAAGAATTATATTTCAATAAATAAGGTTATTAAACCCATTCAAGGCCATAACTTAAGTTACTGGATGAGTGAAATAACCTGATATGACCTAAGTTAATAAAATAAATAATTGCTTAAATTGTTTTTATAAAAAATATTAAATCATTTCTTTTTGAAAACACTAAGCCTACTATAACTTAGGTCAAGACAGTTGTCGTGACGACGATTTTTCTACGCGTTTCACGCCCCGCTATCACCCTTTTGATTTGGGGGAGAAAAGGCGCGCGGTGAATATGGGGTTGTTTATAGCCGTAAAATTTACAACTATAATTATTAGGAGTCGCCACCTAGTATTACAGTCACTAGGAAACCTATTAGTCTGCGAGAGTCTTGGGTAAGGAGACTTGTTGTGCAAGGAGAAGACGCATCACCCCCAGTGCACCCTACCTAAGGTAAGTTGCATTGTTGTTTGATTGTTTTTCTAAGTTAGAATTTTTACACTGCATTTTCAAAAAAACATTTTTTTGTCTGCGGGTGTACTTTACAATGTAATTTTACACCGCAGTTATAAGTTTTTTTTTTAATCTACGGATGTACTTTACAATGTAATTTACACCTTAGTAAAAATCTTTTTTTTTTATCTACGGGTGTACTTTACAATGTAATTTTACACCGTAGTAAATTTTTTTATCCGCGAGTGTACTTTACAATGTAAATTTACACCCTGATAGATGAAACAAAAATATTTATAATTATTTTTGATATTTTGGCCAAATTTCAACAGATAATCATAAACCGGTTACGATATCCAATTTTCGTTTCAAAATATGAGAAAGATGCAACATAATTTTTACGAAAAATATGTATGGAAAAATCATGGAATTTGGCCGTATGCACAAAAAAAATATATTTTTTATATTTTTGAATTTTTGTAATAATAATAGTAGTAAAAAATAAAAATATTTTTTTTTGTCAATTTGTATTTTTTTAATTTTTTTGGGCTGGGCTGTCAGCAACAGTGGGCTGACAGCCCAAATGGATGACGGCTGGGCTTCCAGTCCTCACAGGTGGGAAGCCCAAGTTGTTTTGGGCTGGGTTTCCAGTCCTCACGGGCTGGAAGCCCAAGTGGTTTTGGGCTGGAAGCCCAAGTGGTTTTGGTCTGGGCTTCCAGTCCTCATGGGCTGCAAGCCCAAATACTGTTATTCTGGGCTTCTAGTTCGTGGGCCGGGCGCAAAGCCCGACCCATCTCAACCCAGCCCACATGAACAGTGGGACGCAAATCGCATCCCACTGCTCATGCAGGGACGAAGAAGACGATGACAGTCGATTTTTTGATTGTGACGAAAGGCGTACCTGCTAGCACCGTTGGGTAGAGGAGGTCGAGGTGATGATTCCTGTCGTGGTGGCGTCGTCAGCGGTGGCCTGTGGTGGCCGGAGGGATCTTCCAAAGTCGCTGGGGACTGTGTTGCAGCTACTATTAGCACGTCTGTTGACTTTCCGGAGAGTGTGGACGGGTAGCTGGTGTGGAGAGGAAGCTTATGGTGATGATGAGAGAAGTATTGGGTGGTTGGGTTGCCAGTAACGGTGGAGAGAGAGAGAGCACAACGGAGCTGGTTCTAGAGAGAGAGAGGGGCTGTTGAAACTGGAGAGAGAGAGATGATGAAGAAGATGAAGATGATCCTCCTCTTTGGTGTGATTCTTCTGGTTTTTATTCGCTGAAAATTTCCTTGAATCCCTAGCACTTCCCTTTTTTTTTTGTTTTTGTTTTTCTTTTTTTCTGTGTTTTTCTCTTCTCCCCTGTTTCCTTTCATTTTTTTCTCTCTTTTCTCCTCTGTTTTTCTTTTCTTTCTCTTTAACATAATTCTCTCTTTTCTCCTCCTCTGTTCTGTGATTCTCCCCCTTTTTGCATGCTGCGAATGGTTGCATTTATAGGAAAAAATGCAACCATTTGGCATATTGCATGATGTTGTTGCCCTCTACATTTTGCAGAGGGCTGAGGGGTGTGTTGTGGCCTCTGTATTTTGCAGAGGGCTAAGGGTGTGCTGTGGAATGTTGCAGGGTCGTTCCTGCATTGTGGCCTCTGCATTTTTGCAGAGGGCTGAGGGAATGTTGCAGCGTCGCGTTCCTGCACTGTTCAGGTGTTGGAACAGTGCAGGGACATGCAAAATTAGTGCAAGAAAAATACAATTTGGTCCCTCAATGTTTAATTGGTTCAATCACACTCCTGATTAGTTTTAAACTTTTAATTTTATGCAATCGTATCCCGTCAAAATTTCAACAGCAACCTTAAATGTGCGTGTCTTTTTATTTTGGTCTCTAGTTTCCGATTTACACGATTTAACCCTCAATTAACCGTTAGATTCTCACTTCGTTCAATTTGGCCCTTGATTCCGCATAATTGACTTAAAAAATTCAAATCGATCTCCGAAAATTCCATTCTCACCAATTGTGCCCAAATTAAATTCAGGAAATTGATTTCTCATTGACTAAGCCCAATTTAAAGTATAATTAAGTCCTTGCACTTAATTAAATCCTTCAATCGGATCTTAAATTAATTCCCGATCATAATTAAACTTTAAATTTATCGACGATTAAATCGAATCAACCCAAAAAATATAATTATGTTGTTTAACTTAATTTTTATACAGATTTATCCAACGATGAATTATTTTTGCCTTAAATCTGTATTTTCCTTTATTTTGGAACAAATGAGATAAGATTGGACTCGAAAAACAACCAAAATTTCCTCGTTGATTTTTTCTACCCACACTTTTATTTTATTTTTGTTATTTTTGGTATATTTTGGGGAATACCCAGAAATTGGGTTATGACAACAGTCAAATAGTTGATTCATCAAAAACACATTGGATCAACTCAACCTAGTTTACTTTAAAATAACTTAGCCTAGAAACTAGGTTGATAAGTCATAACCTTGGTGGAATTTAGTTATTTTGATTAAAATTATAAAATAGTTTAAAAAATACGAATAGTGATGAGAATGGAATTAACTAGTGGTTCCTAGGAAAATCAACTTTGCAAGGTTTTCTTATTATTTATAATCTACCTAGCTAGTTCAAGTCTTATGTTGTAAAGAATTTGTTATTAATTATAATATAGTGCGAGTTGAAATATGATTCTGAGCAAGATCACTTTTTACACTATAACCAACCCAAATCCCTTAGTGTTTTGATCAATTATATATGTTAGATAATTTATTTTTTTATCAATTTGAAATATGATAACCATAAGATTCAATCCACTCTAGATATGTCCTCTAAAATTCCCTTGGATTGTTCTTATCTTATCCTTTAGATTAGTCAAGGTTGAATGTTATAGATAAACATTTATGTATTCTAGGAGATAACTTTTGGCTGTATTTGAATGAATTTAAATCCATATATTTTTGAACTCAAACTTCTTAAATAATTGTATATAAATGATAATGGTTTTGGCCTTAAAAAACTAAAACCATTCTATAAGACTTTATAAATTTTCCATGCAATCAGAGCAATTAACATACATCTAGTCTCAACTAATCTTTTTTTCCCCTTATATATATATATATATATATTCCTTTTCTTTCTCATCTTTCACATCCTCTAATCTTACCTTTTCCCCACCTAACATTGGACATCTTACGTGGTTATCTTAAATCTTGTCACCACTAAAAAGTCATAAATGGGCTATATGGATTATTAGTTATGTCCACCAAAGTATGTTGTTGATAATCAAGGTTAATTAAATTGTTTTTTAATCCCTATTATTTTACAAAAAATAAAAAAGATTAATGCATGTTATGTTGAATCAATGTCATTTTATCTAACAAGGTGTTAACCTCTACTTATTATTGTTAAAGTATATAGATCTTTTGATAACAAGTTTTCATCTCATTCCTGAACTTGTGTGCACAACTAAATATAATTCGCAAGCTCTTCATTAGGGGTTAATGAAGTGCACTAATTCTTTAAAAAAAGGCACAGTTTTTGTTAGATGAATTAATGTAGTTGGTAAGCCATTTGAGATTGATGACTTGATTTATAATATAGTTAGTGGTCTCAACCCTTAATTGGAAGACAAAAGTGAATGTGGTCTCTATCCAATCCATTTCCAGTCAATATCTGTTAATAAATTACATTTCATTAATAAACAATATGGTTTAACTCTCATTGTAGGAATTAAAGCACCATTTTCTATATAGCATTATAGATTTAATCATGCATATCTTCCCATTGCAATTTTTTCCCAACCTTCAAATCATGTTTCCTCCTTTTTTTAGAGTTAATTAATACTAATGTTTGGTTTTTTCCAACTAAATCTCTTAGTTGCTGCAAGTATTATGTATCTTTTTTGATATTTTCATGATATTTTTATTGTTTATCCTCTCCCAAATAAGTCTGTGATGTTTGCTTAATTAGTAAAATTTAAAACACTATTTGAAAACCGTTTCCCTGTAAAAAATAAGCAATTACAATTTGGAAGAGGAATAGAATACATGTCAAACCAATTTTTAGTGTTTCTTACCTTTAATGGAATCCAACAGCACCTAACATGTTCTTATACACTCTAATAAAATATCATTGCTGAGTGCAGACATTGTCATATGGTGGAAACAATCTATGTTAGCTTAATCACTTTTTCCAACGAATTTCTAGGTTGATGTCATTTGAACATCCATCTTTTACATTAATAGGTTGCCAACTCCTACACTCTTGATAATCAAACATTATATCTTAAACTATTTGATAAACATCTTGATTATACCTCCTTTAACATCCTTGTTTGTGCTTGTTTTTCATTGTTATGACTATATACAACTCACAAACTAATGTTTTGATCCAAATGTTGCATATTTCTATAACACCCAACAAAAGGGATATAGATGCATGGGTCTTGTCACTAAAAAAAATTAATATTAATCTTTTCATAACCCATTTTTGGGTTATTCCCTAAATTTTACCCAAAATCAAATAAAAACAACAAAAATAAAATAAAAGGAGCTAATGTCGGTAGAAAAATCAAGGTGGAAAATGTAGATGTTTTCGAGAGCCTGATCGTATCTCTTTTGTGCCTAAAAATGAAGGAAAATGTAGATTTAAGGCTATAATAATTTATTAGTGCATAAATCTACTTAAGAATTAAGCCGAAAATCATAATTATATTTTTTTTACGCCAATTTGATTCAATCATGGACCAATTGAAAGTATAATTAGGTTTAGAAATTAATTTATGGTCCAATTGAAGGATTTAATTATACTTTAAATTGGTCAAATTAATTTTATTAAGGGCTTAATCAATGAAAAATCAAGTTCTTGAGCTTAATCCAAATTCAATTGAGAAGATCAGAATTTTCAGGGATCTAATTAAAGTTTTCCAAGCCAGTTATGCAAAATCAGGGGTCAAATTGAAGAAAATTGAGAGTTTAATGGTCAATTAAGGGTCAAATCACATAAATAAAAAACCAAGGACCAAAATAAAAACAACGCGCAAAACTAAGGTTGTTGTGGAAATTCTGACGGGGATACAATTGCATAAAATTACAAGTTTAAATCTAATTGGGGGTGCAATTAGAACAATTATAAACTGAGGGACAAAATCGCATTAAACCTTCTCCCAAATCCTCCAAACCTACAGACATGACTACACTGTTCAGTCACCTGAACAGTGCAGGCACAGTGCTGCAGGAGGTAACCCATCGATGCACGCAATGGATAACCGAAAGGGTTGCCTCCTTTACCTATAAATTTTACACCGATCACACCATGCACAAAAAAGGGGGGAAAGATAGAATTAGAGCGAGATTACAACAGAGGAGAGCATGAAATAATACAACATAGACGGGAGAACAAAAAAATGCAGAGCATAGACACAAACATAGTGACGACAGGAAGGACGAGAAATTGAAGAGATTGAAACAAAAAAAAAATACAAACAACCGTGAGTATCATCTCTTTTTTTCTCTCCTCATCATCGATAGCCACTCCTCGTCACTGGAAGCCTCCCACCAAAGATGAACTCGACAACTAACCTCCCTTTGTAACGCCATCTCTCTCTCTCCTACAACACCGACAGCTCTCTCCTCCAGCAGTAGCTCCCGGCGAGCACTAATGGCTTCTCCTCCACGCCAACAGCTCCCCGACATGTCCAACTCTTCTTCTCCACTAATGGCAATGCAACGGCAACTTCACTAGCAACAACCTTCTAGTGCTCCTCCCAGCCACCCTATGCCACTATTTCCGACGGCACCACCACAGGAAGAACCACCTCAAACTCTTCTATGCGGTGGTAGTAGCAGGTACGCCGTTTGCCTTCCTCGGCCAACCTCCTTTGCTAATGTTCACGTAACAAGTGAAAAGTGAAACACTAGATTAATTCACTCTACACTGTTCGCGCTACATGAATAGTTTAACAATCTTCTCTTCTTTTTTTTGTTGGTCTTGGGTTGGACAGTTCTCGGCCCAACCCTGATGGCTCGGTCATGTCCGCCCCAAGTCTAGCAGAGTTGGGCCTCATGGCCCAATTGGGTTGGATGACCCATTTAGTTGGGTCGGACCCAATCCATATTTTTATTGCTTTTTTTTAAATAAAAACAAAAAAATATGCTGTTTTTGTGCATACGACCAAATTCCAAAGTTTTTCCAAGCATATTGTTTGTAGAAACAAATAGCATATTTTTCATGTTTTGAAATGAAAATTAGATATCATAATAAGTTTATGGTTATCTGTTGGATTTGGCAAAAATTTAAAAAAATTAACAATTATTTTGTTTTAGCTATCACGGTGTAAAATTATATTGTAATGTATACTCGTTGATAGTTTAAAACAACATTTTCAAAATGCATTGTAAAAGTGTTTTGGTTAGGTTTTCAACTCCTAATAAGTTAGAGACTCTCTCACAAAGAGAGATCTACCTCGAGCTTTAGGAAAGATCAACAATCAAACAACAATGCAATTTGCCTTAGGTAGGGTGCACTGAGGGTGATGCGTCTTTCCCTTGCACAACCTTGCACAACAAGTCTCCTTACCCAAACTCTCGTAGACCAATAGGTTTCCTAGTAACCGTAATACTAGGTGGCGACTCCTAAGATTTATAGTCGTGACTTTATGACTATAACCCCCCCTTTTTTCACTATGCGCCATTCCTCCACTTTAAGGATGGTGGGGCATGAAGTGTGAAAAATACCGTCGTGACAGATGGCGACTCCGGGGATATTGCATCCATCATTATGCATAACATATCATTGACATATTGAAATATAGGTCCTCAAAGAGCTCCTAATGCTCAACTTTACCAAAGAAGTATGGGGACGAAGAACGTGCACACGATGATGCTGATTTCCAAAAAGAACTGGATTCTCTGAAAGCTAGCGTGCTTCGTCTTACCAGCTTACTCGAGCAAGTACTGAGAAATGCTTTTGGTGAGGGCCTTCAACTAGACCCACAACAGTTGCTCAAGCACAAACAATGAACCATTATGAAGAGGTGATAGGAGAAAGGGTTTAGGATCCACAACAAAATCCAGCTTTCATACAATCAGCAGCGTCGACACCTGCGACAACCCTAACTGTTATAGAAGCATTATAGGGTATCAACCAAGATAAGATGACAATGCTGGAAGCTAGGATAAGAGCCATTGAAGGAGTAAACTGATATGACCTAGTACAAGCTGCATAAATGTGTCTAGTCCCGAACATTATAATACCGAAGAAGTTGTGTTCCTGAATATATCAAATACATTGGGACACAATGCCCCGTCACTCGACTAAAATCATACTATAACAAAATGGAAGAAGTATTGCATGATGAAAATTGCTTATGCATTTTTTCCAAGATAGTTTGAGTGGGGCAACTTTGAATTGGTACATGATACTAGACAACACTAGGATCCGTAGTTGATAAATCTGGTAGTTGCTTTCATCAAGCAATATAAGTACAACATAACATTGCTCCTGGTAGAACAAGTGTATCCAACATGGAGAAGAAGGACAAAGAAAGCACAAGGGCATATGCTTAGAGATGGAAAGATCTTACTGCACAGGTACATCCACCAATTCTAGATAAAGAGATGGTGATAGTATTCGCCAACACGTTGAGAGTGCCCTATTAGGAACATGTGATGGGCAATTCAGCACAACATTTTACAAATGTTGTAGCCGTGGCGGAGCGAATAGAGCAAGAAATCAGAAGTGGTAGAATTTCTGCACCTGTGAAGAAAAAGGGCTTTAAAGGTAAGAGAAAAGATGTTAAGCATTTTGAAGACGACTATTAGGGTAGGAAAAACCAATTCCAAAACTACCATAACCCTTGATCTCAAATTGCCAACATCAATCTTCAAGCAAAAAATCCACCTAAAATGTTTCCGAAAAGAAATTACTAGAAAACCCAAGAACAACTACTTCTATTACCATTGCCTTTAAATGAGATGTATAAAATATTGATAAGCATTGGGCAAGTAGCTCTTGAACCTTAGGCACCTTTGCAATCACCTTTCCCCGATTGGTACAAACCATACCTCACCTACAAATACCATGTTGGTGCTGCAGGGCATAACATTAACACTTGTGGTGCCTTCAAGGAGAACAGAAAAATATAGAGCACAGACACAAACGCAGTGACAACAGGAAGGAGGAGAAATTGTAGAGATTGCAACTGAAAAAAACTATAAAAAGCTATGAGTATTAGTCCTTTTTTTCTTCCTCATCACCAGTAGCCACTCCCCGTCACTGGAAGCCTCCCATCACAACTGAACTCGACAACCAACCTCCCTCTACAACGTCAACTCTCTCCCTCTCCCCTACAGCACCAACATCTCTCTCTCTCATCCAGCAACAGCTCCTGGTGACCACCAACGACTTCTCCACGCCAGCAACTCCCTGGCAAGCCAAGCTCTTCTTCTCCAGTGCTGACAACGCAGCAGTAGTAACGACAACTCCACCAGCAGCAACCTTGCGGCGCTCCTCTTGTCCACCACAAGCTACAATTTTCGACGCCACCACCACAGAAAAAATCACCTCGACCTCCTCTTCTTGGCAGCAATAGGTACACCAGTCATCTCCCTCAACCAACCTCCTTTGCTACTATTCACGTAACACGTGAACAATGCAAGAGTGAATTAATTCACTTTGCACTGTTAACGCTACATGAACAATGCAACAAATTTCTCTTCTTTTTTTGTTGGTATTGGGCGGACTGTTCTTGGCTCAGCCCTGATGGCTAGCCCATGTCCAGTCCAAGTCTAGCAGAGTTAGGTCTCCTGGCCCAACTGGGCTGGCTGGCCGATTTAGTTGTGCCAGGCCCAGTCTGTATTTTCTTATTTTTAAATATAATGTAAAAATATCTTTTTTTAGAAAAAAAATAAAAAGTGTTGTTTTCGTGCATACGGCTAAATTCCAAAGTTTTTCCAAGCATATTTTCGTAAAAAAATGTAACATATTTTTCATGTTTTGAAACGAAAATTGGATATCGTAACAACTTTATGGTTATCCATTGGATTTGGCCAAAATGTCAAAAAATTAACAACTATTTTGTTTTAGCTATTGCGGTGTAAAATTACATTGTAAAGTATACTCGCAGAGTAGTTAAAAACGGGGTTTTCAAAATGCAGTGTAAGAGTTTTTTTGGTTAGGTTTTCAACTCTCATTGAGGTAGAGACTCTCTCATGAAGAGAGATTTACCTTGAGCTTTAGGAAAGACCAACGAATAAAAAAATCAAATTTCAAAAAACAATCAAACAACAATGCAGCTTACCTTAGGTAGGGTGCACTGCAGGTGATGCTTCTTAGGGTACAACAAGTCTCTTTACCTAGACTCTCGCAGACCAATAGATTTCTCAGTAACCTTAATACTTGGTGGCGACTTCTAAGATTTATAGTCGTGACTTTATGACTATAACCCCCTATTTTTTCACCGCGTTCTGTTCTCCCCTCCAGGGATGGCGGGGCACGAAGCACGGAAAACGCCATCGTGACAAATCTCATGACATGTTGTGTTTAATGAGAGCATATTTATTGTTGAGGATGGATTGAACTTTTCAAGCAGCCTCATCTTAAAGTATAATTTATTAG
The DNA here is from genome assembly GCA_025169955.1 of Salix arbutifolia. Lineage (NCBI taxonomy): Eukaryota > Viridiplantae > Streptophyta > Magnoliopsida > Malpighiales > Salicaceae > Salix > Salix arbutifolia. Next base: position 12,500,178 of record CM045912.1, on the reverse strand, counting down.
ATTTATATTGCTACTATTGAACTTTATTGGATTCATATGCTTGAACACCATATTTCTTTGCATACAACTCCTACTATTTGGTGCTCTTGTTTCTCTTACTTCTAATCTTGTGTACTATACTTACACCAAACATATTAAAGTTGATTTTCACTTCATCCATGAGAAAGTTGCTAATCATGATATCTCTTTTTAGTTTTTTGGTTCTTATGATAAAATTGTTGATATATTATAAATTTTATAATTAGTTTTTATTTTCAACTGCTCAGATATATGGTTTGTCAAAGATTATTTGCCGGTTGAACCAAACTTTTTTCCTTTCCTTTCAATTGGCACGTGATTTTAATGAAAAGTTCACCAAACTATGTGCGGGTCCTCATTTACTTGCATCAGATCATGCTCAAGGTAAACAGGGTGGCCAGGAAGGAGAATACAACGCAAGTAAACTGGGTGCCCCAAAAAGGGAAATAAAAACAGGGTAACTTTCAATCAAGTTGTTTGGGCCAAGTATTAGACGGTGCCGACACTCTCGGTTTGTCATGAAATTTATACAGCCCAATCGATGTTTTATGACAGCTTGTAACCAGGAAAAATCAGAAATGTAAGGATGCAGGCAAGCTATCCCTGACTTTCGCACGAGTGAATCAAGATTACTGGTCTATAAATGATGATGTGTTTTAAAAACCAATGTACTTGAGCTTCATCAACTTGTTTGGTCATTAATATTGAAAGAACAAGGTATTATCATATATATATATATATATAGAGGTGAGTATATTTGTTTTTTGGATTATTTTGATGTGATGCCATTATAATTTAATTATTATATTCAACTAAGATTTCATCGAGGTTTTATTTTTTATATGGTTAAAGTTTTGTAATTATATAATATTAGGAAGGCATTTAAATAAAATTTAAAAGTTATTGTTCAGAATTTGTAATATTTTTGTTGGTTGATTTAGATTTTTTTTTTATTGTTGTTTAGAACTCTTTTTTTATATTTTTCAACTTTGTTTATGATATTTTTCTATAATTTAAGTAGCTTAGAAAATCTATAATATTGAGTTTTAATTAGAGAAAATATTAAATAATAAAACTTAAATTCGAAGTTTCATGTATGAGTTCTTCTTCTTCTTCTTCTTCTTCTTCTTCTTCTTATTATTATTGTCACGATGATGTTTTTTTTTGCATTTCGCACCCCGTTATCTCCCGTAGGGGAGAACAATGCTCAGTGAAAAGGAGAAGTTTTATAGCCGTAAAATTACGACTATAAATCTTAAGAGTCGCCACCAAGTATTAAGGTCACTAGGAAACCTAATGGTCTACGAGAGTCTAGATAAGGGGACTTGTTGTACAAGGATTAGAAGTATCACCCTCAGTGCACCCTACCTAAGGTAAGTTGCATTGTTGTTTGATTGTTTTTTGAAGTTTGATTTTTTTATTCATTGATCTTTCCTAAAGCTTGAGGTAGATCTCTCTTCGTGAGAGAACCTCTACCTCAACGAGAGTTAAAAACCTAACCAAAAAACTTTTACACTGCATTTTGAAAACCCTGTTTTTAACTATTTGTGAGTGTACTTTACAATGTAATTTTACACTTCAGTGCACCCTACCTAAGGTAAGTTGCATTGTTGTTTGATTGTTTTTTGAAGTTTGATTTTTTTATTCGTTGGTCTTTCCTAAAGCTGCAGGTAGATCTCTCTTCGTGAGAGAGCCTCTACCTCAACGAGAGTTGAAAACCTAATGAAAAAAACTTTTACACTGTATTTTGAAAACCCCGTTTTTAACTATTTGTGAGTGTACTTTATAATGTAATTTTACACCGCGATAGATGAGAAAGATGCAACATATATTTTTTAAGAAAAATATGCTAGGAAAAACCTTATAATTCGACCGTATGCACGAAAACAACACATTTTTGTTTATATTTTTTTTAAGAAAATTTTTTAATGCAAATTTTGTTATAAATTCATATTTATGTGTATTGAATGTGCATGACTCTTGAGTTTAGTCTATTGGATTTCCATAACCCTTGGGTTCATTTCCTTCTCTTATTAATAGACTTCTTGTCTTGTATTCTTAACACTTTGAAAAAATAGAATTCATAATAAGAAATATATTTATCTCTTGTCTCTTTTGATTATATTTTGATGTCTATGTTCTTCTATGTTAATTATTTATTCTTTTTGTAATAGGTTATCAGCACGATGCTCTAACCAGTTTATATCAATTTTAATATTTTTGCTTTTCATCATTGTAATTTATTTTTGGCAATTTTTCTTTCACTATTATTCATAGAAAGAGATTTATAGTTCCTGAAAAACGAGTATTACAAGTTCATGAAGAATTAAATAAATTAAAAATAATTTCTGAAAAACTAGTATCACAAGTTCCAGAAGAATTAATAAATTAAAAACGGTTCCTGAAGAGCTAGTATCACAAGTTCTTGAAGATTAAATAAATTAAATACAGTTCTTGACAAACTAGTATTTCTAAAGCTAAATAAATAATAGTATTAAAGGAATGATTTTCCTGAAGAATTAAATAAATTAAAAACAATTCCTAAAGAACTAGTATTTTTCCTCAAAGATTAAATAAATTAAATGCAGTTCCTGAAGAACTAGTATTTCTAAAGCTGAATAAATAATAGTTTTAAAGGAATTAATTTTTGTCTTCTTCTTTTATCTCCATGACTTTATTTATTTCTTGTTTTTATAGATAAATATAATATAAAATCTGACAAAACTTGAATTTATCGCTTTTGATATTTTTAGAAATTATTATTTATAATAAAATATTGACGTCGAGATTCATCTTGAAGCTATGAATCTTTAATAGACCATCAAAGAAAGAAATAATATGTGGCAAAATCTAAATAAAATATATGACCACCAAAGTTTATCATACTTCCTTAAGGTCATTATGATTAGTTGCACCTGAAGTTGCAAGATTTTAAATAGATTAGTGAATATAATTCTTCTCTTTTTAAAATTATCTCACAGTTGAAATTGTGTGGTAAGGATATCACATACGATCAAATGTTAGAGAAAATATTCTTTACTCTTCATGCCTCAAACATTGTTCCGCAACAACAATTTAGAGTGCATAATTTCAAAAGATTCTAAATTATTCCTGAAGTGAATGAAACTTTTGTCCAAAAGACAAGAAAGAATCGAGGATACAAGTATGGAAGAAATAAATGGAAAAGGAGAAAAGATAATCTTTCTAAAAGTAAACCATCATACCACCAGAAAGGGAGATATAATGAATAGTGGTATGACTTTTTATGATGGAGGTCTATGTATGACAGACAGTGCAACAACACACAAAATTTTTAAGAAAAATAAATACTTTGAGTGTTTGACAATAACCAAAGCAAATGTCACTACAATATCAGGTCCAGAAGACATGATTAAAGGCTTTGGAAAAGCTAACATTGTGTTACCAAATAACATAAGATTGAGCATCAAAGATGCATTATATTCACCCGAGTCCAATTTTGTTTTACTAAGTTTTAAGGATATACATGCTAATGGTTATTATATTGAAACAATAGATAAAGATACAAAAGAATATCTTTATATAACTGCACGTATTTCAGGCCAGAAGCTTGTACTTGAGAAACTACCTGTTTTCTCTTCCAGAATTTATTATAAGATCATGAAATGTATTGAATCAAATGTTGTGATACACAAGAAGTGTTCCGACCCAAAACAATTTATGATTTGGCATGATCGACTTAGACATCCAGTATCAATAATGATGAAACGAGTTATTGAGAATTCTTATGGGCATCCTTTAAAGAACCTGAAGATTCTTTTACCAAGTGAAAATCCATGTGCTGCATATTCTCAAGGTAAATTAATTACCAAACCATCTCCATCAAAGGTTCTTATAGAATCACCATCTTTTCTCGAAAGAATTCGAGGAGATATTTGTGGGCCTATTCATCCATCATATGGACCTTTTAGATATTTTATGGTATTGATTGATGCATTAAGTAAGTGGTCACATGTTTGCTTGTTTGCTTTCTAGTCGAAATATTGTATTTGCTAGATTAATAACACAGATTATGAGACTACTAGTGCAATTTCCTGATTATCCTATCAAGAAAATTCAACTGGACAATACTGGTGAGTTTACTTCTCAAGTATTTGATAGTTTTTGTACTTCTATTAGAATTGATATGGAACACCTGTTGCTCATATACATACTCAAAAGGGTCTAGCATAATCATTTATAAAACAACTTCAATTAATTGCAAAACCATTTGTAAACACCCAAGAGAAAATATGTATGTATGTATGTATGTATGTATGTATGTATGTATGTATGTATGTATGTATGTATGTATGTATGTATGTATGTATTAAAGGTTGAATTAGTTTTCGCTGTCGACTTCATGACGCAACAGAAAATCATAAAAGAATACGACCAATGACAATATTCTGTAATTAATTTGGAATAAGATGAAATTACAAAGATTTAAAGAATTTTATTCAACAATTAAAAGAAAATTCGACCAGAGGCTTTACAATGGTGTTTAATATAAAACCCTAACCTAACCCATGACGGTTAGGAAACGATACTAAACCATAAAATTACCATAAATGGCAGCTTTGAGATAAGCGCAGAATATAATAGGTCTATAAGCCCTAAGTAGGCATAAAGTGATGAAAGTCAATTCGGACAATTAAATCAAGAGTTATGGTTAAAACAAGATTTTCCTAAAACGGCAAACATGACAATTTCGGGGCCGAAACGAAGGAATTTGGCCAAAAACCGGTGGAAATCAGGGGGTATGCCGCTGAATTTTTCCGCAAATGGCAATTCGCATCGAACAGGTGAGTTTCGTGCAATTTCAGCTTCGTCAAGTAATCAGCAGCGACGCAGTTTTCGCTGCCGATTTCTCGATCGGCAGCAACGCGGTTTTTGCTGCCGATTATTTAAGGAGCTTGGAGGGTGGGATTAGATAAAAACAGTTTTGGATAGAGCAAAACAAGGATAATAATACATCTAAACCAACCCCAAACAACCCATCACATTTTAGGAGAAGTATAAATACGAGGAGAGAGAAAGGAGGGCTGATCCCCTTCTCAACAGCAAGCAGGCCGTTCTCCCTTCCTCTATAAACTCGAAACTAACCAGAGAGAGTGTTCCGTGAGTGTGTGAGGAAAAAGAATTAAGACCGAGAGAAGATTGGACAGGAAGAAGAGGGCTGAAAAAAAAAGACGTGAGAGAAAAGAAGAAGAAAAACGTGAAGGAGAAGAAGGAGGAAGAAAAAGAAAAGAAAACCCAGCAAGAAAAGAGAAAGAAAAGTGTCAAACCCTCCTCAAAATTAGTTAAATCCGAAAGGTATGGGTTATGAAACCCCCTTCCTCTTCTCCTTAAGACCTAAGAAGAAAACCTTAAGAAAATTGACCCACGGCCTAAGCTAATGGTGAAGGAAATTGAAATTTAACTAAGAGAAACAAGGAAAAAAAAATAAAATGGGAAATTTATGTGTATTCTGTTGAGAATTTCATGTGTGTTTCGGCTGGAATTTGTTGAAGGATTTTGTGTGCCGAAATTTATGGTTTCAGTTTGTGAGTTATGATGGAAATTGTGTGTTGAACTGGAAATTCATGTGTGTTTTATGTTGGAAATTTATGTATATTCTGCTGAGAATTTCATGTGTGTTTCGGCTGGAATTTGTTGAAGGATTTTGTGTGCCGAAATTTATGGTTCTAGTTTGTGAGTTATGAAGGAAATTGTGTGTGTTGCACTGGAAATTAATGTGTGTTTTATGCTAGAAATTTATGTGTATTCTCCTGAGAAATTACATGTGTGTTTCAGCTCGAATTTGTTGAAGGATTGTGTACCAAATTGTGTATTTTGCGGCGAATTGCGACTCGCTGCCGAAGCTGCGTCGACTGCAGCGAATTAGCGTTCGTCGTCGAATTTCGTGTGTGTGTTTTGCAGCGAATTGTGATTCGCTGCCGAAACTGTGATGTCTGCAGCGCGAAATAGGTTTCGCGAATCAGTTTCGCGGACCAGTTTTTGTGAACCAGTTTTCACGAATCAGTTTTTGTGAATCAGCTTCGCGAGCCAGTTTTCGGTGCCGATTCCTACAATAAACCTCCTATACAGAAACAAATAAAATGCTAGTAACAATTTCAGGGTATGAAGCTGTAAAATGTGGAATACTTGACTATGAACATATGAACTCTTGAAATGAGTGTAGTGACGGAGGTGGTTTGAAAATACAAGTGTACTGATTTATGACCATTGATGTCGCAAGTGGTGCGGTCGAGATTGGACCATCGTCAAGACAAGCTCATCCCACAAGTGGAACAGGTAGGTGACTTTCACATTCCCTTTTCATTCGTTGCATAAGGAATTACTTTGATACGAATATTGTCCTATTGCGTTAGAGTTTATATTAAATGGTCAAATACTGAAATGTCGATAAAGGAATGATTAGCTTCGGCTAATGACATCCGAAGGGATGGCCGGGAAAAAATAATGATTAGCCTCGGCTAATGGCATCCGAAAGGGTGACGGGGACAAATGATTGATTAGCTTCGGCTAATGGCATCCGAAGGGATGACCGGGACAAGAGAATGATTAGCTTTGGCTAATGGCATCCGAGGGAATGGCCGGGACAAGAGAATGATTAGCTTCGGCTAATGGCATCTGAAAGGATAGCCGGGACAAATGGATGATTAGCTTCGACTAATGGCATCCGAAGGGATAGCCGGGTCTAAGATTATGGTTGCTAGAAAAAGAAAGTGGTACATCTATAAGCATTACAAGCTAATTTCATCAAGTATATACTAAAGTTATAATTGCCGATGCCTCATTTAAGTGCTAGACTGTGTGGTCATTATTATTATCACTAGGTAATTACTTTCTCTTAAATGTTTTATACTGCTGCAGGAACGCCACATCCACGAGATGTCTAGAGAGCCCGATACACGGGAACCTATTTTTGCAAGGAATCATGTAGATGAAATCTAAATCACAATGTATTTTGTATGAATTAATGTAATGAATGCATAACTTTTATTAGATCCTTTTGTTTAAATTTTGTAATGGCTATTTGTAGGATAGGAATGTGAACCATGCCTATGTTTTTATATTTTAATATGAAATTTTAATCATGCAACCATAATACTTTGCGTTTATGTATGATTCACTTTTAAATGAAATGTTCATTGTATGGATGGTGTTTAATGATGTGGGGTGAACCTGTGAACCCAAAAAAAAAAGGGGTAAAAAATAATTAAGAAGAAATGGACTATAAATACCCATCTTCTCCCTCAGCCATGTCTAGCTGAAAAGAGAAGAAAGAGGGGAGAGATAACCTAAATTTTTCTTCATAAAAAACTATGATCAAACACCCAAAAAACTTGTAAACCCATAAAAGTCTAGGAATTCTAAAGTGGAGAAACACAATTTGAGGAAGGATTAACAAGAAGAAAGTGAAGAATTTGGGGAAGAAAGGAGTGACTAGTTCTTAACACGGAGAAGAAGGCTAAGATTCTTCCAAAGTTGTGAACTAAAGTTAAGATTTCATCCAAGTAAGGAGTTCTAATTCCAATTTCTATGAAATTAACCTCAATTTGATTAATTGAGAATTAGGGTTTTAAAATACAAAATATTAGGGGAATGCATAAATGAGTAGGGTTTTCATGAATAAAAGGGAAGACATGGCTGTTATTGATGAGAAATCAAGGATTGAAGATGAATTGGAGATACTTTCTCTATTTTTGCAAAACAGGGCAGTTTCGTTGCCTGTTTCTTAGGGGAATTTGGACCTGAAAAATACATAATTCATGGAGGGTTCCTCATAGAAGTGGTAGCTGGGAGTGTTAGCTTTCCAACGAGTCCAACCCTGTCTAATTTGGAGCTCTAGAACTCCAGATATGGGTAAAAATTCTGAGGAGAGGTCAAGCTGTCACATGTGTTAACAGTTTCGGCCAAGTTGAGAAAATAGCAAAAATTTAACCATGTTAAGGGTAGAAATTGTTTCCGTGCCCTTCATAAAGTATGTCTTGATATTCAGAAAATAAAAAAAGAGAATAAACGGTGATTAAAATTGAATTCGTGATGTCTACTTGGACTACAAATAAGTTGAAAAGTTAAAGGATGATAATGAGGAATGTAAGTGAGAAAGAAAAGATTTGGTAAAAGAGAAATGAATATTATTACCATTGTAATTGTTGTTGTGTGTGATATGTGGATTAATATGGAATAATGATGGGTGTTTGTGGTTTCAGGAGGAACCGCGGGAGGAGGACAACAACAACAGGGGAACGCAAGTCGAACGTTCACAGCAGGTAGGTACTTGGTACCTCTATTTTCTTTATCTAATAATTATTTTCTTTACTAGTTATTGAACTATAAGTTACAATTTGGTGCTTATTGATGAGGAAAAGAAAAAGGGTAAATGAAAGGTTAGGGGATGGAAAAATAAATATATATGTATAGGAAGAAACAAGCTGGTTGATATCGGCGGGTGACGTCGATATCGGCATAATGTATAAACTTGATTAGCTTTTCGGTTTCAGTATAGTTAATGATATCGGCGGGTGACGTCGATATCGGCATAATTTATAAACTTGATTAGCTATTCGGTTTCAAAATAGTTAATGATATCGGCGGGTGACGTCGATATCGGTATAATGTATAAACTTGATTAGCTATTCAGTTTCAGAATACTTAATGATATCGGCGGGTGATGTCGATATTGGCATAATTTATAAACTTGATTAGCTATTTGATTTCAGAATAGTTAATGATATCGGCGAGTGACGTCAATATCGGCATAATGTATAAACTTGATTAGCTATTCGGTTTCAGAATAGTTAATGATATCGGCGGGTGACATCGATATCGGCATAATTTAAAAATATGATTAACTATTCGATTTCGGAATAGTTAATGACATCGGCAGGTGATGTCGATAACGGCAAATTTTATAGACTTGATTAGCTTTCTGAGATGAAAGCTAATGATGTCAAGAATCCTTGACATCGGCATACAACGATTATGTTCGTGTCAATATTCTCATGAAATTGATTAGTTGATTTCAGGACGGGTAACTAGAGACTATTGGAGGTCATTAGTGTTGACTATAGTCTCTTTGATGTGAAAAAGGGGAAAGAAGCAGTCAAAAGAAATAAATCTTCTTTTATATAACCTTAAAAGGGTGTATATGGTTGTGTTTAGAATTTCATATGATTTAAGTAGATTGATGGATATGTTATTCAAATTCTTCTGTAAATTGCTAGTATTTACTTAATTGTTTTACTCATATGGAAAATCTATATTTTGCAGGTTCTTCCCATTCTCATCAGGAATAGATTTTAAGCCTTAATTCCTTTTTGTATACGATAGGAACTTAGGGAGTGATGGTGAAATTTTGTTATGCAGAAGAACATGTAAATTGTATAGAATAGTATATTTGTAAATTTTGTTTCTATAATATTAAATGTATCAACCTATGCTTAGGATATTAGAAAGTACTAGATTATCTTAGAATATTAAACTGTGTTATGTTCGATGTATATGTATATATGTATCTATATGTGAAATCTTCATGTGCGAATTGGCTCTTTTAATTTTATCTTATGTGTGTGATGTAAGATGGAGTTTGGGAATGAATATGGTCCTGAGCATATTCTGGAATGAATTATGCAGTTGATTGTATTAAAAATGGATGTGATTGTGGATGAGATGTGATTCAAATTGTGTGCAGGTTGTGTTATAGATAACTTGGGATCTCTCGATATAGGGGAGACTCTGTCGAAATTTCGTTAGAAATTTCGGCAAGAGAGGAAAAAAATAAAATTCTCATGCTTCATCTACCATCTTTTTTGGGGGAAAGATTAACAAATAAACAAATAGGAGAAAAAAATTTAGGGTTGTTACAGAACCGGTCCGCTGATTATCATCACCATGTGCGTTGAGTATATATATATAAAAAAATAAATTCCGGGTCGTTACACCATTACTTATGAAATCAAAATTGCCTATATTTGTCTAGGGACATGTTATATTACATGCTGCATTGCTAGTTAGAATTAGACCAAGTGCTTACCATAATTATTCTCCTTTGCAACTTGTTTATGGTATACCACCAAATATATTTCATCTACAAACTTTTGTTTGTGTGATATATGTGTCTGTAGCATCCCCATAAAGGACTAAAATGGTCCATAAAGAAGAATACAAATTTATGTTGGTTTTGATTCTCCATCTATTATTAGATTTCTTGAACCTTTGATAGATGATGTTTTTAAGGCACGTTTTGAAGACTGCCATTTTGATGAGAACATTTTCCCATCACTAGGGAAAACAATTTTAGTGCCTGAAGTACAACAAAAAATACTTGGAATAACACGAAGTTATCAAATTTAGTGTCTGAAGCACGACAAGAAATTACTTGGAATAACCTGAAGTTATCTCATTTTGATCCAAGGACAAATCAATGTGAACTTGAAGTTCAAAGGATATTTTATTTACAAAATATTGCAAATCAATTACCAAATGTTTTCATCAGCAGTGAAAAGATAGTTAAATCTTATATTCCTGCTGTAAATGCTCCATCTAGAATTGAATTTCCTGAATGAAAAAAGGTCAACATAGCAGCAAATGAATCTATATCATGCCTAAAGCGCGAGAGACCTATTGGAGCTAAAGAAAAAAATCATAGAAAACAAAAACTCCAATGAATAGATGATGGTACTCTTAGAGAGTCCTTATCCACAAAACAAACATCAAATCTTGTATCCAAATCATCTTCTAATACCAATCCTCCTGAAGAGAACTAGGTACCTGGAAATAATGAGATCTCCATAAATTATATTTATATAGGAGAGATTTTGGAACGAGATAAAATTATCATAAATGATGTATTTGCATTTAATATTGCTTTTGGCATCACTAGAAGTGATGATGATTTTGAACCACAAATTGTTGAAGAATGTTGACATAGAAATGATTGGCCAATGTGGAAAGAAGCAATCCAAAGAGAGTTAAACTCACTTGTAAAACGTGAAGTATTTGGACCTGTAGTCCATACACTTAAAGGTGTTATACTAGTTGGATATAAGTGGGTATTTGTTAGAAAACAAAATGAGAATAATGAAATTGTGCAATATAAGGCACAACTTGTTGCACAAGGTTTCTTGTAGAGACTCGACATTGATTATGAGGAAACTTATTCTTCAGTGATGGATGCAATCACTTTTAGATTTTTAACTGGTTTAGTGGTCTCAGAAATGTCAGATATGCATTTAATGGATGTAGTTATAACATATCTATATGGATCATTATATAAAGACATCCATATGAAAATCCTTGAAGGATTTACAATGCCTGAAGACTTTTGTAATGAACCCAGAAGTGTTTATTCTATTAAACTACAAAATTTTTCATATGGGTTGAAACAATCTGGTCGGATGTGGTATAATCATCTTAATGAATACCTATTAAAAAGGGGTTTGAGAATGATGAGATTGGTCCGTGGATTTGTATTAAGAAAACAATATCCAGATTTGCTATTATTGCAGTCTATGTTGATGATTTAAATATTATTGGTACTCCTGAAGAGCTCACAAAAACTGTAACTTATTTGAAATGAAAGATCTCGGAAAGACAAAATTTTGTCTTGGTTTACAGATTGAACATTTTTCAAATGGAATATTTATACATCAATCGATGTATACAGAAAAAGTCCTAAGGTGTTTTTATATGGACAATGCTCATCCTTTGAGTACATATATTATTCGATCACTTGATGCGAAAAAAGACCCTTTCCGACCTCTAGAAGAGGTGAAGAAATTCTTGGTCCTGAAATACCATATCTTAGTGCTATTGGAGCACTTATATATCTTGCAAATTGTGTAAGACCAGATATAGCTTTTGTAATAAATTTATTGGCAAGATATAGTTTCACTATGATAAAAAGACATTGGAATGGAGTTAAATATATATTTTTTTATCTCTGCGGAACAACCAAAATGAGATTATTTTATTGTGGATCATATTCACAATTAATTGGCTACAAATGTAGGTTATCTCTCTGATCCCTATAAAGGGAGATTACAAACAGGTTATCTATTTACCTATAGTAGTACTGCAATTTCTTGGAAATCTGTCAAACAAACATTAGTGGCTACTTCATCAAATTATTTAGAGATTATCGCGATACATGAAGAAAGTCGAGAATGTATATGGCTAAGATCAATTATCTAGTATATAAAAAAAAGTGGATTGTCAGCCATTGAAAATAGTCTGACAATATTGTTTGAAGATATCGTTGCCTGCATCACTCAACTCAGAGGAGACTGTATTAAAGGGGACAAAACAAAACATATCTCAACAAAAACAATTTATACTCACGAGCTCCAACAAAAGAGAGAAATTAATATCAAACAAATTAGGTCAAATGATAATTTAGCAGATTTATTTACAAAGTCTTTACCTGTGTTAACTTTCAAGAAACTTGTCCATAATATTGGAATGCATCATCTTAAAGATTTGTCATAAAACATGTACTTTTAAGGGGAAATCAATGCAAATTGTACTCTTTTTTCTTCGCTTAGGTTTTTTCCCACTGGGTTTTCCTTTGCGAGGTTTTAATGAGACAATTTGACATTGTTTTGATGAATCCTTAAGTATTCATATATGGATCTTGAAGTATCTATATAAAGTCCTCTATTAAATTTTAAAGTATATGGTTATTCAAGGGGAAGTGTTATAAATTCATATTTATGTGTATTGAATGTCATGACTCTTGAGTTTAGTCTCTTGGATTTCCATAGCCCTTGGGTTAATTTCCTTCTCGTATAAATAGACTTCTTGTCTTGTATTCTTAACACTTTAGAAAAATAGAGGGATTCATAATAAGAAAAGTATTTTTCTCTTGTCTCTTTTGATTATATTTTGATGTCTATGTTCTTCTATGTTAATTATTTATTCTTTTATAACAGAATTTGTATTTTGTATTTTTTTTTATCTTTTTGTATTTTTTTCTATGTGGGCCGGTTGCTTAGCCCTGATGGGATGAGAGGCCCATCATTTGGGGTTGAACTGTCAACACCCCTTTTTTGCTTCTTTTTTAGGCTGGGCCAAATGGCCCACCCCTTTTTGGTCTGGGCTTCCTAGCCCTAGTGGCCCGGGAGGCCCAAGCCTCCCTGGTGGCCCGACTAGACACTGTCCAGCACTTCCACCACGCCATTGTTCACCATATAAACAATGGGACATGAATTAATTCACGTCCCATTGTTCACATGTAAGTGACCAATGACAAAAGATGGATAGAGATGGGAGGCTCATCTGCCATTGCCGCCGGGTAGAGGTAGCTGAGGTGGTTCTGCTGACATTGATTAATGTAAAGAATGATTAATATAAGCTGAGTGACAAGAATACTAGACTCTGGTAGAACTCGACTTCTTTGACCAATAAAAACATATTCTTCAATATAATAGTTATTGGTGAGAATGTTATTTTTAGTCCTTTTGAGATCAAATTTTAGACTGGAAATATTTTCTCTAGCTTGTTTAATAGTGATATTGCTGATAAACCGTATATAGAAGGTATGGAGTTTAAGATGTCAAACAATGATTCTTCAACTTGGTTGAAAAGAGAGATCACCTCAGAGGAAGTCAATGATGCAACGTGGAGTTATGATGAATCGAAAGCTATAAGACATGATGATTTCAATTTCATTTTTTTTTTATAAAAAAAGACATGGACACTTATTAAAGAGTTATTTTTGCCAATTTAATCTTTTTTCAAGATTAGTTGGATACCAAAAGAAATTAATAATGCCTATATTAAAGTTTGTAATAAATCCAAGCCTATTAGTCTTATAAATGGAATATAGAAGATCATTGTTAAGATTCTATCTTTGAGGCTTATAAAAATTATAAATAAGGTGATTATTGACTCTATTTACTTTAATATCAAGAAGGCAAGTACTTGATTTTTTTTGGCACATGAAAATTATGGATAGTATACAAAGACAACGCACGCATGGTTATATTTAAAAAAAACAAAACATGCATTTTCTAAAGGTTTTTGATTCAATGACTTAGGTCTCATTTTAGAAGTTATGGTTTTATGGGTTTTGGTGATAAATGGATTCTTAGAATCTAGAATGTATATATACAACTTATCCTTTTATACTAATTAAAACCTTACCATATAATGATTCTCACATGCAGAAGGATAATAGGAAAAAAAACCTTTTGTCATCATTTTTGTTTTATATTATTGTAGAAGGGTTAATAGTTTTTTTTTTCCAGGTAATGAAAAGGACTATATTCAAAAGTCTAATTTTCTTCTTCTTAAATAACAACTTTTCTACAATATGCTGGTGATATGGTGATTTTTTCCCCACAATGATATGTATGTTCTTAAGAATGTTAAAATCATTATTAACTTGTTTTAACTATGCTTAGGATTAAAAATAAACTTTCATAAGAGTATATTAATTGATGTATATGTTGATTTTAATTCACTAAAGGTGTGACTGACTCTTTAAGATGTAAATCTTATAGTTTGCATGTTTAAAACTTGGGCTTTCCTCTAAGAGAAAATCCAAGACTATGCTCCACCTAGAATATGGTCCTAGAGAAGATCAAGTCATATATTATCGGTTAGAGGAAGACTTTTAAAGTCAATGTTGTGTGACCTTACTCTTTATTATATGTCCTCGTTTAAAATTTCACGTGGAGTTGTAAGGAAAAGTATCTCCATGCATAGAAAGTTTTTATGAAGTTTAGATATATATACTTAAAAAACATTATAAAATGGTTTGGAATTTTCTAGCTAGGTCAAAAGGAAGAGGAGTGTTTTGAGATTTCCCTTTCAATACAAAAACAAAACGAGTGTGTAACCTTTTAAGATTATCTCCATCCATGAATTCTTAGGTCTTTTCACTATGTTTTTTTTTTCTCGACTTGGATCAAGGATAATTTGGTATTCTAGAAAAGATAAAATATTACTTACTATTAAAAAAATGATGGCACATGCTATTAAAGTGTCTGTATGATATTCAAGAGGGCTAACAAGGTTGTTTTTGCTCTTTTAAGATGATGTAAGTGGTGTTGTTTAGAGACCAACGCTAGTTTCAATGTTTCCATTTAAATCTCCATGCCAAGTTTTTCATCATTGGGTAACACATGAGACTAAATTTCCTTTGGTATGATGTTGATGGCCTTTTTTCTTTTTTTCTTCTTCATAGCAACCTAATATTCACAATCTTTTGCTAACATATGGCACTACAAAGTTTCAAAGTATCCTTTCATTTTGTTTTACATGTGGTTATTTTTGTTGCTTTTTTTTATTTCAAATTATGCATGATTTTGGATTTTTTATTTCAATTTAATCCTCCTTTGATGCTTTTATTTATAACATTTTGATAATTTATTTTTGTTTTTGATCATTTTATTGGTTTAATTTGTTTTTCAATTGCATCCCTTAATAGTTTGTTTTATTTTATTTAGATTTGATATGTATTTTTTTATTTTAATTTTTTATTGAAACTTTCTTTTCTAATTTCATCCTTTGGTATTTTGTTGATCAGGAATTTGATTCATGATGTTTTTAGGTTGCCTAGTTTTATTTTAGGTCTTTTTCTATAATTATTTTTTTATTCCATCCTTATATAAAGTTATCCCAATCTCATATGTCATGTCATGGGTTTATTGGTTTAAATTAAGTTGACTTGGGCCAAGTTTGGTTTATTTGAATTATCTACTATTGTATCAAGCTAAATTTATTTTATTTGAGATGTTTTTAATTTTTTTTCTTATGATTTCAATTTTCTTTTCTATTAAATTTAATTCTTTTTATTTTATTGTTATTTGTTTTTCACTTTGGAATGTTTTTTTAACTCATTTTTTTTCCTGATTTCATCCTTAAACATTAAATTTGTTGGGAATTTAGTTTTTTTTTTTATTAAACCTATGTATAGAATTTAATGGTGTACAATTTAACCCTTCTTAAGTTTTTTTCTTTTCTAATGAAATTTGATCTCTATTCTTTTATTGGTAATTTTTTAATTTGGAAATTTTTTAATATATTTTATTTCATCATTCAACTTTAAATTAGTTAAGAATTGAGCTTCTTCATGGAGCTTAGGTCTACGATTTTATGAGTTGTAATTTTAGGCTTAGAAGATTTACCACGTTCACTTCCATTTTTTAAGCTCCTGTTTTAATTTAATCATTGTGCATTTTTCTAATTGGAGATTAGAATATGTTATTTTTATTTATTTTCTTTCTATGGGAACTTTTACTAATTTTTAAATGACCAATTATCTCTATTATTTTTATTGATCATTATTTGTTGAACTTACTTTGCTAAATTTTTAAATTGATATTTTTTATGTTTTATCTTTTAACATTAAATTTATTGAGAATTATTATTTTTTAGTTCCACCCTTCATGGTTGTGTCATGTCTATTTGTTTATCCCAATCTTTTTACTTAAATTGTGAGTTTAGTCGGTTAACCTGAGTTCATTTAGGTTTTTTTATGTTTTTTTTTTTAATTTAATGTATTTTACGGTCTATCCTTTATCATTGAGTTGTTTAACAATTAAGATTCACAATTTGTTTCCGCTTGCTTTTTATTGGGTTGTATCATTCACATGATTTGGTCAAAACCTCAAAGAGTTTGTCTAATGGATATTAGTTAGGAGTTTGGGGATTTCCTTCCTCCAAATCTCAAGTTTGAATATTCGTATCATAAAAAACTTTTAGGGCTATGAGCCGCAAAGAAACTTATGTGAGGGCTAGTTCCAAATTATAGACTTAGTTTGGTGCGTGAAAAGAGGCCTAGGATACCCTTCATTTTTTAAAAATAAATAAATGATAAGTATTGTAGAGTATGGTAGGCTTGTCTAATTTGCTATTTTTTTTACTTGATTTTATTTTATTTTATAATTTGAAGTTGATTTTTTTAGAATTGGATTTCAATTGTTTTTAAACTGATTTATCCAATCTTATTATCTGACTTTGCCATGGTTGGCTCAGGTGAATTATTTTCTTTCACATTTTCTTTCATTTTTTCCCCCATTTGATTTGTTAGAATCTTTTGTCAGGACTGTTTGGTAATTATGTTTTTTCCCCCAGATTTTCATTATCTTTTTTGTTTAAATTGGTCCATTTATATGTTTTTTTTATTATGTAATTATATTTTTTTTCAGTCCGGTCCATTTCTTTGATACACGCTTGCGTTAATCCAAGCATCGGTTTTTTAACAGATTAACAATCTTCCAATCACATCGCATAGCATAGACACACAAATCTAGCACGAACAACTAAATAACTCAAAATTTCAATTCTATACTTTTATGATCTAAAACTTTCAAATGCTCATAACTCTCGATTATGGCGACAAAGTTATTTAATTTATATCTATGAATTATTTTAAATGAGCTCTGGACTGGATTTGGAAAACTGTTTTCTCCCTCTTTTCTTACTTTTCAATAAATAATTGGGTGCTGTATGGCATATAATAATAAAAAAACATCAATATAATATAACTATGGAGGCTTTGAAAGCGCATCGAGCAAAGCGACATTCTTTTTCGTGGAGAACTGAATTACACAGTCGTGTTTTATTAAAAAGTATTCATCAGCAGACAGTTTCACTCGTCCACTTGGAAATAAGAACAGCAATGAAACAAACAGGCATAATTATATGAAATCACCTCCATTTATGAGAAAACTTGGAAGTTTGTAGGTCAAACATACAAGCAGGTCGAGCTTTCCTCAGAGCTTCGGTGCCTTTATGTAACCCACATGCGTAGAGTTTGCAACCTTGGTTAGGGTTTGGAGTTCATAAGCAATCCAGCACTTGGAGGTGCCCTTGTTGTAAAAATAACCCAAACACTTGCAATCACTTGAGCATTTCTTTCCGCAGTCATCTTCCTTCATCGGCCCGCTCCCGCTTGCATACTTGCTCATGGAATGGTCGACACCTTCTAGTTTATAGTAGTAGAAATTCTTGGAGCCACAGGCTGGTGGCTTCGCGGGCTCACAGAACTTGCTCCAGCCGACGACTCCACTCGGCAATGGGCAACCAACACATTGGCTGTCTTCACAAAGCCCAAATTTACCACATCTCTCGGGTAGCTGGCACTCTCCCTCCGGAAAATCATCTCTAGAAAAGAGAGTGTAGGTCACTTCCCATGCTTGATAGTCCACTTTATTGTTGTAAGTGTAGATTTTAAGGCTCCCATCTATCCCAATTCGAAGAAACGACAACGTGCTGTTGTATTTGGGTCTAGCCAGTATCAATTGATTCCCGTTAGATAACTCTAAATTCAGATCATTAGCAGCATCGTCGTAGGAGTTTGGAGTGCAGGTTAGAGTCGCATTCTGCAGACGATCTTTGTATATTGAATCGAAAGCGTAATAGATATACGGTTTAGGGGAATTCGGACTCTTATAGTACATGACCAGTCTCTTGGGTTCCATGACCAGGGTGTAGGCCCCGTCGGAGTTGCGCTTCTCGGAGGCACGGCTCACAAGCCGAGCGACACCTCCGACGCGAAGTGATTGACCCACCAGCAGGGTATCTGTAGGGGAGTCGAAACTTTGCCAGATAAAGTTTCCCTTGGAATCATGAAGCACCAAGTTGCCATTAGACAGCAATTTCAAGCCAACGACAGCTTTATTGGCCGTGTTGGTTTGCCAAGCAACCCTGCCATCAGCATCTGCCAACACAAGATTTCCGTCCGCCCCAAAGGTGAGAGTGGCATTTTCACGAACTGGGTTTCCTCGGTTGGCCTCCCAAACCCAACGCATGGTTGATTCTGACCTCACAGTGCCCATACGCAGAGCAAGAGTGTATTCATTTGGGGTGGTGTTGTAAAAGATTAGTTGGAAAGGGGAAGTACCTATGGAAAGTGGACGATAATCTGGAAAATACTCCGAAATGTATTCCCCAAAATCTCCTTCATTGACATACTTAAATGTTGAAGAAGGAGGAACAGTAGCCTGGGCAATGAAGGGAATTGAGAAGAGAAAACAGAGAGAGAACAGTGACAGTTCCATTAGATTTAGGTGGCTTTGATATGAAACCATGGCGGAGACCTCTGGCCTTTTATCAGCTGTTTAGGATGGCATTTCTGTAATTGAAAGCCCTCCATCTTCTATAGTTAAATCGAAGATAAGGCTCTTCCTGGTGGGCTCTTTGCTGTTTGAGAAAAAGAGGAGAATTGGGGTGGGTTGCTTGATGGGGGTGCTTCCTGTCATATTCCTTGATGATCTGGTAACGGATTTTTCAAGATGCTGTTTTTATTTTTTAATTATATCTTTTTGTTCTTTTTTAAAAATTAATATAAATTATTCACACGATATTTAACATTTGATGATGATTTTGAATAAAAGAGTAAATTTATATGGCTAGTATGTGTTTAATAATAGATTGTAAAAGATTTTATAAAAAAGAATTTAAATTGAAAAAATGTCAAATATAATTTTTGTTATTTTAATGTCCAGCATATAAAAATCTTTCTAAATCACCCATTTTAATCATTTTTTTTTTTTAATTTTATATTCATTTTAAGAAATAATTTTATATACAAATTAAAGTAAATACAATTATTATTGTTTAGGAGTGTGATAGAAGTTATTAGAAAAAATTTAAAATAATATTTTTTTAATTTTTAAAATTTATTTTGATATCAGAAAATATTAAAAAAATAATTAAAAATAAAAATAAAAGTTGTTTTTTTTAAAAAGATTTTTGAAATTTGCTCCCAGTCAACGCTCTTAGGTCGCCAAAGTGGATCATTTAAGAGTGCGAAAGGTAGTGTTGATTACGATGCAAGTGATTGAAACTTGCTTTATGCAAAAAATGTAAATCGCCCGACGGTTTTGAACATGGCTGGAAAAAATGAATATAAATGAAAGTGGCCGCTTGATTTCTGGTCAACAGTAGCAAGTAACGCACACCTTGTGGTCAAAGCTGACGTCTTTAAACAAAGTTATCCGGATGTCGGAGCATGGTGGCTTCGCGCCCATATCCCCTTCTTGAATGCCATAAATATAATAAAGACAAAATGTATTCAAAGCTTTTGTTTTTTAGTTTCCTCTCCAATAAAAAATATATATTCATTTTTTGAAATTTAAAACTTCTTTTCTATAATATTGTTGGTATTCTAACATACAAAAATATTATTATTATTATTATTATTATTATTTATTTTTGATACAAGAGAAATATTTCATCTATTTAAATTTGAATCAGATATTAATAATAAAATATTTCATCTAATTAACACCTTTTTTAGCTATAATACTTATAAAAAATAATTATTTGACTGTTGTATTTGGAAAAAAACATTTTAAAAATGAAGACAATGCACATGAATAATTAAATGTTCATTCTCAACTAATACGGACAAATATGAACATCATATCATAAGAACAAGCAGTCATGACTTTTTGTGTCACAAGCAAATCTCTATTATCATGAAAAAGTCTTTTGTTTTCTATGCAGGAAAGCAAGCAACAACATGAGTTCCAACAATTTCACCCATGCATATCTATTTAAAAATAAATATTATTTTAGATTTATAAATATTTAAATTATCTAGAATACATGCTTATGATTATTTAAAAGAATTAGCATTCCTCAAAATAAAAAAAATACCATTTTGGATTATCCTGGTTTTTCTATCTCATATCTCCTCAGATAATTGGCTTAATTAATTCAGTTTCTAGAAAAGTCAATGTTAGTAACTTTTTTTTTTTTTTTTATCATAAATGAAAACTATTCGAAGTGAATTTTAAAAACTTGCAGCCACGAGTCTTTGTCTGATCATTTTTTATTATATGCAGATGATAATTTAGGACATGTTGGGGAATGCGGTTGATATTATTTTTGAAAGTATAATTTATTTAGAAATACATCAAAATAATATTTTTTTAAATTTATTTTTGATATTAGCATATGAAAATGATATAAAAACATCATTTTTTTTAATTTAAAGTATAAAATAAAAATATATTTTTTTAAAATATTTTTAAAATGTTTGGGGAACAAGATTGCAATTTAATTGTGGAGTTATACTTCCATGCCTCAGGGAGCATTGCACCAATTCCTGGGCTTGCAATCACAGGGGTGTATGTTCATGTCTTGGAGACCAACGGATTCATGATAAAAATTTAGATGTGTTTATGAGCATATTATGTTATGTACACATTATGAAAAGTCAACTGTAATGTGTCGTGTTGTTTGGAATGATATTTTAAGTACTTGGAATTATGTTTTTTTTTTTTTTTGAAAAGAATAAGGGTAACGTAAAGTGAGAATTGTGGAAAATTAGAAAGAAAACATGTCATCCCTTTTGATGGGTGAATTTCAGCCTGGACAAATAGGGAAATTAATTTAATTATTTTAATGGTTATAAAAATTGGATTCAATTGTATAAGTATAGGTATAAAAATGAAAGGATCAGAAAAACTTGTGTACTCCTTGCTAGCATAAGTTCAACCTATGAAATCCTTAAAATAGGGGATAAAATTGATTTAATGTTGTGTGGAATTGTGCATGTGTTGAGATAAATTGATTTATATATATTAAAAAGAACTTGATTAGTCATTTCTAGTATTGGAAATTAATGATACCACTAAATTATACTGGGATCAATATTTACTTGAACTTGATTAGTCATTCCTAGTTTGGGAGACTAAGGATAGCAATGAATTATATTGGTATTAGTATTTACCTAAACTTGATTAATTATTCCTAATATAAGAGACTAATGATATCAACAAATTATATTTACATCAAAATGTACTTGAATTTAATTACTCATTCTTAGTACAAGAGACTGATTATACCAATAAGGTTAGTTGGTGTTGGAATGAATATGAACAAAATATTTGGAAATGAACGTGATTAGCTTATCTTGCAAAATAAAAGAAAGCTAATGATGTCAATGTGTATTAACATTGACATGTACTTAAAAATTTGATTAATTATCCAATAGAATAGAAGTTGATGATAGTAGGTGGTAACCATACTTGAGGTGATAATGAATAATATCAAATTGAAGTTGATAACAACATTGATTAGTTGACCATAGTTATAAGTGACTAATGATATTATGATGCTAATATTATTTGTAACTAGACTAATAAAGATAATGAAATGAGGAGGAATACAAATGAGGAGTAATAATGAAATGATGATGAATAATATCAAATTGAAGTTGATAACTAAAGTAATACTTTTGAGTTGAAAATGAAAATAAAAAAAGGAATTAGTTGTATTCTCTAATGTAATAATTGTTGATGAATTAATTTTCCACTAGTTTATGTTTTGTTATTTGTACATTTCAAGGCTATCACACTTATATCATAAGTAGATTTATCTTATCTCTTTTGTTCATATAGATTACATATATCATGTTCATTTTGAGGTTTTTAAAGTTATCAACTTTGTCTCTAGCGCCCATATGCAACTCAACTGGTCAGACATTAAGTTTACTTTCTAGAGATCACTAGTTTGAGTTTCATAACTCTTAGAGATATTGAAGGCTGCTTAACTTGTCATTCACTTCAGATCCCGTGAGATTAGTTGAAACATGCATAAACTAGCCTGGACACCCATGTTAAAATAAAAAACTTTATCTCTAGCATCATATTTTTGTTCACCGGTCATCACGATTATTATGTCTTTTTACTAAATTTTGACCGCTACATGACAGAGTAGCTTGCTTATTACACATCATTTTGGGGTTGCAATTACTGTTTATTTAACCAAATTATTACAACAAATCAAGGAAGCTTGTTCTGTTAAAAAACACCTGAACATTCTTGGTGACCTAATCTCCCTTCTTTTTAGCCCTGAGTTACTCTTCAACATCTCTATCTCATGTGAAGTGGA
Organism: Salix arbutifolia; assembly: GCA_025169955.1. Taxonomy (NCBI): domain Eukaryota; kingdom Viridiplantae; phylum Streptophyta; class Magnoliopsida; order Malpighiales; family Salicaceae; genus Salix; species Salix arbutifolia. The sequence goes on along the minus strand of CM045912.1, from coordinate 12,477,279 downwards.
AGAGGTGGGATGCTTTGTTCATTCCTAAAAATGTTGTCAGGATCAACTTTTCTATTCACTAATGCCAATCTGTAGAAGTTACCCTTGAAAGCACCCCAAACACCTGCCTTGATAAAGCTAGTGTTAGTATTCCTGTTGGTGCCTAGATCAAGATCCCTCTAATTCACATGTGCTTCCCTTGGATTCTTGGAAACATAAGGTGCCATGTACTTGTTGTTAGAGAATAATATAAATTATATTTTGAGACCTCACCTAACAACTTAAGTTTTCAGGTTAAACTGTTAGATGAAATAGTTTCTTAACATGATATCAGAGTCCTGTTCACCTAGTGGTCACAAGTTCGAATCTCACTATCCTTATTCTATTTGATAAAAATCAAGTACAAGGTAGTGCAAGCCTGTGCAAGTTTCATGCTGGGTTGGGTTTCTCTCTTAAGTAGAGGATGACCCAAAACTTGTGTGAATCTAGCCCACATGAAGAGACCCATTTAGAAAAGTAGGGTTTCATGACCCCACCCCTTTGTTTGTTAGGTTGGGTTTCCCTTCTAAGTAGAGGATGACCCAAAGCTTGTGTGGATCTAACTCACATGAAGAGACCCATTTAGAAAAGTAGGTTTCATGACCCCACCCCTTTGCTGCTGGAAAAAAGAAGAGAGTGACACAAGAAAAAGCAAGTTAGCTGCCGGAAATACAGAGAAAATAGAGTTCTCGGATTTTTCTGCCCAGTTTTCATCAACTAGTCCAATCAATAAGTATTTGTGGTACGATTGAGCTGAAATTTTGCAGGAATGTTCATGACATGTGAATTCTCATTGTGAACGATGGAAATTGAATTCTGATAACTTTGCATATGTTTTTCAGTACGTGAATAGTAGCCTCTATTTTTGGTGAGACATTCCTTGAATTCTTATAGTAGTTGATTTGTGCCAAGAAATTGTATTTCTTGAAGATGGTTTCTGTTTGCATGCCTTTAGTTGAGACTGGAGAAGACTCATGTATATCTATTACTATTGATAGTACGGTCCTGTGGTTTTTCCTTCTCACATTGGGAAGGTTTTCCATGTAAAAATTACGTGTCTTGTGCTTATGGTATTTGAATATATATTTTCCGCATATATATTGCTCTATTTTATAGTTTCCTATAGATTAACACAAAGAGGGAGTCTTGAGTATTGTTGTTTCTCCCAACATTTTAAGCCCAAAGGGCTTTCACTTGAAGAGGTGTGTTAGAGAATAATATAAATCTAGGACCTCACCTAACAACTTAAACTTTTAGGTAAAATGATTTCTTAATATAAAGCTCTCTGATCCACTTTACGTGCTTTCCAGCATTCCCTGAAGCATCCTGCTAGCCAGTTACATACTGGGTCATGAATAAGTCACCCTTTCTATGGGGAAAGGAGTCTCAAACTCAGAGATTTTGCTCATCATTCCACCAAAAGGATTCATGAAAGCACCATCTTCTTTGAAAAGCCTTTTCCAAATACCTTTCAGTGTAGATTCATGAATAGGTTCTTGGACAAAATCTGACTTGGCTTTGAAGTAGTTCTTCAACATGTTATTTGCTTGAAGTAAAGCTTCAGGAGGTGTATTGTTCGGATAGCTGCCAGTGTATAGCATAGATTTGAGCCAGGTGGTTTCGATGCAATCCTTCTATGTCAAGCCCAATTCTGGAAAGCTAGATTCCATTACCTCTTGGAGTCTCTTGGCATCACCAAGAAACATTGCATTATAGAAAGTTGTGATAGTTCTATTGCCTCTGGTACCAACTGTTCGAATGCTAACTCTAATGAAGATATCATCATCAAGTTTGTCAGAACTTGCTGCCGTCTATAGAGGAGCTTAGTGGCACCTTGTTCCAAGGTCTTAGTAATTGTAAAAACTATAACAGTTTCTGGAACAGGAACCAATTTTACTTTCCAGGTAGTAATAATACCAAAGCTTTCTCCTCCTCCTCCACTAATTGCCCTAAAAAGTTCTTCTCCCATGGCTTTTCTATCAAGAATCCTGCCCTTAGCATCGACTATGCGAGGATCGATGACATTGTTAGCATCGAGGCCATATTTCCTCATCATAGGACCATAAGCACCACCTATAATGTGCCCACCAATGCCTAAACTGGTGCAAAGGCCAACAGGGAAACCATGCGTTTTACTTTTTTCAGCAATCCTGTAGTAAATCTCACTATTTCTGGCACCTGCCTGAACCCAAACGCTATTATCTTCGATGTCAACGTCAACAGACTGTAGCTTGGCAAGGTCTATAATAATGAAAAAGGATTCAATTGCAGAAACATAAGAGAGCCTCGTAATCATGGCCCACTGCAAACTCTAAAGTGGATTCCAAGCTATTTGCAGCAAACAACTGCTGCTTGAATGTTGGATTCATTGAATGGTGTGAAGATAAATTTTGGCTTTGGTACTGAAGGCAATGTATACCTAAGGTTTTGAGCAGTAGAAAGTAAAACTGTGTTGAATCTTAAAATTTAAATGAGGTTTCTGTGTAGTAATTAGATTAAACTTTACAGTGAATATATAGCAACTTAGCTAACGGTTTGCTCTCAATCTCTCCTATCATCAAGGTTCCAGCTCCTATAATTAAGGGTTGGAACCCGTGATTTACAATGATCACTCCTAACTGCATGCAAGTAAAGATACACAAATATTTGCTTTACAAAGATTTTCTCAACACTCCTCCTCAAGTTAGAAAGTGAATATCATGAAGTCCCAACTTGTTACGTAACATTACAAACTATTCTTTCCCCAAAGCTTTTGTAAAAATGTCGGCCAATTGAAAACGTGTAGGTACATACGAAGAACTGATTATCCTAGCTTGCAGTTTTTCCCTCACTATGTGACAATCAATTTCAATGTACTTTGTACTCTCATGAAAGACGAGATTGACTGCAATATGTCACGTTGCTTAATTATCACAAAATAATGGTGCAGGAGTTGTGTGAGGTATTTTTAAATCACGCAGTATAAAAAGCAACCAAGTGAGCTCTAAGAATGTGTTGGCCATGGCCTGATATTCAATTTCTGCTGTTGATCTTGAAACACTGGTTTGTTTCTTGGATTTCCATGAGATGAGTGAATTTCCAAGAAAAACACTATCCTGTAACTAATCTCCTCGTTGCATGACAACCTCCCCAATCTGAATCACAAAAAGCAATGAAGATAAAATTTGATAGATATAATTTTTAAAAATCGCATTCCTAGAAATGTTTTACCTAGATTTAGCCAAGAAACATAATTCTCAACCAATTTCATTTTTAAGGATAATATCAGTAGAAGAATATCAATTAAAAACCCTGTAAAAGCAATAAAAACAATAAAAAACAATAAAAACAATGAAGATATTTAAGAATTGAATAAACCCGAACATACATCCTAGAATAGTCTTTTTTTTTAAATGTTGCTCATTGTGAATTATCTATATTAAGTACTTTAATTCTTCACATATTAGATTGACTTGGATTAACTAGATTAATTCATCAAACTCATAACTTGGATCATTTACCCCACTAGATTTAATAATATTATGCTCATATTTTTTGTGAAACTATATTTTATTTAATCATATCATAAAAAACACTAAAGAAATCATGCACCCACCCCTTGGTTTACCTTTAGCGTTGATATTTTAATGCACAAATTCATACTTTAATTATTTTATGATTTTACACTAATTTATCGAGGACTTTCACCTTTAATCACAAAAATTATCTTTTCATTTTATTATTTTCTAGTTTTAGTTTAAGTAATTGATCAAGGGACTTTTTTTTTATCTTTTTTGTCCAACTGTTTAGTCCAACACATATTAATAGTAAAAATGAGTATGTGACCTTTTTTCAAGCCTAAATATAAGAATCATTTAAATTTCAAAATCTTTTAGTTTGAACCTAATAAATGACCAAGCCAATAAGACTAGACTATTTGACAAATAATTATAGCTTGCATAATATATACCCTAGCAACTACAATAATCTATCTAAAGTTGAGCATATTTGGATGATTTTGTATTTTTTTATTGTTGGCATAACTAGTCTATTACCTTAGAATTTTTATATCCTAATTTACTTTAAGACTAGGTTGCAATGTTTTTCCCTCTTTTGCTAACTTGTTATTAACACATGAAAATATTTTTGATAACCATTCTCTTCATACTTTTTTAATCAACATTGGCACATGAAAATTATAGAAGATCAAAGAAAAAAATAAGAAATATAAATGCAAAAATCCTATCCTTTTAGAAGGCGTTGCGAGGAAAATAAAACATTCAACATCTTCTTGAGAAAACAAAAGGGCAACAAAAATAGATGTTTACAATACTATTATAGAAAACATTCGTATTTAGTTATTGTTATAAACTTTTACTATATTGAAACATCTCAACATTCTATTAAGAAGTCATATATATAAAAAATAATTGAAGGTGGTATTTTAAAATAAAAAAAATGTATTCTTTTTTTCTATATATAAAAACAAATCAACTTCAAATAGATTAATTCAAACAAAGTATAAAATGTCTAAAAATAAATTACATAATTGAATCATTACTAAATATTAAATGTTCAAATAAAATTAATTTGAATATTAAATATGTAAGCACAAAGAGATCTATCATACCAAAGAGAATATTAAATCATGCATCATCTTAATTATGATATAAAAGTGAGGATCTTGATCATATGATCTTATGATGATATCTATGGAAATTAAAAATTAGTTGTTTTAACTTCAAAAATATCAAAATAAAGGAATTGTTAGAGAATAAGGGATTTTTTTTTGTTTTAAATTATAAATTTTCATTAATATATGTATAATCTATAAAGTTTTAAAAATTTCATTCGACAATGCAAAACCATAATGATACCAAGATAATTTGTACATGTAAATTGGTACTTGATAAACAAGATGGTATTGACTTCTTTTTGAATCATTTTTGGAGGTTTATGAGGTTTGAATTCACTTGATGGGCTTAAGGTCCAATATAATATCTTGGATAATTGATTAATCTCTTAATCTGATGACTTGAATCGTTCTTTCTAGCCAAGGTGGCTGATGGATAATACTGACACCTGCTAAAAGTCTTTTTTTTTGGGTATTTGAAGACTTTTTATGCTTAAAATAGTATCATTTGAGAGAAAATACAATAATATTTTATAGAGAAATTCTAATAATAAATATACAATAAGAAATGGAAAAAAAAAACCCTCTAATGGAAGATATCATAGTCCCTTTTCATAGTCCATCAGGGTTATCTTTCTTTTGTTTTTTGTTTTTTTAAAAAGCAAGGGTAAAGTATAAGCAACATATTTCTAACTTATTAAGATAAAATATATTTTTCATATTAAAGTAAAACATCTCTAACTTTTAGAGTAATTACAGAACCCAAGATTCTTTAAAGTTAAAAAAATCAGAGGCTTATTGATTGACTAAGTTAAAAGATGGTGAGTCCAATAGCTCACTAAACTCATATTTGTTTGGACTTATCATTTGGTGAAGCCTATAGATGATGGGCCTGGCCATCATACCTATATATGTTTGGGCTAAACGCTTAAAGAAGCCTTGGCTAAACCCAAATACATTTGGGTGAACACTTGACTAAACCTGAGAGTGCTGAAGTTATTATCTTATATTTGGTTATTCTTTTAGAAAAGAAAATCCAAGTAAAAATAAAAAATATTGATCCATCATAGGTGAAATGAGAGGTATTGGTTGTTCAAACAAAAATTGAACGATATTGACAACAAAAGTACGACAAAACTACTATGTATTCTTAAGGGATATGGAGAGAATGATTTCACTTTTTCTATTTTTAACAAAAAAACAATGATATAAATGGAAATGTTTCTTTTTAATTGTATTCAATGCTCCCAAACACCTTTGAAAAACAATAAAAACAATGTAGAATGACAAAAAATAGCCTTGGGTGAAGGTTCAATTGATTATATCTTTAAAGATATCAAAGTAATTGTACTATTATAAAAAAACTAAAACTAAAATTATATCCTTCAATAGTAGACATTAAATTATTTTATTACAAGGTTAAATTAGTAATTTTATTGTACATGAAAAGGCAAAAAAAATACCAAATTAACCCATATATTTCACGAAATACAATTGTATCATGATAAAAAGACTAATTTACCCCATTATGGGTGTTTTTTCTACAATAAGACCATAAATTTTAGTGTTTTCTAGAATTTATATACAGTGATACTGTGCAAGTTGACTTCAACAACAAGAAGATTGTCTGAAGTGTTTTACTTTGAGTGTTATCATTGCCCAATTTTCACAAAGCAAGTGTGGAAAATAAGAAGAACAAGAGACGCGAGCTCATATTTACTTGAGTGCTGGTTTATTAAACTGAACTACTTCAAAGTCTTTGAAGTGTCAACAAACAGGTTGAACAGGCTTATTGTTTAGGTGCCTTTATGTAACCTACATGAGTGGAATTCGAAACCTTAGTAAGGGTCTGGAGATCATAAGCAATCGAACACTTGGATGTCTCCTTGTTGTAAAAGTAACCCATACACTTACAGTCACTTGAACATTTTCTTCCACACTCATCCTCCTTCACTGGCCCGCTCCCACCTGCATACTTGCTCATGGAATGATCAACGCCTTCTAATTTATAGTAGTAAAAGTTTTTAGAACCACAAGCGGGTGGCTTCACAGGTTCACAATTCTTGCTCCAGCCCAAGAGGCCACCTGGTAAAGGGCAGGCAACGCATTGGCTGTCTTCACACAGCCCAAACTTTCCACATCTCTCTGGTAATTGGCACTCACTCTCTGGAAAACCATCCCTGGAGAAGAGATTGAAAGCCACATCCCATGCCATGTAGTCCACCTTATTGTTGTAAGAGTAGATCCTGAGGTTCCCATCTATCCCAATTCTAAGAAACGACAACGTAGCATTGAGTTTAGGTCTGGCGTGTACTCTCCAACCCCCAGAAGACAAATCGAAAGTTACCTCACTGGCCGAATCGTCGTAAGGATCTGGGTTATAGTTTAGAGTCGCATTTTGTAGACGATCTTGGCTTGGAGCGAATGTGTAATAGAAATATTGTTTAGGAGAATTCGGACTCTTATAGTACATCACCAATCTTTTGGATTCCATGACCAGGCTATAGGCGCCATCAGAGTTCTCGTTCTGTGAGGCCCGACTCACAAGTCTGGTTGCACCTCCAACCCGGAGAGATTGACCCACCAAGATAGTATCAGTAGGAGAGTCAAAGCTTTGCCAGATAAACTTACCCTTAGAATCATGAAGCACCATGTTACCATTGGGTAGCACTTCGAAGCCAACAACACCTTTGTTGGCAGTGTTGGTTTGCCAAGCAATCCTGCCATCAGCATCGGCCAAGACAAGATTTCCGTCCTCCCCAAAGGTGAGAGTGGCATTTTCGCGAACTGGGTTGCCTCGGTTGGCTTCCCAAACCCAGCGCCTTAATGATTCTGACCTCCTAGTACCCATCAGTAAAGCTAGAGTGTATGCATTAGGGGTGGTGTTATAAAACATAAGTTGGAATGGGGAAGTACCTATGTCAAGTGGACGATAATCTGGAGCATACTCAATAATGTAGAAACCAAACTGGCCTTCATTGACGTGCTTAAATGTTGAAGAAGGAGGAACGGCAGACTGTCCAATGAAGAATATTGAAAGGAGCAAACACAGAGAAAACAATTTTGACATTCTTAAATCTCAGCTTGCTTGCTTGCTAGCTAGCTGTAGATAGCGTGGATATTTATCAGGGCAGAAGCATCTCTTTTATAGACAGATAGGATAGCATTAGGTCTCTCTTATCCAAAAGCATCTCTAAGCATATGCTTGAAGACAGCAAGACGGGGCCTGTTTATTAATTTGATGGTCCGAGCCATCTACCCTCCTTTAATTTTTGAAGTTTGTCTTCGTTCAGTAAGCACCCTGGACCATGGAAAATTCAACAGGCAATTTATGTCCTTGTATTTTAAATTAGCTTTAGCCAAATTTCCCCGATAAGGTTTCGGTTGAAATCTGTAAAACTTTGAATTCGAATAATTTAGTAGTTTGATTGTATTTCAATTAAATGTTTAAGTGTTACACCAGTAGAATATATACATGAAAAATAAACCTATTGTACAATCTACTTTTCTTACTTGTAAAACTTGTTACACAGGAAAGGAAATAACGGTAACCTGTAATTTACAGCTATGTTCTTAACATCTACAACTGTATTCTCAACACTCCCCCTCAAGATGGAGCATAAATATTTATCATAAAATACCCTTCCTGAAACTGTCTTTGTGAGGATATCCGCTAACTGATCTTCGGACCGAACAAATAAAAATTATATAATCTTCCGATCAAGATTTTTCTTAATGAAGTGTCGGTCTACTTTGACATGTTTGGTACGATCATGTTGTACCGGATTGTGGGCAATCTCGATAGCCACTTTATTATCACAGTGTAGATTCATAGATGTTTCATAATCAATTCCAAATCTTGTAACACATGTTTTATCCATAATAATTCACACACACCATGTGCCATACCTCAGAATTCTGCTTCTGCACTTGATCTAGCGACCACTTTTTGCTTCTTACTTCTCCAAGTAACAAGGTTGCCTTCAACAAATGTAAAGTAACCTGATGTCGACCTTCTATCAGTCTGGTTTCCTGCCCAATCCGAGTCTATATACCCCTCAATCTTGTGAATCTCCTTTTTTGAAAATAGTAGGTCTCTTCCTGGTGCACTCTTCAGATACCTTAAAATCCGATATACTACTTCCATATGTTCCTCTCCTAGGGAATGCATGAACTGACTTACCACACTTACTGCATAGGCCATGTCTGGTTTTGTATGTGATAAGTATATTAGCTTCCCAACTAACCATTGATAACATCCTTTGTCCGTTGGTGTCTGGTCTTCCTTTTCTCCTAGCTTGTGATTCATTTCCATCGGTGTGCTGACTGGTTTACATGCAAGCATGCCAGTTTCTATTAACAAGTCTAACACATACTTTCGCTGTGATAGACATATCCCAGTTTTTTATCTTTAGACTTCAATCCCTAAGAAGTACTTTAATTGTCCGAGATCTTTCATTTCAAATTTCGATGCTAGGAATTGCTAGAGTGCTTTTCGTTCTTCTGGATCATCTCCTGTTAGAACCATATCATCCATATACACAATTAAAGCTGTAACCTTTCCTTTTTTGTGCTTTATAAACAATATGTGATCCAAGTTGCTTTGTTTATATCCAAATTCCTTCATCGTGGATGAGAATCTTCCAAACCATGCTCGTGGTGACTGTTTCAGACCATACAATGCCTTCTTTAGTTTACAAACTTCATTTCTTCCTGAGGATTTTTGTTTAGCTCCTAGTGGCAAGTTCATGTAGACTTCTTCTTCAAGGTCTCCATTTAGGAAAACATTTTTGACATCGAATTGTTGTAGGGCCCAGTCTCGATTAACTGCTAAAGATATGAGGATATGAATAATATTGATCTTTGCAACTGGGGCAAACTTCTCTTGATAATCTACCCTATATTTCTGCGTATACCCCTTCGCAACTAGTCTTGCTTTGTACCTGTCAATACTTCCATCCACCTTGAGTTTTACCGTGAATACCCATCTGCACCCAACTGTCTTTTTCCCTTTCGGTAATGGACACATCTCCCAAGTGTTATTCCTTTGAAGTGCTTCCATTTCTTCGTTCATTGCCTTAGTCCATTTGGGATCTGCTAGTGCATCATGAATATTACTAGGAATAGATACAATGAATAATTGATTAACAGAAAATGCATACGATTTAGACAATCTATGGGAAGACACATAATTACTAATTGGGTATTTAGTCTTGGTATTTGGGTCAGGTTCATATTGTTTTCTCATGATTTCTCTATTTGACCTCTGTGGGTATTTATTTCCTGTGCTTTCTACAAGGACAAGAATTTCGTTAGTTTTATCAAGAATAGGGTTCGGGTTTACATGAGAAAGATCATTCTAGGTCGATTCTTCGGTTGATGGTGTAGACGTGGGCAACTCTGAAGACCGAGAGGGGTTGCTGAGCATATTCTGGTCTAAGTGCAATTCCAAATCAATACTGTCCTGTAGCCCATATCTTTTTGTCCTGTGAATTTTTCAAGTATCCCTCTGTTTTCCTCTAGTTCAAATAACTCTTCGTTGTTCTCTTCATTATTTCTCACCCCCTGAAGAGACGTCCCAGAACCTCCCCCCTGAATAGTAGGGTTCTAAGTCGTGAAACGAGGTATCCAAGGTCACATGTAGCTTTGGGTGGCTGAGATCATAATACCGATACCCCTTTTGAAATTCTGAATAACCTATGAATACACACCTTTTTACGCAAGGATCAAGTTTTCCTCGCAACACTTTAGGTATGTAAACATAGACTATACATCCAAATACTCTGGGTTCAAGGTTTGGTAAATGGGGAACAGAGAGTCTAAGTATGGTTCAAGGTTCGGGATTTTTCCAGGACCCCAAACATTCGAGTGAATAATTGTGAATGGTTCTGAACTTTTATTCAAACTAGGTAAATAAGGGATACAATGACTTTTGGTCAGTTCACAAATTTCACATTTCAAATCTAAATTACTGACATATGAGAACAAAAACGGTTGTAATTTCTTAAGATACCTAAACGAAAGATGCCCAAGCCTTCAGTGCCATAACCATATGAGTGCTTGAGCTTTGTCTTTACTGTTTGCCTGATGCACCTGACTAAGTTTTGACCCCCCTTTCTCGGTTAACTCCAGATAATAAAGGTTGCCCCTTCTAACATCATAACCAAGAATCTTCCAGGTTAGAATGTCCTGGAAGAGCAACATTTTCCGTTGGCTGTTTGTGTTCTACGTTCGTACAATTCCCCACATTTTTTCCAATATTTTTCAGGGTTTTTTTTTAAATCCCACCAGTCAGGGTACCAGATAATTTCATAGCATCTTTGCTTCGAGTGACCTGATTCTCCGTAATAAGTACATATAAGCCCCCCTCCGCCTACACCCTCCCTCCTCCTCCTTCATTTACACCCTTCGTTTGCTGCCCCCCTCCATTCATATTTTGTCCCCCTCAATTTTTTTGCTGCCAAGGACCCGAGGGGCGTGGCAAGTTACTCCAGTGAGCCACCATCACTGACCCCTCGGAAATGGGTTCGTGACGATGGTGACTCCCTCCTCCACCATGGGTTCGTCTAGCCTCTGCTTCTCCCCCCATCACCTGAAGTTGCTGGTATTCACGTCGGACAAATACATAGGCATTTTCAAGCTCCAGCTTTGGGTCCTTCCTCAGAATCTCCCCACGAACTTGGTCAAATACCAAGTCCAGGCCATTGAGGAAAATGTGCACTCGAAGCCTCGCCATCGCTAAGTGTTGCTGAACCACATCGTCGACGGTGCCAGCCTGTGAGTTTGTTCGATGGTCAATTTCTTGAAAAATGGCAATCAATAATATGTGGGTAATGGTCGGCCTTTTTGCTTGATTGAGAACAATTTTTGATTTAATTCAAAAATGCGTGTCTCATCCGAGCCATCGTAAAAGGTTTTTGTTATTGCCTCCCAAATTTCCTTTGCCGTGGGTAGCCTGATGAATCGTTGCATCAACGGTGGGCTCATCGAGTCAATTAACCAGCTTTTGACCCGATGGTTCTCGGTAATCCAAGCTTCTATGCTTGGGTCAGCTGGGTCTGGTTTGTTCGTGTCTTCGATGAGGTACCCAGCTTTATTCCTTGCACCTATTCTCATTTCCATGATTTGGCTCCATAATGAGTAATTCATTTCATCTAGGGTGATTCCAGTTGGAAGAGGGAGTTGTCCTGGTGGACTATGATCTGAGTCGCTGGGAAGGTTGATGGGTTTTCAGTTGGGAAGGTTGATGGGTTTTCAGATGGGTTAATTTCCATGGTTGATGGGTTAATTTCCATGTTGACGATGTGTTTGGGTAATTTATGGGATTTCAAAATGTTGATAAACACGAACTGGGATTTCTGTGTTTCTATGTTTGGTTGTGGTGTTTTTACAGATTAACAGCAGCTGTTGAGAAAAGGCACTGTGGAAATCAAGAACTGGATTCGACGATGAATAGTGGCTTGTTGATAAACACACACTGTAGTAATAAAAAAACTGGGTTTAATGGCTGAAAAAAATGGAGCAATTCGATTTCAGAAGAAAAAATTCGAGGTAAGCTCTGATACCATGTAAAACTTTGAATTCAAATAATTCAGTAGTTTGATTGTATTTCAATTAAATGTTTAAGTGTTACAGCAATAGAATATATACATGAAAAATAAGTCTGTTGTACAATCTACTTTTCTTACTTGCAGAACTTGTTACACAGGAAAGAAAATAACGGTAACCTGCAATTTATAGTTGTGTTCTTAATATCTACATGTATTCTCAACAAAATCATTTTTTTGTAAAAAAAAAAACACTGAGAGAAGAGAGAGAAAAGATTACGTTCATGAAATACTCCATTTCGGTTGCTTGCTTTCTAATGAATTCGGCTGTTCAAAGAAAATAAAAGTGAGAATATATCTCGCATGACAGCTTGCAAGATGGAAGAGATCCGAAACATTAATTTCAAGGATGGATTCAATTTGGATTTGGTCTAAGTGTCAGCAAACTTTGGTTGACTCTTTCAAACAGGTAATGAATTTTTTATTTGTGTCGGTTTGATATTTTATTTTAAAAATATTTTTTTAAATGTTTTTATTTTATTTTAAATTAAATTTTTTTATTTTTTTTTTATTATTTTTATATACTAATATTAAAAATAATTTTTTTAAATAAAAAATATTATTTTAATACATTTCTAATTGAAAAATACTTTAACACTATTAGATTAACACTATTAGATACAAACTCCATCTCAATTGGGATGTCAAAGGATCTTCATTCAGCGGAAGAGAGGATCGAATAAAAACAAGACAAGATAAGAGAATGCGTTTTGATCAAGTTGTTTGCCATTCATCACCTAAGAAATTAAGGAATAGCTACATAAGTTATCTAGAGGTATTTGGTAATTATTATTTTTAGATTACTTTTTACTTAGAAATATATAAAGATAATAATATGTTTTTTATTTTTTAAATTTATTTTAACATCACTATATAAAAAAAATTAAAAATATTTAAATTAACTTCAAGTAAAAAACATTCAAAATTTTATAAAACATGATTTCTACCTTAGCAACAAACAAACACAACAATCATTAATTTGGATTTCTAGAGAGAAATGTTTGTTGGCCTCACGAATATCCTTAAGAGAAAGATATGTTTTTTTATAATTAATATAATTTATTTTTTCTTCAATATTTTTTTACTCGATTTGATCATAAATGAAGTATAATGTATGTATTTAGATAATACACAATGGATATTCAAAGGATATTTATTTTCTTCTGCCAATAACAAAAGATAGTTTAATTAATATTGTTTTGAATGAGTTTCAACAATTTGCTTGGAAAATACGGAAATAGAGTGGAGGGATAACCTTGGTGCATATCACTAATATATAATTTGTGTGTTTTTTTTTTTAAATTGTTATATATTCTAATGTTTTTTTTATAATTATATTATCTAGTTATAAATCAAACATACTATCAAGTCGGCAAAATATTTTTTTTCCAATCTTTCTATGTCAAGCCCAATTCTAGTGAGCTAGATTCCATTACCTCTAGGAGTCTCTTGGCATCACCAAGAAACAAGGCATTATAGGAAGTTGTTATAGTTCTATTACCTCTGGTACCAGCTGTTTGAATGCTAACTATAATAAAGATAAAAATGCATGTAACACAGTGGAGGCTTTCCTCTCTCGAAAATGCTCTGCCTTGAAGGGGAAGAGATCACAACAGAGGAGGCTGATTTACTAACAAGATCAAGCAAGAAAGTGAAAATAAGAGATACAAACATAGCAGGAGAAACGATAGGGGGCAACAGCTATATTGCATCCCTTATGGGAAATTCTTTTATTGCAACAGAATCCATTGACAAAAACCATGATACTGAATGCATTTCAGAAGATGATGAGGATGAGAGTGATGAAGAGGATTGTTCAGTGATTAGAATCTCAGCTGAAGAGAAAAAACGCATCAGGGCACCATAAACATAGACCCTGATCATAAAACTAATGGGTCGGAGGGTGGGGTACTCGTTTCTCATCAATCGACTAAAAAATATGTGGAAGCTAAGGGGTGATTTCACCCTAACAGATTTGGGGAATGAGTTTTATTTAGCCAAATATGCCAATAAAGAGGACAAAGATCATGTGTTAGTTGGGGGGCCTTGGATGGTGGCAGACCATTACTTGACAGTAAGAACATGGCACCCCAATTTTGATCCTCTTGAGGCCTCAATTGACTAGGTGGTCGTGTGGGTGAGACTTGGCTATGGAGTATTACGATAGGGCAGTGTTGTGGAAGATATGAGATAGAATTGGGAAAACATTAAAGTTTGACCAAGCAACATTGGTCGGGCTGAGGGGAAATTTTGCTAGAATTTGTGTGGAGGTCGATCTCACAAAGCCATTACTAGCAAAATTTAAACTAAGAAGAAGAATTCGTCGCATTATGTATCAGGGATTACATTTAATCTGTTTCCAATGTGGCCAATATGGTCATACGCAGGAAATTTGCCCACATACACCTCCAACAGAAAACCCAGAGCATGAGGAAAAAAGAGAAATGGACTCATCCGGAGTACTTGATGTTCCACTGGTCAGACCGGAGATAATGGAATCTTTTGGTACCTTGATGATTGCTGAACGGAGAACTCGCTGGACGACCATAAAGGTGGAGGCCGAACAGACCACGGTACATGGAAAACGCGGAGATCAGACCAATAATCTTGGCAGTACATCAAAGGCAGTTATGGAGAATCAATTAAACGTATCTCAACGTTATAATGTGTTAATGGCCATTGATGACGGCACCGATTTAAGGGGAGCGGGAGGAAACGGAAAAGGAAGTGAAAAGGAGAGAGAAGCAGATAAAAAAAGGTCTTTGGGGGACGAAACTTTTAAAAAGAAAGGAGGGATGCTGGGCCAATATAAATCACGGGCCAATGGTTTAATGGAAAGAAAAATGGGCCGCAATGCAAGACCCAATGGACCACATGAAGAGCAGCCGGGCTGAGAAAAGACAACCCAAAGAAGGAAAGGCTAGGCTAGGTCCAGCAAGGAGAGACAAGGGGAAAGAGAAAATGGAAGGCTATGGTCTGGTATCGGAGAATACAAATAAACACAAAACCATGACAGAAGTTGCATGTGATAGCATGCAGCAAGATCATATGGAAAATTTATCGCCAAGTTCAAACATGGCCAACGGTGGAAAACCAATGTTTCATCAAGCAGTGGAGAGGAATTTAGGGTCGGAACCTCCGGATGAAGTAATTTGGATGGACAAAGTCAGGGAGTTGCCTACAAAGAATGGAAGAGTGGGAACACAGGCCATATCCGAGGAGGACAATTTGATGGAAGAAGGGGAGTCCAGGGGACTGACCTTTGATTGAAGAAATAACTTTTCTGCACGGTACGATTAATAATAATTTTCCTTATGAATTTTTTATTTTGGAATTGTAGAGGGGCTGGAAATAATGGGTTTTATGAGGTAATGCATGATTTAAAAGGAATGTATCGGTGTAATATTTTGGCAGTGGTGGAACCTAGGGTCAATAGGTTGAGGGCTGACAAAATTGTAGAAAAGTTGAATTATGAATCTAGTTTTAGAGTGGAAGCGCAAGGTATATCAGGAGGGATATGGTTGTTGTGGAATCAGTTAAGAGTCGATATAAAGATTATTGATTCCTCAAAACATTTCATACATGGTATAGTGAATGAAGGAAGCAGTGATGAGTGGATGTTTACGGTGGTGTACGCAAATCCAATTATAACATTAAAGAAACAATGCTTTGAAGAAGTGACTCAATTGGCTAGAAATATTAGAAAATCATGGATGGTAATAGGTGATTTTAATGAGATATTATTGGCAGTAGAAAAAGTAAGGGGGGCGGCTGTTGACAGTAAGAGAATATCTTGTTTTGCAGGTTGGGTCCAGGAATGTCAATTGATAGACTTGGGTAGTAAGGGCCCAAGGTTTACTTGGCGAGGGGGTATCAGAAATGGTTATGGAAGAGTTTATGAAGATTAGACAGATGTTTTGGCAATGTACGGTGGAGACAGTTGTATCAGGATGCAAGTGTGGTAGTGCTTCCGAGGGATAGATCTGATCATCACCCTATTTTAGTTGAGCTAGAAGAAAAGCGTGACATGAATAATAGAGGAGAAAAACCTTTCCGGTTTGAGGCAGCTTGGTTGTATCACAGTGAGTTTAAAGAATTCATATGGAAGAGCTGGGAAGCAGGTAAAGAAGTGCCGGAGGCTTTAGAACCCTATCATCTCACCTGAAAGTATGGAATGGGGAGTTGTATGGTAATATTTTTTGGAGGAAAAGACGGGTGTTGGATAGGTTAGGAGGGGTCCAAAGAGCTATGACAGGTAGAGGAAATCTGTTTTTATACCAGTTAGAGAAGGAATTATCATCTAAATATCGCAAGATTCTTCAACAGGAGGAAATTTATTGGTACCAGAAATCTCGATGCCAGTGGATTTCTTTTGGAGATAGGAATACTGCTTATTTTCACACGAAGACTATTATTAGAAGACAGATAAATAAAATAAAGGTGTTGAAGAATGAGCGGAATGTGTGGGTATGGGAGGAAGACAATTTAAAGGTGATGGCCAGGGATTTCTACCAGAATTTATTTCGGGAGGATCATGAGGGGTTGTCGGCTACTAGAGGAATGGATGGTCAGTTCTCTATTATTGAATCCAGTCATATGGATAGTTTGGTATCTCCAGTCCTTGATGATGAGGTTAAGGCTGCTATCTTTGGAATGAAGCCGTATAAAGCCCCGGGGCCAGATGGATACCAACAAATTTTTTATCAATCTCAATGGCAGGTGGTGGGTCAGTCAGTGTGTAGGTACATTAGAGAGGTGTTCTCAGGAAATACGGATGTGGCTCGAATTAACCAATCATATTTGGTTCTGATCCCCAAAGTTCATATGCCTGAAAAATTACAACAATTTAGGCCAATTGGTCTATGCAATGTGATTTTCAAGGTAGTGACTAAGGTGATTGTTGGGAGGCTAAAGCATTTGATGCCAAAACTGGTAAGTGAAGTTCAAAGTAGTTTTGTTCCAGGACGACAAATTACAGATAATATAATTGTTGCTCAGGAAATTATTCATTCTATGCGCAAAATGAAAGGCAGAAGAGGGTTTATGGCCATCAAAGTTGATTTTGAAAAAGCCTATGATCGCCTAAGATGGAGTTTTATTAGAGATACTTCTGAGTGCTGCGAATATTCCTAGCAAGCTAATGAGGATCATCATGGATTGTATTGAAACTCCTTCTCTTAGCGTCTTGTGGAATGGGTGTGTAACATAGAATTTCAATCCTAGTAGAGGTATAAGGCAGGGTGATCCTCTATCTCCATATATTTTTGTGCTATGTTTACAAAGATTAACTCAATTAATAAACCAGAATGTGGAGGATAATAGGTGGAAGCCTTTCAGTGTGCGGAGAAATGGAATGAAGATTTCGCACTTGTGCTTTGCAAATGATAAGCTTCTGTTTATAGAGGCAAATATGGAGCAGCTAGAGAGGGTTCGTAATTGTCTTGATATGTTCTGTTCAGTTTCGGGTCAGAGAGTGAGTGTTGCAAAGACAAGGATATATTTTTCCAAGAACGTGTCGGCATCTTTAGCAGATGATATTAGTAGGAGGAGTGGGTTTCAGGTCACAAAAGACTTGGGATGTTATCTGGGGGTGCTGTTACTTCATCAAAGAGTTACTAAGCAGACTTATGGTTACTTGGTAGAGAATATGCAAAAGAGATTAGTAGGTTGGAAAGCTAGTAATTTATCTTTAGCGGGAAAAATCACTTTATGCAAAGTTGTTTTGGCCACTATCCCGTTGTATCCTATGCAAGCTGCAGCTATTCCGAAGCATACTTGCAAGGAGATAGAGAAAATATGCAGAAGATTCATTTGGGGGCAACAGGAGGGTAGAGACAAAATACATCTTGTAAATTGGAGAACAAAGTGTAAACCTAAGGAGAAGGGTGGATTGGGATTAAGGAAAATGAATACGATGAATAAAGCCTTTCTAATGAAATTGGCTTGGGAATTGATGCAGGAAAACAGTCTGTGGGTGAGGTTCCTAAAAGACAAATACATGAACTCTAATAGGGGGGAAGGGCATCTGGTGGCAAACTCATGGGACTCGATGTTGTGGAAGTCTGTATGTCGGGAATGGGAAGTGGTTGATCAGAATGTTAGATGGAATATTGGAAATGGCAGGCATTTTCTATTGCTTGGTTTTAACGAAGCAGATTGCGGCAGATTCTCATCTTCAAAACTGTTCTCTGTCGTGTTGGATCACTCATCAAAGCTGCTGTCCTGTAAGCTTTGATGACTCTGGATTCTTCAATCGCCTCCTTTCTCTACGAGCAGCACATGATATTCCCGTTTGAATGTCTAGTTTCGCTTGGTTTTAACGAAGAATATTGCGGCAGATTCTCATCTTCAAAACGGTTCTCTGTCGTGTTGGATCACTCCTCAAAGCTGCTGTCCTGTAAGCTTTGATGACTCTGGATTCTTCAATCACCTCGTTTCTCTACGAGCAGCAAATGATATTCCCGTTTGAATGTCTAGTTTCGCTTGGTTTTAACGAAGCAGATTGCGGCAGATTCTCATCTTCAAAACTGTTCTCTATCATGTTGGATCACTCGTCAAAGCTGTTGTCCTGTAAGCATTGATGACTCTGGATTTTTCAATCGCCTGGTTTCTCTACGAGAAGCACATGATATTCCCGTTTGAATGTCTAGTTTCGCTTGGTTTTAACGAAGCAGATTGCGGCAGATTCTCATCTTCAAAACTGTTCTGTGTCGTATTGGATCACTCGTCAAAGCTGCTGTCCTGTAAACTTTGATGACTCTGGATTCTTCAATCGCCTCGTTTCTCTACGAGCAGGACATGATATTCCCGTTTGAATGTCTAGTTTCGCTTGGTTTTAACGAAGCAGATTGCGGCAGATTCTCATCTTCAAAACGGTTCTCTGTCCTGTTGGATCACTTGTCAAAGCTGGTGTCCTGTAAGCATTGATGACTCTGGATTTTTCAATCGCCTGGTTTCTCTACGAGAAGCACATGATATTCCCGTTTTAATGTCTAGTTTCGCTCGGTTTTAACGAAGCAGATTGCGGCAGATTCTCATCATCAAAACTGTTCTCTGTCGTGTTGGATCACTTGTCAAAGCTGTTGTCCTGAAAGCATTGATGACTCTGGATTTTTCAATCGCCTCGTTTCTCTACGAGCAGCACATGATATTCCCGTTTGAATGTCTACTTTCGCTTGTTTTTAACGAACCAGATTGCGGCAGATTCCAAAATTCAAAACTGTTCTCTGTCGTGTTGGATCACTCGTCAAAGCTGCTGTCCTGTAAGCTTTGATGACTCTGGATTCTTCAATCGCCTCCTTTCTCTACGAGCAGCACATGATATTCCCGTTTGAATGTCTAGTTTCGCTTGGTTTTAACGAAGAATATTGCGGCAGATTCTCATCTTCAAAACGGTTCTCTGTCGTGTTGGATCACTCCTCAAAGCTGCTGTCCTGTAAGCTTTGATGACTCTGGATTCTTCAATCACCTCGTTTCTTTACGAGCAGCAAATGATATTCCCGTTTGAATGTCTAGTTTCGCTTGGTTTTAACGAAGCAGATTGCGGCAGATTCTCATCTTCAAAACTGTTCTCTATCGTGTTGGATCACTCGTCAAAGCTGTTGTCCTGTAAGCATTGATGACTGTGGATTTTTCAATCGCCTGGTTTCTCTACGAGAAGCACATGATATTCCCGTTTGAATGTCTAGTTTCGCTTGTTTTTAACAAAGCAGATTGCGGCAGATTCTCATCTTCAAAAATGTTCTCTGCGTGTTGGATCACTTGTCAAAGCTGTTGTCCTGAAAGCATTGATGACTCTGGATTCTTCAATCGCCTCGTTTCTCTACGAGCAGCACATGATATTCCCGTTTGAATGTCTAGTTTCGCTTGTTTTTAACGAAGCAGATTGCGGCAGATTCTCATCTTCAAAACTTTTCTCTGCGTGTTGGATCACTCGTCAAAGCTGGTGTCCTGAAAGCATTGATGACTCTGGATTTTTCAATCGCCTAGTTTCTCTACGAGAAGCATATGATATTCCCGTTTGAATGTCTAGTTTCGCTTGGTTTTAACCAAGCAGATTGTGGCAGATTCTCTTCTTCAAAAAGGTTGTCTGTCGTGTTGGATCACTCGTCAAAGCTCTTGTCCTGTAAGCTTTGATGACTCTGGATTCTTCAATCACCTCGTTTCTCTACGAGCATCACATGATATTCCCGTTTGAATGTGTACTTTCGCTTGTTTTTAACGAAGTAGATTGCGGCAGATTCTCATCTTCAAAACTATTCTCTGTCGTGTTGGATCACTCGTCAAAGCTGTTTTCCTGTAAGCTTTGATGACTCTAGATTTTTCAATCGCCTCGTTGCTCTACGAGAAGCATATGATATTCCCGTTTGAATGTCTAGTTTTGCTTTGTTTTAACGAAGCAGATTGCGGCAGATTCTCTTCTTCAAAAAGGTTCTCTGTCGTGTTGGATCACTCGTCAAAGCTGTTGTCCTATAAGCATTGATGACTCTGGATTTTTCAATCGCCTCGTTTCTCTACGAGAAGCACATGATATTCCCGTTTTAATGTCTAGTTTCGCTTGGTTTTAACGAAGCAGATTGCGGCAGATTCTCATCTTCAAAACGGTTCTCTGTCGTGTTGGATCACTCCTCTAAGCTGTTGTCCTGTAAGCTTTGATGACTGTGGATTTTTCAATCGCCTGGTTTCTCTAGGAGAAGCACATGATATTCCCGTTTGAATGTCTAGTTTTGCTTGTTTTTAACGAAGCAGATTGCGGCAGATTCTCATCTTCAAAAATGTTCTCTGCGTGTTGGATCACTCGTCAAAGCTGTTGTCCTGAAAGCATTGATGACTCTGGATTTTTCAATCGCCTCGTTTCTCTACGAGAAGCACATGATATTCCCGTTTTAATGTCTAGTTTCGCTTGGTTTTAACGAAGCAGATTGCGGCATATTCTCATCTTCAAAACGGTTCTCTGTCGTGTTGGATCACTCCTCTAAGCTGTTGTCCTGTAAGCTTTGATGACTGTGGATTTTTCAATCGCCTGGTTTCTCTAGGAGAAGCACATGATATTCCCGTTTGAATGTCTAGTTTTGCTTGTTTTTAACGAAGCAGATTGCGGCAGATTCTCATCTTCAAAAATGTTCTCTGCGTGTTGGATCACTCGTCAAAGCTATTGTCCTGAAAGCATTGATGACTCTGGATTTTTCAATCGCCTCGTTTCTCTACGAGAAACACATGATATTCCCGTTTTAATGTCTAGTTTCGCTTGGTTTTAACGAAGCAGATTGCGGCAGATTCTCATCTTCAAAACGGTTCTCTGTCGTGTTGGATCACTCCTCTAAGCTGTTGTCCTGTAAGCTTTGATGACTGTGGATTTTTCAATCGCCTGGTTTCTCTAGGAGAAGCACATGATATTCCCGTTTGAATGTCTAGTTTTGCTTGTTTTTAACGAAGCAGATTGCGGCAGATTCTCATCTTCAAAAATGTTCTCTGCGTGTTGGATCACTCGTCAAAGCTGTTGTCCTGAAAGCATTGATGACTCTGGATTTTTCAATCGCCTCGTTTCTCTACGAGCAGCACATGATATTCCCGTTTGAATGTCTACTTTCGCTTGTTTTTAACAAAGCAGATTGCGGCAGATTCTCATCTGTAAAACTGTTCTCTGTCGTGTTGGATCACTCGTCAAAGCTGGTGTCCTGTAAGCATTGACGACTCTGGATTTTTCAATCGCCTGGTTTCTCTACGAGAAGCACATGATATTCCCGTTTGAATGTGTACTTTCGCTTGGTTTTAACGCGGCAGATTGCGGCAGATTCTCATCTTCAAAAATGTTCTCTGCGTGTTGGATCACTCGTCAAAGCTGTTGTCCTGAAAGCATTGATGACTCTGGATTTTTCAATCGCCTCGTTTCTCTACGAGAAGCACATGATAGTCCCGTTTTAATGTCTAGTTTCGCTTGGTTTTAACGAAGCAGATTGCGGCAGATTCTCATCTTCAAAACGGTTCTCTGTCGTGTTGGATCACTCCTCTAAGCTGTTGTCCTGTAAGCTTTGATGACTGTGGATTTTTCAATCGCCTGGTTTCTCTAGGAGAAGCACATGATATTCCCGTTTAAATGTCTAGTTTTGCTTGTTTTTAACGAAGCAGATTGCGGCAGATTCTCATCTTCAAAAATGTTCTCTGCGTGTTGGATCACTCGTCAAAGCTGTTGTCCTGAAAGCATTGATGACTCTGGATTTTTCAATCGCCTCGTTTCTCTACGAGCAGCACATGATATTCCCGTTTGAATGTCTACTTTCGCTTGTTTTTAACGAAGCAGATTGCGGCAGATTCTCATCTGTAAAACTGTTCTCTGTCGTGTTGGATCACTCGTCAAAGCTGGTGTCCTGTAAGCATTGACGACTCTGGATTTTTCAATCGCCTGGTTTCTCTACGAGAAGCACATGATATTCCCGTTTTAATGTCTAGTTTCGCTGGGTTTTAACGCGGCAGATTCTCATCTTCAAAACTGTTCTGTGTCGTATTGGATCACTCGTCAAAGCTGCTGTCCTGTAAACTTTGATGACTCTGGATTCTTCAATCGCCTCGTTTCTCTACGAGAAGGACATGATATTCCCGTTTGAATGTCTAGTTTCGCTTGGTTTGAACGAAGCAGATTGCGGCAGATTCTCATCTTCAAAACGGTTCTCTGTCCTGTTGGATCACTCGTCAAAGCTGGTGTCCTGTAAGCATTGATGACTCTGGATTTTTCAATCGCCTGGTATCTCTACGAGCAGCACATGATAGTCCCGTTTGAATGTGTACTTTCGCTTGGTTTTAACGACGCAGATTGCGGCAGATTCTCATCTTCAAAACTGTTCTCTGTCGTGTTGGATCACTTCTCAAAGCTGCTGTCCTATGATGACTCTGGATTTTTCAATCGCCTGGTTTCTCTACGAGAAGCACATGATATTCCCGTTTGAATGTCTAGTTTCGCTTGTTTTTAACGAAGCAGATTGCGGCAGATTTTTATCTTCAAAACGGTTCTCTGTCGTGTTGGATCACTCCTCAAAGCTGTTGTCCTGTAAGCTTTGATGACTCTGGATTTTTCAATTGCCTCATTTCTCTACGAGAAGTACATGATATTCTCGTTTTAATGTCTAGTTTCGCATGTTTTTAACGAAGCAGATTGCGGCAGATTCTCATTTTCAAAACTGTTGTCTGCGTGTTGGATCACTCGTCAAAGCTGGTGTCTTGAAAGCATTGATGACTCTGGATTTTTCTAGGGACCCCATGTTATCAAGGAACATTTATGGATTGCAACTTTGTTGGAGTGTTTGATTCTTTACCTTACTCCTTTCTTTTATCTACTTGTGTCTTTCTGTTTTGCTTTAGAATCTTGAGTGCCCAATCCAAGATACTAATGTATCTTCGGAGAAGAATGAATGTGAACAAAAAAATTTATCACCTGATGTTTTGGAAGGCTTAGTCTTAAGTGGTTTGATATAATTTCTATTTCTATACTACATTTGATATTTTGTTCTGTTTGTATGTAGCTACGAGGCCTCTATTATAGTTTTTGAATGGAAAAATAGTATGTGCTTTTCAAGTTCTCAAGGAATTGATTAAGTTGGCATTGCTTGGGCTACGTTCTTTTATTTTCACTTTGTGCAAATTTTCGGTAACTGATCACTTGACGACTGTAACAAGCAAAGCATCTTTCACCTTGACTTTTCTGTTGGATCCATGATTTTTCATCAATCTGCTGTTTTGCATGTTTTTCCTAGATTAATCGGTTTTCAGTTAACATGTAAGACTAGGAGTACCTTGGGGGTGTTTAATGCATATACTCTTCAATTTCAAGACTAGTAGTTCATTGAGGCTTCGGAAGTGATTTGTTATTATCTTCTAACAGCTTTATAACTGAGCTCATCAATACGGCTGTTGGGTTTGCTCTTTTTATCTCCATGTTCTTTTCAACTTCAATTAGATCTTATGCAATTGATTATTTTGTTTTAATTTGTCTAGATGATTATGTTTTCAACATGATTACATGAAGTGTATCCTAGTTGGCCTTTTGATTTTCCATCAAGTCAAGTGTTTCTTTACTTCTCTATTTCATTCTAGTCAATAATAATAATTTCCTAAATTATAACTACCGTTTGAATTAACCTTGAATGTTTTTCTAGGAAACCTCCAATTTACCAGGGAACATTTCCAGACTGTAATCTCTTAAGAATGTTTGATTAATTACCAGCTCTATTCTATTATCTACATGTCTCTGTCTTTCTTGAGAATTTATATATTTAGTCTAAGATATCGATTATGTGTCTTTCTAGGATCTTTAATCTGAGCAGATGTCTCCACTACATCATGCTTTGGAATCCTCTTTCTTTGCATTTGTTTGCTACAAAACTTCTAATTCAAGGTCACAGACTTTTTACAATATGATCTATGCATAAGATACTTTTGAAACTTTCCTTGCATGCTTTTAAAAAAAAGTTTCTTCCTTGTTGCTTATTGTTTTTTTTTACACTGGTTTCATTTAGTCTAGTGAAGACATAAAGTCTGAATTTGTCTGTTCCTCCTCTCTTCGCAGACATAAGAGATGGTTCTGTGTAAAATGAGGAGTCATTATGGTGAATTTTCAAGTTGTTATTCATCTAAGATAAACAGTTGTACCCTTGAGCTTTTTGTTTAAACTGTTTAGCTTCTGAGTGTAAAATTTAAGCTTGAAAAAAGTTGACAAATTATGACAGTGAGTTTTTCATGTATAAGATGCTTGTCAATTCTTTTCCATGTTACAACAAGGAAATCCTTGAATTCCTTTGAAATTATCAAAATCCCTACCCTCACATTAACACTGATTGGTATGATAACTAATGTGTTACAAAACAGTCTGCTAAGTAGAGTGGCAGGAAACTCTTTGTGGTTGCCTTTAGACTATATTTGTATTTTTAGATTTTTCCTTCACTTAATATCTTGCTTATTCCTTTTTATGTTTTCTAGGCTCTTAGGTTTTGTTGAAATAGATAGACATGGATGAATCATCTAGCTGCTAGGGATAGTCCCTACTTGATTGGGTGGAACCGACTTTTACACCATGCACTCTGCTGCTTCATTTTTTTTATTTCCAAGGACCAAAAGATGCTGGTTGAATTTCATATACTCTTCATGTAAAGATAAATATTAATAGTTGATCTTAGTTTCAGCCACCTTCTACAATTTAAACTAAAATTCTCTCTCTCTTGACGGTTAGTTCCCTAAATAGAAGTTACAGGAAAGAAAGCAGCAAATCATGATGAGATGAGATGATCCTGCAATTCAAAACAACAGGTATATATGATCCTATCCTCACTGCTACTGTGTTTTTGCATTGATTGGCTTAGCATTAAGGGCTTTGTTGTTGAAGCATGCCTAAAATGGAAGGGTGGGACAACAATATGAGGTGAATGGCTAGTTAAATTGTAAGTTTGTGCTTAACTTGTTGACAGAATTATATTTCCAAAGGGTAAGTGGTGAAGTTGTTCGACCTTTTCTCTATTAGAGATTATCAAAAAGCATGATTCTTTCTATTCATGCTTCTTAAATTGTTTTGTATGATGGTCTTGATGCAATATGAGAGGCTAGTAGTGAGCTTGAGACTATCTCTTGCATCGTCTATGCTTAAATTGAAGTTGTTGGTGTTGAAATATCTAATCATCCATGCTGTATTTTTTTTCCAGATGTTTGATTGTGTCCGGGGCTATATTTTCTTTATTTCTTCTATTATCTACATCTCCGGATGTCTACTAGAGTTTGCGCTCTATGTACCGTTCTTTTTATGTGTGCTTGTACACAACCTTATAACTGCCTTGTGCACGTTGCATTCATCATGTTGCTATTCCATCACACGCTTCTCTCTGTGTGTTTTTTTCATTAGACATTTGACATGTGGTTGCATGCATGTAACTCTGTCTGGCTTTGTTCACGTATTCAACATGTAGCTATTTCATTGCACATTTTCTCTGTGTGTTTTTTAGCTAAGTGTGGCTGCATACATGTAATTTTGTCTGCCATGCATCATGTGCAGCTCACAGCTAGCGTCAAGCCTAGAGTAAATAAGAGCAATGCTTGTGATGAGCAGCTAACTGCCTTTGTTCACGTCGCATTCCCCATGTAGCTATTTCCTCCTATTTTTCTTTGCTAATTACTTAATTCTCTTGCTCTATATTGTAATTCTGTCTGCCATGCATCATGTGCAGCTCACAGCCAGTGTCAAGCCCAGGTAAATAAGATTGAAATTTTGCGATTGATAAAACAGGTGCAGGTCCCTATAAATCACAATGAATTTTTTCAAAGATACTAGTACTTGAATGTTCCAATTTAGAGAAAGGTAAACGATTAAGTTTTCCTAGTTGACAACTATCACAAACATGTTGTAAGTTTATTGTCCTACAACATCAATAAATCTTTTATTTTTTAGCAATTGTAACGCTGAAGACAAATTTGTCTATATTCGTCAACCTTTTAATTTACACCCAACATCCACAATTGAACTTTCCTTTTTTATCTCAACTGCTAGTCATATCATAAACCAAATAAAAGTTTCAAAATATCTTTTAAGAGTCAATTTACTCTATTTTTTTCAAATTACCCTCTTAATATCAAAATATAATATGTTTATCGATTTTACTAACTTTCCAAACAATATAATTCTAAACACAATTCTTGTTGTTTCAACACGTATTTTTCCTCATTTCGACACAATTGAACACATGTATTAAAGCTAAATGTGTCATATAAACATCCCCCCCTTTGGTCGAAAGCATGGCCTTAATGAACCAAGAGTTCCCACATTCTTCAATGTTAATTTCATTCAATTCACACACACATTCTTCGACAACGGTGCCAAAATTTGTTGTGATGTTGCGTTTGCATAAATTAATTACCCTAGCTTAAAACAAAACACATAAGATAGTATAGAGTAAGCAAGGGGTCGATCCCACGAGAATGTTTTAGTTCAGATTTTTGTGCTATACGTCGTGCAATTGGGGGGGTTGGTTTTTATTATCTAAATTATCTAAGCTATGATTGCAATTAAACAATGAATTCAAATTGAAACTTATCAAGAAAACAATCCTTGGTTGCAAGTAACATCCACCTATGGAAATTAGAACCGATCCTTGAAACAAAACTTCATTTCATATCATGAATTTTTATCATTTCTTAACATTGGTTAATTAAGGGTTTTTCCATATAACCAACTCTAACCAAGAAACAAAATCACATTTTCTGCATGAATGATTTAGTTCAATGGCATCATTAAGAACTAGATAAATTCGTTAATTTTAACACAACCAAGATGTCCGTTGCTTGTAATTTTTTGTGTTCTCCCTAAGGTAATAACGTATATCTGCCACAATTATTAAGCTTAGTTGTTTCACAAGTCTAGATCTCATAACTACAATTTTGACAACTAAGTTAGTAATAAATTGTTCACAATAATAGCTTAGAGTCCGCTCAAGTAATTAAGATAAACAAACATAGGAGATTTGCATAGGAAAAAGAGCATACTCATTCATAATACAAACTGGAAATAAAGGAAAGAATAAATCTCACGGTTCTTAAAATCCAAAGGTTTTTGTCATTATAACCAAGAAGATGAAGTTAGCCTTGCATATCTATGGAACAACTACTCCAAAAGATAGAAGAATGCATGATTTAAGGTTTTTGTGTCCTCTTTTTTGTTGGCTGCCTCACTCTTTCTGCCCCCACCTCCTTGTAATGTCTCTTTCTTTTTATACCCCATAGGAAACCCTAGTCTTTATTTTACAAAATAGTCCTCCCTTAACTTGATAGTTACATTTAAGTACTTCAATAACTATTTTCCTAAAAATGAGAAATAGCCTTGCATGAAATCTTCAAGTTTTGACTTAGCGGAGCTGAATTGCTGAAATGAAAACTTAGATGCCGGTTTAGATGCTTCGGAAAGTAATTGGAACTCGTTTTTCCACGAAATCTGATTGGTGACAGAATTTAGTTGTTATCTTTAAAAATTCATATCTCCCTTATATGACATTGCTTTTGTCTAAACTTTGTAGAGTTGATAGATGCAAGAGTCAGGAATCCAACATAATTGAGTTTGCATCAATTGGACTTCTTGATCTTGATATATTTTAATAGTAATGGCCAAAGGTCAACATTGGCAGATTTTGAGATTTGACTTTGAATGTTGAGATTTCAATGCAATTTATTTTTTTATGTTTCTTGCATTAGATTTCTAGAAAATTATGGATGTTATTTTTCTAATCACTAGAATCACTTCATTTCGACCTTTAGAGATTACGGTCTGCACAAAACATCGATTGAAGGTCAACTTTGTTAATCACCTCCAATTACCTCATTTTTGCATCTTTTATCCAAAACTGCCTTCAAAACATAAAAAAAGAATATCAAGACTGTTTATACACAAAACATAGGCAAAACACTAGGTAAATGTGGGTGAAGATATCAAATAATATTGTTGCATCAGAGATCTTCCTTCCAAAATGTCCCTTATATCAAATAAAGTTATTGTTAATAATCTCGATTCAACTCAAAATCATCATTTCATTTCAAGTTCTTACAAATCATTATTTCTTTATGATTCGTACACTAAATCTATCCTTACAACTTTTCATCATTCAAATACTTACAGTTTTCATGTTCTTTAACTAATATGAAAGCTAGCCACACTAATATGAAAGTTAGTCTATCCATAAGCATTTTTTATGACCTTTTTAGAGGTAAGAAAACCCGATTTCAACTTTAAGGTTCCTAAACCTCATATTTTGAAATTTATAAAAATATGTCCAATAGAGTACTCCTCTAGACACTTCTTGGTTTTTACATTATATATGGACTTCTAGAACTCCAAACTGAGTGATTCTCATCCTATTTGAAACATATAATCCTAACTCACAACTTCTATGAAGGAATTTATTTTCAATTCATTTATTTTCAAATCTTAAAGTTCAACTGAACATTATCTATAAAGCTAAATCAGGTCGTGGTTTTACTGTGCATTTATTGTAGCTCTAGACTCAAATTACTGTGGATTTTAATAGTATAATTACTATTTATTTAATGTTGTTAAGAAAGTGGCAAACTTCACGCTTTGAGATTCAGGGTTCGATCCCCTGCATCTCCACCAATTTCTATATATATATATATATATATATATATATATATTTGTTTGGAGGACTGTTTGGAATTATGCTCATTGATATATATAATTAAACATATATCTTAATTAAACAACTAAAATATCCTAATTTAATCATAATATTTATTAAGAAAACCTGTAAATAATTTTTTTGGAGTTTCTATATACTCTGTAAAATGCCAAGATTATGGACTAATAGTATTAAATATTATGTGTAATTAACCTTAAAATGATATTTAAAATTAAAATATAGATTGAATATAAAATATTAGGGTACAAATAATAAATAATATATATTTTTAGGTGTTATTTTTATTAATAATATTTAGTGAATATTATAATTAAAAACAACTATAAAAGTTGAAATCAATCGAAAGTTAACAATTGAATTTTATATTTTTAGTATTAGAAATTTTTAATGAATATATAATTTTTATTTATTTAAATGAGTCTTTTTTAAATAAATCTATTAATATAAAGCTAAATCAGCTCACGGTTGTACTGTAGCATTTGAGAGGGATGCACTATGGATTGTAATAGTTAAATTACTTTAGAACCCCTCTGTGCACAGTAACTTTAGCATTGTTTTCGGGTTTATTTTTGTTTCTTTGGATTTTTTGCCCAGTAAAATGATCATCATACCTTCTAATAAGACAAAAAAACACGTTCTGCCTGCAGCGGTACCATGATATTTTCACACCTACCATGAACAGTAACACAAATGTACAACTACTGATATACCGTATAAAAGACAATACACGAATTGGCTTTACGGGTGTCTAAATAATTGACCATGTTTTAAATATTAATTTATTCTAGTATACAAATACGTCTATGCCCCCATAAAAGACAAAAAAAAAGAATTGGTTGTAGGGGTGTGTGAAACTCGAGAATAAATTATACAAAGAGGTATGGGATTTATGATAATTCAAAATGTTGTTATAACACAAAATTTATGCAAAGAAAAAGAAAAGCACAAAAAAAAACGGGGCCAAAATGGAATTAAAAAGAGATGGGACTATAAATACCCATCCTGTCTCTCATCCATGGCCGGGTAGAGACTAGAAGAAAAAGGGGAGAGAGAATCTCAAGTTTTACTTCATAAACTAGGAGTGAACACCCAAAAATTTATAAACCCACATAAGCCAATTGGGTGGAGAATTAACAAGAAGAAAGTGAAGAATTGGGGAAGATGGGAGGGAGAAGAGTGGCTAGTTATATATAAGGAGAAGAAGGCTAAGATTCTTCCAAAATTGTGAAGTAAAGTCTAGATTCCATCCAAGTAAGGAGTTCTAATTCCAATTTCTGTGAAATTAACTTCAATTTGATTAGGAGTTCATGATTCTTCTTGAATTGGGAATTAGGGTTTTTACCACAAAATGTTAGGAAAATGCATAAATGAGTAGGGTTTTCATGAATAAAGGGAAGGCATGGTTGTGATTGATGTGATTGTGGATGAGATGTGATTCAAACTGTGTGCAGGTTGCATTGTTGATAACTTGAGATCTCCCGATATAGGGGAGACTCTGGTGAAATTTTGTTAGAAATTTCGGCGAGAGAATTTTTTTTTTTGCTTCATCTACCCTTTACAGGGGGAAAGATTAACAAATAAACTAATGGGAAAAAAATTAGGGTTGTTACAGTTGGTATCAGGGCATTTGGTTGCAGTTTCAAGGATTGAAATACTAATGTGATTATGGAAAAATGTTTCAGGATGGTTCGTACAAGGCAAACCACAAGGGCTGTTCCGTCCCCCGTGCAAGGAAGAGAGTATGACTGATTTTCTGGGAATGAAACCGAAAGGGATCCATTAATGGATACTGCCTCCCGTCAATCTGTGGCGTGGGCCCATTTAGAGAGGGGAGATTCAGGAGGACATCAGGATATCCCTTTTATTTCTCGAACAGAAGTGTCGTCGGCTAAAACACCGAGTGGCCAAGGTTTAGATGACAGGCCACCAGTGACATCGACGGTTGCCCCGAATCCCTATTTGGACCCTGTATTTCTTGAGCAATTGGTCAAAGCAGTAGCAGCAGGGATGGCCGCAAGTGCATCCAATGCCACTGCTCGGGCATAAAGAGTAATCACCCTGGTTCGATGGGTGAAAGGCATGCGAGAAATGGGTGGCATGACCTATTCAGGGGAAGAAGACGCTGAATTAGCAGGGCATTGGCTGAGGAAGGTAGAAAGGGTCATAGATCAGATGCAGGTACCGGAGGAAACCCGGGTAGATTGTGTGACCCAGCTGTTAACGGAGAGTGCCCACTCCTGGTGGGAGACCACTAGATAAAGAAGGGCAGGTGAAGAATTGAGGTGGGTAAACTTTCGAGAAGAATTCGAGGAACAATATTACTCCTGGCAGCACCGAAAAGAGAAAGAGCAGGAGTTCCTAGATTTGAAACAGGGGAATATGACCATCCTGGAGTATGAAAGGAGGTTCCAGGATTTATCTATCTTTGCCACCACCCATCTTCCCACTGAGCATCATCCAGTGGAATGGTTTCGGGATGGACTCAGGCAAGAGCTAAAATTAATTTTGGTGGCTATGCAGTTTCAGTCAATTCGAGAGTTAGTGCGAGCTACTCAGGGTATAGAAAGGGTAATGAATGACACATCAAGGTCAACAAGTGAACAGAGTCAGACCACGGGATTCAAAAGAAGGGATTTCACACCTCCTATAGACACCAAATTGTGATAGACACTAAATTCAGGAATTTTATCACAGTTTGAAGAGCTACTAACATGTCCCTCATTAACTTAGACACTTCATCTAACATTTCTAAACCAGATCGACGTGGAAAAAACCCATCAGTGCATAACCCTAATCGAACATTTCGTGGATATGCCGCGAAGTTTGGATGGACATGATTAAACTCTATCCATGCATATCCATCTGATGGATGCACCATTACTCCATCATCTGACTTATTAAAATGATGTCATGTCATATCTTTGGCATGATGTGGAGACATAAATAGCCTCTGAAGTCTTGGTATCAATGGAAAGTATTAGAGTTGCTTCTATGCCTTATAAGAAGAGCCTTTACTAGTAGGGTTTCTATGTTTGTATCGTGAACTTCCACATAAATCACACTTTATTTTCATTCCATCTACCCCATAATACAATATGTAGTAATTAGGACATACATCATAATTCTCATAACTAGGTCCAAGTGGCCGCATAAATTTCTTGGCATCATAAAAATTTTAAACCAAATTACCATCATCAAGCATACAACTCTTAGCAAATTCAGTAAATTTGTTGAAGGCATTCAGAGTAAAATTTAAATTTGACTTCATATTAAGCAATTGTACACAAGCAAATAATTTTGATTGCTTGGTATACCCATCCCACAAAGGTTCTTTAGCAACTTTCAACAATTTAAAAACATTAGATGCCTCTAGATTCGGAGGTTCCTCTATCACAACAGTACTGCAAACCCTATCATTATAGTATGCATCATCATCCCCCATTGCATCTAGAACCATGTTCCTATATGGATTTGCCTCTCCCTTATCATTCACGACACAACTAATCCCTCTTAATGAAGGTCTGAACAATATATCTGTGATATAAGGCTCCCCGTGTACAATCCAATTTTCATAAGAAGGTAAAACCCTCTTATCAATAAGTGCTTGCAAACATCATCTTCTTTCTGAAACTTTTGATTTTTGCATCTCACACAAGGATATCTAATTTTTCCCACTGATATATTTTTATCAATTGAATATGGAAAATTGATAAATCTTCTAACACCCGCAATATATTCAGGATTCAGACGATCACTTCTCATACGACGATACATCCACTCTTGATCATCCATTTTAACCCAGTAAACATTATAGCATAAAAACATTTTAGAATGTTATTTCATTTTGTATTACGCATAATGTAAATTAAAAATAATATGATTTCAATAATTGAAACATAATTTCTTTTTTTTATTTCGCAACTATAGATTCATGCGCAAGTTCCTTTTCATTTCAAAATTAATTAGACTTTGCATGTTGAATTAGATTTACCCCAAGGCCCTTTTTTTTAAAATATCTCCAACAATTCGATACTACATTCATTACGGTGCAAAGGGGACAACTATGTCTCCCTTGAGTTGAATCACTATCTCTAGTTTATAGATTATTAATGGCCAAGACAAAGAAAACAAAAGCCAAAACACAAATACTTAAAACTACAGCAACACATAGAGCAACAACACACACAACAACACCATACACAACAATATGCATTTAATCGATACAAATACTAAAAACTAATGAAGGATCAAATTTTACAGGAAATAAAAACTTAGGGAGGATGAAATTGTAAAAGATTTCTAATTTTATAAATTATTTCAAATAAGATAAATATTAAAAAAATTAGGACCAAATCAAATGGAAAAACAAATTAAAGTGTTTGCTTTGAATTTTTGAAGGGCTAGGAATGGAAACCAAGGACAAAGAAAAGAAGAAGAAGAAAGGTCATCAATGTCAAACTAAAAGGATGTTGGCAACACCCATGGTCCTATCATGGAGAAGACAAACACCACGCACGAAAGGTGGAGTTCGGTAATCAGACGACCCACATAGGCCACTCATTTGTTAGTGTATTTGCTACATTAGTCAACAACTTCTTTTTTTTAATAATATTTAATATTTCAAAAATACCAATTAATCAATTAAATGTTACCAAAAAGCAATGAATTCTTTCTTCATTTTATGGTGGGTAAATTATTGGTTTCATGATTAGTTGGTATGTTAAGAATTGGGACATGAAATCAACATCACTTTTTTTGACAAAATGCCGACCAGAAATGTTGTTTCTTGGATTAAAATGATAGATCGGTTTGCCAGAAGTGGAGATTTTGTGGTTACACGTAGAATGGGTTTTGTGAGGAAGCTTTGGATGCCTTTGGGAAGATGCAATAGGAGGGTTGACAGCTTTGGATGTCTACTGGATGCTGGTAAAGATGTACATAACATGATCCAATCGTATATTTGATGATTAGAATCCTCTCTCCCATCGATCAAAATAAGAGGCAAAAAGTTTTCTTGCATGTTCACTTGATTTTTTCAAGTTCCTGAGTAAATATGAGAAGGACCTAATTCATTGATCTGGCATAGGATTGCTTCTGGCTTACTACTCAGAATGGCTTTATGGTGTCTGATAAAATGCCAACATCAAAATTTAAGCATATAGAGTTCACTAGTTAAAGAATCATTTGAGCATGGATTATGGGTGGATAATGAAGTTTATTCCCTTTAATTCAAATGAGAGTTTTTTTTTTTATTTTTATTTTTATTTTATGAAAATAGAGTTGATTTTATACTGCAACAAGCTGTTTGATGAAATGTTATCATGTAATGTGTTTTGAAGCTCTAGAAAAGTCAAGTTTATGTAGGGAGGGGGACAAAGTCCCCCACGGATTGTGGGGGAGAAGTGGGTTTTCTTTAATTTTCCTCAATTTCGAGTTTTTGTTTGGTATTGTCATCTATGCATTAGGAAACTAAGTGCTAGACAATGTGAACCTCGGTCATTAGTTTTTGAATGATCAGCTAGGACAAGGTGCAGGCTGTTGTGACTTTAATTACAAGAATTTGATGCTGCAACATGGTTAGATCTTGTTGCTGTTTGTAATTATAATTACTGATGTGTGTAATTTGTATAGCCATGGGAAAAAAAGGTTAGTTAATACCTCAATTAAGGCTCTGGCAACAGAGCACAGAAAAAGAAATGGTTTGTAGGTAAAGATGGGTGAAGTTTTTAGTTAATTTTTAGAAATGAATGATGGTTTTTTTTCTCTAAGTTGTGATGCAAAATGTAGCTCTCTCGAGTGAGTTAAAGTGAGACTATTTGGAAAAGGTTTTTTTTCCTTGCTTAGAATCTGCAATTCTCTATGTTTGACTGCAAATGAGAAAATTTGGCATTAAGGGAGGCAAGATGTTTCATGTTTGTTGTTGTTTTTGTGGTAGTTTTGGGGAATGAATTGTGGATATGAGAGCTATTTTAGATTAAACTGTGAGATGTAAAGAGTGTTAATTTCAGGGTGTGAGGAATAGTTTCATAAATAGTAATTGTATTAGTGAATGATATTATGTAAACGCAAACAAAGTTATTATCTTTGTTGCTGTCGATACTTGCTTTGTATATGAACTCTTTTGTTGGATTATCATTGCTGCATTTATGTGTGAAAGGGAGAATGGTTTTAAAGGTTTCGTTTGTGTCCTTTTTTTAATGGACTAAAATAAATTCATCCGACGTAATATACTAGGGATATCTTGCAATTCGATCATCTCCTTAGTTCGGGAACATGTATCAATATAATGTATTTCTGCTGTGTTTATAAATGTATTTCATATTTGGGTGTTGATTGTTTGTTTCTTCTCTAATGTATTATATTGATTTTTGAATTGCAGATTACATGGCATTCGAGAAATTCTATGGACAATCAAAGAGCCCCATGGGGCTTCGAATCCTGAAGAACATGCTCTTTGGCAGCGCTGTAATGACATGGTGCTTTCATGGATTCTGAATTCCCTTGAGCCAGAATTAGCTGATTATGTCCTCTCATGCAACACCCCTCAGCGCTGTAAATAGTTCGTCTCTGGTTTGATGATCCTGGTTTTTCTACATTAAACACATGTATGAGTATGATATCAACTGAGTTGCACCGTATACCATCTAATTTTCTGGCAATGCAGATCTGTTATTAATGGTTTGTATCATTACAATGGAGGGCAGCGAATGTTTAGACGATGGCCCATTAGAGGATTTGATTACAATTTTTTTAAATTTCAGAGCTCTAAACTGGTATAATCATTCATCCAAAATTACATTTCGGAGCTGTATAAACTCGAAGCAGTTAAAGACTTGTCAATGAAATTTTTTAACATGAAATTTGGTCGTTAATATATTTAATTTCAAATAAAAACAAATTGAAAGATGAGCTCTCTTTATAGATACAAAGAAAAGGCATCAGCTAGTCAAATGCCCAGCGGTTGGATGAGGCTATCAATATCTGCTCTGCAAATAGAGTGATCCCACACATCAGCTAGTCAAATATATGTTTCATATTACACAGCCTTCGAATCCAGAGAGACTACTTAAACTAATATATTTATGTCCAAGCAGATTGGAGGATCAAAAAATGAAATTGCTGATATAAACGGTCAAACCAAGTAAGCAAAATACTCTGTTGTTGAGGCAATGGAAGGGTGAGAATTGTCCATCTTCCACCAGTTTCTTATCCACAGATCTACAAGACCTTGTCATCCACGCAAAGTGAGCTTCCATCCAGCAAAGAAAACCTGCTATCTTTTGGCACCAAGATATGTCCTCTCCCAATTGCAATGCATAGTTGTGCAGTAATCTTGCTGATTTCATGTGGTTGGAATTCTAGAATGGAGAAGGGAAAGCTCCTTCTGTTCCGCCCATAATTTCACAAAATCATCTCCGATTAGAATGTCAGCGCATATTCTCAGCTTCTTGAGCTACTTGGGAACCCCTCCATCGACCCTGCATGCCAGTAACTTCAGAATAAGACATCTGTAGCAGAGAGAGAGAATAAAGGGGGACATGTATGCCAGTAACTCTAAATAACCTGTGGTTTATTTGACCGTAGATCTAGTTAGGAAATAATTAATCCTAGCCATTGATCTGCAGTATAAAAGAAAAGCTGGCATGACCGGCCTCTTGTTCGAGTGGGCGCGTTTCACTTTTTCATTCTCTCTCTCTCCTTTTCTTGAGAAACACACCAGAGTGAAAAGAAAAAAAGACAGAGCTGGCAAGAAGGCCAGAGGTGCAAACCCCGTTTCTTGCTTTTCTTTTTCTTTTTGTTGTAGACAGAGTTGCGTGCATATTTTATTAGAGGGTTTTCATTTTTGTTGATGGCTTTTAATACATCTCTTGTACAAGGACTACCAGACTGACCACAAGTTCACTCTAACTACGTTCTCTCCTACTGATGCTGTAAGTGGTTTCTTTTTCCTTTTTTTTTTTATGTCTATTCCTTTCTAGCGTTCATTTTACCTAGTTTTTTGTCTCATTCTTCTGCTTCTCATTGTATTTTATTTTCTCTTAAATTTTTCCGTAACCCTTTTGTTTATAATGCCCACAGTGTTAATGTTTTAAGAGTTAGGGTAGAAGATATAATTGTGGGGGAGAAGTGGTTTATCTTTAATTTTCCTCAATTTCGAGTTTTTGTTTAGTATTGTCATCTATGCATTAGGAAACTAAGTGCTGGACAATGTCAACCTCGGTCATTAGTTTCTGAATGATCTGCCAGACCAAACCATGTAAATTAGTAGTATATGTAGTCTGACTGAATTCCAGTCTTGTTCTTGCACTTGTAAATCTTGATTGTATCACTGGGATGTCAGTGTTTATAGCATAAAATTTTTAGCAATTCATTTTCTGTGGGTGGATTTCAGAAGGGATTTGTCATGGTAGATTTTGTTATCTCCATCCCATTTTAATTTGTTGACAAATTTTTTTCTTCTGTTTTCTTATTCTCATTATTTTGCAGACTATCACATCCACTGGAACGAAGAAAGGTGAGTTCCTTGCTGCTGATGTCAATACTCAGCTGAAGAACAAGAATATCACAACTGATATCAAAGTGGACACGAGTTCCAATGTAAGATAGTTAGTCCTCTTTATAGTCTTCTTCATGCTTTACTGTGAACCGGATTTTATATTTATGCCTCTATAGACTTGTTGCTGCTATTGGACATTTACCCAACTTTATGTTATTATTGATTCAACATGTCATCAAGAGTGTATATTTGTATGATGTTGAAGTTTGAGATAGGAAAGGAGCTCTTGCTTGATCCATAGTCTGCCTGTTACTTTTATATGTATTCAGTAATTTCTTGTGTTGTGTAACCATAGTTAAGGTTAGTAGCATAAGATTTTTACAATGGTACCCATTCTCATATAATGTGCTTTGTTATTTTGATTAACTCTTTTTTTTTTCAACTGATTTTTTTATTTCTTTTGGTGCCTGGATATGTGTTAAACATCAATTGTCATACCTTCAGTTTGCTTTGCCACCAGTTTTTTACAACCATTACAGCTGATGAACCTGCTCCTGGTCTGAAGACAATCTTCAGCTTCAAAGTTCCCGATCAAAGGTCTGTCAAGGTAAGCTATTTAATATAGTGTATTTACTTTCTCTCTTTTGTTTTCCTGAGAATGAAAAGAACTTGTGAAATTTTGCTATCAGAAAATCCTCTGCTCCCTAAAGATTCACAGATATGCAAATGCTGACCATTGTGATTTCTGCTCTTTTGATAATTATATTTTAACAGGTGGAAGTACACTATCTGCATGACTATGCAGCTGTAAGCTCAAGCGTTGGGCTGACAGTAAACCCCACTGTTAATTTCTCTTGTGTGATTAGGACCAATGTCGCCTCACTTGGAACAGATCTTTCATTCGACACCAAAACTGGGGACTTCATCAATGCAATGCTGGAGTTAGCTTGTCAATAGTTGACCTAATTGCCTCATCGACTTTGTGAGTAGTTTCTCTTTGTGCAAATCATTTTGAAATGCTGGATCAACATGCATGGTTTCTGTTTATTGTGAATTGATCTGGCTATAATGTGATACCTGACTTCCTAAAGTAGATTGATTGAAAAAAGTATCATTGGAACAACTCTTCCTTGTGGAAGTATGTAGGCATCTTCCTTGTTTTAGTTTCGTGCTCTTTCTGGATCCTAATATTGATACCACTTGCTACAAGTTTTTTATTTAAAAAAAAGAAGCTCAAGTGGATATGTGAAAAAATAGGGGCAAAAAAGGGACAGAATAGGATGAAATCATATTGAAATCTACATTTTCAAGTGTCAAATTGGTTAATATCTTCTTTTCTATACCCCGTGTAATTTATATATTTATCTCATTTGTCTTGGTTTTCATTTTTCTCTTTTGTAATCTGTAGCTTGTTTTGTGTATTCTTAACTTGATTTTGCAATCAAGTTATTTTTAACAATCAAATTGTTTTTTGCATTTTCTTATGATTACATTTAATTTTTGTTAGTTAAATCTACATTCGAGTGTTAAATCATAAAATTAGGAACTTGTAATAATTATTTCTCTTCTATATATATATATATATATATTATATTGCCACTTGAGATCCTGGCTTCTCTCTCGTTGCTTCATGCGTATGATAGAAGTAAGTTGGCTCATTCATTAAATTACTGTAGTATTTGGCATGCTTATAATGTATGCTTTGGATCCATTGACTACATTGAAGGCATGGCTGAAAATGCTGGCAAAGCAAGCGCTCTTGTTCAGCATGAGTGGCAGCCAAAGTCTTTCTTCACCGTTTCTGGAGAGGTAGACACCAAGGCGATCGAGAAGACTGCAAAGAAGAGGCCCGGAGGTGGGCATTAGAATGCAGCATAAATGTCTCTCTAGACTCACTTTCTTCTATTCTTAAGGTTAAGGTTGGTTGTTACTCTTTGGACAACGCTCTCATGGTGATGCCTCTCGTTTTGTTTTACTGGTTTTCAAAGTAAAAATAAAATTTATTTTAGGGGTCATACCATGCCGTCTCGTTATGAATTCTCGGAATCTTTTGCTCAGTCCAAGTAAACTGAGGTGGAATATCAGTTATTTTAGAGGGTTTAGTTCATAATTTTGATTCCCTCAATTTGCATTTCTGCAGTTCTATATCAGGTTTTACTTTCTTCGTGGCATTGCTGAAGATGGTTTACCAAAGTACTGTTAATTTCTTGTTTGGTTGTGCTGAAATGCTAAATAGTGAGTGATATTTACTCACTACATGTCGTGACCAGGTTCTGCCACCAATTCTTGATTTATATTGTCCTTTCTATTGCGACCCGACGCCCAATATGGATGTTATAGATTTCTTCTCTATTTTAAACACGTTTCTGGAACTGGGTGAGAGAGGCTGTCATGCCACGCATTGTTCTTAGTTGTAGTCTTTTTTTAAGATTTTGATTGGTACAGCGGAAGAGAATGGATTTTGATGGGTCTTTTATTAGTCTTAGACTTTTGAGAAATAATCCCCTTCCAGATTTTTTTTGGTTTTTATTTTTGAACTTTTTTTTTACTCCCGGTTTATGATTCCATTTCATCCATTCAGAAATAATCCCCTTCCATTCCTCTTTTGGGAATGGGATTTTTGGTGTACTGCTAGGAAAGCTAAACTTGAATGGCTGCTGTTGTTTGTTCTTGCATTGTTTTTTGTCAGCTTATTATTTTCTTTAGTAAACCTGGGGTTTTTCTGCTGCTGTCTTTGTCAACTCGTTGGCATGGACGGTGCTTGTGCTTTTTTATTGTTTTTGAATATTTGATTCTTTGGCTTTTTGGATTAACTAAATCAAGTTCTTTTTTTTGTTTCCTCAATCCCGAAGCCTTGGTTGCTTGCTTGTGCAGATTTGATTTCTGTCACTACACCCATCTCCTTGATTTCTTTCGCTGCTCGTCCATACAAATGCCCATGACAGTGCACTGTGTTTTTTTAGAGTGGGATTTCATTGTGTGGTTGTTTTAAAATATTATGCTGCAGACATTTCATCTACTCTATAAAAAATACTCAATGCCACTATATGCTTTTGTCGTGCCCTTACATTTATTTCCTCATGGAACTTTTACAAACCATTACTGCAGTTTTTTATATATGGTGCAATTAACTTCATTGGGAATGACTTGGGCCTCTCTATCTCATGTTTTTGATGGTAACATTTGCATTATATATTTGTTACAGAATCACTTATTTCGAACCCTTTTTGGATGCATTGCTTGGTGTGGACAGCAGCATGAGACTCCCCATCACCAGAAATTGGTCATCCTCTGCATTTTCACTCCTTTTCTGGTTCAATCTTTGTTGCTTTGTATGACTTGAAATTGTTGATCTCGAGACAAAGTCTTACTCTTTTGCTGGGTTGTTGCCCATGCTGTACATAAATTTTAAGCTCTTTTGCATTGCTTTGTCATGCTAAGTACATTTTCATATAATATAAATCTTGTTTGATTAGCTACTTAATGAAGATTATGGCTTTGTATGGCTATATCCTGCTTTTTTTATATATACGTTGATCAACTACTTAAACAACATAAATTCGCTTAAATGTTCAAAGGTGGCCACTTTGTAGCACAAACAACCTATGTAGCTCAAAGGTATCCACTGTGTAGCACAAACAACCAATCTAGTTCTTTACCTAAAAGGCATCGAGCCACTTGTTTTAGTTTTTTGCTCCCTTATCTCCATATCCTTTTTAATTTTGACAATTCTGTATCTACCATTGCTTCTTTTGTTTTATTTTGTGCAGATAAGATTTTGAGTGCTCAGTCTACGATGCAGATTTTGTCTTTTCAAGAGCATGTACTGGAACAACGGTCATTATTACATGATGCTTTTGGAAGCTACAGTTTTATATTTTTTATGGTACGCGGTTTTTACTTCTTTAATGGAGGTATGGTTTGATATTTAGATACCATTTGATTGTGGCTCACTAGACCCTTTTAGTTTTTGAATGGAAAATAGAGTCTATGCTTTTCGTGTGCTTAAGGGAATTAAATAGAGTTTTATGATGTTACCATGAAAACTCTATTCGATCAGCTATTGTTTGTTCTACATTTTATTTTTTAACTTGTTACAAATGTTATACGAGGATAAGGATTTTCACGACAACTTACAGCATGCTCCCTCATTTTGATGAAAACTTATAGTTTCAACTTCTTACATCAAGTCTAAGTTTTTCTCCCCCTCTGGGTTATGACTGGTTATTTTTATTCAATTTACGACTTGATATTGATCTGGATTCATTATGGTTTCGTGAATACTCGTATGGAGTAAGATTGTCAAATTGATGGGATTTTTTCTTTTTTGCATCCATCTCATGGATGAAAATTTTTGGAACTTAGTGTTTGAGTTTGTTTGATCATTTTGCAGGGGTCGTATACGAGTTCTAAGGTGTAAGGAACATTCAAGGTCTTCAGTTTTTTTGAGTGTTTAATTCATTACATGCTCATTTCTTTTTGTGCTTTAATCTTTATGTCTCGCTTTAGAATTCTGAGTTTAGGATAGCATCAAGCATTAAAGTTTTATTTTTTGACTATAGGATGACATCAAGTATCAAGAAATGCCATAAAGCCAACTAGTAGCTTAGGAGATGCTTTACAAAGAGGAATTATTTTTCTTTTCCATTACTTTCATGATCTATCATTGTTCCTTTCCATTAAACTTTCTTTCTTTGAACATTTTGTTTATTTTTTTATTTTTGTCGATATTTCTAAACTAATGTTTGCAAGAATGTTGGGCCTGATGTTTTGTAATTTTATTTTTACAATTTAATCCTTATAAAAAAAGTATGAATTTGACAAGCCAAGGAGTGGTTGATGTATTGCCTAACCATTCCATGTTACTATTGAAGTCTTTATTTTTCAGGTTGTCGTGCCAGGAATAATGAGTGTTGACTATTCCTCATTTGCTCATTTTTCTAAAACTAGTCTTTTAGGTTCCTTTCATTAAATAAATATCAGGTAACCGAGCGGTCTTTTGAGTTTTGATTTAACACAGTATAGGGTGGCGACGACAAGATTAATCGTTTGATTTCAGGTTTTGGTAGCCCTTCTCCTCTCGTTTTCATTTCTTTCTTTTGTTTTATTTGCTAATTAATATAGGGTTTTATCGATGTTTGAAAACTAAGGCATTTTTTTTCCTGGTGTCTGAACTCTACTTGCATGTTTTTCTAGGGACCCCAAGTTATCAAGGAACATTTATGGACTGCAACTTTGTTGAAGTGTTTGATTCATTACCTTACTCCTTTCTTTTATCTACTTGTCTTTCTATTTTGCTTTAGAATCTTGAGTGCTCAGTCCAAGATACCAATGTATCTTTGGAGAAGCATGAATGTGAACAAATATTTTTATCACGTGAAGTTTTGGAAGGCACGGTCTTAATTGGTTTGATATAGTTTCTATTTCTCTACTACAGTTGATATTTTGTTTTGTTTGTACATAGCTCTGAGGCTTCTATTATAGTTTTTAAGTGGAAAAAGAGTATGTGCTTTTCAAGCTCTTAAGGAATTGATTAACATGGCATTGCTTGGGCTACACCCTTTTATTTTCATTATGTGCAGATTTTTGGTAACTGATCACTTGACTACAGTAACAAGCAAAGCATCTTTGAACTTGATTTTTCTTTTGGATCC
Source organism: Salix arbutifolia (assembly GCA_025169955.1). NCBI lineage: Eukaryota > Viridiplantae > Streptophyta > Magnoliopsida > Malpighiales > Salicaceae > Salix > Salix arbutifolia. Next base: position 12,433,714 of record CM045912.1, on the reverse strand, counting down.
ATGATTTTCATCAATCTGTTGTTTTGCATGTTTTTCCTAGATTAATCGGTTTTCAGTTAACATGTAGGACTAGGAGTATCTTGGTGGTGTTTAATGCATATACTCGTTCAATTTCAATGCTTGTTATATTTTTATTTTATTTTATGTTGTGTGGAAAATAGGTAACATTCTCAGGAGTTTATCAACTGCTTTAAAGAAGGCTGTTGTAGTTCATTGAGGCTTCGGAAGTGATTTGTTATTATCTTCTAACAGCTTTATAACTGAGCTCATCAATACGGCTGTTGGGTTTGCTCTTTTTATCTCCATGTTCTTTTCAACTTCAATTAGATCTTATGCAATTGATTATTTTGTTTTAATTTGTCTAGATGATTATGTTTTCAATATGATTACATGAAGTGTATCCTAGTTGGCCTTTTGATTTTCCATCAAGTTAAGTGTTTCTTTACTACTCTATTTCATTCTAGTCAACAAGAATAATTTCCTAAATTATAACTACTGCTTGAATTCACCTTGAATTTTTTTCTAGGAAACCTCCAATTTACCAGGGAACATTTCTAGACTATAATTTCTTAGGATTGTTTGATTAATTGCCAACTCTTTATATTATCTACATGTCTCTTTGTCGTTCTTGAGAATTTATATGTTTAGTCTAAGATATCGATTATGTTACACAACTTCTAACAATGGTCTTCACTACATCATGCTTCGGAATCCTCTGTCTTTGTATTTGTTTGCTACACAACTTCTAATTCAACGTCGCGGACTTTTAACGATATGATCTATGCATAAGATACTTTTCAAACTTGCATGGGAGATAATGTTCCTTTTAATTCCTTCCGCATGTCTTCTATTATTTATACTGGTTAATAATCTAGGAGTCTATGAATTGTTTTAGGTATCACACGACATAATTTTTTATATGGCAAGTTTTGGGATTTGTTGATGGTGGTGAAGAGTTAGGTATTCTTGAGAAATGTTTTTTTGTAGCTCTATTCCATGTTAGAAGTACTTGGTTCTTTCAATATTTGCTTGCTAAATATATTTGGTGCATGAGCAGCCTCTGCTTCAAGATCTCTCTTTATGAGAATTTTCATGACAAATTATAACATGCTCTCTCATTTTGAAGAAAATATATAGTTTTAACTTCTTACATCAAGTCTAAGCTTTTGTCTATGTATATGCTTTTATATATAAATATAGATAATACCTTGTTTTTTTACTCAATTTATAAATTGATATTGATATGGTTTCATAAAAACTTGCATGGAGTAAGATTGGAGGACTGATGGAGACTTTGTTTTTGCTCTGTTCTATGCTAGAAGTATTTGGTTCTTTCAATACCTTTAGCCTTTGCTTTATGATCTCTTTATTTTTTTTAGAGATTAGTGGACGCAAATGGAGCGTTTGAAAATTGTATCAGCTGCCTATTGTTTATCTGCCACCGAATTCTTCTCTAAGGTTAATGCCCATGTCCTTTTTTCTTCATCTAAATTGATGGTTTTTACTCTTTTGATGATTGTTTTTGACGTCTTACCCTTTCCATATGTATATGCAATGTAGCTTTGGTTATGTCTTTTTCAGGGATTGTTACGTGATTTTGCCTTCTGATTTTAAAGAATTATGTTTTCAATCGTAGGTGTTTCCTAACTTGCCTTCTAATTTTTTATTAAGACAAGTGTTTATTAACCTTTCTTTTACATTATAGTCAACAAGTTTCATTTTTTTCTTTGACCTTGCTCAATAGATCTCCTAGGGTTTCAGCTCAAATTTTGACTTTAGGATGGCATCAAGCATCAAGGAATGCCATAAAGTTAACAAGTTATTATTGCTCAGGAGAAGCTTTACAAAGAGGAGTCATTTTTCTTTTCCATTACTTTCATGATCTATCCTTGTTCCTTTCCATCAAACTATCTTTCTTTGAACATTTTTTATTTATTTTGAGTGGATGTTTCTAAACTAATGTTGTGCCATATTTCTGTAATTTTATTTTTACAATTTAATCCTTATAAAAGAGTATGACATTTGTCAAGCTAGGGAGTGGTTGATGTATTGCATAACCATTCTTTGTTCACTATTGAACTCTTTATTTGTCAAGTTGTCTTGCCGGGAATAATGAGTTTTGATTGAATCTTCTACTCTTGATCCTAACGAATTTGCAGGGAAATGAGTATCTGTATTATATAGTTTTATTTTTTTAGTTGAGCTACAATGTGAGTTTATTTATGCATCCAGTTATTGACCTTTTTGACATTATTTTCAGTGTTAATGAAAAAACTGTGTTTAGTATAAGATCCTGATTGTTTTGCATATGTGAAGTTTCAAAACGTTTCAATGCTCTGAACTTTTCCTTAACTTTGTTTTTTATCATACAAATCCGATACTTGTATAGAGCTTGGGTCTAAGTTCTAAACATATGTTTTTTAGGAACTCATCAAGCATCCTAGGGGATGGTCTAAAACTTGGACAAGGAATTCTCAACTCAGCACAGTCTACTAATGGAATGATTACTTTTTACAGGTTTTTGTTCCAGTTTCAGGAGTAAGCTTTTTCCAATGTTTTCTATTTCTCATCTACTCTTGTTTTTTTTACCCAGCATGACAATGGTTCTTCCGGTATGAGGTATAAGCATTTACCAATGTTAGCTACTTGTCATTTACAATTGTTTTCTCTTAACTGATCACAGTTGATTCCTTTTTAATGGTTTTTTTCCATTCAGGGATAAACTTTTACCAAAGTTGGCTATTGCTCATATGCTCGTGTGTCTTAACTCAACACAATCTACTAACTTTTACCATTGTTGACTATTTTTCATCAGCTCATGTTTCTAAAACCAGTCTCCTAGGTTCTTTTAATTAAATAAATATCAGGTTACAGAGTGGTTTTTTGTCTTTTGATTTAACACATTATAGGAGGGTGATGACAACACTAGTCATTTGATTTCAGGTTCTGGTATCCCTCTCCTCTCGTTTTCATTTCTTTCTTTTGTTTTTTTTGCTAATTAGTTTAGGGTTTTATCAATGTTTGAAAACTAGGTGTTTTTTTCCTAGTGTCTGAACTCTGCTTGCATGTTTTTCTAGGGACCCCATGTTATCAAGGAACATTTATGGATTGCAACTTTGTTGGAGTGTTTGATTCATTACCTTACTCCTTTCTTTTATCTACTTGTGTCTTTCTGTTTTGCTTTAGAATCTTGAGTGCCCAGTCCAAGATACCAATGTATCTTCGGAGAAGAATGAATGTGAACAAAAAAATTTATCACCTGATGTTTTGGAAGGCTTAGTCTTAAGTGGTTTGATATAATTTCTATTTCTATACTACATTTGATATTTTGTTCTGTTTGTATGTAGCTACGAGGCCTCTATTATAGTTTTTGAATGGAAAAATAGTATGTGCTTTTCAAGTTCTCAAGGAATTGATTAAGTTGGCATTGCTTGGCCTACGTTCTTTTATTTTCACTTTGTGCAAATTTTCGGTAACTGATCACTTGACGACTGTAACAAGCAAAGCATCTTTCACCTTGACTTTTCTGTTGGATCCATGATTTTTCATCAATCTGCTGTTTTGCATGTTTTTCCTAGATTAATCGGTTTTCAGTTAACATGTAAGACTAGGAGTACCTTGGGGGTGTTTAATGCATATACTCTTCAATTTCAATGCTTGTTATACTTTTTTTTATGTGTGGAAAATAGGTAACACTGGGTGGTTATTCTAAGTTTTTTCATGGTCACACACTTTGAATGACAAGATATGTGCAAAGGATGCTTTTGAAACTTGTGTTGGAGATATGTTCTTTTAATTTCCTTTTGTATATTCTAATATAATTTATACTGGTTTATTAGCTAGCTTTTGAGTTTGTAGTTCTTTGAGGCTTTGGAAGTGATTTATTATTATTTTCTGCCGGCTTCATAGTTGAGCTCATCAATACGGCTGTTGGGTTTGCTCTTTTTATCTCCATGTGCTTTTCAAATAGGTCTTACACCATTGGTTATTTTGTTTTAATTTGTCTAGATGATTATGTTTTCAACAAGATTACGTGAAGTGTTTCCAAGCTGGCCTTTTGATTTTCCATCAAGTCAAGTGTTTCTTTACTTCTCTATTTCATTCTAGTAAATAATAATAATTTCCTAAATTATAACTACCGTTTGAATTAACCTTGAATGTTTTTCTAGGAAACCTCCAATTTACCAGGGAACATTTCCAGACTGTAATCTCTTAAGAATGTTTGATTAATTACCAGCTCTATTCTATTATCTACATGTCTCTGTCTTTCTTGAGAATTTATATATTTAGTCTAAGATATTGATTATGTGTCTTTCTAGGATCTTTAATCTGAGCAGATGTCTCCACTACATCATGCTTTGGAATCCTCTATCTCTGCATTTGTTTGCTACAAAACTTATAATTCAAGGTCACAGACTTTTTACAATATGATCTATGCATAAGATACTTTTGAAACTTTCCTTGCATGCTTTTAAAAAAAAGTTTCTTCCTTGTTGCTTATTGTTTTTTTTTACAGTGGGTTCATTTAGTCTAGTGAAGACAAAGTCTGAATTTGTCTGTTCCTCCTCTCTTGACAAACATAAGAGATGGTTCTGTGTAAAACGAGGAGTCATTATGGTGAATTTTCAAGTTGTTATTCATCTAAGATAAACAGTTGTACCCTTGAGCTTTTTGTTTAAACTTTTTAGCTTCTGAGTGTAAAATTTAAGCTTGAAAAAAGTCGACAAATTATGACAGTGAGTTTTTCATGTATAAGATGCTTGTCAATTCTTTTCCATGTTACAACAAGGAAATCCTTGAATTCCTTTGAAATTATCAAAATCCCTACCCTCACATTAACAGTGATTGGTGTGATAACTAATGTGTTACAAAACAGTCTGCTAAGTAGAGTGGCAGGAAACTCTTTGTGGTTGCCTCTAGACTATATTTGTATTTTTAAATTTTTTCTTCACTTAATATCTTGCTTATTCCTTTTTATGTTTTCTAGGCTCTTATGTTTTGTTGAAATAGATAGACATGGATGAATCATCTAGCTGCTAGGGATAGTCCCTACTTGATTGGCTGGAACCGACTTTTACATCATGCACTCTACTGCTTCATTTTTTTTATTTCCAAGGACCAAAAGATGCTGGTTGAATTTCATATACTCTTCATGTAAAGATAAATATTAATAGTTGATCTAGATGCAGGACCAAAACATGGAAGGGTGAAACAACAGTACGAGGTTGAGAAAAAAAAATCTAGATGCAGGTAAAAAACTCTCAATTGCACGGGATTGCTAGAGTAGGCCTACGCGTGGGCCTTAGACATGAGTCAAACGGGATGGCCTGGTATGTCACGCTCAACAACTCTTGACCCTTTTTTTCTATTTTTCTCTCAATTAATGCTTCTTTTTATATGTTTTTTTTAAAAAAATATTTATATTTAGATTAACAATAGCCTCTTTTTTGTATTTTGCTTAGATAACCTTTTTAAAATGATGGTAACTTTTTGGTCATGTATTTAATTTTCAAAGAGTATTTTTTTCATTCATATTTTTTTATCTTTTGTATGGATGACATATTTTTGAGGGAAAAAATACATGTAATATTTCTAATATGTGTAGCCTTGCATTTTTTGTTTTTATTTTATTCAATCAATTTAATGTTTTTGTCTATCTATATTATTGTTTGTTTCAATGAAACATTATTTGTATAAATAATATTTAAGAAACATAATTGAGTAAATGTCTTGTATTGCATGATTAAATATCTCAGATCTACACTTGTTATAACTACAATATTTCCCCATCTCTTTCTCTTTCTATAAGTGTCGCATGAAAAATCTATGAAGGGAGAAAAGGATAAGAAAAATAGCAAATAGGATTGTGTCATTGATGCAGTGATGACACGTCCTACCATAGAAGAGATAACTTGCTATGACAATTTCAACACTAGCTAGGAAGGTCATAGGTGGAACCTAAAGGAATCCATACACACCAATCTAACTTAACTATGTTGTTTCATAGTTGTGTTTGACAAGGTTAGACAAAGGTTAAAAGAACAAAGAAATGGAAAATTCTCGAGTGTGATTTGGTTTTAAATAGGATGACCGAATCATGTTTAAGTTAGATTGCTCATACAAGCCATGTCGAGCCCACCTTGACACTATTGAAACACGAGCCATGTAAGGGAAATGATATAAGGCAAAACTAGATAAACAAAAGATAAATGAACTATGTTAACAACTTATTTTGTTTAGTTTCATTTCAATTTCAATTTTCATTTTTATTTTTATTAAAAACTTGTTGACATATAATTAAATAAAGATGTAAATAACATGACACATCACGACATCATGTTTGTTTGTATTGTATCCATCACTTATAATCCTAGTTCAATATTTAATTATCGTCTATTTTTAGCATTATTAATGCTTGTGGTGAACAATTAATTTTATTGAATACATTAACTCAGTGTTTCGGATTTTTCATTGTCAACAAAGAATTTTTACATCTTCTATATTATTTTTTTAAGATTGAATTTACTTTTAATTAGATTCGTAGTGTAGTATGAAACCTGGACTAGTAATAACTAAACAAGGCTTCCAATTGTAGTTGAATGTTCTTAGGAGACCATGGTTGGATGATGGCTTTTTATGCTTCTCATTCTATAAATAAAATTCACAAACTATGTTTGCATAATAAAATTCATACACATTAAAATACTTAAAAAAACTAGGTTCTGGAGTGACGTTACTGTCCTAAAGCATAAATTATTATTCATTACAATAGTATAATTACTATTTTACCCTTGAGCATTAAATGTTTTTACTAGAGCTTTACTATTTTTTTTTGTTAATATATCAAAAATTACTTCCCATTTATGAACTTTGTAACATTTATGTTTATTGTTTCTTGATAATAGGTTCCATAGTTTGAGATCTTTTTCTTATATATCATTTTTCAATAAACTCTTAAAGCAACTCCAATGCCAAAAGCCATTTTGGAGAGCCAAATCTTTAAAATGGCTCTTTGAATAGTGTATATATAGTTTTTTTGTTGATGCGTGCTCCAATAGTAAAAGCCATTTTGGAGAGCTATTTTTTTTATATATTATTTAAATATAGTGCAATTATTTTATATGTAGTTTAATTATGCAATTAATTATACAATTAATAAGAGTAAGTTATATAATTCAATAATTTCTTTTGAAAAACCCTCCAACAATAAAATTATTTTTTTAATTATATTTAAATTAAAAAAAATGAATTTAAATATAATTAAAAGACTCGCAATATTTGAGATTTGAAATTTAAGCCACTTATTGTATGTTTTTTTATTGTTGTATTTGAAGTTAATTAATGTTACTTATTATCTTAAATTAATAGGATTTTTAAAAATATATTTTTTATGATAACTATTTTTTATGCTATTTATTATTATTAATAATAATTATTATTATTATTAATAATGAAAATTATTATTATTATCATAAAAACCCCGATAGAAACCTACGCTATTATTATTATTATAACCCCCCCGAAACCCTACTTTATTATTATAGTATAAAAGCAAACCCTACTGCCCTCCCCCCCCCCCATCCCCCACTACTTGCTTGTGTCGCCCCCCCCTCCCCCCATCAATCTCCCTCCCTGTGCCACCCACCCGTCTAGAGCCACACACACAGAGAGGAGGGAGGAGAGCTGAGCCAGGGATGGAGAGCTAAGCCTGGATGAAGGGAGGAGAAAGCAATGAATATTTTTATTTATTTTATGTTTTGGCTTTTCTGGTTTGAAGTGCTAGAAATAGCACCCGAAGATGAGAAAGCTATTTTGGCTATTGAAATGGCTTACCGGTTGGAGTATATATAGTAACAAAGAAATGCCAAAAAATACATTATTTTGGCTTTGCCTTTTCATATGGCTTCTCTGTTGGAGATGCTCTTATACTTAGAACCTCTTACCCCCAACTCATGTATATTATTGAACTTCAATTCTTCAAAATTATTTCTCAATTCTTATTTTAGACCTCGTTGTGCAGTTGTTATAAGTTTTTTTATAGGAATATTTGACCAATACTTTTCTCTAGCCTCCTTAAATCTATCTAAATACTGCTTCACAATCTCTCTAGGGTTTTGTTTCAATTTTACTAAATCAACCAACATAAACTTAAGCTCCATCCTAACGAAAATGTGCTTGGAGTATAGTTTGCATCTTGTTCCAATTCTAAACAAATTTTGGTGGTAAAATTATATACCAATTGTATGTATTTTTTGTTAATTAATTTGTGAACAACCTTATTTTTGAAATTCAAAATCAACATCTTCTCTATATTGGCAAGTGAATCTAGCTAACTTTAAGAGTACATCTTGACCCTTAACCATTTAACCATTGAATAACATAAAATCTAGGAATCTAAATTTGGTGGGATAAAAGGGTATATTATATATAAGTAGTCTAGATAGGATCTCTTATAAGTTGTTCTTTGAATTTGTTGAATCATTGGACCATAAGCTTCATAATTTGTTTTGATTTGCTTTATATGAGCTTATATTGTCTTATGATCTGGGCAACAGATTTGATAGATTAACTAGGATTGACTTAGATCGATCTAATATATTTCTGTTTTAATATAATTTTTTAAAAAAATGTCTTGAATTTTATGAATCAAATTATGTTTTTACTAATTGTCCGGGTTGTCTTTAGATCCATCACGTCAATCATGTCATATCGGGTGAACCTCCGCATAATTATTTTTTATTAAACAATATTAACATTGTGTTGATGTTTTGTTTTCATGTTAAAAAAAAACTGACACTAGTCAACGACCTAGTTATCCTATATACTTAAACATTAGATTATCACTGTGTAGGTTTTTATTGTAGATTTCAATAGTTGTTTTGGTTTGGTTTGGTTTTTTGGTGTTCGGGATACAATTTGGTTTTTTGGTGTTTGGGTTATGTTTTGCTGTGTTTTTTTCCTTTGGCTTAACTGGTGGCTACTTTGCCACGTGTCTCGGTTGTTTTGTTTTTAGTTGTTTTTTTCACCCCAGGGCTTGCTTTTCCTTTTTTAATCTTTTTTGCATCTTTTGCCTGCGGTTTTCGGTCTGGATTTTGTGTTGAATGTTTTGCATGGTTATTTTTTTAATCGTATTGACATTTGGTTTATTGTTGCTTCTGGTCTAGTAAGGATTGTAAGTCCATGGATCCATAATATGGGTTTAAGAATGGAAACAATAGCTGAAGATGTTTGAATACAATGCCCTACATCATTATTACGCATTGGTCTTAACATGGCTCCTATTTAATGTCTTAGATGTTATGTTGGGAACATTCCTCTCCATATCCTAAAGCTTTTATTGTTTTGTGTGATACCATACAATAAACCCATGTATAGTAATGTGTCTTTATATGTACACAAGAATGTGTTAAGTTTTACACAATTTTATCTTAGGTGTGGATGTATGATTTCGACCAAAACTGTATTTGTTAAGATTTCATGTTGATTCCATTTTTAATTTTTTTTAAGTTGGTTGACCCGGCACCCAATCCTGTTGCAGAAAAAGAGAGTGTGTTCATTGATATGGTTATATATTATTATTATGGTATAAACTAAAAGAGGTGGTGTTTTCATTGAGCATTATCGCACAAAATACTATTCATTTCAAAAAAAAATCTATATTTTTTCCTTCATAATTTTATATTTTAATATTTAGTTTATTGGAGTTTAGAATTCATAATTTATTGTGGTTCGCTTCATATGTGATTAGCCTGGTTTCATAATCCGTCACGGGGTTGATAGGTTGCCTCTATTTTTTTTGTCTCTTTTTACTGTTTTTTTATTAAATTTCTTTCTATAAAATTGAGTTGATTGGGAATTAGACTTTATGATTTATTTTGGTTTTTTTATATGAAATTATCTTGGTCTTCTAATTTGTGTGGCGGGTTAACCGAGTTGGCTTGAGTTTTTGTTTGTGTTTTTTAGTTATTTTTATTTTATTTTATGCTTCAACATTGGGTTTATTATGAATAAGGTTTCATGATTTATTTTCATTTGTTTTCTAAGAGGTTATATCTCAGTCTTATGACTCGGCTCACGTGATTTAGGGGTTAACTCGGGTAAACTTCGGTCATTTTATTGTCGTGTTTTTAGATTATGACTCGGGTCTTATATCTCATGTTAAAGAAAAAACAGACACTAGTCAACAACCTAGTTATCCTATATACAAGACATTAGATTATCACTGTGTAGTGGAAGAGTTTTTTGTTGTAGATTTCAATAGTTGTTTTGGTTTTGTTTAGTTTGGTTTTTTGGTGTTCGGGTTACAATTTGGTTTGGGTTTTTGTTGTTTGGGTTACGTTTTGTTTTGTGTTTTTTTTCTTTGGCTTAACTGGCGGCTGCTTTGCCATGTGTCTCGGTTGTTTCATTTTTAGCTGTTTTTTTCATCTCAGGGCTTGCTTTTCCTTTTTTCAATCTTTTTTTGCATCTTTTGCCTGCGATCTATGGTTCGGATTTTGTGTTGATTATTTTATATGGTTATTTGTTTCTATTTTGCAATTTGAATCTATCATTTTAGTTAAGAGTATTCGTGATGTTTGCTGGATCAGTTATTGATTTCTGTTTCATATGCCTTTGGTGAATGATTTTATGCTGGAATTAGTTAATGAAATTGGAAAATCAGTGATTTGCGATTTGAATCTGTCATTTTTTATTGAAAGTGTTGGTGATGCTTAGTGGATCAAATATTGTTTCCTACATTGTGTATGCCTTTGGTGAATGATTTTGTGCTGGAATTAGTAATGGCGATAGACTTATATGAAGTTATATTTGTCAATATTTTGCTTGTTTTTATTCGATAGAGAAACTTGCAGTTCAATCATTACTTCTAGTTCATATTACCATGCCAAAATCATGATGCATGTTAGGTTGTGGGGACTCTATTATAAATATGAATGCATGATGAGAATTGTAAAAGCTAGAGGCATCAAGATAAGGTGATTTCCTATATCATATTCAAAAAAGTCCTGCAACATTTTTTCCTTTGTCTTAGATGGCATTAGAATACCAAATGGTCTCTAGTTGAGATAAGAACTAAGGGTAAAATTCATTATTCCCTTAAAGTTTAGAGGTTCTCTCAATTACCTCGTGATGTCCATCAATTTATCAATAAAGTATGCTATCTATCTATCTTAGCAAAACTAATGGAAATGCCCTTTTATTTTGTAAACTTCAATTTTCTTTAAAAAGAATGGATAGTTTATCAATTAGCTCCTTAAACAAATTTTAACATGATTTAGTTTGAAGATAAAATTTGATTTTGAAATCAAAGCAAATTCACTTGAAAAAAAAGGCATGATCTATATAATCTAAGTTCACATAAGATTTACTTTAAAAAAAATTAAAAATTAGACTACTAAAAGCACAAAATATAAAACCACATTCACTTGAGATTCAATCAATGCCTTTATATATATGTGTAATAGTTCATTTTGACAAAGAAAAACAACAATCAACATGATGTATTATCCAATAGTCAACTTGATCTACCGCATCTCAATTTCTTCGTTAATTGATATATTGTTCTGCTGCATTGACTTTGATTGATTATTCTTGATTTGTTCCATCTGAAATTCTTCGTTAACACCTTCCTGTAAACTTTGTCGGGGCTAGAGACAAAGTTTGTTGTAAAAATACTGAAGGGTCGCTTTTGGTAGTGGTTTGGTGAAGAGGTCGGCAATCTGATTTCCTGAGGGGACATGTCGAGTAACAAGCAGTCCTTGGGCAACAAGTTCGCGAAAAATGATAATCCAACTCGATATGTTTGTTTTGGGCATGGAATAGTGGATTTATTTTCATGTGAAGTGCACTTAAATTATCACAATAAAGTATGGACATAGATGATAATGTGTTGCGAAGATCGTTGAGAAGGAAAGTTAGCCATGTGAGTTCTGTTTTTGCGTTAGCCATTGCACGATATTCTGCTTCTGTGCTTGACTGTGAAATTATGTGTTGTTTTTTTGCACACCAAGAGATAAGATTTCCTCTAAGGAATGTACAGAATCCAGTAATGGATTGTCTCGTTGTAGTGCACCTTGCCCAACTGCATCTGAAAAATCAAATAGATCAAGTGTAGTATGTGAAGAAAAATACAATCCCATTTCAATTGTTCCCTTGACATCATAAAATGTGTCGAACCATTTTTAAGTGTCCTTGTGGGAGCATGCATGAATTGTGATACATAATTAACCGTAAATGATATACTAGGACAAGTGAGTGTAAGATACTGTAAAGCTTCAACAATTTCGTGATAGTAACTTGGGTCTTCCATTAGAGTATCACTGGAAGATGTTTTTGTTTTTTGCCTCAGGGGGGTACCTATAGGCTTACAGTCGACCATATTTGACGGTTCAAGTATTGTCACTGCATAGTGTGACTAGGATAGATGAAGACCATTTGTTGTTGGTGTGATTTCCATTCCAAGAAAGTGATGTATCCGTCCTCAGTCTTTCGTTGTGAATTTAGTACTTGGTATCAAAATAAAATTGGATATGAGTGTAGGAGTTGAACCTCTGATCATCTCATCCACGTAAAGGAACAACATTAATGAGCAATAATCTGAATGGAGAATGAATAACGAGGGGTCAGATAAACTATAAAAGAAACCATGTTTAAGAAGAAGAGTGCTAAAACGATCAAACCAAACGCGTGGTGTTTGTTTTAGGCCATAAAGAGCTTTTTGTAGCTTGTAGACATGCACCAGATGTTGAGTCTGCCATTCCTAGTGGTTGTTGCGTGTAAAGATCTTTAAAAATTGAACCATACAAGAAGGCATTTTTTACATCCAATTGTCGAAGAGGTCAGTCTTTAATAAGAGCTATGGTGATTATCATCGTATTGTTCCTGGTTTGTTAATCGGAGAATAGGTTTCAATGTAGTCTACTCCATCAATTTGATGATACCATTTTGCAACCAAACGTGCTTTGGGTCGATCTAGAGAGCCATCTGGTTTGAGTTTTGATTTAAACACTCATTTGAAACCGATGACATTCATTTGTGTTTCGAAAAATCATCTACTAAACAAGCATAATATTGAAATTTTGCGATTGATAAAACAGGTGCAGGTCCCTATAAATCACAATGAATTTTTTTCAAAGATACTAGTACTTGAATGTTCCAATTTAGAGAAAGGTAAACGATTAAGTTTTCCTAGTTGACAACTATCACAAACATGTTGTAAGTTTATTGTCCTACAACATCAATAAATCTTTTATTTTTTAGCATTTGTAACGCTGAAGACAAATTTGTCTATATCCGTCAACCTTTTAATTTACACCCAACATCCACAATTGAACTTTCCTTTTTTATCTCAACTGCTAGTCATATCATAAACCAAATAAAAGTTTCAAAATATCTTTTAAGAGTCAATTTACTCTATTTTTTTCAAAGTACCCTCTTAATATCAAAATATAATATGTTTATCGATTTTACTAACTTTCCAAACAATATAATGCTAAACACAATTCTTGCTGTTTCAACATGTATTTTTCCTCATTTTGACACAATTGAACACATGTATTAAAGCTAAATGTGTCAAATAAACATCCTCCCTTTTTGGTCGAAAGCATGGCCTTAATCAACCAAGAGTTCCCACATTCTTCCATGCTAATTTCATTCACTTCACACACACATTCTCCGACAACGGTGCCAAAATTTGTTGTGATGTTGCGTTTGCATAATTTAATTACCCTAGCTTAAAACAAAACACATAAGATAGTATAGAGCAAGAAAGGGGTCGATCCCACGAGAATGTTTAGTTCAGATTTTTGTGCTATACATCGTGCAATTGGGGGGGTTTGGTTTTTATTATCTAAATTATCTAAGTTATGATTGCGATTAAACAATGAATTCAAATTGAAACTTATCAAGAAAACAATCCTTGGTTGCAAGCATGGTTGTCAAAATCGCGATTTTGACACGACACAGAAGGGGTTTTGAAAACTCGGATCGTAATATCATACCTGAATTTTTCCGTACAAAAATTGTAAAATCACAGCTAAAATTGTGTAGGTAGAAAAATCGTAAAATCATATGTAAAATATTTCCGAATACAATACAATATAATTATAGCCATAACACTTTATTAGTTAAGGTTGATACATGATTCAAAATAACTTAAAACTACATTACAAAACCATTTATGTCCATATAATATCATTCGGTAAAAACTAACAATTTTAAAATAAATATTTTGCTGATGTGCTATATAAATTAAAATGTCTCATGACCGTCATTTTTGTCGTTATTTTTAATATATTCATCAAAAGCATTATTATTTAAAGGATTATCAGTACTAATACTGTTACCAACACCGATATTGCTAGTACTAGCTCAATCCCAACAAATTATTTCGACTCAGGACATGAAAATAATTTAAAAACATCAAAAAAAAAATTAATTTAAAGTAAAAATAAAAAAAGTATTTATTTCAAAAAATTTAACTATAAATTTTAAAATTAATATTATTGATTATATATATATATATATAGAGAGAGAGAGTATATATATATAATATGTTTGTCCAGCTGGACAAATCTAATTGATTTGGCCGCAGCTGGTGATGCGAACCTCGTGATCACGCAACCCATAACCAAGACTGAGATCTGATCTCGAAAAGCCGAAATAGGTCTGATAGGAGTGTGACACAATGGAAACCTGCCCCAAGACACCAGCACTATTGGAATGAGTAGAATGACGCAACAAAGAAATAGCAACACTAGGCACAATATGATCAAGATCATTAGTATTAAAGCAAGCCTCCTTGTACATAAGTAGAATCATTGGCTTGTTAGTGAAATATGCAGATCTGACCTCACCCTCTCTAGCATAAAAATTAGGCTGTTTCTTTAGTTTTTCCACACAATTCTCATCACTCTTCCTGACTTTCTTCTCTCCTCTTGTCTTACCTTCACTCTCGACCAGATTTGGGTCTTTTTGAGCTGTGGTCGAATGGTCTGGTTTTTTTGTGTTTGGATGAGTGTCTGATTAGGTTGTAGTGGTTTGGGTTCTGGCCGAAGCTGATGGTCTTCTCTCCCCTTGGTCCTCACCTTGATCTTCACTCCCCATTGCCTCATGCTCACGTTTTAGCTTTATCTGATCATCATACACCTGTTTGGGTGTAAGAGATACAAGAGTGATGGTTTCACCATCTTTTACAATGGTATACCTATTTTTAACCCCATTATGAATTGCCTTCCTGTCATATTGTCACGGCCTCCCCAACAAGATGTGACTTGCTTGCATTGGTACCACATCGCACAGGACTTCATCAATATATTTCCCAATCGAAAATGGAACCACAACCTGTTTAGTCACTTTCACTTCTCCACTATCATTCAGCCATTGCAATCTATATGGTTTCGCATGTTTAACAGTACTCAAATGTAGTTTACTCACAAGTGTGGTACTGCAAACATTAACGCAACTTCCACTATCAATAATTAAACCACACACCTTGCTTCCACTATCATTCTCTCTTTGTTGATTAGATTCATCTTCCTTGACTTGAACCTGAAGTGTGCGCCTTATAACCAAGGACCCCACAACCGGTAATGCTAACTCATCCTCATCAATATCCTCCAATGGAGGCATGCCTTCGCAATCCGATCGGTCACTTTCAGATTCCATATCACCATCATCTCTAATCATCATTATTCTCTTGTTTGGACACTCCGAAGCATAATGTCCATGCCCTTGACACCTGAAACATTTAACATCACGAGTACGTTTAGGCTGAGTTTCAGATTTACCTTTGGCACCGGTAGGGACATCAACTGTAGTCGTTGTTCGTTCAGTTTTAGAAGGAACAAAGGATTTTGGCTGGACAGTACCCTCTCTCTTCAGATTCATCTTCCAAGATGATGAAGAACCCGAATTAAATCCTGGCCGAACATGTGCCTTCCTGAGTTGTCTCTCAACCTTCGTAGCCATGTGAACCATGTCCTCTAGCTCCACATAGTGCTGTAGCTCCACCACATTGGCAATGTCATGATTTAACCCATTAAGAAATCTAGCCATGGTGGCTTCTCTATCCTCAACAACATTGGCCCGAATCATTGCTATCTCCATCTCTTTGTGATATTCATCTACTGTCTTATAGCCTTGATTCAGACCTTGGAGCTTCAGGTATAGGTCTCTATAATAGTGGTTTGGCACAAATCGTCTCCTCATTAACGCTTTCATCTCCCCCCAACTCTGAACGGGTCGCTCCCCATTCCTCCTCCTACTGATTACAATCTGATCCCACCAAATCATTGCATACGTTGTAAACTCAATCATCACCAATTTCACCTTTTTTTGTTCAGGATAGCTATGACAATCAAAAATCCAATCTACTTTTTTCTCCCAAGACACAGAATGTAAAGTTTCAATTTAAGACTAAGTATGGATTATATGAATGGTTAGTAATGCCGTTTGGAATTACAAATGCACCAAGTATGTTTATGCGTTTAATGAATCATGTGTTGCGTGCATTCATAGGTAAGTTTGTGGTTGTGTATTTTGATGACATTCTGATCTATAGCAAGAACTTAACTGAGCATGTTGATCATTTGCAGCAAGAACTTAACTGAGCATGTTGATCATTTGTATAATCTACTTAGTGTGTTGCGTAGTGAGAAATTGTATGCTAATCTTAAAAGGTGTGCCTTCTACATGGAGAAAATTGTGTTTCTTGGCTATGTTGTAACTGCACAGGGTATCGAGATGGACGAGGAGAAAGTTAAGGCCATCCGGGAGTGGCCTACACCCAAATCGATAAGTGAGGTAAGGAGTTTTCATGGGTTAGCTAGTTTTTACAGGCGTTTTGTGAAAGATTTTAGTACAATAGCTGCACCCTTGAATGAAGTTGTTAAAAAGTCAGTTGGGTTTAAATGGGGGGAGGAACAAGAATTGGCTTTTGTTCTTTTCAAAGACAAATTATGTTCTGCACCAGTTTTGGCTTTACGTGACTTTACAAAAGCGATGAAATAGAGTGTGATGCATCTGGAATGGGAATAGGTGCTGTTTTGATGCAGTATCGGAGACCTATCGCGTATTTCAGTGAGAAGTTAAGTGGAGAGACCTTGAACTATCCCACTTACGACAAAGAACTCTATGCCTTGGTAAGAGCACTTGAGACATGACAGCATTACTTGTGGCCAAAAGAGTTTGTAATCCATTCGGATCATGAGTCCTTGAAACATCTGAAAGAACATGGTAAGTTGAATAGAAGACATGCAAAATGGGTTGAATTCATTGAAACTTTTCCTTACGTGATCAAGTATAAGCAAGGCAAAGAGAACATCGTAGCCGATGCACTTTCTCGCAGGTATGTTCTTTTACACACCATGAATACTAGATTGCTAGGCTTTGAATACGTGAAGGAATTGTATGGTAACGATTCTGACTTTGCTGAGATTTATAATGCATGTGGAAATTCGGCTTTTGGTAAGTTTTATTTGATGGATGGTTATTTGTTCAAAGAGAATAGAATGTATGTTCCTGCTAGTTCTTTACGTGAATTGCTTGTTCGTGAAGCACATGGGGGTGGTTTAATGGGTCACTTTGGGGTTGCAAAAACCTTGGATGTATTGCATGAGCATTTCTATTGGCCAAAGATGAAAAGAGATGTGCAACGAATTTGTGAACAGTGCATCGCTTGTCGAAAGGCAAAATCTAAAGTACAACCACATGGTCTCTATACACCATTACCTGTTCCTACTGAACCTTGGATAGATATCTCTATGGACTTTGTTTTAGGTTTACCTAGGTTCGCATCAGGTAGAGACTCTATTTTTGTTGTGGTTGATAGGTTTTCAAAAATGGCGCATTTCATTGCATGCCATAAAACAGATGATGCATCACATGTCGCAGACTTGTTCTTTACGGAGATTGTACGTTTGCATGGCATTCCTAAGAGTATTGTGTCTGATCGTGATGTTAAGTTCCTTAGCTACTTTTGGAAGACCTTATGGGGAAAGTTGGGAACCAAACTTTTATTTTCGACAACATGCCATCCTCAAACAGATGGGCAAACTGAGGTAGTCAATAGAACATTATCTCAACTTTTGCATGTTGTAATACAAAAGAATTTGAAAAGTTGGGAAGAATGTTTGCCTTTTGTTGTGTTTGCTTATAATAGAACTGTGCATTCGACCACTAGTTTTTCTCCTTTTGAAATTGTTTATGGTTTTAATCCACTAACTCCTATGGACTTAATTCCTTTACCTTGTGAAGAAAGGGTAAGTTTAGATGGTGAACAGAAGGCAAAGATGGTGAGACAACTTCATGAAGGAGTTCGACTGCAAATAGAGAAAAAGAACAGACTTTACGCTTCTAAAGCAAATAAGGGACATAAATTGGTTGTCTTCCACCCCGGTGATTGGGGTTGGGTGCACATGCGAAAGGAACAATTTCCTAACCAAAGGAAATCAAAATTACAGCCTCGTGGTGATGGTCCATTTCAAGTTTTGGAGAGAATAAATGACAACGCATACAAAATTGATCTTCCTGGTGAGTATAGTGTTAGTGCTACCTTTAATGTTGCTGATCTTACGTTGTTTGACACAGATATTGATTCGAGGTCGAATCCTTTCGAGGAGAGAGGGGATGATGCGGACCAGCCTAAAAAACAACAGCAAGGACCCATTACATGTCTCAAATGGTCCAATGACGCGATCTAAGACAAAGGCATTGAAAGAGGCAATGAATGCATTGGTTTTGAAGGTTTCAACCAGGTATGAATTGCAAGGACCATTGGAGTATCAAGAGGAGACCCTAGTACATCTTATCCATGTGCAGGAAGGGTCCAATACAACCTTATTTGGGCCATGAAGTAAGGACAGCAAATGAGCCAAAAGAATCCTACTACAACATGGGATTAATGGGCTTGAGGGAAGACTATAAAAGAAAAGCCTTATGGGCTTTATTTAATTTTGTTAGCTACAGCCCAAGGCTTGTTTGGGCTTCATTAAGACTTTGTTTTTAGCCAGGATCCAAGACTTGCTTGGATTAAGTTATGGGCTTTCAATTTAGGATTTTTGGGTCAGTTTTGAGTGGACCTCTTTTAAGTCCACATAGGAGGTCCATTAGGGTTAGTTTTTAAAAGACTATTTAAACTCATGTTAGCTAAATTTCGGCAGCCAATTGATTAATTTTAATTTTGAACTTTTCAGTACATGTGTGAGAGTGATTCTTGCATTCTTCAGTTCTTGAACGAACTGAATCCGATTTATCGAAGATTAACTGGCTTCGTGGCGTCATTCTACTCATTCCAATAGTGCTGGTGCCTTGGGGCAGGTTTCCATTGTGTCACACTCCTATCAGACCTATTTCGGCTTTCCGGGATCAGATTTCAGTATTTGTTGTGGGTTGCGTGACCACGTGATCACGAGGTTAGCATCATGATATTCCCGTTTAAATGTCTAGTTTCGCTTGGTTTTAACGAAGCAGATTGCGGCAGATTCTGTTCTTCAAAACGGTTTCTAGTCTTGTTGGATCACTCGTCAAAGGTGTTGTCCTTTAAGCATAGATGACTCTGGATTTTTCAATCGCCCGGTTTCTCTACGAGAAGCACATGATATTCCCGTTTTAATGTCTAGTTTCGCTTGTTTTTAACGAAGCAGATTGCGGCAGATTCTCATCTTCAAAACTGTTCTCTGTCGTGTTGGATCACTCGTCAAAGCTGTTGTCTTGTAAGCTTTGATAACTCTGGATTTTTCAATCGCCTCGTTTCTCAACGAGCAGCACATGATATTCCCGTTTGAATGTCTAGTTTCGCTTGGTTTTAACGAAGCAGATTGCGGCTGATTCTCATCTACAAAAATGTTCTCTGTCGTGTTGGATCACTCCTCAAAGCTGGTGTCCTGTAAGCTTTGATGAGTCTGGATTTTTCAATCGCCTCGTTTCTCTACGAGCAGGACATGATATTCCCGTTTGAATGTCTAGTTTCGCTTGGTTTTACCGAAGCAGATTGCGGCAGATTCTCATCATCAAAACTGTTTTCTGTCGTGTTGGATCACTCGTCAAAGCTGCTGTCCTGTAAGCATTGATAACTCTGGATTTTTCAATGGCCTCGTTTCTCTACGAGAAGGACATGATATTCCCGTTTTAATGTCGAGTTTCGCTTGTTTTTAGCGAAGCAGAATGCGGCAGATTCTCATCTTCAAAACTGTTCTTTTTCGTGTTGGATCACTCGTCAAAGCTGCTGTCCTGTAAGCATGGATGACTCTGAATTTTTCAATCGCGTGGTTTCTCTACGAGAAGGACATGATATTCCCGTTTGAATCTCTTGTTTCGCTTGTTTTTAACAAAGCAGATTGCGGCAGATTCTCATCTTCAAAACGGTTCTCTGTCGTGTTGGATCACTCGTCAAAGCTGTTGTCGTGTAAGCTTTGATGACTCTGGATTCTTCAATCGCCTCGTTTCTCTACGAGCAGCACAAGATATTCCCGTTTGAATATCTAGTTTCGCTTGGTTTTAATGAAGCAGATTGTGGCAGATTCTTATCTTCCAAATGGTTCTCTGTCGTGTTGGATCACTCGTCAAAGCTGCTGTCCTGTAAACTTTGATGACTCTGGATTCTTCAATCGCCTCGTTTCTCTACGAGCAGCACGATATTCCCGTTTGAATGTCTAGTTTCGCTTGGTTTTAACGAAGCAGATTGCGGCAGATTCTCATCTTCAAAACGGTTCTCTGTCGTGTTGGATCACTCGTCAAAGCTGCTGTACTGTAAGCATTGATGACTCTGGATTTTTCAATCGCCTCGTTTCTCTACGAGAAGCACATGATATTCCCGTTTGAATGTCTAGTTTCGCTTGGTTTTAACGAAGCAGATTGCGGCAGATTCTCATCTTCAAAACGGTTCTCTGTCGTGTTGGATCACTCGTCAAAGCTGCTGTCATGTAAGCATTGATGACTCTGGATTTTTCAATCGCCTCGTTTCTCTACGAGAAGCACATGATATTCCCGTTTGAATGTCTACTTTCGCTTGGTTTTAACGAAGCAGATTGCGGCAGATTCTCCTCTTCAAAACGGTTCTCTGTCGTGGTGGATCACTCGTCAAATCTGTTGTCCTGTAAGCATTGATGACTCTGGATTTTTAAATCGCCTGGTTTCTTTACGAGAAGCACATGATATTCCTGTTTGAGTGTCTAGTTTCGCTTGGTTTTAACGAAGCAGATTGCGGCAGATTCTCATCTTCAAAACGGTTCTCTGTCGTGTTGGATCAGTCGTCAAAGCTGCTGTCCTGTAAGCATTGATGACTCTGGATTTTTCAATCGCCTGGTTTCTCTACGAAAAGCACATGATATTCCCGTTTGAGTGTGTAGTTTCGCTTGGTTTTAACTAAGCAGATTGCGGCAGATTCTCATCTTCAAAACGGTTCTCTGTCGTGTTGGATCACTCGTCAAAGCTGCTGTCCTGTAAGCATTGATGACTCTGAATTTTTCAATCGCCTCGTTTCTCTACGAGAAGCACATGATATTCCCGTTTGAATGTCTAGTTTCGCTTCGTTTTAACGAAGCAGATTGCGGCAGATTCTCATCTTCAAAACGGTTCTCTGTCGTGTTGGATCACTCGTCAAAGCTGCTGTCCTGTAAGCATTGATGACTCTGGATTTTTCAATCGCCTCGTTTCTCTACGAGAAGCACATGATATTGCCGTTTGAATGTCTAGTTTCGCTTGGTTTTAACGAAGCAGATTGCGGCAGATTCTCATCTTCAAAACGGTTCTCTGTCGTGATGGATCACTCGTCAAATCTGCTGTCCTGTAAACTTTGATGACTCTGGATTCTTCAATCGCCTCGTTTCTCTACGAGCAGCACGATATTCCCGTTTGAATGTCTAGTTTCGCTTGGTTTTAACGAAGCAGATTGCGGCAGATTCTCATCTTCAAAACGGTTCTCTGTCGTGTTGGATCACTCGTCAAAGCTGCTGTCCTGTAAGCATTGATGACTCTGGATTCTTCAATCGCCTCGTTTCTCTAAGAGCAGCACGATATTACCGTTTGAATGTCTACTTTCGCTTGGTTTTAAAAACAAGCAGATTGCGGCAGATTCTCATCTTCAAAACTGTTCTCTTTCGTGTTGGATCACTCCTCAAAGTTGTTGTCCTGTAAGCTTCGATGACTCTGGATTTTTCAATCGCCTCGTTTCTCTACGAGCAGCACATGATATTCCCGTTTGAATGTCTAGTTTCGCTTGGTTTTAACGAAGCAGATTGAGGCAGATTCACATCATCAAAACGGTTCTCTGTCGTGTTGGATCACTCGTCAAAGCTGTTGTCCTGTAAGCTTTGATGACTCTGGATTTTTCAATCGCCTCGTTTCTCTTCGAGCAGCACATGATATTCCCGTTTGAATGTCTAGTTTCGCTTGGTTTTCACGAAACAGATTGCGGCAGATTCTCATCTTCACAACTGTTCTCTCTCGTGTTGGATCACTCGTCAAAGCTGGTGTCCTGTAAGCATTGATGACTCTGGATTTTTCAATCGCCTCGTTTCTCTACGAGAAGCACATGATATTCCCGTTTGAATGTCTAGTTTCGCTTGGTTTTAACGAAGCAGATTGCGGCAGATTCTCCTCTTCAAAACGGTTCTCTGTCGTGGTGGATCACTCGTCAAATCTGTTGTCCTGTAAGCATTGATGACTCTGGATTTTTAAATCGCCTGGTTTCTTTACGAGAAGCACATGATATTCCTGTTTGAGTGTCTAGTTTCGCTTGGTTTTAACGAAGCAGATTGCGGCAGATTCTCATCTTCAAAACGGTTCTCTGTCGTGTTGGATCAGTCGTCAAAGCTGCTGTCCTGTAAGCATTGATGACTCTGGATTTTTCAATCGCCTGGTTTCTCTACGAGAAGCACATGATATTCCCGTTTGAGTGTGTAGTTTCGCTTGGTTTTAACTAAGCAGATTGCGGCAGATTCTCATCTTCAAAACGGTTCTCTGTCGTGTTGGATTACTCGTCAAAGCTGCTGTCCTGTAAGCATTGATGACTCTGAATTTTTCAATCGCCTCGTTTCTCTACGAGAAGCACATGATATTCCCGTTTGAATGTCTAGTTTCGCTTCGTTTTAACGAAGCAGATTGCGGCAGATTCTCATCTTCAAAACGGTTCTCTGTCGTGTTGGATCA
This sequence comes from Salix arbutifolia, assembly GCA_025169955.1. Taxonomy (NCBI): domain Eukaryota; kingdom Viridiplantae; phylum Streptophyta; class Magnoliopsida; order Malpighiales; family Salicaceae; genus Salix; species Salix arbutifolia. Next base: position 12,410,569 of record CM045912.1, on the reverse strand, counting down.
CTCGTCAAAGCTGCTGTCCTGTAAGCATTGATGACTCTGGATTTTTCAATCGCCTCATTTCTCTACGAGAAGCACATGATATTGCCGTTTGAATGTCTAGTTTCGCTTGGTTTTAACGAAGCAGATTGCGGCAGATTCTCATCTTCAAAACGGTTCTCTGTCGTGATGGATCACTCGTCAAATCTGCTGTCCTGTAAACTTTGATGACTCTGGATTCTTCAATCGCCTCGTTTCTCTACGAGCAGCACGATATTCCCGTTTGAATGTCTAGTTTCGCTTGGTTTTAACGAAGCAGATTGCGGCAGATTCTCATCTTCAAAACGGTTCTCTGTCGTGTTGGATCACTCGTCAAAGCTGCTGTCCTGTAAGCATTGATGACTCTGGATTCTTCAATCGCCTCGTTTCTCTAAGAGCAGCACGATATTACCGTTTGAATGTCTACTTTCGCTTGGTTGTAAAAACAAGCAGATTGCGGCAGATTCTCATCTTCAAAACTGTTCTCTTTCGTGTTGGATCACTCCTCAAAGTTGTTGTCCTGTAAGCTTCGATGACTCTGGATTTTTCAATCGCCTCGTTTCTCTACGAGCAGCACATGATATTCCCGTTTGAATGTCTAGTTTCGCTTGGTTTTAACGAAGCAGATTGAGGCAGATTCACATCATCAAAACGGTTCTCTGTCGTGTTGGATCACTCGTCAAAGCTGTTGTCCTGTAAGCTTTGATGACTCTGGATTTTTCAATCGCCTCGTTTCTCTTCGAGCAGCACATGATATTCCCGTTTGAATGTCTAGTTTCGCTTGGTTTTCACGAAACAGATTGCGGCAGATTCTCATCTTCAAAACTGTTCTCTATCGTGTTAGATCACTCGTCAAAGCTGTTGTCCTGTAAGCATTGATGACTGTGGATTTTTCAATCGCCTGGTTTCTCTACGAGAAGCACATGATATTCCCGTTTTAATGTCTAGTTTCGCTTGTTTTTAATGAAGCAGATTGCGGCAGATTCTCATCTTCAAAACGGTTCTCTGTCGTGTTGGATCATTCGTCAAATCTGTTGTCCTGTAAGCATTGATGACTCTGGATTTTTTAATCGCCTCGTTTCTCTACGAGCAGCACATGATATTCCCGTTTGAATGTCTAGTTTCGCTTGGTTTTAACGAAACAGATTGCGGCAGATTCTCTTCTTCAAAAAGGTTCTCTGTCGCATTGGATCACTCGTCAAAGCTGGTGTCCTGTAAGCTTTGATGACTGTGGATTTTTCAATCGCCTGGTTTCTCTACGAGAAGCACATGATATTCCCGTTTTAATGTCTAGTTTCGCTTGTTTTTAATGAAGCAGATTGCGGCAGATTCTCATCTTCAAAACGGTTCTCTGTCGTGTTGGATCATTCGTCAAATCTGTTGTCCTGTAAGCATTGATGACTCTGGATTTTTCAATCGCCTCGTTTCTCTACGAGCAGCACATGATATTCCCGTTTGAATGTCTAGTTTCGCTTGGTTTTAACGAAACAAATTGCGGCAGATTCTCTTCTTCAAAAAGGTTCTCTGTCGCATTGGATCACTCGTCAAAGCTGGTGTCCTGTAAGCTTTGATGACTCTGGATTTTTCAATCGCCTCGTTTCTCTACGAGAAGCACATGATATTCCCATTTGAATGTCTAGTTTTGCTTGGTTTTACCGAAGCAGATTGCGGCAGATTCTCATCATCAGAACTGTTTTCTGTCGTGTTGGATCACTCGTCAAAGCTGCTGTCCTGTAAGCATTGATGACTCTGGATTTTTCAATGGCCTCCTTTTTCTCTACGAGAAGGACATGATATTCCCGTTTTAATGTCGAGTTTCGCTTGTTTTTAGCGAAGCAGAATGCGGCAGATTCTTATCTTCAAAACTGTTCTTTTTCGTGTTGGATCACTCGTCAAAGCTGCAGTCCTGTAAGCATGGATGACTCTGCATTTTTCAATCTCGTGGTTTCTCTACGAGAAGGACATGATATTCCCGTTTGAATGTCTTGTTTCGCTTGTTTTTAACAAAGCAGATTGCGGCAGATTCTCATCTTCAAAACAGTTCTCTGTCGTGTTGGATCACTCGTCAAAGCTGTTGTCGTGTAAGCTTTGATGACTCTGGATTTTTCAATCGCCTGGTTTCTCTACGAGCATGACATGCTATTCCCGTTTGAATGTCTAGTTTCGCTTGGATATAACGAAGCAGATTGCGGAAGATTCTAATCTTCAAAACTGTTCTCTGTCGTGTTGCATCACTCGTCAAAGCTGTTGTCCTGTAAGCATTGATGACTCTGGATTTTTCAATCGCCTCGTTTCTCTACGAGCAGCACATGATATTCCCGTTTGAATGTCTAGTTTCGCTTGGTTTTAACGAAGCAGATTGCGGCAGATTCAAATCTTGAAAACTGTTCTCTGTCGTGTTGCATCACTCGTCAAAGCTGCTGTCCTATAAACTTTGATGACTTTGGATTCTTCAATCGCCTCGTTTCTCTACGAGCAGGACATGATATTCCCGTTTCAATGTCTAGTTTCGCTTGGTTTTAACGAAGCAGATTGTGGCACATTCTCATCTTCAAAACGGTTCTCTGTGCTGTTGGATCACTCGTCAAAGCTGTTGTCCTGTAAGCATTGATGACTCTGGATATTTCAATCGCCTCGTTTCTCTACGAGCAGCACATGATATTCCCGTTTGAATGTCTAGTTTCGCTTGGTTTTAACGAAGCAGATTGCGGCAGATTCTCTTCTTCAAAAAGGTTCTCTTTCGTGTTGGATCACTTGTCAAAGCTGTTGTCCTGTAAACTTTGATGACTCTGGATTCTTCAATCGCCTCGTTTCTCTAAGAGCAGCACGATATTCCCGTTTGAATGTCTAGTTTAGCTTGGTTTTAAAAACAAGCAGATTGCGGCAGATTCTCATCTTCAAACTGTTCTCTTTCGTGTTGGATCACTCCTCAAAGCTGTTGTCCTGTAAGCTTCGATGACTCTGGATTTTTCAATCGCCTCGTTTCTCTACGAGCAGCACATGATATTCCCGTTTGAATGTCTATTTTCGCTTGGTTTTAACGAAGCAGATTGAGGCAGATTCACATCATCAAAACTGTTCTCTGTCGTGTTGGATCACTCGTCAGAGCTGTTGTCCTGTAAGCTTTGATGACTCTGGATTTTTCAATCGCCTCGTTTCTCTTCGAGCAGCACATGATATTCCCGTTTGAATGTCTAGTTTCGCTTGGTTTTCACGACGCAGATTGCGGCAGATTCTCATCTTCAAAACTGTTCTCTATCGTGTTAGATCACTCGTCAAAGCTGTTGTCCTGTAAGCATTGATGACTGTGGATTTTTCAATCGCCTGGTTTCTCTACAAGAAGCACATGATATTCCCGTTTTAATGTCTAGTTTCGCTTGTTTTTAATGAAGCAGATTGCGGCAGATTCTCATCTTCAAAACGGTTCTCTGTCGTGTTGGATCATTCGTCAAATCTGTTGTCCTGTAAGCATTGATGACTCTGGATTTTTCAATCGCCTCGTTTCTCTACGAGCAGCACATGATATTCCCGTTTGAATGTCTAGTTTCGCTTGGTTTTAACGAAACAGATTGCGGCAGATTCTCTTCTTCAAAAAGGTTCTCTGTCGCATTGGATCACTCGTCAAAGCTGGTGTCCTGTAAGCTTTGATGACTGTGGATTTTTCAATCGCCTGGTTTCTCTACGAGAAGCACATGATATTCCCGTTTTAATGTCTAGTTTCGCTTGGTTTTAACGAAGCAGATTGCGGCAGATTCTCATCTTCAAAACGGTTCTCTGTCGTGTTGGATCATTCGTCAAATCTTTTGTCCTGTAAGCATTGATGACTCTGGATTTTTCAATCGCCTCGTTTCTCTACGAACAGCACAAGATATTCCCGTTTGAATATCTAGTTTCGCTTGGTTTTAACGAAACAGATTGCGGCAGATTCTCTTCTTCAAAAAGGTTCTCTGTCGCATTGGATCACTCGTCAAAGCTGGTGTCCTGTAAGCTTTGATGACTATGGATTTTTCAATCGCCTCGTTTCTCTACGAGCAGCACATGATATTCCCGTTTGAATGTCTAGTTTCGCTTTGTTTTACCGAAGCAGATTGCGGTAGATTCTCATCATCAAAACTGTTTTCTGTCGTGTTGGATCACTCGTCAAAGCTGCTGTCCTGTAAGCATTGATGACTCTCGATTTTTCAATGGCCTCATTTCTCTACGAGAAGGACATGATATTCCCGTTTTAATGTCGAGTTTCGCTTGTTTTTAGCGAAGCAGAATGTGGCAGATTCTCCTCTTCAAAACTGTTCTTTTTCGTGTTGGATCACTCGTCAAAGCTGCTGTCCTGTAAGCATGGATGACTCTGGATTTTTCAATCGCCTGGTTTCTCTACGAGAAGGACATGATATTCCCGTTTGAATGTCTTGTTTCGCTTGTTTTTAACAAAGCAGATTGCGGCAGATTCTCATCTTCAAAACGGTTCTCTGTCGTGTTGGATCACTCCTCAAAGCTGCTGTCCTGTAAGCATTGATAACTCGGGATTTTTCAATCGCCTGGTTTCTCTACGAGCATGACATGCTATTCCCGTTTGAATGTCTAGTTTCGCTTGGTTTTAACGAAGCAGATTGCGGCAGATTCTAATCTTCAAAACTGTTCTCTGTCGTGTTGCATCACTCGTCAAAGCTGTTGTCCTGTAAGCATTGATGACTCTGGATTTTTCAATCGCCTCGTTTCTCTACGAGCAGCACATGATATTCCCGTTTGAATGTCTAGTTTCGCTTGGTTTTAACGAAGCAGATTGCGGCAGATTCAAATCTTCAAAACTGTTCTCTGTCGTGTTGGATCACTCGTCAAAGCTGCTGTCCTGTAAACTTTGATGACTCTGGATTCTTCAATCGCCTCGTTTCTCTACGAGCAGCACATGATATTCCCGTTTGAATGTCTAGTTTCGCTTGGTTTTAACGAAGCAGATTGCGGCAGATTCTCATCTTCAAAACGGTTCTCTGTCCTGTTGGATCACTCGTCAAAGCTGTTGTCCTGTAAGCATTGATGACTCTGGATTTTCAATCGCCTCGTTTCTCTACGAGCAGCACATGATATTCCCGTTTGAATGTCTAGTTTCGCTTGGTTTTAACGAAGCAGATTGCGGCAGATTCTCTTCTTCAAAAAGGTTCTCTTTCGTGTTGGATCACTCGTCACAGCTGTTGTCCTGTAAACTTTGATGACTCTGGATTCTTCAATCGCCTCGTTTCTCTAAGAGCAGCACGATATTCCCGTTTGAATGTCTAGTTTCGCTTGGTTTTAAAAACAAGCAGATTGCGGCAGATTCTCATCTTCAAAACTGTTCTCTTTCGTGTTCGATCACTCCTCAAAGCTGTTGTCCTGTAAGCTTCGATGACTCTGGATTTTTCAATCACCTCGTTTCTCTACGAGCAGCACATGATATTCCCGTTTGAATGTCTAGTTTCGCTTGGTTTTAACGAAGCAGATTGAGGCAGATTCACATCATCAAAACTGTTCTCTGTCGTGTTGGATCACTCGTCAAAGCTGTTGTCCTGTAAGCTTTGATGACTCTGGATTTTTCAATCGCCTCGTTTCTCTTCGAGCAGCACATGATATTCCCGTTTGAATGTCTAGTTTCGCTTGGTTTTCACGAAGCAGATTGCGGCAGATTCTCATCTTCAAAACTGTTCTCTATCGTGTTAGATCACTCGTCAAAGCTGTTGTCCTGTAAGCATTGATGACTGTGGATTTTTCAATCGCCTGGTTTCTCTACGAGAAGCACATGATATTCCCGTTTTAATGTCTAGTTTCGCTTGTTTTTAATGAAGCAGATTGCGGCAGATTCTCATCTTCAAAACGGTTCTCTGTCGTGTTGGATCATTCGTCAAATCTGTTGTCCTGTAAGCATTGATGACTCTGGATTTTTCAATCGCCTCGTTTCTCTACGAGCAGCACATGATATTCCCGTTTGAATGTCTAGTTTCGCTTGGTTTTAACGAAACAGATTGCGGCAGATTCTCTTCTTCAAAAAGGTTCTCTGTCGCATTGGATCACTCGTCAAAGCTGGTGTCCTGTAAGCTTTGATGACTGTGGATTTTTCAATCGCCTGGTTTCTCTACGAGAAGCACATGATATTCCCGTTTTAATGTCTAGTTTCGCTTGTTTTTAATGAAGCAGATTGCGGCAGATTCTCATCTTCAAAACGGTTCTCTGTCGTGTTGGATCATTCGTCAAATCTGTTGTCCTGTAAGCATTGATGACTCTGGATTTTTCAATCGCCTCGTTTCTCTACGAGCAGCACATGATATTCCCGTTTGAATGTCTAGTTTCGCTTGGTTTTAACGAAACAGATTGCGGCAGATTCTCTTCTTCAAAAAGGTTCTCTGTCGCATTGGATCACTCGTCAAAGCTGGTGTCCTGTAAGCTTTGATGACTATGGATTTTTCAATCGCCTCGTTTCTCTACGAGAAGCACATGATATTCCCGTTTGAATGTCTAGTTTCGCTTGGTTTTACCGAAGCAGATTGCGGCAGATTCTCATCATCAAAACTGTTTTCTGTCGTGTTGGATCACTCGTCAAAGCTGCTGTCCTGTAAGCATTGATGACTCTGGATTTTTCAATGGCCTCGTTTCTCTACGAGAAGGACATGATATTCCCGTTTTAATGTCGAGTTTCGCTTGTTTTTAACGAAGCAGAATGCGGCAGATTCTCATCTTCAAAACTGTTCTTTTTCGTGTTGGATCACTCGTCAAAGCTGCTGTCCTGTAAGCATGGATGACTCTGGATTTTTCAATCTCGTGGTTTCTCTACGAGAAGGACATGATATTCCCGTTTGAATGTCTTGTTTCGCTTGTTTTTAACAAAGCAGATTGCGGCAGATTCTCATCTTCAAAACAGTTCTCTGTCGTGTTGGATCACTCGTCAAAGCTGTTGTCGTGTAAGCTTTGATGACTCTGGATTTTTCAATCGCCTCGTTTCTCTACGAGCATGACATGCTATTCCCGTTTGAATGTCTAGTTTCGCTTGGTTTTAACGAAGCAGATTGCGGCAGATTCTAATCTTCAAAACTGTTCTCTGTCGTGTTGCATCACTCGTCAAAGCTGTTGTCCTGTAAGCATTGATGACTCTGGATTTTTCAATCGCCTCGTTTCTCTACGAGCAGCACATGATATTCCCGTTTGAATGTCTAGTTTCGCTTGGTTTTAACGAAGCAGATTGCGACAGATTCAAATCTTCAAAACTGTTCTCTGTCGTGTTGGATCACTCGTCAAAGCTGCTATCCTATAAACTTTGATGACTCTGGATTCTTCAATCGCCTCGTTTCTCTACGAGCAGGACATGATATTCCCGTTTGAATGTCTAGTTTCGCTTGGTTTTAACGAAGCAGATTGGGGCAGATTCTCATCTTAAAAACGGTTCTCTGTGCTGTTGGATCACTCGTCAAAGCTGTTGTCCTGTAAGCATTGATGACTGTGGATTTTTCAATCGCCTGGTTTCTCTACGAGAAGCACATGATATTCCCGTTTTAATGTCTAGTTTCGCTTGTTTTTAATGAAGCAGATTGCGGCAGATTCTCATCTTCGAAACGGTTCTCTGTCGTGTTGGATCATTCGTCAAATCTGTTGTCCTGTAAGCATTGATGACTCTATATTTTTCAATCGCCTCGTTTCTCTACGAGCAGCACATGATATTCCCGTTTGAATGTCTAGTTTCGCTTGGTTTTAACGAAACAGATTGCGGCAGATTCTCTTCTTCAAAAAGGTTCTCTGTCGCATTGGATCACTCGTCAAAGCTGGTGTCCTGTAAGCTTTGATGACTCTGGATTTTTCAATCGCCTCGTTTCTCTACGAGAAGCACATGATATTCCCGTTTGAATGTCTAGTTTCGCTTGGTTTTACCGAAGCAGATTGCGGCAGATTCTCATCATCAAAACTGTTTTCTGTCGTGTTGGATCACTCGTCAAAGCTGCTGTCCTGTAAGCATTGATGACTCTGGATTTTTCAATCGCCTCGTTTCTCTACGAGAAGGACATGATATTCCCGTTTTAATGTCTAGTTTCGCTTGTTTTTAACGAAGCAGATTGCGGCAGATTCTCATCTTCAAAACTGTTCTCTTTTCGTGTTGGATCACTCGTCAAAGCTGTTGTCCTGTAAGCATGATGACTCTGGATTTTTCAATCTCGTGGTTTCTCTACGAGAAGGACATGATATTCCCGTTTGAATGTCTTGTTTCGCTTGTTTTTAACAAAGCAGATTGCGGCAGATTCTCATCTTCAAAACGGTTCTCTGTCGTGTTGGATCACTCGTCAAAGCTGTTGTCCTGTAAGCTTTGATGACTCTGGATTTTTCAATCGCCTCGTTTCTCTACGAGCATGACATGCTATTCCCGTTTGAATGTCTAGTTTCGCTTGGTTTTAACGAAGCAGATTGCGGCAGATTCTCATCTTCAAAACTGTTCTCTGTCGTGTTGGATCACTCGTCAAAGCTGGTGTCCTGTAAGCTTTGATGACTCTGGATTTTTCAATCGCCTCGTTTCTCTACGAGCAGCACATGATATTCCCGTTTGAATGTCTAGTTTCGCTTGGTTTTAACGAAGCAGATTGCGGCAGATTCTCATCTTCAAAACTGTTCTCTGTCGTGTTGGATCACTCGTCAAAGCTGCTGTCCTGTAAGCATTGATGACTCTGGATTTTCAATCGCCTCGTTTCTCTACGAGCAGCACATGATATTCCCGTTTGAATGTCTAGTTTCGCTTGGTTTTAACGAAGCAGATTGCGGCAGATTCTCATCTTCAAAAAGGTTCTCTGTCTGTTGGATCACTCGTCAAAGCTGTGTCCTGTAAGCATTGATGACTCTGGATTTTCAATCGCCTCGTTTCTCTACGAGAGCAGCACATGATATTCCCGTTTGAATGTCTAGTTTCGCTTGGTTTTAACGAAGCAGATTGCGGCAGATTCTCTTCTTCAAAAGGTTCTCTGTCGTGTTGGATCACTCGTCAAAGCTGTTGTCCTGTAAGCTTTGATGACTCTGGATTTTTCAATCGCCTCGTTTCTCTACGAGCAGCACATGATATTCCCGTTTGAATGTCTAGTTTCGCTTGGTTTTAGCGAAGCAGATTGCGGCAGATTCTCATCTTCAAAACTGTTCTCTTTCGTGTTGGATCACTCGTCAAAGCTGTTGTCCTGTAAGCATTGATGACTGTGGATTTTTCAATCGCCTCGTTTCTCTACGAGAAGCACATGATATTCCCGTTTGAATGTCTATTTCGCTTGGTTTTAACGAAGCAGATTGCGGCAGATTCTCATCTTCAAAACTGTTCTCTGTCGTGTTGGATCACTCGTCAAAGCTGTTGTCCTGTAAGCTTTGATGACTCTGGATTTTTCAATCGCCTCGTTTCTCTACGAGCAGCACATGATATTCCCGTTTGAATGTCTAGTTTCGCTTGGTTTTAACGAAGCAGATTGCGGCAGATTCTCATCTTCAAAACTGTTCTCTGTCGTGTTAGATCACTCGTCAAAGCTGTTGTCCTGTAAGCATTGATGACTCTGGATTTTTCAATCGCCTGTTTCTCTACGAGAAGCACATGATATTCCCGTTTGAATGTCTAGTTTCGCTTGGTTTTAACGAAGCAGATTGCGGCAGATTCTCATCTTCAAAACTGGTTCTCTGTCGTGTTGGATCACTCGTCAAAGCTGCTTGTCCTGTAAGCATTGATGACTCTGGATTTTTCAATCGCCTCGTTTCTCTACGAGCAGCACATGATATTCCCGTTTGAATGTCTAGTTTCGCTTGGTTTTAACGAAGCAGATTGCGGCAGATTCTCATCTTCAAAAAGGTTCTCTGTCGTGTTGGATCACTCGTCAAAGCTGGTGTCCTGTAAGCATTGATGACTGTGGATTTTTCAATCGCCTGGTTTCTCTACGAGAAACACATGATATTCCCGTTTGAATGTCTAGTTTCGCTTGTTTTTAACGAAGCAGATTGCGACAGATTCTCATCTTCAAAACGGTTCTCTGTCGTGTTGGATCATTCGTCAAATCTGTTGTCCTGTAAGCATTGATGACTCTGGATTTGTCAATCGCCTCGTTTCTCTACGAGCAGCACATGATATTCCCGTTTGAATGTCTAGTTTCGCTTGGTTTTAACGAAACAGATTGCGGCAGATTCTCTTCTTCAAAAAGGTTCTCTGTCGCATTGGATCACTCGTCAAAGCTGGTGTCCTGTAAGCTTTGATGACTCTGGATTTTTCAATCGCCTCGTTTCTCTACGAGAAGCACATGATATTCCCGTTTGAATGTCTAGTTTCGCTTGGTTTTACCGAAGCAGATTGCGGCAGATTCTCATCATCAAAACTGTTTTCTGTCGTGTTGGATCACTCGTCAAAGCTGCTGTCCTGTAAGCATTGATGACTCTGGATTTTTCAATGGCCTCGTTTTTTCTCTACGAGAAGGACATGATATTCCCGTTTTAATGTCGAGTTTCGCTTGTTTTTAGCGAAGCAGAATGCGGCAGATTCTCATCTTCAAAACTGTTCTTTTTCGTGTTGGATCACTCGTCAAAGCTGCTGTCCTGTAAGCATGGATGACTCTGGATTTTTCAATCTCGTGGTTTCTCTACGAGAAGGACATGATATTCCCGTTTGAATGTCTTGTTTCGCTTGTTTTTAACAAAGCAGATTGCGGCAGATTCTCATCTTCAAAACAGTTCTCTGTCGTGTTGGATCACTCGTCAAAGCTGTTGTCGTGTAAGCTTTGATGACTCTGGATTTTTCAATCGCCTCGTTTCTCTACGAGCATGACATGCTATTCCCGTTTGAATGTCTAGTTTCGCTTGGTTTTAACGAAGCAGATTGCGGCAGATTCTAATCTTCAAAACTGTTCTCTGTCGTGTTGCATCACTCGTCAAAGCTGTTGTCCTGTAAGCATTGATGACTCTGGATTTTTCAATCGCCTCGTTTCTCTACGAGCAGCACATGATATTCCCGTTTGAATGTCTAGTTTCGCTTGGTTTTAACGAAGCAGATTGCGGCAGATTCTCATCTTCAAAACTGTTCTCTGTCCTGTTGGATCACTCGTCAAAGCTGCTGTCCTGTAAACTTTGATGACTCTGGATTCTTCAATCGCCTCGTTTCTCTACGAGCAGCACATGATATTCCCGTTTGAATGTCTAGTTTCGCTTGGTTTTAACGAAGCAGATTGCGGCAGATTCTCATCTTCAAAACTGTTCTCTGCGTGTTGGATCACTCGTCAAAGCTGTTGTCCTGTAAGCATTGATGACTCTGGATTTTCAATCGCCTCGTTTCTCTACGAGCAGCACATGATATTCCCGTTTGAATGTCTAGTTTCGCTTGGTTTTAACGAAGCAGATTGCGGCAGATTCTCATCTTCAAAACGGTTCTCTGTCGTGTTGGATCACTCGTCAAAGCTGTTGTCCTGTAAGCATTTGATGACTCTGGATTTTTCAATCGCCTCGTTTCTCTACGAGCAGCACATGATATTCCCGTTTGAATGTCTAGTTTCGCTTGGTTTTAACGAAACAGATTGCGGCAGATTCTCATCTTCAAAAAGTTCTCTTCGTGTTGGATCACTCGTCAAAGCTGTGTCCTGTAAGCTTGATGACTCTGGATTTTTCAATCGCCTCGTTTCTCTACGAGCAGCACATGATATTCCCGTTTGAATGTCTAGTTTCGCTTGGTTTTAACGAAGCAGATTGCGGCAGATTCTCATCATCAAAACTGTTCTCTGTCGTGTTGGATCACTCGTCAAAGCTGTTGTCCTGTAAGCATTGATGACTCTGGATTTTTCAATCGCCTCGTTTCTCTACGAGCAGCACATGATATTCCCGTTTGAATGTCTAGTTTCGCTTGGTTTTAACGAAGCAGATTGCGGCAGATTCTCATCTTCAAAACTGTTCTCTCTCGTGTTGGATCACTCATCAAAGCTGTTGTCCTGTAAGCATTGATGACTCTGGATTTTTCAATCTCGTGGTTTCTCTACGAGAAGCACATGATATTCCCGTTTGAATGTCTAGTTTCGCTTGTTTTTAACAAGCAGATTGCGGCAGATTCTCATCTTCAAAACGTTCTCTGTCGTGTTGGATCACTCGTCAAAGCTGTTGTCCTGTAAGCTTTGATGACTCTGGATTTTTCAATCGCCTCGTTTCTCTACGAGCAGACATGATATTCCCGTTTGAATGTCTAGTTTCGCTTGGTTTTAACGAAGCAGATTGCGGCAGATTCTCATCTTCAAAACTGGTTCTCTGTCGTGTTGGATCACTCGTCAAAGCTGGTGTCCTGTAAGCATTGATGACTGTGGATTTTTCAATCGCCTAGTTTCTCTACGAGAAACACATGATATTCCCGTTTGAATGTCTAGTTTCGCTTGTTTTTAACGAAGCAGATTGCGGCAGATTCTCATCTTCAAAACGGTTCTCTGTCGTGTTGGATCACTCGTCAAAGCTGTTGTCCTGTAAGCATTGATGACTCTGGATTTTCAATCGCCTCGTTTCTCTACGAGCAGCACATGATATTCCCGTTTGAATGTCTAGTTTCGCTTGGTTTTAACGAAGCAGATTGCGGCAGATTCTCTTCTTCAAAAAGGTTCTCTGTCATGTTGGATCACTCGTCAAAGCTGGTGTCCTGTAAGCTTTGATGACTCTGGATTTTCAATCGCCTCGTTTCTCTACGAGCAGCACATGATATTCCCGTTTGAATGTCTAGTTTCGCTTGGTTTTAACGAAGCAGATTGCGGCAGATTCTCATCATCAAAACTGTTCTCTGTCGTGTTGGATCACTCGTCAAAGCTGGTGTCCTGTAAGCATTGATGACTCTGGATTTTTCAATGCCTCGTTTCTCTTCGAGCAGGACATGATATTCCCGTTTGAATGTCTAGTTTCGCTTGGTTTTTAGCGAAGCAGATTGCGGCAGATTCTCATCTTCAAAACTGTTCTCTTTTCGTGTTGGATCACTCGTCAAAGCTGCTGTCCTGTAAGCATTGATGACTCTGGATTTTTCAATCGCCTGGTTTCTCTACGAGAAGCACATGATATTCCCGTTTGAATGTCTAGTTTCGCTTGTTTTTAACGAAGCAGATTGCGGCAGATTCTCATCTTCAAAACTGTTCTCTGTCGTGTTGGATCACTCGTCAAAGCTGTTGTCCTGTAAGCTTTGATGACTCTGGATTTTTCAATCGCCTCGTTTCTCTACGAGCAGCACATATTCCCGTTTGAATGTCTAGTTTCGCTTGGTTTTAACGAAGCAGATTGCGGCAGATTCTAATCTTCAAAACTGTTCTCTGTCGTGTTGGATCACTCGTCAAAGCTGTTGTCCTGTAAGCATTGATGACTCTGGATTTTTCAATCGCCTCGTTTCTCTACGAGCAGCACATGATATTCCCGTTTGAATGTCTAGTTTCGCTTGGTTTTAACGAAGCAGATTGCGGCAGATTCTCATCTTCAAAACTGTTCTCTGTCGTGTTGGATCACTCGTCAAAGCTGCTGTCCTGTAAACTTTGATGACTCTGGATTCTTCAATCGCCTCGTTTCTCTACGAGCAGCATGATATTCCCGTTTGAATGTCTAGTTTCGCTTGGTTTTAACGAAGCAGATTGCGGCAGATTCTCATCTTCAAAACGGTTCTCTGTCGTGTTGGATCACTCGTCAAAGCTGTTGTCCTGTAAGCATTGATGACTCTGGATTTTTCAATCGCCTCGTTTCTCTACGAGAAGCACATGATATTCCCGTTTGAATGTCTAGTTTCGCTTGTTTTTAACGAAGCAGATTGCGGCAGATTCTCATCTTCAAAACGGTTCTCTGTCGTGTTGGATCACTCGTCAAAGCTGTTGTCCTGTAAGCATTGATGACTCTGGATTTTTCAATCGCCTCGTTTCTCTACGAGCAGCACATGATATTCCCGTTTGAATGTCTAGTTTCGCTTGGTTTTAACGAAGCAGATTGCGGCAGATTCTCATCTTCAAAACTGTTCTCTGTCGTGTTGGATCACTCGTCAAAGCTGGTGTCCTGTAAGCTTTGATGACTCTGGATTTTTCAATCGCCTCGTTTCTCTACGAGAAGCACATGATATTCCCGTTTGAATGTCTAGTTTCGCTTGGTTTTAACGAAGCAGATTGCGGCAGATTCTCATCTTCAAAACTGTTTCTGTCGTGTTGGATCACTCGTCAAAGCTGCTGTCCTGTAAGCATTGATGACTCTGGATTTTTCAATCGCCTCGTTTCTCTACGAGAAGGACATGATATTCCCGTTTGAATGTCTAGTTTCGCTTGGTTTTAACGAAGCAGATTGCGGCAGATTCTCATCTTCAAAACTGTTCTCTGTCGTGTTGGATCACTCGTCAAAGCTGCTGTCCTGTAAGCATTGATGACTCTGGATTTTTCAATCGCCTCGTTTCTCTACGAGAAGGACATGATATTCCCGTTTGAATGTCTAGTTTCGCTTGGTTTTAACGAAGCAGATTGCGGCAGATTCTCATCTTCAAAACGGTTCTCTGTCGTGTTGGATCACTCGTCAAAGCTGTTGTCCTGTAAGCTTTGATGACTCTGGATTTTTCAATCGCCTCGTTTCTCTACGAGCAGCACGATATTCCCGTTTGAATGTCTAGTTTCGCTTGGTTTTAACGAAGCAGATTGCGGCAGATTCTCATCTTCAAAACTGTTCTCTGTCGTGTTGGATCACTCGTCAAAGCTGCTGTCCTGTAAACTTTGATGACTCTGGATTTTCAATCGCCTCGTTTCTCTACGAGCAGCATGATATTCCCGTTTGAATGTCTAGTTTCGCTTGGTTTTAACGAAGCAGATTGCGGCAGATTCTCATCTTCAAAACTGTTCTCTGTCGTTGGATCACTCGTCAAAGCTGTTGTCCTGTAAACTTTGATGACTCTGGATTTTCAATCGCCTCGTTTCTCTACGAGCAGCACATGATATTCCCGTTTGAATGTCTAGTTTCGCTTGGTTTTAACGAAGCAGATTGCGGCAGATTCTCATCTTCAAAACGGTTCTCTGTCGTGTTGGATCACTCGTCAAAGCTGTGTCCTGTAAACTTTGATGACTCTGGATTCTTCAATCGCCTCGTTTCTCTACGAGCAGCACATGATATTCCCGTTTGAATGTCTAGTTTCGCTTGGTTTTAACGAAGCAGATTGCGGCAGATTCTCATCTTCAAAACTGGTTCTCTGTCGTGTTGGATCACTCGTCAAAGCTGTTGTCCTGTAAGGTTTGATGACTCTGGATTTTCAATCGCCTCGTTTCTCTACGAGCAGCACATGATATTCCCGTTTGAATGTCTAGTTTCGCTTGGTTTTAACGAAGCAGATTGCGGCAGATTCTCATCTTCAAAACGGTTCTCTGTCGTGTGGATCACTCGTCAAAGCTGTTGTCCTGTAAGCATTGATGACTCTGGATTTTTCAATCGCCTCGTTTCTCTACGAGAAGCACATGATATTCCCGTTTGAATGTCTAGTTTCGCTTGGTTTTAACGAAGCAGATTGCGGCAGATTCTCATCTTCAAAACGGTTTCTGTCGTGTTGGATCACTCGTCAAAGCTGCTGTCCTGTAAGCATTGATGACTCTGGATTTTCAATCGCCTCGTTTCTCTACGAGCAGCACGATATTCCCGTTTGAATGTCTAGTTTCGCTTGGTTTTAACGAAGCAGATTGCGGCAGATTCTCATCTTCAAAATGGTTCTCTGTCGTGTTGGATCACTCGTCAAAGCTGTTGTCCTGTAAGCATTGATGACTCTGGATTTTTCAATCGCCTCGTTTCTCTACGAGCAGCACATGATATTCCCGTTTGAATGTCTAGTTTCGCTTGGTTTTAACGAAGCAGATTGCGGCAGATTCTCATCTTCAAAACGGTTCTCTGTCGTGTTGGATCACTCGTCAAAGCTGCTGTCCTGTAAGCATTGATGACTCTGGATTTTTCAATCGCCTCGTTTCTCTACGAGAAGCACATGATATTCCCGTTTGAATGTCTAGTTTCGCTTGGTTTTAACGAAGCAGATTGCGGCAGATTCTCATCTTCAAAACTGTTCTCTGTCGTGTTGGATCACTCGTCAAAGCTGCTGTCCTGTAAGCTTTGATGACTCTGGATTCTTCAATCGCCTCGTTTCTCTACGAGCAGCACATGATATTCCCGTTTGAATGTCTAGTTTCGCTTGGTTTTAACGAAGCAGATTGCGGCAGATTCTCATCTTCAAAACTGTTCTCTGTCGTGTTGGATCACTCGTCAAAGCTGCTGTCCTGTAAGCTTTGATGACTCTGGATTTTTCAATCGCCTCGTTTCTCTACGAGCAGCACATGATATTCCCGTTTGAATGTCTAGTTTCGCTTGGTTTTAACGAAGCAGATTGCGGCAGATTCTCATCTTCAAAACTGTTCTCTGTCGTGTTGGATCACTCGTCAAAGCTGGTGTCCTGTAAACTTTGATGACTCTGGATTCTTCAATCGCCTCGTTTCTCTACGAGCAGCACATGATATTCCCGTTTGAATGTCTAGTTTCGCTTGGTTTTAACGAAGCAGATTGCGGCAGATTCTCATCTTCAAAACGGTTCTCTGTCGTGTTGGATCACTCGTCAAAGCTGCTGTCCTGTAAACTTTGATGACTCTGGATTCTTCAATCGCCTCGTTTCTCTACGAGCAGCACATGATATTCCCGTTTGAATGTCTAGTTTCGCTTGGTTTTAACGAAGCAGATTGCGGCAGATTCTCATCTTCAAAACGGTTCTCTGTCGTGTTGGATCACTCGTCAAAGCTGCTGTCCTGTAAGCATTGATGACTCTGGATTTTCAATCGCCTCGTTTCTCTACGAGAAGCACATGATATTCCCGTTTGAATGTCTAGTTTCGCTTGGTTTTAACGAAGCAGATTGCGGCAGATTCTCATCTTCAAAACGGTTCTCTGTCGTGTTGGATCACTCGTCAAAGCTGTTGTCCTGTAAGCATTGATGAGTCTGGATTCTTCAATCGCCTCGTTTCTCTACGAGCAGCACGATATTCCCGTTTGAATGTCTAGTTTCGCTTGGTTTTAACGAAGCAGATTGCGGCAGATTCTCATCTTCAAAACGGTTCTCTGTCGTGTTGGATCACTCGTCAAAGCTGTGTCCTGTAAACTTTGATGACTCTGGATTCTTCAATCGCCTCGTTTCTCTACGAGCAGCACGATATTCCCGTTTGAATGTCTAGTTTCGCTTGGTTTTAACGAAGCAGATTGCGGCAGATTCTCATCTTCAAAACTATTATCTGTCGTGTTGGATCACTCGTCAAAGCTGCTGTCCTGTAAGCTTTGATGACTCTGGATTCTTCAATCGCCTCGTTTCTCTACGAGCAGCACATGATATTCCCGTTTGAATGTCTAGTTTCGCTTGGTTTTAACGAAGCAGATTGCGGCAGATTCTCATCTTCAAAACTTTCTGTCGTGTTGGATCACTCGTCAAAGCTGTGTCCTGTAAGCTTTGATGACTCTGGATTCTTCAATCGCCTCGTTTCTCTACGAGCAGCACATGATATTCCCGTTTGAATGTCTAGTTTCGCTTGGTTTTAACGAAGCAGATTGCGGCAGATTCTCATCTTCAAAACGGTTCTCTGTCGTGTTGGATCACTCGTCAAAGCTGGTGTCCTGTAAGCATTGATGACTCTGGATTTTCAATCGCCTCGTTTCTCTACGAGCAGCAACATGATATTCCCGTTTGAATGTCTAGTTTCGCTTGGTTTTAACGAAGCAGATTGCGGCAGATTCTCATCTTCAAAACTATTTCTGTCGTGTTGGATCACTCGTCAAAGCTGCTGTCCTGTAAGCTTTGATGACTCTGGATTTTCAATCGCCTCGTTTCTCTACGAGCAGCACATGATATTCCCGTTTGAATGTCTAGTTTCGCTTGGTTTTAACGAAGCAGATTGCGGCAGATTCTCATCTTCAAAACGTTTCTGTCGTGTTGGATCACTCGTCAAAGCTGCTGTCCTGTAAGCATTGATGACTCTGGATTTTCAATCGCCTCGTTTCTCTACGAGCAAGCACATGATATTCCCGTTTGAATGTCTAGTTTCGCTTGGTTTTAACGAAGCAGATTGCGGCAGATTCTCATCATCAAAACTGTTCTCTCTCGTGTTGGATCACTCGTCAAAGCTGGTGTCCTGTAAACTTTGATGACTCTGGATTCTTCAATCGCCTCGTTTCTCTACGAGCAGCACGATATTCCCGTTTGAATGTCTAGTTTCGCTTGGTTTTAACGAAGCAGATTGCGGCAGATTCTCATCTTCAAAACTATTATCTGTCGTGTTGGATCACTCGTCAAAGCTGCTGTCCTGTAAGCACTTTGATGACTCTGGATTTTTCAATCGCCTCGTTTCTCTACGAGCAGCACGATATTCCCGTTTGAATGTCTAGTTTCGCTTGGTTTTAACGAAGCAGATTGCGGCAGATTCTCATCTTCAAAACGGTTCTCTGTCGTGTTGGATCACTCGTCAAAGCTGCTGTCCTGTAAACTTTGATGACTCTGGATTCTTCAATCGCCTCGTTTCTCTACGAGCAGCACATGATATTCCCGTTTGAATGTCTAGTTTCGCTTGGTTTTAACGAAGCAGATTGCGGCAGATTCTCATCTTCAAAACGGTTCTCTGTCACGTTGGATCACTCGTCAAAGCTGCTGTCCTGTAAACTTTGATGACTCTGGATTCTTCAATCGCCTCGTTTCTCTACGAGCAGCATGATATTCCCGTTTGAATGTCTAGTTTCGCTTGGTTTTAACGAAGCAGATTGCGGCAGATTCTCATCTTCAAAACGGTTCTCTGTTGTGTTGGATCACTCGTCAAAGCTGCTGTCCTGTAAACTTTGATGACTCTGGATTCTTCAATCGCCTCGTTTCTCTACGAGCAGCACATGATATTCCCGTTTGAATGTCTAGTTTCGCTTGGTTTTAACGAAGCAGATTGCGGCAGATTCTCATCTTCAAAACGGTTCTCTGTCGTGTTGGATCACTCGTCAAAGCTGTTGTCCTGTAAACTTTGATGACTCTGGATTCTTCAATCGCCTCGTTTCTCTACGAGCAGGACATGATATTCCCGTTTGAATGTCTAGTTTCGCTTGGTTTTAACGAAGCAGATTGCGGCAGATTCTCGTCTTCAAAACGGTTCTCTGTCGTGTTGGATCACTCGTCAAACCTGGTGTCCTGTAAGCATTGATGACTCTGGATTCTTCAATCGCCTCGTTTCTCTACGAGCAGCACATGATATTCCCGTTTGAATGTCTAGTTTCGCTTGGTTTTAACGAAGCAGATTGCGGCAGATTCTCGTCTTCAAAACGGTTCTCTGTCCTGTTGGATCACTCGTCAAAGCTAGTGTCCTGTAAGCATTGATGACTCTGGATTCTTCAATCGCCTCGTTTCTCTACGAGCAGCACGATATTCCCGTTTGAATGTCTAGTTTCGCTTGGTTTTAACGAAGCAGATTGCGGCAGATTCTCATCTTCAAAACGGTTTATCTGTCGTGTTGGATCACTCGTCAAAGCTGCTGTCCTGTAAACTTTGATGACTCTGGATTCTTCAATCGCCTCGTTTCTCTACGAGCAGCACGATATTCCCGTTTGAATGTCTAGTTTCGCTTGGTTTTAACGAAGCAGATTGCGGCAGATTCTCATCTTCAAAACGGTTCTCTGTCGTGTTGGATCACTCGTCAAAGCTGCTGTCCTGTAAGCATTGATGACTCTGGATTCTTCAATCGCCTCGTTTCTCTACGAGCAGCACATGATATTCCCGTTTGAATGTCTAGTTTCGCTTGGTTTTAACGAAGCAGATTGCGGCAGATTCTCATCTTCAAAACGGTTCTCTGTCGTGTTGGATCACTCGTCAAAGCTGCTGTCCTGTAAACTTTGATGACTCTGGATTCTTCAATCGCCTCGTTTCTCTACGAGCAGCACGATATTCCCGTTTGAATGTCTAGTTTCGCTTGGTTTTAACGATGCAGATTGCGGCAGATTCTCATCTTCAAAACGGTTTCTGTCACGTGTTGGATCACTCGTCAAAGCTGCTGTCCTGTAACCATTGATGACTCTGGATTGTTCAATCGCCTCGTTTCTCTACGAGCAGCACATGATATTTCCGTTTGAATGTCTAGTTTCGCTTGGTTTTAACGAAGCAGATTGCGGCAGATTCTCATCTTCAAAACTGTTCTCTGTCGTGTTGGATCACTCGTCAAAGCTGCTGTCCTGTAAACTTTGATGACTCTGGATTCTTCAATCGCCTCGTTTCTCTACGAGCAGCACGATATTCCCGTTTGAATGTCTAGTTTCGCTTGGTTTTAACGAAGCAGATTGCGGCAGATTCTCATCTTCAAAACTTCTCTGTCGTGTTGGATCACTCGTCAAAGCTGCTGTCCTGTAAGCATTGATGACTCTGGATTTTCAATCGCCTCGTTTCTCTACGAGCAGCACGATATTCCCGTTTGAATGTCTAGTTTCGCTTGGTTTTAACGAAGCAGATTGCGGCAGATTCTCATCTTCAAAACGGTTCTCTGTCGTGTTGGATCACTCGTCAAAGCTGGTGTCCTGTAAGCATTGATGACTCTGGATTCTTCAATCGCCTCGTTTCTCTACGAGCAGCACGATATTCCCGTTTGAATGTCTAGTTTCGCTTGGTTTTAACGAAGCAGATTGCGGCAGATTCTCATCTTCAAAACGGTTCTCTGTCACGTTGGATCACTCGTCAAAGCTGCTGTCCTGTAAGCATTGATGACTCTGGATTCTTCAATCGCCTCGTTTCTCTACGAGCAGCACATGATATTCCCGTTTGAATGTCTAGTTTCGCTTGGTTTTAACGAAGCAGATTGCGGCAGATTCTCATCTTCAAAACGGTTCTCTGTCGTTGGATCACTCGTCAAAGCTGCTGTCCTGTAAACTTTGATGACTCTGGATTCTTCAATCGCCTCGTTTCTCTACGAGCAGCACGATATTCCCGTTTGAATGTCTAGTTTCGCTTGGTTTTAACGAAGCAGATTGCGGCAGATTCTCATCTTCAAAACGGTTCTCTGTCACGTTGGATCACTCGTCAAAGCTGCTGTCCTGTAAACTTTGATGACTCTGGATTCTTCAATCGCCTCGTTTCTCTACGAGCAGCACATGATATTCCCGTTTGAATGTCTAGTTTCGCTTGGTTTTAACGAAGCAGATTGCGGCAGATTCTCATCTTCAAAACGGTTCTCTGTCATGTTGGATCACTCGTCAAAGCTGCTGTCCTGTAAACTTTGATGACTCTGGATTCTTCAATCGCCTCGTTTCTCTACGAGCAGCACGATATTCCCGTTTGAATGTCTAGTTTCGCTTGGTTTTAACGAAGCAGATTGCGGCAGATTCTCATCTTCAAAACGGTTCTCTGTCACGTTGGATCACTCGTCAAAGCTGCTGTCCTGTAAGCATTGATGACTCTGGATTTTTCAATCGCCTCGTTTCTCTACGAGCAAGCACATGATATTCCCGTTTGAATGTCTAGTTTCGCTTGGTTTTAACGAAGCAGATTGCGGCAGATTCTCATCTTCAAAACTATTATCTGTCGTGTTGGATCACTCGTCAAAGCTGCTGTCCTGTAAGCTTTGATGACTCTGGATTCTTCAATCGCCTCGTTTCTCTACGAGCAGCACGATATTCCCGTTTGAATGTCTAGTTTCGCTTGGTTTTAACGAAGCAGATTGCGGCAGATTCTCATCTTCAAAACTGGTTCTCTGTCGTGTTGGATCACTCGTTAAAGCTGCTGTCCTGTAAGCATTGATGACTCTGGATTTTCAATCGCCTCGTTTCTCTACGAGCAAAATGATATTCCCGTTTGAATGTCTAGTTTCGCTTGGTTTTAACGAAGCAGATTGCGGCAGATTCTCATCTTCAAAACGGTTCTCTGTCGTGTTGGATCACTCGTCAAAGCTGCTGTCCTGTAAACTTTGATGACTCTGGATTCTTCAATCGCCTCGTTTCTCTACGAGCAGCACGATATTCCCGTTTGAATGTCTAGTTTCGCTTGGTTTTAACGAAGCAGATTGCGGCAGATTCTCATCTTCAAAACGGTTCTCTGTCGTGTTGGATCACTCGTCAAAGCTGCTGTCCTGTAAACTTTGATGACTCTGGATTCTTCAATCGCCTCGTTTCTCTACGAGCAGCACATGATATTCCCGTTTGAATGTCTAGTTTCGCTTGGTTTTAACGAAGCAGATTGCGGCAGATTCTCATCTTCAAAACGGTTCTCTGTCGTGTTGGATCACTCGTCAAAGCTGCTGTCC
The DNA here is from genome assembly GCA_025169955.1 of Salix arbutifolia. Classification (NCBI taxonomy): domain Eukaryota; kingdom Viridiplantae; phylum Streptophyta; class Magnoliopsida; order Malpighiales; family Salicaceae; genus Salix; species Salix arbutifolia. The sequence goes on along the minus strand of CM045912.1, from coordinate 12,388,305 downwards.
TGTAAGCATTGATGACTCTGGATTCTTCAATCGCCTCGTTTCTCTACGAGCAGCACATGATATTCCCGTTTGAATGTCTAGTTTCGCTTGGTTTTAACGAAGCAGATTGCGGCAGATTCTCATCTTCAAAACGGTTCTCTGTCGTTGGATCACTCGTCAAAGCTGCTGTCCTGTAAACTTTGATGACTCTGGATTTTCAATCGCCTCGTTTCTCTACGAGCAGCACGATATTCCCGTTTGAATGTCTAGTTTCGCTTGGTTTTAACGAAGCAGATTGCGGCAGATTCTCATCTTCAAAAAGGTTCTCTTTCGTGTTGGATCACTCGTCAAAGCTGTTGTCCTGTAAACTTTGATGACTCTGGATTCTTCAATCGCCTCGTTTCTCTAAGAGCAGAACATTATATTCCCGTTTGAATGTCTAGTTTCGCTTGGTTTTAACGAAGCAGATTGCGGCAGATTCTCATCTTCAAACGGTTCTCTGTCGTGTTGTATCCCTCGTCAAAGCTGCTATCCTGTAAGCATTGATGACTCTGGATTTTTCAATCTCCTCGTTGCTCTACGAGAAGCACATGATATTCCCGTTTGAATGTCTACTTTCGCTTGGTTTTAACGAAACAGATTGCGGAAGATTCTCATCTTCAAAACGGTTCTCTATGCTGTTGGATCACTCGTCAAAGCTGTTGTCCTGTAAGCATTGATGATTCTGGATTCTTCAATCGCCTCGTTTCTCTACGAGCAGCACGATATTCCCGTTTGAATGTCTAGTTTCGCATTGTTTTAACGAAGCAGATTGCGGCAGATTCTCATCTTCAAAACGGTTCTCTATCGTGATGGATCACTCGTCAAAGCTGTTGTCCTGTAAACTTTGATGACTCTGGATTCTTCAATCCCCTCGTTTCTCTACGAGCAGCACGATATTCCCGTTTGAATGTCTAGTTTCGCTTGGTTTTAACGAAGCAGATTGCGGCAGATTCTCATCTTCGAAATGGTTCGCTGTCATGTTGGATCACTCGTCAAAGCTGCTGTCCTGTAAACTTTGATGACTCTGGATTCTTCAATCGCCTCGTTTCTCTTCAAGCAGCACGATATTCCTGTTTGAACGTCTAGTTTCGCTTGGTTTTAACGATACATATTGCGGCAGATTCTCATCTTCAAAACGGTTCTCTGTCGTGTTGGATCACTCGTCAAAGCTGATGTCCTGCAAACTTTGATGACTCTGGATTCTTCAATCGCCTCGTTTCTCTACGAGCAGCACATGATATTCCCGTTTGAATGTCTAGTTTCGCTTGGTTTTAACGAAGCAGATTGCGGCAGATTCTCATCTTCAAAACGGTTCTCTGTCACGTTGGATCACTCGTCAAAGCTGCTGTCCTGTAACATTGATGACTCTGGATTTTCAATCGCCTCGTTTCTCTACGAGCATAACATGATATTTCCGTTTGAATGTCTAGTTTCGCTTGGTTTTAACGAAGCAGATTGCGGCAGATTCTCATCTTCAAAACTATTATCTGTCGTGTTGGATCACTCGTCAAAGCTGCTGTCCTGTAAACTTTGATGACTCTGGATTCTTCAATCGCCTCGTTTCTCTACGAGCAGCAAATGATATTCCCGTTTGAATGTCTAGTTTCGCTTGGTTTTAACGAAGCAGATTGCGGCAGATTCTCATCTTCAAAACTATTATCTGTCGTGTTGGATCACTCGTCAAAGCTGCTGTCCTGTAAACTTTGATGACTCAGGATTCTTCAATCGCCTCGTTTCTCTACGAGCAGCACGATATTCCCGTTTGAATGTCTAGTTTCGCTTGGTTTTAACGAAGCAGATTGCGGCAGATTCTCATCTTCAAAACTGTTCTCTGTCGTGTTGGATCACTCGTCAAAGCTGGTGTCCTGTAAGCATTGATGACTCTGGATTCTTCAATCGCCTCGTTTCTCTACGAGCAGCACATGATATTCCCGTTTGAATGTCTAGTTTCGCTTGGTTTTAACGAAGCAGATTGCGGCAGATTCTCATCTTCAAAACGGTTCTCTGTCACGTTGGATCACTCGTCAAAGCTGCTGTCCTGTAAGCATTGATGACTCTGGATTCTTCAATCGCCTCGTTTCTCTAAGAGCAGCACGATATTCCCGTTTGAATGTCTAGTTTCGCTTGGTTTTAACGAAGCAGATTGCGGCAGATTCTCATCTTCAAAACGGTTCTCTGTCGTGTTGGATCACTCGTCAAAGCTGCTGTCCTGTAAACTTTGATGACACTGGATTTTTCAATCTCCTCGTTTCTCTAAGAGCAGCACGATATTCCCGTTTGAATGTGTAGTTTCGCTTGGTTTTAACGAAGCAGATTGCGGCAGATTCTCATCTTCAAAACGGTTCTCTGTCACGTTGGATCACTCGTCAAAGCTGCTGTCCTGTAAACTTTGATGACTCTGGATTCTTCAATCGCCTCGTTTCTCTACGAGCAGCACGATATTCCCGTTTGAATGTCTAGTTTCGCTTGGTTTTAACGAAGCAGATTGCGGCAGATTCTCATCTTCGAAACGGTCCTCTCTCGTGTTGGATCACTCGTCAAAGCTGCTGTCCTGTAAACTTTGATGACTCTGGATTCTTCAATCATCTCGTTTCTCTACGAGCAGCACGATATTCCCATTTGAATGTCTAGTTTCGCTTGGTTTTAACGATGCAGATTGCGGGAGATTCTCATCTTCAAAATGGTTCTCTGTCACGTTGGATCACTCTTCAAAGCTGCTGTCCTGTAAACTTTGATGACTCTGGATTCTTCAATCGCCTCGTTTCTCTACGAGCAGCACGATATTCCCGTTTGAATGTCTAGTTTCGCTTGGTTTTAACGAAGCAGATTGCGGCAGATTCTCATCTTCAAAACGGTTCTCTGTCACGTTGGATCACTCGTCAAAGCTGCTATCCTGTAAGCATTGATGACTCTGGATTGTTCAATCGCCTCGTTTCTCTACGAGCATAACATGATATTTCCGTTTGAATGTCTAGTTTCGCTTGGTTTTAACGAAGCAGATTGCGGCAGATTCTCATCTTCAAAACTATTATCTGTCGTGTTGGATCACTCGTCAAAGCTGCTGTCCTGTAAACTTTGATGACTCAGGATTCTTCAATCGCCTCGTTTCTCTACGAGCAGCACGATATTCCCGTTTGAATGTCTAGTTTCGCTTGGTTTTAACGATGCGGATTGCGGCAGATTCTCATCTTCAAAACTATGTTCTGTCGTGTTGCATCACTCGTCAAAGCTGTTGTCCTGTAAGCATTGATGACTCTGGATTTTTCAATCTCCTCGTTTCTCTACGAGCAGAACATTATATTCCCGTTTGAATGTCTAGTTTCGCTTGGTTTTAACGAAGCAGATTGCGGCAGATTCTCATATTCAACACGGTTCTCTGTCGTGTTGTATCCCTCGTCAAAGCTGCTATCCTGTAAGCATTGATGACTCTGGATTTTTCAATCTCTCGTTGCTGTACGAGAAGCACATGATATTCCCGTTTGAATGTCTACTTTCGCTTGGTTTTAACGAAATAGATTGCGGAAGATTCTCAACTTCAAAATGGTTCTCTGTCGCGTTGGATCACTCCTCAAAGTTGTTGTCTTGTAAGCTTTGATGACTCTGGATTCTTCAATCGCCTCGTTTCTCTACGAGCAGCAAATGATATTCCCATTTGAATGTCTAGTTTTGCTTGGTTTTAACGAAGCAGATTGCGGCGGATTCTCATCTTCAAAACTGTTCTCTCTCATGTTGGATCACTCGTCAAAGCTGGTGTCCTGTAAGCATTGATGACTCTGGATTTTTCAATCGCCTGGTTTCTCTACGAGAAGCACATGATATTCCGTTTGAATGTCTAGTTTCGATTGGTTTTAACGAAGCAGATTGTGGCAGATTCTCATCTTCAAAAGGGTTCTCTGTCGTGTTGGATCACTCGTCAAAGCTGCTGTCCTGTAAACTTTGATGACTCTGGATTCTTCAATCGCCTCGTTTCTCTACGAGCAGCACGATATTCCCGTTTGAAGGTCTAGTTTCGCTTGGTTTTAACGATGCAGATTGCGGCAGATTCTCATCTTCAAAACGGTTCTCTGTCGTGTTGGATCACTCGTCAAAGCTGCTGTCCTGTAAGCATTGATGACTATGGATTTTTCAATCGCCTCGTTTCTCTACGAGAAGCACATGATATTCCTGTTTGAATGTCTAGTTTCGCTTGGTTTTAACGAAGCAGATTGTGGCAGATTCTTATCTTCAAAATGGTTCTCTGTCGTGTTGGATCACTCGTCAAAGCTGCTGTCCTGTAAACTTTGATGACTCTGGATTCTTCAATCGCCTCGTTTCTCTATGAGCAGCACGATATTCCCGTTTGAATGTCTAGTTTCGCATTGTTTTAACGAAGCAGATTGCGGCAGATTCTCATCTTCAAAACGGTTCTCTGTCGTGTTGGATCACTCGTCAAAGGTGCTGTCCTGTAAGGCATTGATGACTCTGGGATTGATCAATCGCCTCGATTCCTACGAGCCATAACAAGATATTTCCGTTGAAAGACTAGTTTCCGCTTGGTTTTAACGAAGGCAGATTGCGCAGATTCTCATCTTCAAAACTCTATCTGTGGTGTTGGATCACTCGTCAAATACAGCTGTCCTGTAAACTTTGATGACCTCTGGATTTCTTCAATCGCCTCGTTTCTCTACGAGGCAGCAAATGATATTCCCGTTGTTCAATGTCTAGTTTCGCGTGTGTGTGAAATGAAGCACATTGCGGCAGATTCTTATCTCAAAACTGTCTCCTCTCGTGTTGGATCACTCGTCAAAGCTGGGTCCTGTAAGCATTGATGGACTCTGGATTGTTCAATCGCTCGATTCTCTACGAGCAGCAATGATATTACCCTTTGAATGTCTAGTTTCGATTGTTTTTAACGACGCAGATGCGGCACTTTATCTTCAAAAACGGTTCTCTGTCGTGTTGGATCACTCGTCAAAGTGGTTTTCCTTAAACTTTGATGACTCTAGATTCTTCAAATCGCTTCGTTTCTCTCAAGAGCAGCACGATATTCCCGTTTGAATGTTAGGTTGGCTTGGTTGAACGAAACGAAGCAAATTTAACGAAGCAGATTGCGGCAGATTCTCATCTTCAAAATTGTTCTCTATCGTGTAGGATCAATCGTTAAAGCTGTTGTCCTGTAAGCTTTGATGACTCTGGATTTTTCAATCGCCTCGTTTCTCTACGAGAAGCACATGATATTCCCGTTTGAATGTCTAGTTTCGCTTGGTTTTAAAGAAGCAGATTGCGGCAGATTCTCATCTTCAAAACTGTTCTCTGTCGTGTAGGATCACTCCTCAAAGCTGTTGTCCTGTAAGCATTGATGACTCTGGATTTTTTAATCGCCTCGTTTCTCTACGAGAAGCACATGATATTCCCGTTTGAATGTCTAGTTTCGCTTGCTTTTAAAGAAGCAGATTGCGGCAGATTCTCATCTTCAAAACTGTTCTCTGTCGTGTAGGATCACTCCTCAAAGCTGTTGTCCTGTAAGCATTGATGACTCTGGATTTTTAAATCGCCTCGTTTCTCTACGAGAAGCACATGATATTCCCGTTTGAATGTCCACTTTCGCTTGCTTTTAAAGAAGCAGCTTGCGGCAGATTCTCATCTTCAAAACTGTTCTCTGTCGTGTAGGATCACTCCTCAAAGCTGTTGTCCTGTAAGCATTGATGACTCTGGATTTTTAAATCGCCTCGTTTCTCTACGAGAAGCACATGATATTCCCGTTTGAATGTCTAGTTTCGCTTGGTTTTAAAGAAGCAGATTGCGGCAGATTCTCATCTTCAAAACTGTTCTCTGTCGTGTTGGATCACTCCTCAAAGCTGTTGTCCTGTAAGCATTGATGACTCTGGATTTTTAAATCGCCTCGTTTCTCTACGAGAAGCACATGATATTCCCGTTTTAATGTCTAGTTTCGCTTGGTTTTAAAGAAGCAGATTGCGGCAGATTCTCATCTTCAAAACTGTTCTCTGTCCTGTTGGATCACTCCTCAAAGCTGTTGTCCTGTAAGCATTGATGACTCTGGATTTTTGAATCGCCTCGTTTCTCTACGAGAAGCACATGATATTCCCGTTTGAATGTCTAGTTTCGCTTGGTTTTAACGAAGCAGATTGCGGCAGATTCTCATCTTCAAAACTGTTCTCTATCGTGTAGGATCACTCGTTAAAGCTGTTGTCCTGTAAGCATTGATGACTCTGGATTTTTCAATCGCCTCGTTTCTCTACGAGAAGCACATGATATTCCCGTTTGAATGTCTAGTTTCGCTTGGTTTTAAAGAAGCAGATTGCGGCAGATTCTCATCTTCAAAACTGTTGTCTGTCGTGTAGGATCACTCGTCAAAGCTGTTGTCCTGTAAGCTTTGATGACTCTGGATTTTTCAATCGCCTCGTTTCTCTACGAGAAGCACATGATATTCCCGTTTGAATGTCTAGTTTCGCTTGGTTTTAAAGAAGCAGATTGCGGCAGATTCTCATCTTCAAAACTGTTCTCTGTCGTGTAGGATCACTCCTCAAAGCTGTTGTCCTGTAAGCATTGATGACTCTGGATTTTTAATCGCCTCGTTTCTCTACGAGAAGCACATGATATTCCCGTTTGAATGTCTAGTTTCGCTTGGTTTTAAAGAAGCAGATTGCGGCAGATTCTCATCTTCAAAACTGTTCTCTGTCGTGTTGGATCACTCCTCAAAGCTGTTGTCCTGTAAGCATTGATGACTCTGGATTTTTAAATCGCCTCGTTTCTCTACGAGAAGCACATGATATTCCCGTTTGAATGTCTAGTTTCGCTTGGTTTTAAAGAAGCAGATTGCGGCAGATTCTCATCTTCAAAACTGTTCTCTGTCGTGTTGGATCACTCCTCAAAGCTGTTGTCCTGTAAGCATTGATGACTCTGGATTTTTAATCGCCTCGTTTCTCTACGAGAAGCACATGATATTCCCGTTTGAATGTCTAGTTTCGCTTGGTTTTAAAGAAGCAGATTGCGGCAGATTCTCATCTTCAAAACTGTTCTCTGTCGTGTGGATCACTCCTCAAAGCTGTTGTCCTGTAAGCATTGATGACTCTGGATTTTTAATCGCCTCGTTTCTCTACGAGAAGCACATGATATTCCCGTTTGAATGTCTAGTTTCGCTTGGTTTTAAAGAAGCAGATTGCGGCAGATTCTCATCTTCAAAACTGTTCTCTGTCGTGTAGGATCACTCGTCAAAGCTGTTGTCCTGTAAGCATTGATGACTCTGGATTTTTCAATCGCCTCGTTTCTCTACGAGAAGCACATGATATTCCCGTTTGAATGTCTAGTTTCGCTTGGTTTTAAAGAAGCAGATTGCGGCAGATTCTCATCTTCAAAACTGTTCTCTGTCGTTAGGATCATCCTCAAAGCTGTTGTCCTGTAAGCATTGATGACTCTGGATTTTTCAATCGCCTCGTTTCTCTACGAGAAGCACATGATATTCCCGTTTGAATGTCTAGTTTCGCTTGGTTTTAAAGAAGCAGATTGCGGCAGATTCTCATCTTCAAAACTGTTCTCTGTCGTGTTGGATCACTCCTCAAAGCTGTTGTCCTGTAAGCATTGATGACTCTGGATTTTTCAATCGCCTCGTTTCTCTACGAGAAGCACATGATATTCCCGTTTGAATGTCTAGTTTCGCTTGGTTTTAAAGAAGCAGATTGCGGCAGATTCTCATCTTCAAAACTGTTCTCTGTCGTGTTGGATCACTCCTCAAAGCTGTTGTCCTGTAAGCATTGATGACTCTGGATTTTTAATCGCCTCGTTTCTCTACGAGAAGCACATGATATTCCCGTTTGAATGTCTAGTTTCGCTTGGTTTTAAAGAAGCAGATTGCGGCAGATTCTCATCTTCAAAACTGTTCTCTGTCGTGTTGGATCACTCCTCAAAGCTGTTGTCCTGTAAGCATTGATGACTCTGGATTTTTAATCGCCTCGTTTCTCTACGAGAAGCACATGATATTCCCGTTTGAATGTCTAGTTTCGCTTGGTTTTAAAGAAGCAGATTGCGGCAGATTCTCATCTTCAAAACTGTTCTCTGTCGTGTTGGATCACTCCTCAAAGCTGTTGTCCTGTAAGCATTGATGACTCTGGATTTTTCAATCGCCTCGTTTCTCTACGAGAAGCACATGATATTCCCGTTTGAATGTCTAGTTTCGCTTGGTTTTAAAGAAGCAGATTGCGGCAGATTCTCATCTTCAAAACTGTTCTCTGTCGTGTTGGATCACTCCTCAAAGCTGTTGTCCTGTAAGCATTGATGACTCTGGATTTTTCAATCGCCTCGTTTCTCTACGAGAAGCACATGATATTCCCGTTTGAATGTCTAGTTTCGCTTGGTTTTAACGAAGCAGATTGCGGCAGATTCTCATCTTCAAAACTGTTCTCTGTCGTGTAGGATCACTCCTCAAAGCTGTTGTCCTGTAAGCATTGATGACTCTGGATTTTTCAATCGCCTCGTTTCTCTACGAGAAGCACATGATATTCCCGTTTGAATGTCTAGTTTCGCTTGGTTTTAAAGAAGCAGATTGCGGCAGATTCTCATCTTCAAAACTGTTCTCTGTCGTGTAGGATCACTCCTCAAAGCTGTTGTCCTGTAAGCATTGATGACTCTGGATTTTTCAATCGCCTCGTTTCTCTACGAGAAGCACATGATATTCCCGTTTGAATGTCTAGTTTCGCTTGGTTTTAAAGAAGCAGATTGCGGCAGATTCTCATCTTCAAAACTGTTCTCTGTCGTGTAGGATCACTCCTCAAAGCTGTTGTCCTGTAAGCATTGATGACTCTGGATTTTTCAATCGCCTCGTTTCTCTACGAGAAGCACATGATATTCCCGTTTGAATGTCTAGTTTCGCTTGGTTTTAAAGAAGCAGATTGCGGCAGATTCTCATCTTCAAAACTGTTCTCTGTCGTGTGGATCACTCCTCAAAGCTGTTGTCCTGTAAGCATTGATGACTCTGGATTTTTCAATCGCCTCGTTTCTCTACGAGAAGCACATGATATTCCCGTTTGAATGTCTAGTTTCGCTTGGTTTTAAAGAAGCAGATTGCGGCAGATTCTCATCTTCAAAACTGTTCTCTGTCGTGTTGGATCACTCCTCAAAGCTGTTGTCCTGTAAGCATTGATGACTCTGGATTTTTCAATCGCCTCGTTTCTCTACGAGAAGCACATGATATTCCCGTTTGAATGTCTAGTTTCGCTTGGTTTTAAAGAAGCAGATTGCGGCAGATTCTCATCTTCAAAACTGTTCTCTGTCGTGTTGGATCACTCCTCAAAGCTGTTGTCCTGTAAGCATTGATGACTCTGGATTTTTCAATCGCCTCGTTTCTCTACGAGAAGCACATGATATTCCCGTTTGAATGTCTAGTTTCGCTTGGTTTTAACGAAGCAGATTGCGGCAGATTCTCATCTTCAAAACTGTTCTCTGTCGTGTTGGATCACTCCTCAAAGCTGTTGTCCTGTAAGCATTGATGACTCTGGATTTTTCAATCGCCTCGTTTCTCTACGAGAAGCACATGATATTCCCGTTTGAATGTCTAGTTTCGCTTGGTTTTAACGAAGCAGATTGCGGCAGATTCTCATCTTCAAAACTGTTCTCTGTCGTGTAGGATCACTCCGTCAAAGCTGTTGTCCTGTAAGCATTGATGACTCTGGATTTTTCAATCGCCTCGTTTCTCTACGAGAAGCACATGATATTCCCGTTTGAATGTCTAGTTTCGCTTGGTTTTAAAGAAGCAGATTGCGGCAGATTCTCATCTTCAAAACTGTTCTCTGTCGTGTTGGATCACTCCTCAAAGCTGTTGTCCTGTAAGCATTGATGACTCTGGATTTTTCAATCGCCTCGTTTCTCTACGAGAAGCACATGATATTCCCGTTTGAATGTCTAGTTTCGCTTGGTTTTAAAGAAGCAGATTGCGGCAGATTCTCATCTTCAAAACTGTTCTCTGTCGTGTTGGATCACTCCTCAAAGCTGTTGTCCTGTAAGCATTGATGACTCTGGATTTTTCAATCGCCTCGTTTCTCTACGAGAAGCACATGATATTCCCGTTTGAATGTCTAGTTTCGCTTGGTTTTAAAGAAGCAGATTGCGGCAGATTCTCATCTTCAAAACTGTTCTCTGTCGTGTTGGATCACTCCTCAAAGCTGTTGTCCTGTAAGCATTGATGACTCTGGATTTTTCAATCGCCTCGTTTCTCTACGAGAAGCACATGATATTCCCGTTTGAATGTCTAGTTTCGCTTGGTTTTAACGAAGCAGATTGCGGCAGATTCTCATCTTCAAAACTGTTCTCTGTCGTGTTGGATCACTCCTCAAAGCTGTTGTCCTGTAAGCATTGATGACTCTGGATTTTTCAATCGCCTCGTTTCTCTACGAGAAGCACATGATATTCCCGTTTGAATGTCTAGTTTCGCTTGGTTTTAACGAAGCAGATTGCGGCAGATTCTCATCTTCAAAACTGTTCTCTGTCGTGTTGGATCACTCCTCAAAGCTGTTGTCCTGTAAGCATTGATGACTCTGGATTTTTCAATCGCCTCGTTTCTCTACGAGAAGCACATGATATTCCCGTTTGAATGTCTAGTTTCGCTTGGTTTTAACGAAGCAGATTGCGGCAGATTCTCATCTTCAAAACTGTTCTCTGTCGTGTGGATCACTCCTCAAAGCTGTTGTCCTGTAAGCATTGATGACTCTGGATTTTTCAATCGCCTCGTTTCTCTACGAGAAGCACATGATATTCCCGTTTGAATGTCTAGTTTCGCTTGGTTTTAAAGAAGCAGATTGCGGCAGATTCTCATCTTCAAAACTGTTCTCTGTCGTGTAGGATCACTCCTCAAAGCTGTTGTCCTGTAAGCATTGATGACTCTGGATTTTTCAATCGCCTCGTTTCTCTACGAGAAGCACATGATATTCCCGTTTGAATGTCTAGTTTCGCTTGGTTTTAAAGAAGCAGATTGCGGCAGATTCTCATCTTCAAAACTGTTCTCTGTCGTGTTGGATCACTCCTCAAAGCTGTTGTCCTGTAAGCATTGATGACTCTGGATTTTTCAATCGCCTCGTTTCTCTACGAGAAGCACATGATATTCCCGTTTGAATGTCTAGTTTCGCTTGGTTTTAAAGAAGCAGATTGCGGCAGATTCTCATCTTCAAAACTGTTCTCTGTCGTGTTGGATCACTCCTCAAAGCTGTTGTCCTGTAAGCATTGATGACTCTGGATTTTTCAATCGCCTCGTTTCTCTACGAGAAGCACATGATATTCCCGTTTGAATGTCTAGTTTCGCTTGGTTTTAACGAAGCAGATTGCGGCAGATTCTCATCTTCAAAACTGTTCTCTGTCGTGTTGGATCACTCCTCAAAGCTGTTGTCCTGTAAGCATTGATGACTCTGGATTTTTCAATCGCCTCGTTTCTCTACGAGAAGCACATGATATTCCCGTTTGAATGTCTAGTTTCGCTTGGTTTTAACGAAGCAGATTGCGGCAGATTCTCATCTTCAAAACTGTTCTCTGTCGTGTTGGATCACTCCTCAAAGCTGTTGTCCTGTAAGCATTGATGACTCTGGATTTTTCAATCGCCTCGTTTCTCTACGAGAAGCACATGATATTCCCGTTTGAATGTCTAGTTTCGCTTGGTTTTAACGAAGCAGATTGCGGCAGATTCTCATCTTCAAAACTGTTCTCTGTCGTGTTGGATCACTCCTCAAAGCTGTTGTCCTGTAAGCATTGATGACTCTGGATTTTTCAATCGCCTCGTTTCTCTACGAGAAGCACATGATATTCCCGTTTGAATGTCTAGTTTCGCTTGGTTTTAACGAAGCAGATTGCGGCAGATTCTCATCTTCAAAACTGTTCTCTGTCGTGTTGGATCACTCCTCAAAGCTGTTGTCCTGTAAGCATTGATGACTCTGGATTTTTCAATCGCCTCGTTTCTCTACGAGAAGCACATGATATTCCCGTTTGAATGTCTAGTTTCGCTTGGTTTTAAAGAAGCAGATTGCGGCAGATTCTCATCTTCAAAACTGTTCTCTGTCGTGTTGGATCACTCCTCAAAGCTGTTGTCCTGTAAGCATTGATGACTCTGGATTTTTCAATCGCCTCGTTTCTCTACGAGAAGCACATGATATTCCCGTTTGAATGTCTAGTTTCGCTTGGTTTTAAAGAAGCAGATTGCGGCAGATTCTCATCTTCAAAACTGTTCTCTGTCGTGTTGGATCACTCCTCAAAGCTGTTGTCCTGTAAGCATTGATGACTCTGGATTTTTCAATCGCCTCGTTTCTCTACGAGAAGCACATGATATTCCCGTTTGAATGTCTAGTTTCGCTTGGTTTTAAAGAAGCAGATTGCGGCAGATTCTCATCTTCAAAACTGTTGTCCTCAAAGCTGTTGTCCTGTAAGCATTGATGACTCTGGATTTTTCAATCGCCTCGTTTCTCTACGAGAAGCACATGATATTCCCGTTTGAATGTCTAGTTTCGCTTGGTTTTAAAGAAGCAGATTGCGGCAGATTCTCATCTTCAAAACTGTTCTCTGTCGTGTTGGATCACTCCTCAAAGCTGTTGTCCTGTAAGCATTGATGACTCTGGATTTTTCAATCGCCTCGTTTCTCTACGAGAAGCACATGATATTCCCGTTTGAATGTCTAGTTTCGCTTGGTTTTAACGAAGCAGATTGCGGCAGATTCTCATCTTCAAAACTGTTCTCTGTCGTGTTGGATCACTCCTCAAAGCTGTTGTCCTGTAAGCATTGATGACTCTGGATTTTTCAATCGCCTGGTTTCTCTACGAGAAGCACATGATATTCCCGTTTGAATGTCTAGTTTCGCTTGGTTTTAACGAAGCAGATTGCGGCAGATTCTCATCTTCAAAACTGTTCTCTGTCGTGTTGGATCACTCCTCAAAGCTGTTGTCCTGTAAGCATTGATGACTCTGGATTTTTCAATCGCCTCGTTTCTCTACGAGAAGCACATGATATTCCCGTTTGAATGTCTAGTTTCGCTTGGTTTTAACGAAGCAGATTGCGGCAGATTCTCATCTTCAAAACTGTTCTCTGTCGTGTTGGATCACTCCTCAAAGCTGTTGTCCTGTAAGCATTGATGACTCTGGATTTTTCAATCGCCTGGTTTCTCTACGAGAAGCACATGATATTCCCGTTTGAATGTCTAGTTTCGCTTGGTTTTAACGAAGCAGATTGCGGCAGATTCTCATCTTCAAAACTGTTCTCTGTCGTGTTGGATCACTCCTCAAAGCTGTTGTCCTGTAAGCATTGATGACTCTGGATTTTTCAATCGCCTGGTTTCTCTACGAGAAGCACATGATATTCCCGTTTGAATGTCTAGTTTCGCTTGGTTTTAACGAAGCAGATTGCGGCAGATTCTCATCTTCAAAACTGTTCTCTGTCGTGTTGGATCACTCCTCAAAGCTGTTGTCCTGTAAGCATTGATGACTCTGGATTTTTCAATCGCCTCGTTTCTCTACGAGAAGCACATGATATTCCCGTTTGAATGTCTAGTTTCGCTTGGTTTTAACGAAGCAGATTGCGGCAGATTCTCATCTTCAAAACTGTTCTCTGTCGTGTTGGATCACTCCTCAAAGCTGTTGTCCTGTAAGCATTGATGACTCTGGATTTTTCAATCGCCTGGTTTCTCTACGAGAAGCACATGATATTCCCGTTTGAATGTCTAGTTTCGCTTGGTTTTAACGAAGCAGATTGCGGCAGATTCTCATCTTCAAAACGTGTTGGTCCTCAAAGCTGTTGTCCTGTAAGCATTGATGACTCTGGATTTTTCAATCGCCTGGTTTCTCTACGAGAAGCACATGATATTCCCGTTTGAATGTCTAGTTTCGCTTGGTTTTAACGAAGCAGATTGCGGCAGATTCTCATCTTCAAAACTGTTCTCTGTCGTGTTGGATCACTCCTCAAAGCTGTTGTCCTGTAAGCATTGATGACTCTGGATTTTTCAATCGCCTGGTTTCTCTACGAGAAGCACATGATATTCCCGTTTGAATGTCTAGTTTCGCTTGGTTTTAACGAAGCAGATTGCGGCAGATTCTCATCTTCAAAACTGTTCTCTGTCGTGTTGGATCACTCCTCAAAGCTGTTGTCCTGTAAGCATTGATGACTCTGGATTTTTCAATCGCCTGGTTTCTCTACGAGAAGCACATGATATTCCCGTTTGAATGTCTAGTTTCGCTTGGTTTTAACGAAGCAGATTGCGGCAGATTCTCATCTTCAAAACTGTTCTCTGTCGTGTTGGATCACTCCTCAAAGCTGTTGTCCTGTAAGCATTGATGACTCTGGATTTTTCAATCGCCTGGTTTCTCTACGAGAAGCACATGATATTCCCGTTTGAATGTCTAGTTTCGCTTGGTTTTAAGAAGCAGATTGCGGCAGATTCTCATCTTCAAAACTGTTCTCTGTCGTGTTGGATCACTCCTCAAAGCTGTTGTCCTGTAAGCATTGATGACTCTGGATTTTTCAATCGCCTCGTTTCTCTACGAGAAGCACATGATATTCCCGTTTGAATGTCTAGTTTCGCTTGGTTTTAACGAAGCAGATTGCGGCAGATTCTCATCTTCAAAACTGTTCTCTGTCGTGTTGGATCACTCCTCAAAGCTGTTGTCCTGTAAGCATTGATGACTCTGGATTTTTCAATCGCCTCGTTTCTCTACGAGAAGCACATGATATTCCCGTTTGAATGTCTAGTTTCGCTTGGTTTTAAGAAGCAGATTGCGGCAGATTCTCATCTTCAAAACTGTTCTCTGTCGTGTTGGATCACTCCTCAAAGCTGTTGTCCTGTAAGCATTGATGACTCTGGATTTTTCAATCGCCTGGTTTCTCTACGAGAAGCACATGATATTCCCGTTTGAATGTCTAGTTTCGCTTGGTTTTAACGAAGCAGATTGCGGCAGATTCTCATCTTCAAAACTGTTCTCTGTCGTGTTGGATCACTCCTCAAAGCTGTTGTCCTGTAAGCATTGATGACTCTGGATTTTTCAATCGCCTGGTTTCTCTACGAGAAGCACATGATATTCCCGTTTGAATGTCTAGTTTCGCTTGGTTTTAACGAAGCAGATTGCGGCAGATTCTCATCTTCAAAACTGTTCTCTGTCGTGTTAGGATCACTCGTCAAAGCTGTTGTCCTGTAAGCATTGATGACTCTGGATTTTTCAATCGCCCGTTTCTCTACGAGAAGCACATGATATTCCCGTTTGAATGTCTAGTTTCGCTTGGTTTTAACGAAGCAGATTGCGGCAGATTCTCATCTTCAAAACTGTTCTCTGTCGTGTTGGATCACTCCTCAAAGCTGTTGTCCTGTAAGCATTGATGACTCTGGATTTTTCAATCGCCTCGTTTCTCTACGAGAAGCACATGATATTCCCGTTTGAATGTCTAGTTTCGCTTGGTTTTAAAGAAGCAGATTGCGGCAGATTCTCATCTTCAAAACTGTTCTCTGTCGTGTTGGATCACTCCTCAAAGCTGTTGTCCTGTAAGCATTGATGACTCTGGATTTTTCAATCGCCTCGTTTCTCTACGAGAAGCACATGATATTCCCGTTTGAATGTCTAGTTTCGCTTGGTTTTAAAGAAGCAGATTGCGGCAGATTCTCATCTTCAAAACTGTTCTCTGTCGTGTTGGATCACTCCTCAAAGCTGTTGTCCTGTAAGCATTGATGACTCTGGATTTTTCAATCGCCTCGTTTCTCTACGAGAAGCACATGATATTCCCGTTTGAATGTCTAGTTTCGCTTGGTTTTAAAGAAGCAGATTGCGGCAGATTCTCATCTTCAAAACTGTTCTCTGTCGTGTTGGATCACTCCTCAAAGCTGTTGTCCTGTAAGCATTGATGACTCTGGATTTTTCAATCGCCTCGTTTCTCTACGAGAAGCACATGATATTCCCGTTTGAATGTCTAGTTTCGCTTGGTTTTAACGAAGCAGATTGCGGCAGATTCTCATCTTCAAAACTGTTCTCTGTCGTGTTGGATCACTCCTCAAAGCTGTTGTCCTGTAAGCATTGATGACTCTGGATTTTTCAATCGCCTCGTTTCTCTACGAGAAGCACATGATATTCCCGTTTGAATGTCTAGTTTCGCTTGGTTTTAAAGAAGCATATTGCGGCAGATTCTCATCTTCAAAACTGTTCTCTGTCGTGTTGGATCACTCCTCAAAGCTGTTGTCCTGTAAGCATTGATGACTCTGGATTTTTCAATCGCCTGGTTTCTCTACGAGAAGCACATGATATTCCCGTTTGAATGTCTAGTTTCGCTTGGTTTTAAAGAAGCAGATTGCGGCAGATTCTCATCTTCAAAACTGTTCTCTGTCGTGTTGGATCACTCCTCAAAGCTGTTGTCCTGTAAGCATTGATGACTCTGGATTTTTCAATCGCCTCGTTTCTCTACGAGAAGCACATGATATTCCCGTTTGAATGTCTAGTTTCGCTTGGTTTTAAAGAAGCAGATTGCGGCAGATTCTCATCTTCAAAACTGTTCTCTGTCGTGTTGGATCACTCCTCAAAGCTGTTGTCCTGTAAGCATTGATGACTCTGGATTTTTCAATCGCCTAGTTTCTCTACGAGAAGCACATGATATTCCCGTTTGAATGTCTAGTTTCGCTTGGTTTTAACGAAACAGATTGCGGCAGATTCTCATCTTCAAAACTGTTTTCTGTAGTGATGGATCACTCGTCAAAGCTGTTGTCCTGTAAGCATTGATGACTTTGGATTTTTCAATCGCCTCGTTTCTCTACGAGCAGCACATGATATTCCCGTTTGAATGTCTAGTTTCGCTTGGTTTTAAAGAAGCAGATTGCGGCAGATTCTCATCTTCAAAACTGTTCTCTGTCGTGTTGGATCACTCCTCAAAGCTGTTGTCCTGTAAGCATTGATGACTCTGGATTTTTCAATCGCCTCGTTTCTCTACGAGAAGCACATGATATTCCCGTTTGAATGTCTAGTTTCGCTTGGTTTTAAAGAAGCATATTGCGGCAGATTCTCATCTTCAAAACTGTTCTCTGTCGTGTTGGATCACTCCTCAAAGCTGTTGTCCTGTAAGCATTGATGACTCTGGATTTTTCAATCGCCTCGTTTCTCTACGAGAAGCACATGATATTCCCGTTTGAATGTCTAGTTTCGCTTGGTTTTAAAGAAGCAGATTGCGGCAGATTCTCATCTTCAAAACTGTTCTCTGTCGTGTTGGATCACTCCTCAAAGCTGTTGTCCTGTAAGCATTGATGACTCTGGATTTTTCAATCGCCTCGTTTCTCTACGAGAAGCACATGATATTCCCGTTTGAATGTCTAGTTTCGCTTGGTTTTAACGAAGCAGATTGCGGCAGATTCTCATCTTCAAAACTGTTCTCTGTCGTGTTGGATCACTCCTCAAAGCTGTTGTCCTGTAAGCATTGATGACTCTGGATTTTTCAATCGCCTCGTTTCTCTACGAGAAGCACATGATATTCCCGTTTGAATGTCTAGTTTCGCTTGGTTTTAAAGAAGCAGATTGCGGCAGATTCTCATCTTCAAAACTGTTCTCTGTCGTGTTGGATCACTCGTCAAAGCTGTTGTCCTGTAAGCATTGATGACTCTGGATTTTTCAATCGCCTCGTTTCTCTACGAGAAGCACATGATATTCCCGTTTGAATGTCTAGTTTCGCTTGGTTTTAACGAAGCAGATTGCGGCAGATTCTCATCTTCAAAACTGTTCTCTGTCGTGTTGGATCACTCCTCAAAGCTGTTGTCCTGTAAGCATTGATGACTCTGGATTTTTCAATCGCCTCGTTTCTCTACGAGAAGCACATGATATTCCCGTTTGAATGTCTAGTTTCGCTTGGTTTTAAAGAAGCAGATTGCGGCAGATTCTCATCTTCAAAACTGTTCTCTGTCGTGTTGGATCACTCCTCAAAGCTGTTGTCCTGTAAGCATTGATGACTCTGGATTTTTCAATCGCCTCGTTTCTCTACGAGAAGCACATGATATTCCCGTTTGAATGTCTAGTTTCGCTTGGTTTTAAAGAAGCAGATTGCGGCAGATTCTCATCTTCAAAACTGTTCTCTGTCGTGTTGGATCACTCCTCAAAGCTGTTGTCCTGTAAGCATTGATGACTCTGGATTTTTCAATCGCCTCGTTTCTCTACGAGAAGCACATGATATTCCCGTTTGAATGTCTAGTTTCGCTTGGTTTTAAAGAAGCAGATTGCGGCAGATTCTCATCTTCAAAACTGTTCTCTGTCGTGTTGGATCACTCCTCAAAGCTGTTGTCCTGTAAGCATTGATGACTCTGGATTTTTCAATCGCCTCGTTTCTCTACGAGAAGCACATGATATTCCCGTTTGAATGTCTAGTTTCGCTTGGTTTTAACGAAGCAGATTGCGGCAGATTCTCATCTTCAAAACTGTTCTCTGTCGTGTAGGATCACTCGTCAAAGCTGTTGTCCTGTAAGCATTGATGACTCTGGATTTTTCAATCGCCTCGTTTCTCTACGAGAAGCACATGATATTCCCGTTTGAATGTCTAGTTTCGCTTGGTTTTAAAGAAGCAGATTGCGGCAGATTCTCATCTTCAAAACTGTTCTCTGTCGTGTTGGATCACTCCTCAAAGCTGTTGTCCTGTAAGCATTGATGACTCTGGATTTTTCAATCGCCTCGTTTCTCTACGAGAAGCACATGATATTCCCGTTTGAATGTCTAGTTTCGCTTGGTTTTAAAGAAGCAGATTGCGGCAGATTCTCATCTTCAAAACTGTTCTCTGTCGTGTTGGATCACTCCTCAAAGCTGTTGTCCTGTAAGCATTGATGACTCTGGATTTTTCAATCGCCTCGTTTCTCTACGAGAAGCACATGATATTCCCGTTTGAATGTCTAGTTTCGCTTGGTTTTAAAGAAGCAGATTGCGGCAGATTCTCATCTTCAAAACTGTTCTCTGTCGTGTTGGATCACTCCTCAAAGCTGTTGTCCTGTAAGCATTGATGACTCTGGATTTTTCAATCGCCTCGTTTCTCTACGAGAAGCACATGATATTCCCGTTTGAATGTCTAGTTTCGCTTGGTTTTAAAGAAGCAGATTGCGGCAGATTCTCATCTTCAAAACTGTTCTCTGTCGTGTTGGATCACTCCTCAAAGCTGTTGTCCTGTAAGCATTGATGACTCTGGATTTTTCAATCGCCTCGTTTCTCTACGAGAAGCACATGATATTCCCGTTTGAATGTCTAGTTTCGCTTGGTTTTAAAGAAGCATATTGCGGCAGATTCTCATCTTCAAAACTGTTCTCTGTCGTGTTGGATCACTCCTCAAAGCTGTTGTCCTGTAAGCATTGATGACTCTGGATTTTTCAATCGCCTCGTTTCTCTACGAGAAGCACATGATATTCCCGTTTGAATGTCTAGTTTCGCTTGGTTTTAAGAAGCAGATTGCGGCAGATTCTCATCTTCAAAACTGTTCTCTGTCTGTTGGATCACTCGTCAAAGCTGTTGTCCTGTAAGCATTGATGACTCTGGATTTTTCAATCGCCTCGTTTCTCTACGAGAAGCACATGATATTCCCGTTTGAATGTCTAGTTTCGCTTGGTTTTAAAGAAGCAGATTGCGGCAGATTCTCATCTTCAAAACTGTTCTCTGTCGTGTTGGATCACTCCTCAAAGCTGTTGTCCTGTAAGCATTGATGACTCTGGATTTTTCAATCGCCTCGTTTCTCTACGAGAAGCACATGATATTCCCGTTTGAATGTCTA
Source organism: Salix arbutifolia (assembly GCA_025169955.1). Lineage (NCBI taxonomy): Eukaryota > Viridiplantae > Streptophyta > Magnoliopsida > Malpighiales > Salicaceae > Salix > Salix arbutifolia. Next base: position 12,368,565 of record CM045912.1, on the reverse strand, counting down.
GTTTCGCTTGGTTTTAAAGAAGCAGATTGCGGCAGATTCTCATCTTCAAAACTGTTCTCTGTCGTGTTGGATCACTCCTCAAAGCTGTTGTCCTGTAAGCATTGATGACTCTGGATTTTTCAATCGCCTCGTTTCTCTACGAGAAGCACATGATATTCCCGTTTGAATGTCTAGTTTCGCTTGGTTTTAAAGAAGCAGATTGCGGCAGATTCTCATCTTCAAAACTGTTCTCTGTCGTGTTGGATCACTCCTCAAAGCTGTTGTCCTGTAAGCATTGATGACTCTGGATTTTTCAATCGCCTCGTTTCTCTACGAGAAGCACATGATATTCCCGTTTGAATGTCTAGTTTCGCTTGGTTTTAAAGAAGCAGATGCGGCAGATTCTCATCTTCAAAACTGTTCTCTGTCGTGTTGGATCACTCCTCAAAGTTGTTGTCCTGTAAGCATTGATGACTCTGGATTTTTCAATCGCCTCGTTTCTCTACGAGAAGCACATGATATTCCCGTTTGAATGTCTAGTTTCGCTTGGTTTTAAAGAAGCATATTGCGGCAGATTCTCATCTTCAAAACTGTTCTCTGTCGTGTTGGATCACTCCTCAAAGCTGTTGTCCTGTAAGCATTGATGACTCTGGATTTTTCAATCGCCTCGTTTCTCTACGAGAAGCACATGATATTCCCGTTTGAATGTCTAGTTTCGCTTGGTTTTAAAGAAGCAGATTGCGGCAGATTCTCATCTTCAAAACTGTTCTCTGTCGTGTTGGATCACTCCTCAAAGCTGTTGTCCTGTAAGCATTGATGACTCTGGATTTTTCAATCGCCTCGTTTCTCTACGAGAAGCACATGATATTCCCGTTTGAATGTCTAGTTTCGCTTGGTTTTAAAGAAGCAGATTGCGGCAGATTCTCATCTTCAAAACTGTTCTCTGTCTGTTGGATCACTCCTCAAAGCTGTTGTCCTGTAAGCATTGATGACTCTGGATTTTTCAATCGCCTCGTTTCTCTACGAGAAGCACATGATATTCCCGTTTGAATGTCTAGTTTCGCTTGGTTTTAAAGAAGCAGATTGCGGCAGATTCTCATCTTCAAAACTGTTCTCTGTCGTGTTGGATCACTCCTCAAAGCTGTTGTCCTGTAAGCATTGATGACTCTGGATTTTTCAATCGCCTCGTTTCTCTACGAGAAGCACATGATATTCCCGTTTGAATGTCTAGTTTCGCTTGGTTTTAAAGAAGCAGATTGCGGCAGATTCTCATCTTCAAAACTGTTCTCTGTCGTGTTGGATCACTCCTCAAAGCTGTTGTCCTGTAAGCATTGATGACTCTGGATTTTTCAATCGCCTCGTTTCTCTACGAGAAGCACATGATATTCCCGTTTGAATGTCTAGTTTCGCTTGGTTTTAAAGAAGCAGATTGCGGCAGATTCTCATCTTCAAAACTGTTCTCTGTCGTGTTAGGATCACTCCTCAAAGCTGTTGTCCTGTAAGCATTGATGACTCTGGATTTTTCAATCGCCTCGTTTCTCTACGAGAAGCACATGATATTCCCGTTTGAATGTCTAGTTTCGCTTGGTTTTAAAGAAGCAGATTGCGGCAGATTCTCATCTTCAAAACTGTTCTCTGTCGTGTTGGATCACTCCTCAAAGCTGTTGTCCTGTAAGCATTGATGACTCTGGATTTTTCAATCGCCTCGTTTCTCTACGAGAAGCACATGATATTCCCGTTTGAATGTCTAGTTTCGCTTGGTTTTAAAGAAGCATATTGCGGCAGATTCTCATCTTCAAAACTGTTCTCTGTCGTGTTGGATCACTCCTCAAAGCTGTTGTCCTGTAAGCATTGATGACTCTGGATTTTTCAATCTCCTCGTTTCTCTACGAGAAGCACATGATATTCCCGTTTGAATGTCTAGTTTCGCTTGGTTTTAAAGAAGCAGATTGCGGCAGATTCTCATCTTCAAAACTGTTCTCTGTCGTGTTGGATCACTCCTCAAAGCTGTTGTCCTGTAAGCATTGATGACTCTGGATTTTTCAATCGCCTCGTTTCTCTACGAGAAGCACATGATATTCCCGTTTGAATGTCTAGTTTCGCTTGGTTTTAAAGAAGCAGATTGCGGCAGATTCTCATCTTCAAAACTGTTCTCTGTCGTGTTGGATCACTCGTCAAAGCTGTTGTCCTGTAAGCATTGATGACTCTGGATTTTTCAATCGCCTCGTTTCTCTACGAGAAGCACATGATATTCCCGTTTGAATGTCTAGTTTCGCTTGGTTTTAAAGAAGCAGATTGCGGCAGATTCTCATCTTCAAAACTGTTCTCTGTCGTGTTGGATCACTCGTCAAAGCTGTTGTCCTGTAAGCATTGATGACTCTGGATTTTTCAATCGCCTCGTTTCTCTACGAGAAGCACATGATATTCCCGTTTGAATGTCTAGTTTCGCTTGGTTTTAAAGAAGCAGATTGCGGCAGATTCTCATCTTCAAAACTGTTCTCTGTCGTGTTGGATCACTCGTCAAAGCTGTTGTCCTGTAAGCATTGATGACTCTGGATTTTTCAATCGCCTCGTTTCTCTACGAGAAGCACATGATATTCCCGTTTGAATGTCTAGTTTCGCTTGGTTTTAAAGAAGCAGATTGCGGCAGATTCTCATCTTCAAAACTGTTCTCTGTCGTGTTGGATCACTCCTCAAAGCTGTTGTCCTGTAAGCATTGATGACTCTGGATTTTTCAATCGCCTCGTTTCTCTACGAGAAGCACATGATATTCCCGTTTGAATGTCTAGTTTCGCTTGGTTTTAAAGAAGCAGATTGCGGCAGATTCTCATCTTCAAAACTGTTCTCTGTCGTGTTGGATCACTCCTCAAAGCTGTTGTCCTGTAAGCATTGATGACTCTGGATTTTTCAATCGCCTCGTTTCTCTACGAGAAGCACATGATATTCCCGTTTGAATGTCTAGTTTCGCTTGGTTTTAAAGAAGCAGATTGCGGCAGATTCTCATCTTCAAAACTGTTCTCTGTCGTGTTGGATCACTCCTCAAAGCTGTTGTCCTGTAAGCATTGATGACTCTGGATTTTTCAATCGCCTCGTTTCTCTACGAGAAGCACATGATATTCCCGTTTGAATGTCTAGTTTCGCTTGGTTTTAAAGAAGCAGATTGCGGCAGATTCTCATCTTCAAAACTGTTCTCTGTCGTGTTGGATCACTCCTCAAAGCTGTTGTCCTGTAAGCATTGATGACTCTGGATTTTTCAATCGCCTCGTTTCTCTACGAGAAGCACATGATATTCCCGTTTGAATGTCTAGTTTCGCTTGGTTTTAAAGAAGCAGATTGCGGCAGATTCTCATCTTCAAAACTGTTCTCTGTCGTGTTGGATCACTCCTCAAAGCTGTTGTCCTGTAAGCATTGATGACTCTGGATTTTTCAATCGCCTCGTTTCTCTACGAGAAGCACATGATATTCCCGTTTGAATGTCTAGTTTCGCTTGGTTTTAAAGAAGCAGATTGCGGCAGATTCTCATCTTCAAAACTGTTCTCTGTCGTGTTGGATCACTCCTCAAAGCTGTTGTCCTGTAAGCATTGATGACTCTGGATTTTTCAATCGCCTCGTTTCTCTACGAGAAGCACATGATATTCCCGTTTGAATGTCTAGTTTCGCTTGGTTTTAAAGAAGCAGATTGCGGCAGATTCTCATCTTCAAAACTGTTCTCTGTCGTGTTGGATCACTCCTCAAAGCTGTTGTCCTGTAAGCATTGATGACTCTGGATTTTTCAATCGCCTCGTTTCTCTACGAGAAGCACATGATATTCCCGTTTGAATGTCTAGTTTCGCTTGGTTTTAAAGAAGCAGATTGCGGCAGATTCTCATCTTCAAAACTGTTCTCTGTCGTGTTGGATCACTCCTCAAAGCTGTTGTCCTGTAAGCATTGATGACTCTGGATTTTTCAATCGCCTCGTTTCTCTACGAGAAGCACATGATATTCCCGTTTGAATGTCTAGTTTCGCTTGGTTTTAAAGAAGCAGATTGCGGCAGATTCTCATCTTCAAAACTGTTCTCTGTCGTGTTGGATCACTCCTCAAAGCTGTTGTCCTGTAAGCATTGATGACTCTGGATTTTTCAATCGCCTCGTTTCTCTACGAGAAGCACATGATATTCCCGTTTGAATGTCTAGTTTCGCTTGGTTTTAAAGAAGCAGATTGCGGCAGATTCTCATCTTCAAAACTGTTCTCTGTCGTGTTGGATCACTCCTCAAAGCTGTTGTCCTGTAAGCATTGATGACTCTGGATTTTTCAATCGCCTCGTTTCTCTACGAGAAGCACATGATATTCCCGTTTGAATGTCTAGTTTCGCTTGGTTTTAAAGAAGCAGATTGCGGCAGATTCTCATCTTCAAAACTGTTCTCTGTCGTGTTGGATCACTCCTCAAAGCTGTTGTCCTGTAAGCATTGATGACTCTGGATTTTTCAATCGCCTCGTTTCTCTACGAGAAGCACATGATATTCCCGTTTGAATGTCTAGTTTCGCTTGGTTTTGAAGAAGCATATGCGGCAGATTCTCATCTTCAAAACTGTTCTCTGTCGTGTTGGATCACTCCTCAAAGTTGTTGTCCTGTAAGCATTGATGACTCTGGATTTTTCAATCGCCTCGTTTCTCTACGAGAAGCACATGATATTCCCGTTTGAATGTCTAGTTTCGCTTGGTTTTAAAGAAGCATATTGCGGCAGATTCTCATCTTCAAAACTGTTCTCTGTCGTGTTGGATCACTCCTCAAAGCTGTTGTCCTGTAAGCATTGATGACTCTGGATTTTTCAATCGCCTGGTTTCTCTACGAGAAGCACATGATATTCCCGTTTGAATGTCTAGTTTCGCTTGGTTTTAAAGAAGCAGATTGCGGCAGATTCTCATCTTCAAAACTGTTCTCTGTCGTGTTGGATCACTCCTCAAAGCTGTTGTCCTGTAAGCATTGATGACTCTGGATTTTTCAATCTCCTCGTTTCTCTACGAGAAGCACATGATATTCCCGTTTGAATGTCTAGTTTCGCTTGGTTTTAAAGAAGCATATTGCGGCAGATTCTCATCTTCAAAACTGTTCTCTGTCGTGTTGGATCACTCCTCAAAGCTGTTGTCCTGTAAGCATTGATGACTCTGGATTTTTCAATCGCCTCGTTTCTCTACGAGAAGCACATGATATTCCCGTTTGAATGTCTAGTTTCGCTTGGTTTTAACGAAGCAGATTGCGGCAGATTCTCATCTTCAAAAATGTTCTCTGTCGTGTTCGATCACTCGTCAAAGCTGTTGTCCTGTAAGCATTGATGACTCTGGATTTTTCAATCGCCTCGTTTCTCTACGAGAAGCACATGATATTCCCGTTTGAATGTCTAGTTTCGCTTGGTTTTAAAGAAGCAGATTGCGGCAGATTCTCATCTTCAAAACTGTTCTCTGTCGTGTTGGATCACTCGTCAAAGCTGTTGTCCTGTAAGCATTGATGACTCTGGATTTTTCAATCGCCTCGTTTCTCTACGAGAAGCACATGATATTCCCGTTTGAATGTCTAGTTTCGCTTGGTTTTAAGAAGCAGATTGCGGCAGATTCTCATCTTCAAAACTGTTCTCTGTCGTGTTGGATCACTCCTCAAAGCTGTTGTCCTGTAAGCATTGATGACTCTGGATTTTTCAATCGCCTCGTTTCTCTACGAGCAGCACATGATATTCCCGTTTGAATGTCTAGTTTCGCTTGGTTTTAACGAAGCAGATTGCGGCAGATTCTCATCTTCAAAACTGTGCTCTGTCGTGTTGGATCACTCCTCAAAGCTGTTGTCCTGTAAGCATTGATGACTCTGGATTTTTCAATCGCCTCGTTTCTCTACGACAAGCACATGATATTCCCGTTTGAATGTCTAGTTTCGCTTGGTTTTAAAGAAGCAGATTGCGGCAGATTCTCATCTTCAAAACTGTTCTCTGTCGTTGGATCACTCCTCAAAGCTGTTGTCCTGTAAGCATTGATGACTCTGGATTTTTCAATCGCCTCGTTTCTCTACGAGAAGCACATGATATTCCCGTTTGAATGTCTAGTTTCGCTTGGTTTTAAAGAAGCAGATTGCGGCAGATTCTCATCTTCAAAACGGTTCTCTGTCGTGTTGGATCACTCCTCAAAGATGTTTTCCTGTAAGCTTTGATGACTCTTGATTTTTCAATCGCCTCGTTTCTGTACGAGGAGCACATGATATTCCCCTTTGAATGTCTATTTTCGCTTGTTTTTAACGAAGCAGATTGCGGCAGATTCTCATCTTCAAAACTGTTCTCTGCGTGTTGGATCACTCGTCAAATCTGGTGTCCTGAAAGCATTGATGACTCTGGATTTTTCAATCGCCTCGTTTCTCTACGAGCAGCACATGATATTCCCGTTTGAATGTCTAGTTTCGCTTGGTTTTAAAGAAGTAGATTGCGGCAGATTCTCATCGTCAAAACTGTGCTCTGTCGTGTTGGATCACTCCTCAAAGCTGTTGTCCTGTAAGCATTGATGACTCTGGATTTTTCAATCGCCTGGTTTCTCTACGGGCAGCACATGATATTCCCGTTTGAATGTCTAGTTTCGCTTGGTTTTAAAGAAGTAGATTGCGGCAGATTCTCATCGTCAAAACTGTGCTCTGTCGTGTTGGATCACTCCTCAAAGCTGTTGTCCTGTAAGCATTGATGACTCTGGATTTTTCAATCGCCTCGTTTCTCTACGAGAAGCACATGATATTCCCGTTTGAATGTCTAGTTTCGCTTGGTTTTAACGAAGCAGATTGCGGCAGATTCTCATCTTCAAAACTGTTCTCTGTCGTGTTGGATCACTCCTCAAAGCTGTTGTCCTGTAAGCATTGATGACTCTGGATTTTTCAATCTCCTCGTTTCTCTACGAGAAGCACATGATATTCCCGTTTGAATGTCTAGTTTCGCTTGGTTTTAAAGAAGCAGATTGCGGCAGATTCTCATCTTCAAAACTGTTCTCTGTCGTGTTGGATCACTCCTCAAAGCTGTTGTCCTGTAAGCATTGATGACTCTGGATTTTTCAATCGCCTCGTTTCTCTACGAGAAGCACATGATATTCCCGTTTGAATGTCTAGTTTCGCTTGGTTTTAAAGAAGCAGATTGCGGCAGATTCTCATCTTCAAAACTGTTCTCTGTCGTGTTGGATCACTCCTCAAAGCTGTTGTCCTGTAAGCATTGATGACTCTGGATTTTTCAATCTCCTCGTTTCTCTACGAGAAGCACATGATATTCCCGTTTGAATGTCTAGTTTCGCTTGGTTTTAAAGAAGCATATTGCGGCAGATTCTCATCTTCAAAACTGTTCTCTGTCGTGTTGGATCACTCCTCAAAGCTGTTGTCCTGTAAGCATTGATGACTCTGGATTTTTCAATCTCCTCGTTTCTCTACGAGAAGCACATGATATTCCCGTTTGAATGTCTAGTTTCGCTTGGTTTTAAAGAAGCATATTGCGGCAGATTCTCATCTTCAAAACTGTTCTCTGTCGTGTTGGATCACTCCTCAAAGCTGTTGTCCTGTAAGCATTGATGACTCTGGATTTTTCAATCGCCTGGTTTCTCTACGAGAAGCACATGATATTCCCGTTTGAATGTCTAGTTTCGCTTGGTTTTAACGAAGCAGATTGCGGCAGATTCTCATCTTCAAAACTGTTCTCTGTCGTGTTGGATCACTCCTCAAAGCTGTTGTCCTGTAAGCATTGATGACTCTGGATTTTTCAATCGCCTCGTTTCTCTACGAGAAGCACATGATATTCCCGTTTGAATGTCTAGTTTCGCTTGGTTTTAAAGAAGCATATTGCGGCAGATTCTCATCTTCAAAACTGTTCTCTGTCGTGTTGGATCACTCGTCAAAGCTGTTGTCCTGTAAGCATTGATGACTCTGGATTTTTCAATCGCCTGGTTTCTCTACGAGAAGCACATGATATTCCCGTTTGAATGTCTAGTTTCGCTTGGTTTTAACGCAGCAGATTGCGGCAGATTCTCATCTTCAAAAATATTCTCTGTCCTGTTCGATCACTCGTCAAAGCTGTTGTCCTGTAAGCTTTGATGACTCTGGATTTTTCAATCGCCTCGTTTCTCTACGAGAAGCACATGATATTCCCGTTTGAATGTCTAGTTTCGCTTGGTTTTAAAGAAGCAGATTGCGGCAGATTCTCATTTCAAAACTGGTTCTCTGTCGTGTGGATCACTCGTGAAAGCTCTTGTCCTGTAAGCTTTGATGACTCTGGATTTTTCAATCGCCTGGTTTCTCTACGAGAAGCACATGATATTCGCGTTTGAATGTCTAGTTTCGCTTGGTTTTAACGAAGCAGATTGCGGCAGATTCTCATCTTCAAAACTGTTCTCTGTCGTGTTGGATCACTCCTCAAAGCTGTTGTCCTGTAAGCATTGATGACTCTGGATTTTTCAATCGCCTGGTTTCTCTACGAGAAGCACATGATATTCCCGTTTGAATGTCTAGTTTCGCTTGGTTTTATCGAAGCAGATTGCGGCAGATTCTCATCTTCAAAACTGTTCTCTGTCGTGTTGGATCACTCCTCAAAGCTGTTGTCCTGTAAGCATTGATGACTCTGGATTTTTCAATCGCCTCGTTTCTCTACGAGAAGCACATGATATTCCCGTTTGAATGTCTAGTTTCGCTTGGTTTTAAGCAGCAGATTGCGGCAGATTCTCATCTTCAAAACTGTTCTCTGTCGTGTTGGATCACTCGTCAAAGCTGTTGTCCTGTAAGCTTTGATGACTCTGGATTTTTCAATCGCCTCGTTTCTCTACGAGAAGCACATGATATTCCCGTTTGAATGTCTAGTTTCGCTTGGTTTTAAAGAAGCATATTGCGGCAGATTCTCATCTTCAAAACTGTTCTCTGTCGTGTTGGATCACTCCTCAAAGCTGTTGTCCTGTAAGCATTGATGACTCTGGATTTTTCAATCGCCTGGTTTCTCTACGAGAAGCACATGATATTCCCGTTTGAATGTCTAGTTTCGCTTGGTTTTAACGCAGCAGATTGCGGCAGATTCTCATCTTCAAAAATGTTCTCTGTCCTGTTCGATCACTCGTCAAAGCTGTTGTCCTGTAAGCTTTGATGACTCTGGATTTTTCAATCGCCTCGTTTCTCTACGAGAAGCACATGATATTCCCGTTTTAATGTCTACTTCGTTTGTTTTTAACAAAGCAGATTGCGGCAGATTGTCATCGTCATAACTGTTCTCTGTCTTGTAGGATCACTCGTCAAAGCTGTTGTCCTGTAAGCATTGATGACTCTGGATTTTTCAATCGCCTGGTTTCTCTACGAGAAGCACATGATATTCATGTTTGAATGTCTAGTTTCGCTTGGTTTTAACGAAGCAGATTGCGGCAGATTCTCATCTTCAAAACTGTTCTCTGTCGTGTTGGATCACTCCTCAAAGCTGTTGTCCTGTAAGCATTGATGACTCTGGATTTTTCAATCGCCTGGTTTCTCTACGAGAAGCACATGATATTCCCGTTTGAATGTCTAGTTTCGCTTGGTTTTAACGAACCAGATTGCGGCAGATTCTCATCTTCAAAGCTGTTGTCCTGTAAGCATTGATGACTCTGGATTTTTCAATCTCCTCGTTTCTCTACGAGAAGCACATGATATTCCCGTTTGAATGTCTAGTTTCGCTTGGTTTTAAAGAAGCATATTGCGGCAGATTCTCATCTTAAAAACTGTTCTCTGTCGTGTTGGATCACTCCTCAAAGCTGTTGTCCTGTAAGCATTGATGACTCTGGATTTTTCAATCTCCTCGTTTCTCTACGAGAAGCACATGATATTCCAGTTTGAATGTCTAGTTTCGCTTGTTTTTAACGAAGCAGATTGCGGCAGATTCTCATCTTCAAAACTGTTCTCTGTCGTGTTCGATCACTCGTCAAAGCTGTTGTCCTGTAAGCTTTGATGACTCTGGATTTTTCAATCGCCTCGTTTCTCTACGAGAAGCACATGATATTCCCGTTTGAATGTCTAGTTTCGCTTGGTTTTAAAGAAGCATATTGCGGCAGATTCTCATCTTCAAAACTGTTCTCTGTCGTGTTGGATCACTCCTCAAAGCTGTTGTCCTGTAAGCATTGATGACTCTGGATTTTTCAATCTCCTCGTTTCTCTACGAGAAGCACATGATATTCCCGTTTGAATGTCTAGTTTCGCTTGGTTTTAAAGAAGCATATTGCGGCAGATTCTCATCTTCAAAACTGTTCTCTGTCGTGTTGGATCACTCCTCAAAGCTGTTGTCCTGTAAGCATTGATGACTCTGGATTTTTCAATCGCCTGGTTTCTCTACGAGAAGCACATGATATTCCCGTTTGAATGTCTAGTTTCGCTTGGTTTTAACGAAGCAGATTGCGGCAGATTCTCATCTTCAAAACTGTTCTCTGTCGTGTTGGATCACTCCTCAAAGCTGTTGTCCTGTAAGCATTGATGACTCTGGATTTTTCAATCGCCTCGTTTCTCTACGAGAAGCACATGATATTCCCGTTTGAATGTCTAGTTTCGCTTGGTTTAAAAGAAGCATATTGCGGCAGATTCTCATCTTCAAAACTGTTCTCTGTCGTGTTGGATCACTCTTCAAAGCTGTTGTCCTGTAAGCATTGATGACTCTGGATTTTTCAATCGCCTCGTTTCTCTACGAGAAGCACATGATATTCCCGTTTGAATGTCTAGTTTCGCTTGGTTTTAACGCAGCAGATTGCGGCAGATTCTCATCTTCAAAAATGTTCTCTGTCTGTTCGATCACTCGTCAAAGCTGTTGTCCTGTAAGCTTTGATGACTCTGGATTTTTCAATCGCCTCGTTTCTCTACGAGAAGCACATGATATTCCCGTTTGAATGTCTAGTTTCGCTTGGTTTTAACAAAGCAGATTGCGGCAGATTCTCATCTTCAAAACTGTTCTCTGTCGTGTGGATCACTCGTCAAAGCTGTTGTCCTGTAAGCTTTGATGACTCTGGATTTTTCAATCGCCTGGTTTCTCTACGAGAAGCACATGATATTCCCGTTTGAATGTCTAGTTTCGCTTGGTTTTAACGAAGCAGATTGCGGCAGATTCTCATTTCAAAACTGTTCTCTGTCGTGTTGATCACTCCTCAAAGCTGTTGTCCTGTAAGCATTGATGACTCTGGATTTTTCAATCGCCTGGTTTCTCTACGAGAAGCACATGATATTCCCGTTTGAATGTCTAGTTTCGCTTGGTTTTAACGAAGCAGATTGCGGCAGATTCTCATCTTCAAAACTGTTCTCTGTCGTGTTGGATCACTCCTCAAAGCTGTTGTCCTGTAAGCATTGATGACTCTGGATTTTTCAATCGCCTCGTTTCTCTACGAGAAGCACATGATATTCCCGTTTGAATGTCTAGTTTCGCTTGGTTTTAAAGCAGCAGATTGCGGCAGATTCTCATCTTCAAAAATGTTCTCTGTCGTGTTCGATCACTCGTCAAAGCTGTTGTCCTGTAAGCTTTGATGACTCTGGATTTTTCAATCGCCTCGTTTCTCTACGAGAAGCACATGATATTCCCGTTTGAATGTCTAGTTTCGCTTGGTTTTAAAGAAGCATATTGCGGCAGATTCTCATCTTCAAAACTGTTCTCTGTCGTGTTGGATCACTCCTCAAAGCTGTTGTCCTGTAAGCATTGATGACTCTGGATTTTTCAATCGCCTGGTTTCTCTACGAGAAGCACATGATATTCCCGTTTGAATGTCTAGTTTCGCTTGGTTTTAACGCAGCAGATTGCGGCAGATTCTCATCTTCAAAATGTTCTCTGTCGTGTTCGATCACTCGTCAAAGCTGTTGTCCTGTAAGCTTTGATGACTCTGGATTTTTCAATCGCCTCGTTTCTCTACGAGAAGCACATGATATTCCCGTTTGAATGTCTAGTTTCGCTTGGTTTTAACGAAGCAGATTGCGGCAGATTGTCATCTTCAAAACTGTTCTCTGTCGTGTGGATCACTCTCAAAGCTGTTGTCCTGTAAGCTTTGATGACTCTGGATTTTTCAATCGCCTGGTTTCTCTACGAGAAGCACATGATATTCCCGTTTGAATGTCTAGTTTCGCTTGGTTTTAACGAAGCAGATTGCGGCAGATTCTCATCTTCAAAACTGTTCTCTGTCGTGTTGGATCACTCCTCAAAGCTGTTGTCCTGTAAGCATTGATGACTCTGGATTTTTCAATCGCCTGGTTTCTCTACGAGAAGCACATGATATTCACGTTTGAATGTCTAGTTTCGCTTGGTTTTAACGAACCAGATTGCGGCAGATTCTCATCTTCAAAACTGTTGTCCTGTAAGCATTGATGACTCTGGATTTTTCAATCTCCTCGTTTCTCTACGAGAAGCACATGATATTCCCGTTTGAATGTCTAGTTTCGCTTGGTTTTAAAGAAGCATATTGCGGCAGATTCTCATCTTCAAAACTGTTCTCTGTCGTGTTGGATCACTCCTCAAAGCTGTTGTCCTGTAAGCATTGATGACTCTGGATTTTTCAATCGCCTCGTTTCTCTACGAGAAGCACATGATATTCCCGTTTGAATGTCTAGTTTCGCTTGGTTTTAACGCAGCAGATTGCGGCAGATTCTCATCTTCAAAAATGTTCTCTGTCGTGTTCGATCACTCGTCAAAGCTGTTGTCCTGTAAGCTTTGATGACTCTGGATTTTTCAATCGCCTCGTTTCTCTACGAGAAGCACATGATATTCCCGTTTGAATGTCTAGTTTCGCTTGGTTTTAAAGAAGCAGATTGCGGCAGATTCTCATCTTCAAAACTGTTCTCTGTCGTGTTGGATCACTCCTCAAAGCTGTTGTCCTGTAAGCATTGATGACTCTGGATTTTTCAATCGCCTCGTTTCTCTACGAGAAGCACATGATATTCCGTTTGAATGTCTAGTTTCGCTTGGTTTTAAAGAAGCATATTGCGGCAGATTCTCATCTTCAAAACTGTTCTCTGTCGTGTTGGATCACTCCTCAAAGCTGTTGTCCTGTAAGCATTGATGACTCTGGATTTTTCAATCGCCTGGTTTCTCTACGAGAAGCACATGATATTCCCGTTTGAATGTCTAGTTTCGCTTGGTTTTAACGAAGCAGATTGCGGCAGATTCTCATCTTCAAAACTGTTCTCTGTCGTGTTGGATCACTCGTCAAAGCTGTTGTCCTGTAAGCATTGATGACTCTGGATTTTTCAATCGCCTGGTTTCTCTACGAGAAGCACATGATATTCCCGTTTGAATGTCTAGTTTCGCTTGGTTTTAAAGAAGCATATTGCGGCAGATTCTCATCTTCAAAACTGTTCTCTGTCGTGTTGGATCACTCGTCAAAGCTGTTGTCCTGTAAGCATTGATGACTCTGGATTTTTCAATCGCCTGGTTTCTCTACGAGAAGCACATGATATTCCCGTTTGAATGTCTAGTTTCGCTTGGTTTTAACGAAGCAGATTGCGGCAGATTCTCATCTTCAAAACTGTTCTCTGTCGTGTTCGATCACTCGTCAAAGCTGTTGTCCTGTAAGCTTTGATGACTCTGGATTTTTCAATCTCCTCGTTTCTCTACGAGAAGCACATGATATTCCCGTTTTGAATGTCTAGTTTCGCTTGTTTTTAACAAAGCAGATTGCGGCAGATTGTCATCTTCAAACTGTTCTCTGTCTTGTGGATCACTCGTCAAAGCTGTTGTCCTGTAAGCTTTGATGACTCTGGATTTTTCAATCGCCTGGTTTCTCTACGAAGCACATGATATTCCCGTTTGAATGTCTAGTTTCGCTTGGTTTTAACGAAGCAGATTGCGGCGGATTGTCATTTTCAAAACTGTTCTCTGTCGTGTTTGATCACTCCTCAAAGCTGTGGTCCTGTAAGCATTGATGACTCTGGATTTTTCAATCGCCTGGTTTCTCTAGGAGAAGCATATGATATTCATGTTTGAATGTCTAGTTTCGCTTGGTTTTAACGAACCAGATTGCGGCAGATTCTCATCTTCAAAACTATTCTCTGTCGTGTTGGATCACTCCTCAAAGCTGTTGTCCTGTAAGCATTGATGACTCTGGATTTTTCAATCTCCTCGTTTCTCTACGAGAAGCACATGATATTCCCGTTTGAATGTCTAGTTTCGCTTGGTTTTAAGGCAGCAGATTGCGGCAGATTCTCATCTTCAAAAATGTTCTCTGTCGTTGTTCGATCACTCGTCAAAGCTGTTGTCCTGTAAGCTTTGATGACTCTGGATTTTTCAATCGCCTCGTTTCTCTACGAGAAGCACATGATATTCCCGTTTGAATGTCTAGTTTCGCTTGGTTTTAAAGAAGCATATTGCGGCAGATTCTCATCTTCAAAACTGTTCTCTGTCGTGTTGGATCACTCCTCAAAGCTGTTGTCCTGTAAGCATTGATGACTCTGGATTTTTCAATCGCCTGGTTTCTCTACGAGAAGCACATGATATTCCAGTTTGAATGTCTAGTTTCGCTTGGTTTTAACGCAGCAGATTGCGGCAGATTCTCATCTTCAAAAATGTTCTCTGTCGTGTTCGATCACTCGTCAAAGCTGTTGTCCTGTAAGCTTTGATGACTCTGGATTTTTCAATCGCCTCGTTTCTCTACGAGAAGCACATGATATTCCCGTTTTAATGTCTACTTCGTTTGTTTTAACGAAGCAGATTGCGGCAGATTCTCATCTTCAAAACTGTTCTCTGTCGTGTGGATCACTCGTCAAAGCTGTTGTCCTGTAAGCTTTGATGACTCTGGATTTTTCAATCGCCTGGTTTCTCTACGAGAAGCACATGATATTCCCGTTTGAATGTCTAGTTTCGCTTGGTTTTAACGAAGCAGATTGCGGCAGATTCTCATCTTCAAAACTGTTCTCTGTCGTGTTGGATCACTCCTCAAAGCTGTTGTCCTGTAAGCATTGATGACTCTGGATTTTTCAATCGCCTGGTTTCTCTACGAGAAGCACATGATATTCCCGTTTGAATGTCTAGTTTCGCTTTGTTTTAACGAAGCAGATTGCGGCAGATTCTCATCTTCAAAGTCTGTTGTCCTGTAAGCATTGATGACTCTGGATTTTTCAATCGCCTCGTTTCTCTACGAGAAGCACATGATATTCCCGTTTGAATGTCTAGTTTCGCTTGGTTTTAAAGAAGCAAATTGTGGCAGATTCTCATCTTCAAAATTGTTCGCTGTCGTGTTGGATCACTCCTCAAAGCTGTTGTCCTGTAAGCATTGATGACTCTGGATTTTTCAATCGCCTCGTTTCTCTACGAGCAGGACATGATATTCCCGTTTGAATGTCTAGTTTCGCTTGGTTTTAACGAAGCAGATTGCGGCAGATTCTCATCTTCAAAACTGTTCTCTGTCGTGTTCGATCACTCGTCAAAGCTGGTGTCCTGTATGCTTTGATGACTCTGGATTTTTCAATCGCCTCGTTTCTCTACGAGAAGCACATGATATTCCCGTTTGAATGTCTAGTTTCGCTTGGTTTTAACGAAGCAGATTGCGGCAGATTCTCATCTTCAAAACTGTTCTCTGTCGTGTTGGATCACTCTCAAAGCTGGTGTCCTGTAAGCTTTGATGACTCTGGATTTTTCAATCGCCTCGTTTCTCTACGAGAAGCACATGATATTCCCGTTTTAATGTCTAATTACGCTTGTTTTTAACGAAGCAGATTGCGGCAGATTCTCATCTTCAAAGCTGTTCTTTGTCGTGTTGGATCACTCCTCAAAGCTGTTGTCCTGTAAGCATTGATGACTCTCGATTTTTCAATCGCCTGGTTTCTCTACGAGCAGCACGAGATATTCCCGTTTAAATGTCTAGTTTCGCTTGGTTTTAACGAAGCAGATTGCGGCATATTCTCTTCTTCAAAAAGGTTCTGTGTCGTGTTGGATCACTCGTCAAAGCTGTTGTCCTGTAAGCTTTGATGACTCTGGATTTTTCAATCGCCTCGTTTCTCTACGAGAAGCACATGATATTCCCGTTTGAATGTCTAGTTTCGCTTGGTTTTAAAGAAGCAGATTGCGGCAGATTCTCATCTTCAAAACTGTTCTCTGTCGTGTTGGATCACTCTCAAAGCTGTTGTCCTGTAAGCATTGATGACTCTGGATTTTTCAATCGCCTGGTTTCTCTACGAGAAGCACATGATATTCCCGTTTGAATGTCTAGTTTCGCTTGGTTTTAACGAAGCAGATTGCGGCAGATTCTCATCTTCAAAACTGTTCTCTGTCGTGTTGGATCACTCGTCAAAGCTGTTGTCCTGTAAGCTTTGATGACTCTGGATTTTTCAATCGCCTCGTTTCTCTACGAGAAGCACATGATATTCCCGTTTGAATGTGTTTCGCTTGTTTTTAACAAAGCAGATTGCGGCAGATTCTCATCTTCAAACTGTTCTCTGTCGTGGTGGATCACTCGTCAAAGTTGTTGTCTTGTAAGCATTGATGACTCTGGATTTTTCAATCGCCTCGTTTCTCTACGAGCAGCACATGATATTCCCGTTTGAATGTCTAGTTTCGCTTGGTTTTAACGAAGCAGATTGCGGCAGATTCTCATCTTCAAAACTGTTCTCTGTCGTGTTTGATCACTCCTCAAAGCTGTTGTCCTGTAAGCTTTGATGACTCTGGATTTTTCAATCGCCTGGTTTCTCTACGAGAAGCACATGATATTCCCGTTTGAATGTCTAGTTTCGCTTGGTTTTAACGAAGCAGATTGCGGCAGATTCTCATCTTCAAAGCTGTTGTCCTGTAAGCATTGATGACTCTTGATTTTTCAATCTCCTCGTTTCTCTACGAGCAGCACATGATATTCCCGTTTGAATGTCTAGTTTCGCTTGGTTTTAACGAAGCAGATTGCGGCAGATTCTCTTCTTCAAAAGGTTCTCTGTCGTGTTGGATCACTCGTCAAAGCTGTTGTCCTGTAAGCTTTGATGACTCTGGATTTTTCAATCGCCTGGTTACTCTACGAGAAGCACATGATATTCCCGTTTTAATGTCTAGTTTCGCTTGGTTTTAACGAAGCAGATTGCGGCAGATTCTCATCTTCAAAACTGTTCTCTGTCGTGTTGGATCACTCGTCAAAGCTGTTGTCCTGTAAGCTTTGATGACTCTGGATTTTTCAATCGCCTCGTTTCTCTACGAGAAGCACATGATATTCCCGTTTGAATGTCTAGTTTCGCTTGGTTTTAACAGCAGATTGCGGCAGATTCTCATCTTCAAAATGTTCTCTGTCGTGTTGGATCACTCGTGAAAGCTGTTGTCCTGTAAGCTTTAATGACTCTGGATTTTTCAATCGCCTCGTTTCTCTACGAGAAGCACATGATATTCCCGTTTGAATGTCTAGTTTCGTTTGGTTTTAACGAAGCAGATTGCGGCAGATTCTCATCTTCAAAACTATTCTCTGTCGTGTTGCATCACTCGTCAAAGGTGTTGTCCTGTAAGCTTTGATGACTCTGGATTTTTCAATCGCCTGGTTTCTCTACGATAAGCACATGATATTCCCGTTTTAATGTCTAGTTTCGCTTGGTTTTAACGAAGCAGATTGCGGCAGATTCTCATCTTCAAAACTGTTCTCTGTCGTGTTGGATCACTCGTCAAAGCTGCTGTCCTGTAAGCATTGATGACTCTGGATTTTTCAATCGCCTCGTTTCTCTACGAGAAGCACATGATATTCCCGTTTTAATGTCTAGTTTCGCTTGGTTTTAACGAAACAGATTGCGATAGATTCTCATCTTCAAAACTGTTCTCTGTCGTGTTGGATCACTCGTCAGAGCTGTTGTCCTGTAAGCTGTGAAGACTCTAGATTTTTCAATCGCCTCGTTTCTCTACGAGCAACACATGATATTCCCGTTTGAATGTGTAGTTTCGCTTGGTTGTAACGAAGCAGATTGCGGCAGATTCTCATCTTCAAAACTGTTCTCTGTCGTGTTGATCACTCGTCAAAGTTGTTGTCCTGTAAGCATTGATGACTCTGGATTTTTCAATCGCCTCGTTTCTCTACGAGCAGCACATGATATTCCCGTTTGAATGTCTAGTTTCGCTTGGTTTTAACGAAGCAGATTGCGGCAGATTCTCTTCTTCAAAATGTTCTCTGTCGTGTTGGATCACTCGTCAAAGCTGTTGTCCTGTAAGCTTTGATGACTCTGGATTTTTCAATCGCCTCGTTTCTCTACGAGAAGCACATGATATTCCCGTTTGAATGTCTACTTCGTTTGTTTTAACGAAGCAGATTGAGGGAGATTCTCATCTTCAAAACTGTTCTCTGTCGTGTTGGATCACTCGTCAAAGCTGTTGTCCTGTAAGCTTTGATGACTCTGGATTTTTCAATCGCCTCGTTTCTCTACGAGAAGCACATGATATTCCCGTTTGAATGTCTAGTTTCGCTTGGTTTTAACGAAGCAGGTTGCGGCAGATTCTCTTCTTCAAAACTGTTCTCTGTCGTGTTGGATCACTCCTCAAAGCTGTTGTCCTGTAAGCATTGATGACTCTGGATTTTTCAATCGCCTCGTTTCTCTACGAGAAGCACATGATATTCCCGTTTGAATGTCTAGTTTCGCTTGGTTTTAACGAAGCAGATTGCGGCAGATTCTCATCTTCAAAATGTTCTCTGTCGTGTTGGATCACTCGTCAAAGCTGTTGTCCTGTAAGCTTTGATGACTCTGGATTTTTCAATCGCCTCGTTTCTCTACGAGAAGCACATGATATTCCCGTTTGAATGTCTAGTTTCGCTTGGTTTTAAGAAGCAGATTGCGGCAGATTCTCATCTTCAAAATTGTTCTCTGTCGTGTTGGATCACTCGTCAAAGCTGTTGTCCTGTAAGCTTTGATGACTCTGGATTTTTCAATCGCCTGGTTTCTCTACGAGAAGCACATGATATTCCCGTTTGAATGTCTAGTTTCGCTTGGTTTTAACGAAGCAGATTGCGGCAGATTCTCATCTTCAAAACTGTTCTCTGTCGTGTTGATCACTCGTCAAAAGTGTTGTCCTGTAAGCTTTCATGACTCTGGATTTTTCAATCGCCCGGTTTCTCTACGATAAGCACATGATATTCCTGTTTTAATGTCTAGTTTCGCTTGGTTTTAACGAAGCAGATTGCGGCAGATTCTCATCTTCAAAAGCTGTTGTCCTGTAAGCATTGATGACTCTGGATTTTTCAATCGCCTCGTTTCTCTACGAGAAGCACATGATATTCCCGTTTGAATGTCTAGTTTCGCTTGGTTTTAAAGAAGCATATTCCGACAGATTCTCATCTTCAAAACGGTTCTCTGTCGTTGTTCGATCACTCGTCAAAGCTGTTGTCCTGTAAGCTTTGATGACTCTGGATTTTTCAATCGCCTCGTTTCTCTACGAGAAGCACATGATATTCCCGTTTGAATGTCTAGTTTCGCTTGGTTTTAAAGAAGCATATTGCGGCAGATTCTCATCTTCAAAACTGTTCTCTGTCGTGTTGGATCACTCCTCAAAGCTGTTGTCCTGTAAGCATTGAGGACTCTGGATTTTTCAGTAGATTGCGGCAGATTCTGTTCTTCAAAATGGTTTCTAGTCGTGTTAGATCACTCGTCAAAGTTGTTGTCCTTTAAGCATAGATGACTCTGGATTTTTCAGTCGCCTGGTTTCTCTACGAGAAGCACATGATATTCCCGTTTTGATGTCTTGTTTCGCTTGTTTTAACGAAGCAGATTGCGGCAGATTCTCATCTTCAAAACTGTTCTTTGTCGTGTTGGATCACTCTTCAAAGCTGTTGTCCTGTAAGTTTTGATGACTCTGGATTTTTCAATCGCCTCGTTTCTCTACGAGCAGCACATGATATTCCCGCTTGAATGTCTAGTATCGCTTGGTTTTAAGGAAGCAGATTGCGGCAGATTCTCATCTTCAAAAGGTTCTGTGTCGTGTTGGATCACTCTCAAAGCTGTTGTCCTGTAAGCATGATGACTCTGGATTTTTCAATCGCCTCGTTTCTCGACGAGAAGCACATGATATTCCCGTTTGATGTCTAGTTTCGCTTGGTTTTGAAGCAGATTGCGGCACATTCTATTCTTCAAAAAGGTTCTCTGTCGTGTTGGATCACTCGTCAAAGCTGTTGTCCTGAAGCTTTCATGACTCTGGATTTTTAAATCACCTTGTTTCTCTATGAAAAGCACATGATATTCCCGATTGAATGTCTAGTTTCGCTTTTTTAACGAAGCAGATTGCGGCAGATTCTTCTTCAAAATGGTTTCTGTCGTGTTGGATCACTCGTCAAAGTTGTCCTGTAAGCATGATGACTCTGGATTTTTCAATCGCCTGGTTTCTCTACGAGAAGCACATGATATTCCCGTTTTAATGTCTAGTTTCGCTTGGTTTTAACGAAGCAGATTGCGGCAGATTCTCATCTTCAAAATGTTCTCTGTCTTGTTGGATCACTCGTCAAAGCTATTGTCCTGTAAGCTTTGATGACTCTGGATTTTTCAATCGCCTCGTTTCTCTACGAGCAGCACATGATATTCCCGTTTGAATGTCTAGTTTCGCTTGGTTTTAACGAAGCAGATTGCGGCAGATTCTCATCTTCAAAAAGTTCTCTGTCGTGTTGGATCACTCGTCAAAGCTGTTGTCCTGTAAGCTTTAGATGACTCTGGATTTTTCAATCGCCTCGTTTCTCTACGAGAAGCACATGATATTCCCGTTTGAATGTCTAGTTTCGCTTGGTTGTAACGAAGCAGATTGCGACAGATTCTCATCTTCAAAACTTTACTCTTTCGTGTTGGATTAATCGTCAAAGGTGTTGCCTGTAAGCTTTGATGACTCTGGACTTTTCAATCGCCTCGTTTCTCTACGAGCACCACATGATATTCCCGTTTGAATGTCTAGCTTCGCTTGTTTTTAACAAAGCAGATTGCGGCAGATTCTCTTCTTCAAAAGTTCTCTGTGTGTTGATCACTCGTCAAAGTTGTAGTCCTGTAAGCATAGATGACTCTGGATTGTGGAATCGCCTCGTTTCTCGATAAGAAGCACAAGATATTCCCGTTTAAATGTGTAGTTTCGCTTGGTTATAACGAAGCAGATTGCGGCAGATTGTAATCTTCAAAACTATTCTCTGTCGTCATCAAAGTTGTTGTCCTGTAAGCTTTGATGACTATGGATTTTTCAATCGCCTCGTTTCTCTACGAGCAGCACATGATATTCCCGTTTGAATGTCTAGTTTCGCTTGGTTTTAACGAAGCAGATTGCGGCAGATTCTCTTCTACAAATAGGTTCTCTGTCGTGTTGGATCACTCGTCAAAGTTGTCCTGTAAGCATGATGACTCTGGATTTTTCAATGGCCTCTCTCTACGAGAAGCACATGATATTCCCGTTTGAATGTCTAGTTTCGCTTGGTTTTAACGAAGCAGATTGCGGCAGATTCTCATCTTCAAAACTGTTCTCTGTCGTGTTGGATCACTCTCAAATTGTTGTCCTGTAAGCATGATGACTCTGGATTTTTCAATCGCCTGGTTTCTCTATGAGAAGCACATAATATTCCCGTTTTAATGTCTAGTTTCGCTTGGTTTTAACGAAGCAGATTGCGGCAGATTCTCATCTTCAAAACTGTTCTCTGTCGTGTTGGATCACTCGTCAAAGTTGTTGTCCTGTAAGCTTTGATGACTTTGGATTTTTCAATCGCCTCGTTTCTCTACGAGCAGCACATGATATTCCGGTTTGAATGTCTAGTGTCGCTTGTTTTTCATGAAGCAGATTGCGGCAGATTCTCTTCTTCAAATAGGTTCTCTGTCGTGTTGGATCACTCGTCAAAGTTGTTGTCCTGTAAGCATGATGACTCTGGATTTTTCAATCGCCTCGTTTCTCTACGAGAAGCACATGATATTCCCGTTTGAATGTCTAGTTTCGCTTGGTTTTAACGAAGCAGATTGCGGCAGATTCTCATCTTCAAAATGTTCTCTGTCGTTGGATCACTCGTCAAAGTTGTTGTCCTGTAAGTTGATGACTCTGGATTTTTCAATCGCCTCGTTTCTCTACGAGAAGCACATGATATTCCCGTTTGAATGTCTAGTTTCGCTTGGTTGTAACGAAGCAGATTGCGGCAGATTCTCATCTTCAAACTGTTCTCTGTCGTGTTGGATCACTCGTCAAAGTTGTTGTCCTGTAAGCTTTGATGACTCTGGATTTTTCAATCGCCTCGTTTCTCTACGAGAAGCACATGATATTCCCGTTTGAATGTCTAGTTTTGCTTGTTTTTAACGAAGCTGATTGCGGCAGATTCTTCTTCAAAATGTTCTCTGTCGTGTTGGATCACTCGTCAAAGCTGTTGTCCTGTAAGCATTGATGACTCTGTATTTTTCAATCGCCTGGTTTCTCTACGAGAAGCACATGATATTCCCGTTTGAATGTCTAGTTTCGCTTGGTTTTAACGAAGCAGATTGCGGCAGATTCTCATCTTCAAAACTGTTCTCTGTCGTGGTTGATCACTCGTCAAAGTTGTTGTCCTGTAAGCTTTGATGACTCTGGATTTTTCAATCGCCTGGTTTCTCTACGAGAAGCACATGATATTCCCGTTTGAATGTCTAGTTTCGCTTGGTTTTAACGAAGCAGATTGCGGCAGATTCTTCTTCAAAACTTTCTCTGTCGTGTTGGATCACTCGTCAAAGTTGTTGTCCTGTAAGCTTTGATGACTCTGGATTTTTCAATCGCCTCGTTTCTCTACGAGAAGCACATGATATTCCCGTTTGAATGTCTAGTTTCGCTTGGTTTTAACGAAGCAGATTGCGGCAGATTCTCATCTTCAAAACTGTTCTCTGTCGTGTTGGATCACTCGTCAAAGCTGTTGTCCTGTAAGCTTTGATGACTCTGGATTTTTCAATCGCCTCGTTTCTCTACGAGAAGCACATGATATTCCCGTTTGAATGTCTAGTTTCGCTTGGTTTTAACGAAGCAGATTGCGGCAGATTCTCATCTTCAAAACTATTCTCTGTCGTGTTGGATCACTCGTCAAAGTTGTTGTCTTGTAAGCTTTGATGACTCTGGATTTTACAATCGCCTCCTTTCTCTACGAGAAGCAAATGATATTCCCGTTTGAATGTCTAGTTTCGCTTGGTTTTAACGAAGCAGATTGCGGCAGATTGTGTTCTTCAAAACGGTTTCTAGTCTTGTTGGATCACTCGTCAAAGTTGTTGTCCTTTAAGCATAGATGACTCTGGATTTTTCAATCGCCTGGTTTCTCTACGAGAAGCACATGATATTCCCGTTTTAATGTCTAGTTTCGCTTGGTTTTAACGAAGCAGATTGCGGCAGATTCTCATCTTCAAAACTGTTCTCTGTCGTGTTGGATCACTCGTCAAAGTTGTTGTCCTGTAAGCTTTGATGACTCTGGATTTTTCAATCGCCTCCTTTCTCGATCAAAAGCACATGATATTCCCGATTAAATGTCTAATTTTGCTTGTTTTTAACGAAGCTGATTGCGGCAGATTTTGTTCTTCAAAATGGTTTGCAGTCGTGGTGGATCACTCATCAAACTTGTTCTCCTTTAAGCATAGATAACTCTGTATTATGGAATCACCTCGTTTCTCGACAAGAAGCACATGATATTCCCGTTTGATTGTGTAGTTTCGCGTGGTTGTAACGAAGCAGATTGCGGCAGATTCTCATCTTCAAAATTGTTCTCTGTCGTGTTGGATCACTCGTCAAAGCTGTTGTCCTGTAAGCTTTGATGACTCTGGATTTTTCAATCGCCTCCTTTCTCTACGAAAAGCACATGATATTCCCGATTGAATGTCTAGTTTTGCTTTTTTTTAACGAAGCTGATTGCGGCAGATTTTGTTCGTCAAAATGGTTTGCAGTCGTGTTGGATCACTCGTCAAAGTTGAGCTGCTTTAAGCATAGATGACTCTGGATTTTTCAATCGCTGGTTTCTCTACGAGAAACACATGATATTCCCGTTTTAATGTCTTGTTTCGCTTGGTTTTAACGAAGCAGATTGCGGCAGATTCTAATCTTCAAAAGTGTTCTCTGTCTTGTTGGATCACTCGTCAAAGCTGTTGTACTCTAAGCTTTGATGACTCTGGATTTTTCAATCACCTCGTTTCTCTACGAGCAGCACATGATATTCCTGTTTTAATGTCTAGTTTCGCTTGGTGTTAACGAAGCAGATTCCAGCAGATTCTGTTCTTCAAAACAGTTTCCAGTCGTGTTGGATCACTCGTCAAAGATGTTGTCCTTTGAGCATAGATGCCTCTGGATTTTGGAATCGCCTCGTTTCTCGACATGAAGCACATGATATTCCCGTTTGATTGTGTAGTTTCGCTTGGTTGTAAAGAAGCAGATTGCAGCAGATTCTCATCTTCAAAACTATTCTCTGTCCTGTTGGATCACTTGTCAAAGTTGCTTTCCTGTAAGCTTTGATGACTCTGGATTTTTCAATCGCCTCGTTTCCCTACGAGCAGCAGCATATGATGTTCCAGTTTGAATTTCTAGTTTCGCTTGTTTTTAACGAAGTAGATTGCGGAAGATTTTGTTCTTCAAAACGGTTTCCAGTCATGTTGGATCACTCGTCAATGTTGTTGTCCTTTAAGCATACATGACACTGGATTTTTCAATCGCCTAGTTTCTCTCCGAGAAGCACATGATATTCCCGTTTTAATGTCTAGTTTCGCTTGGATTTAACGAAGCAGATTACGGCAGATTCTCATCTTCAAAACTGTTCTCTGTTGTGTTGAATCACTCGTCAAAGTTGTTGCCCTCTCAGCTTTGATGACTCTAGATTTTTCAAGCGCCTGGTTTCTCTACGAGAAGCACATGATATTCCCGTTTGAATGTGTAGCTTCGCTTGGTTGTAACGAAGCAGATTGCGGCAGATTCTCATCTTCAAAACTGTACTCTATCGTGTTGGATCACTCGTCAAAGTTGTTGTCCTGTAAGCTTTGATGACTCTTGATTTTTCAATCGCCTCCTTTCTCTATGAAAAGCACATGATATTCCCGATTGAATGTCTAGTTTTGCTTGTTTTTAACGAAGCTGATTGCGTCAGATTTTGTTCTTCAAAATGGTTTGCAGTCGTGTTGGATCACTCGTCAAACTTGTTCTCCTTTAAGCATAGATGATTCTGGATTTTTCAATCGCTTGGTTTCTCTCCGAGAAGCATATGATATTCCTGTTTTAATGTCTAGTTTCGCTTGGTTTTAATGAAGCAGATTGCGGCAGATTCTCATCTTCAAAACTTTTCTCCGTCGTGTTGGATCACTCGTCAAAGTTGTTCTCCTTTAGGCATAGATGACTCTGGATTTTTCAATCGCCTCGTTTCTCTACGAGCAGCACATGATATTCCCGTTTGAATGTCTAGTTTCGCTTGGTTGTAACGAAGCAGATTACGGCAGATTCTCATCTTCAAAAATGTTCTCTGTTGTGTTGGATCACTCGTCAAAGCTGTTGCCCTCTAAGCTTTGATGACTCTGGATTTTTCAATCGCCTGGTTTCTCTACGAGAAGCACATGATATTCCCGTTTGAATGTGTAGGTTCGCTTGGTTGTAACGAAGCAGATTGCGGCAGATTCTCATCTTCAAAACTGTTCTCTATCGTGTAGGATCACTTGTCAAAGCTGTTGTCCTATAAGCATTGATGACTCTTGATTTTCAATCGCCTGGTTTCTCTACGAGAAGCACATGATATTCCCGTTTTAATGTCTAGTTTCGCTTGGTTTTAACGAAGCAGATTGCGGCAGATTCTCATCTTCAAATCTGTTCTTTGTCGTGTTGGATCACTCGTCAGAGCTGTTGTCCTGAAATCTTTGATGACTCTGGATTTTTCAATCGCCTCGTTTCTCTACGAGCAGGACATCATATTCCTGTTTGAATGTCTAGTTTCGCTTGTTTTTAACGAAGCTGATTGCGGCAGATTTTGTTTTTCAAAATGGTTTGCAATAGTGTTGGATCACTCGTCATAGTTGTTCTTCTTTAAGCATAGATGACTCTGGATTTTTCAATCGCCTGGTTTCTCTACGAGAAGCACATGATATTCCCGTTTTAATGTCTAGTTTCGCTTTGTTTTAACGAAGCAGATTGCGGCAGATTCTCATCTTCAAAACTGTTCTCTGTCGTGTTGGATCACTCGTCAAAGATGTTGTCCTGTAAGCTTTTATGACTCTGGATTTTTCAATCGCCTCGTTTCTCTACGAGCAGCACATGATATTCCCGTTTGAATGTCTATTTTCGTTTGGTTTTAACGAAGCAGATTGCGGCAGATTCTCTTCTTCAAAAAGGTTCTCTGTGGTGTTGGATCTCTAATCAAAGTTGTAGTCCTGTAAGCATAGATGACTCTGGATTGTGGAATCGCCTCGTTTCTCGACAAGAAGCACATGATATTCCCGTTTGATTATGTAGTTTTGCTTGGTTGTAACGAAGCAGATTGCGGCAGATTCTCATCTTCAAAACTAATGAATTGAATCTGACTTATCAAAGATTAATTGGATTTGTGATGTCATTCTACTTATTCCAATAGTGTTAGTGCCTTGGAGGAGGTTTCCATTGTGTCACATTTCTATCTGATCTATTTCGGCTTTTCAGAATCAGATCTTAGTCTTGATTGTGGGTTGCATCACCACATGATCACGAGATTCATATTATCAATTGCTTTTGTTTTTTAAACAATATTTTATATTTGTTAAAATATTAAATTACTTACTAGTCAACTTGATCATAACTAAAAAACTAGGATAAAAATGCAAAAAACCCTTTTGAAGTCGGTTATTTGTTTTTTTGCCTTCTTAGTGAAACACTTAACTCATTTAAGTTTTTGTTAATATTGGTAACCTTTGTTTGCTCTCTGGATTTTTCATAATTCTTGTCTTTCAACTCCTATATTTCAATATTATTCAATATCAAGCCTAATTATTATATATAGTTTT
Organism: Salix arbutifolia; assembly: GCA_025169955.1. Taxonomy (NCBI): domain Eukaryota; kingdom Viridiplantae; phylum Streptophyta; class Magnoliopsida; order Malpighiales; family Salicaceae; genus Salix; species Salix arbutifolia. The sequence goes on along the minus strand of CM045912.1, from coordinate 12,341,728 downwards.
GATTATTTTATTTTTTTAATTTTTAGTGTTTTGGTGTCATATGATAAAATATATTGTTAAGAGAAAACATAAAAAACAAAAGGGAAGTATTTCATTAGTAATCTAATATTCAAAGTTATATTTGAAACTTTTGAGAAACTATAGGAGTAATATTGAGAAATTCTAAAGTGCAAAGGTAGAACTACAAAATTTGATGAGTAATAACGGTAATGATGAAGTTTAAGTATTCATAAAAAGAAGCCGGAAAAATATGAAGTTGGGCTTCTCTAAGTCCATATAGGTTGGGCAACGACTTGGCCAAATTGTTTCTCCTTCCAATCTGAAACCAATTAAGACGGCCCTTGGTACAGGGCCAAGCCCTGAATATAACGGCACTAGACTTGCTTTCAAACCTGCCCAAAAAATACACCTCCCTTTCTTAAAAGACGAAAGATATCCTATTATTGTCTTAACAAACGTTACCCCCACTCAATTGCTTATAAACTGAAGCAAAACACCATTCTGCTACACTAATTTGGGTGCCCACTATATATAACCATGAACTGCATCCAATCTCACTCTCCAGTCTTTCCCTTGCTTTCAAACCCCAAACAAACCTTAATGGAAGGCAGAAAAAAATACTCTGGTACTCTTGCAAAGAGCCTACTAGGATTGCTAAACGTAGCCGAAAAATGAAAACAAGGACGAGGGCCGTCACGAAATTCCTCGTCTTGGGGCCACTTCTCGAGCAAGACCTGGCGATGATCATTTCTCCTTCAAACAGGGTTAGTCAAATTCGCGCCCACATTGCAAGTTTGATTCAAGAAAGTATATATTATAGGATTACATTATAGCTTACTCAGCATGTCATATATCTCGGATCACAGTGCCTTCTGTTTGTCGTTGCCCCAGCTTTCATCTCCTTGCTTTACTATGGATTTAACAAGATAAACGAGGAAACAAAGCCTAATGACGATAATCCCTCAGATGAAGATTGAAGTACGGCCAACGGCAGCGTAAGCAAAAGGCAGAGAACCAGAGCACGGTAGACTAATAACTTTTAAGTGTCCAGTCCTCTATTTGTTTTGTCTATTACTAGCATCATTATTAGCAGACTTGAAAACAAAAATGTAGATTTTGGGTCAACAACTCACATTCAACCAACATTCAGCGTTAGACATCATAGACAATTACTTAAATTCCATTTAAGATAGAAAAAAAAAACCAATTTCATTTCTTCTTTCTTTTGGAATCACATGAGCGCTCTTTTTTCTTTATTTAAAAAAAAAGTAATTTACAATTTCTTCTTGAAATTTTAATACGGAAATAAGAGGGTTGGGTTCGATGGAAGGAGGCTGTTGATTAAACAATTGTCCAATCATTTTCGTTTTCATCTTGGCATGCAGCTTTGTCGCCAACGGACACGCTCTCAGGCCTTGGAGGTTTTTTCAAGAATAAAGAAGACTTGCCATCAAAGAAGCTAGAAAATGGTTGGCGTGAAGAATTTTCCTCTGAATTCTTCACATCTTTTGATGGGTTTCTCAAGTTTTTTTCCTTGCTTCCAAAGCTCAGGCCAAGCATCTTCAACCTACGTTTTGGTTCACCCACAGTATTGGTTTCTTCCATCTGACTTGCTGCCTTAAGGACTTCTTCTGGGTTCAAAAACATTGTCTCTACTGTTTCGTACACCTACTACATCAAAAAATGTCGCATTAAAGTAATTTAAAGAGAAACTAAAACATGAAAACTAGTGCAAGAATGTTTCGAAATAGTTCTTCCTCTGAGAACTAAAAAAAAACACCCTTTATAGTTGAAAGTCCAACATCTCCATGAGGGGATGTTTTTGAATGGTAATGCCAGCCATGGTTTCTCATTACAATAGTGCTAGACAAAAACATGTTTCGAACTTGAATAAACAGACTGTTCTGAATAATGAAAGAGAGATGGAAAACTATGGGTTACGTAGTTATGCATAGGGTATTTTTGTGTACAAGCAACAAATTTAGGGATTTCAAGTAACATTATAAATGCCATTTTGAAATGAAGGAATCGATAAATGCTACAAATGCTTATAATTATCTGATAAGGTCTCGGTATAACCTACCTGGCAGAGATCATCCATTTTATCACTCCAGATGTTTCCTTGACAAGTGACAGCAATATAGTCTTTGCATTCCAGAAATATCTTTAACAAATCATTGTTACAGGAGAGTTTAGCCTCGGCCATTACAAATCCCAAACCAAGCTGAAATTTTCAGAACATCTGTCATTATTAGCAGCATAAAAGATGTACGATTTGAAGTTAACAACTTGTAGTTAACAGGTTAACAATTCCAACTTGTAGTTAACAGGTTAACAACGCGGCAGACTACTAATGAAACAGAAGAATTGGATTTTTTTTCTTCTGTTTTTTGTTTTTCATTTTAGCTGAAAGAGTAGTGTAAACTTTGTCATATGCAAACGTCAAATTGCAGGATCAAAAAATTTCTCATGATATAGCATGGTATCAAGAGGCAATTCAGGAAAGACAAACGCCAAGCACCACAGGAAAGCTAGTGAAAGCTTATAATGCTAATTATCAATAATATGTAGCTTGAAGAGACCAAGTTAGCTTTCTTCTTTGGGCCAGACAGACCAAGCTATCAAAAGACATAAAAATCATGGGTTTTATATAGCAATGTACAAATGAACAATGCTGAATGGGAAGAACTTATTGATAAGCAACATGAGCTGTTCAAGATATCTTACCAAAGAAATAAACAGTTGTTCAAAAAGCTCAACAGGTGGGATTTCTTCTAAGTCATTCAGAATACCCTCCCTGAAGAATTAAAGCAACATGCTGCCTTGTGAAGTCAAGTGTAAGCACTAATCAGAACTAACATCCATATAATAATTCCAACTTACACAGCCAAATCCACATCGAAGAGGGGAGCCTGTTTAACAGCTGGTACAGGTTTGGCTGTTTCCCACAGTTCACGCCACAAGTTACCTAGCATCGATGCAAATTCATTTACAAGAGAGAATCAAATATAAGTTTAAATAAGTAGCAGCACACTCAACTTCATCCTGCTCAGTAAAGTATATGACATAGTCAAGTAACAAATTGATTTGATCACAGATGTTTGGAGAAAAAGAAGAATGCAATAATTTGTGATTCAACAGACAGGAAAATTCAGATGAATACACATTTCAGGTAAGATACATTTTACGAAGAAACATGCAATAGCTAGCAGTAATATCTTTAAGAATTAATCTGCTCATTACTTTGCTAAATGAACACGTTATACTGTAGTTGTGGTCACCAGGGTAAAGGATAAACCTTCCTTTTGCATTCGACTGCTTAGTTGACCTCTTGTAGAAGATGAATCAACTTGATCAACATACTCTTGACCCTCATCACTTGGCTCACCTTCTGTCCAGTCAGGGGGGGAGTGCCATCTGACAAAATCTTCCAAGATACAACCAGGATTTGCAGCCTAGCGCACATAGAGAGTGTCAATTACTTTCATAAACTTCTTGATAATCCATATGATAGACTTTGTATGAAGAATCTACCTTGAAGGCCTGCATGTCAGAGAGGAGTTGAGAGCACCCAGCACCAACACTGACCATCAGAATTAACACAATTCATAAAAAAAAAAAAAAACTTAATTGCTTTCCTAAAAATCACAAGTTTCAAATGCAGAATGCTAGAGGCGTGCATAGGCCTGAGTGCAGCATATCATGCTTTTGACAACCAATTTCGATAAAGATAAGTATTTTGTATAAACTATTTAATTTGTAGTAATTGCAGGCATCATACTGCATACCCAAGCAGGACTATAAATTTACATGGTTTATATTTCATATGCTATTCGTGACACTTAGAGAATGCAAAAGAAGCCCAAATCCAACACTGTTTAAGAGGTACATAGAGGAATCCTACGACAACAAAATCAAAGAGAACAATGGCTTAAAAATTATAACAATTGACTACCAGATCTATTATACTTTGTTCAGCTGGTCTAGCTCATACAAGGAGACTCGTGTTCCTAACAGAATGTATTGGGTGACAGAGTGGCAATTTATTTGATTGCAGATCCAAGAACAACAACCAGCACTTCCTTACCTCAGTGTGGTCAGCACCCTTGTTTTGGATGGTTTTTACTGTTCTGCTTAGCACCTAACTTCTAAAACAGGAAATACTCAATACACTAACCTTCCAGTTCGCAGCACAAACTCTTCTGTTTCTTTGATAAGATCTTCAGTAAGCAAAGGCCCTTCCTGTATATATGGATGAAAATGGATTTAAACAAGAAAGTTAATAAGTACTTGGTTAAGAACTACTGAGAATAACCAACCATACCTGGGTAATCGGTGAGTATACAGGTTCGCCAGTTTCCAGCAAGGATAAATTACCAGCAGGTCTATCAACTCCCAATCGAAGAACAAGTTCTCCGGTGCTTATTCTAGCATATAAGAGGTGTGAGGTGACTGTGCCCTGGAGATCAGCTGATTCTTCAGAACACGAACTGGCATGCCTCATTACTGATTCTATTGATTGAGTGGCAAGAGTGCGCCACTTTTTTCTAGAAATACAAGAATTCACAACCTGAAGTTGCTGGTACAAACGACAGGAATTTAAATCTGGAATCTCATCCATAGGGATGCCAGGTATATATAGCTCTTCAGACCAAAGTCTTCTTATCTGAAAATGGTGAACATACTTTGTCAGATAAAGAAAATAGTGAAGTGACACTAATGCTGAAAATTACAATGCATGAGAAAAATCATACAGATTTGCATGGTATGGACCAAAAGAAAAACTACTCATTATCGTATATTGCTTTGCAGTGAAGAGACCAATGGAAATCTTTTGTAGTGGTGCTAGATTTGAACAGTTTATGATATAAAGCATGATTATTTGAGGTTTGTAAGGCTTATGTAGTCTTTCCCTTGTGTTAGTTCATCAGATAGAATTTCTAGCAGTCCACTTACCTCAGTAACAATTTTGCACCAGAACAATGCCATTTTTCGCAGGGTTGTAAAACTTCCAATTACTTCAGATAGTTTAATAAGAAAGCTCTCAGGTGGAGCAGCATGAATATCTCTGGGCAATAATGGTGGTTCCAAAAGCAGGCTCATGTTCCGGCTGAGAAAGTTTCCCTCTGCGAATATCTTGCAAATATTACAACGGAAGTGAAAGATCATCACAGGATACTGCAACAAACTAACACCTTTTCATATGTAAAACAATAATGCGATGTATCAAAGACTAAAGAAAAATGGTATGAAAAGCAGTCTAAAGGTCTTCTAATCATGAATCTACCTCCATCAAACAATGATTTTATCAAGGATACCAGCTTCTCATCATTACCAAACTCAGATGTAAGTTTGTCCTCCTTGTCTCGAAGCACTAATGACTTAACTGCAGCAAAGCTCAAGCTTGCCCTCTCCATAATAGGCGAGGAAGCTCCAGATGATGCCAAAATGTCTTTCACCGACTTAAACTTTTTTCCAGAACTGAAAAAGATTCACGGAAAACAATTAACTGTGTGGATGGAGAAAAATCACACTCAATTAAAGAATAATCTCATCAGGACACAACCTCAAGATTTTCCAAGTTTAATAAAATGATTTGAGAACTAAAAGAGAAAGGAAATATTTTGATCAAAGAAAAAAAAAATATCCAGCAGCTTACTCCACAGCTACAGCCAATTGCTTCAAGGCATATACTGGAGGGATTGTATCTGGGTTGGTGGCATTTAGTCTTTCTACTATGGAAGAAACATGTGAACCCTACAAAATATCAATCCTGGAAATCAGAAAACAAGTAAAAACAAGAAATTCTACATTAGTGTGAGCCATGCAGCAAAACAAACAACAATCAAAGGTTTTGGATAACGGAACAGTAGGGGCCATGGCCCCGACAGCAAAAGCTTTTCCTATTAGCTTCACACTCCTCTTATATATCATAGGAACAAATGCACTACTCTGTTATAAGAAAACAGAGGAGCTTAGTTTATTCAGCATGACCCTTTTAGGTAAAGAAAATAAAATAAAAAGGTCAATTGATGAGAAAACTACCACTTGGCTTAAGTATTAACTGGCTGCAGTAACAAACAAAAGCCTTGATAGAATGTCAGCACATGTTGAACACCTTGTGTATGAGTTGCTATCTTTCTAGTTCAGAAATTTGACTTACTTTCAGTTGGGACATTTACATCTATAGCAGTATAACAGTTATACTTCACAGAAACCTAATTATAACCTATAAAATTCTGTCTGGTGACATTTCCATTGTTTGATTTGGAAAAGCTCCTTTCTTTATTTTTGTTCCTCAGATCACTGGCAACAACATCACTGCTAAACAGGTATTTCGAAAACACTAAAGTGTAACTCATTCACTCATCAGCAGCAAACGGCAAATATAAAATGAGGGAGATGCTAGTTTGTTACCTTGGCCTCCTCGTCGTTTTTCATGTTGAGTAAGTAGAGATTTTCATCGTAAAATGGAATAGCCATGGTTGAATTTTCAGCTTTGTTGTTGTTGCTGCTATCAGGTACTCTTTTCCCTCCTAACCTTATAGTATTTTTGAATCTATCTTGCCAATCCAAACTGGTCCCTATATTTCCAGGTCTCCACCTCATTTGCTGCTGCTTCCCTTCATTCTTATTCTGCACCATGGAATTGACCACAGTAATTTTTTCTTTTTTCAAAAACACTAATTTTTTTTTATTCAAATCAAGTTCAGTTTCTCAATCGAATCAAAACACACCTAAAACAATAATTACCTTAGACTCGCTGTCATTGCGCGGAGACGACTTGTCTTCCGATTCCCTGATCGATTCTTTTGGCGATATCTTATCTGAGTCTTCTCCGGTTCATTTCAACAAAAATCAAAACTCCATCGATGATACATACATACATACATATATATATATATGAGCAAGAAAAGGAGAGGAGAATAAAAGGAAAGAAAGCAGTGGATAAAGATTGAAGAGAGATAGAGAAGGGGAACCTGGCCCTGCTCGATCGGATATAAAGTCTGATTTAATGTCAATGAAAACTCGCTCCGCTTTAGCAGCAGCAGAATGGAAGGCAGTCCTTGCTTTGGATACAAAAGAAGGCGACTCCATATCCTGCGCAGGTAGGTGCGGAGGTTTGATTTAAACAGATTTGAGGTGGCTATAGGAACGAATATGAAGGCAAAACATGTTTTCCTTCACAAGGAAAGACTGAGATCAAAGACAAGAGTGTGTAGAAGCATCATAGTTGAAGACTCCTGAGTTCTGGCTCACATTCTAATTAATTTATTCAATTCTTTCTTTTCCCATTTTTTTCTCTAAGCAATTATTTTTGTTGATCATAATTATTAACAGACAATTAACCTATTGTTTTTATATCATCAATAAATTCAACTAAACCACTATAGTATGGTCAGTCCATTTACAAAAGCTAATTGTACATTGAAAGATATTGTAGACACATACCTTGCTGTTATGGTATCTTAGTTAAAACAAATTTTACACCGGGTATTTTAATCTTCATATTTGAATATTTTGCATCAATTAAATATTTTTTCATGTAAAAAGGGTTAATTATCTAAAAGCTAAAATAGCTCATGGTCTGGTTACTGTTCATAGTGAGACAAATCACTATGGACAGTAATAGTAAAACATATTTTTCAGTTCGGTTCATTTGGTTCATTCAGTTCACGGGTCTACTGCTTTCTTTTGTTTTTTCACTGTGAAATAACAATTTTGTCCCTTGAAATAGACAAAAAAACAGCATCTGGATGGAGGGGTTCCAAGGTAATTGTATATTTTCAGTCCGGTCCGATTCAGGTAACCGATTTATTTATTCTTTAATATTTCTTTGCACAGTGAAATAACCAACTTGTCCCTCGAAAAAGACAAAATTCAGGTCTGGCTGGGAGGGGTTTCCCGGTAATTTACCATTTTTTATTCTTTTTCTGCCGAATTATTGTTGGCGCGTTGATAGACGCGCCGTCTTTTTTCGGGCTCACACAGGTTTTAGACGGTGCGTGCGGCGTATTTCGGCATCCAAAAAACACCCAACCGGTGTCTGGAATGATTTTCAGCTATGTTCTCTTCCTTCAGGTGCGGCACGTGTGATCACAAGGTGGTCGGAGACGTGTCAATGGTTATTTGAAAATTCCCCCCCTTTCTCTCTCCTGACTGTGCAAGCACACGTCAGCGCAACTGTTTATTGTGATATTTTAGTTTAGTCCCTAAACTTTTGATTGTGTTGTAGGTCCTTATTGATATTATATAGGTTTTGATTTGTTTCAATTTGGTCCTTCCATTGAAATTGATTATATATTGTAGTTTCCTTTTGGTCCTCAGTTTCTAATTTTCGAATTGGTTTGAAATCCTTAAATTTTTGGTATCAAAGTTTTGATTTATTTCAATTTTATCCTTCCATGCAAATTTATTATAAAGCCTTAATATATTTGATACCAAAGTTTGTGTTTTTTTTTTCAATTTTATCCTTTCATGCAAATTAATTATAGATTTCAGTTTTATTTTGGTTCTAATTCTTTTAATTTTCGATTTTGTTTTAAATTATTTAATTTAATCGGTATCAATATTTAGATTTATTTCAATTTCGTCCATCAAATTAAATTTATTATATATGTGTTTTTCATTCTGACCCTTATACTTTTAATCTTGGATTTTATTTTAATTCTTTTATTTTTTTATTATATTTCTTACATAGTCCCTATTTCTGTCCATGTTTATATATTCATGCTCTTAATTTTTGTTTTCAATTTTTCTTTATTTCCAATGTTATTAAGGTTTTTTTATTTAATGTTCAAATTTTAATATGTGTTGGTGATCATTTGAAAATTAATAATTATTATGATTTCTCTTTTTTTTTCCTTCAAGTCAAATAATTTCTTAAAATCTAATAATATTTATTTTTATTTTTTCATTTATTTTGTTTTTTAGTTAATATTGTTAGGTCTTGAATTTTCTAATTATTATAGATAAGACATTCAAAATAATGATAATGATTATTTGTTAGTTTTGTTTTCTTTTAAATATGTTATACTAATTATATATTTTGATATTTATTTATTACTAGCGCCTTAGAATATATATATATATATGGCCTAGTTTTTTTTTGGAAAAAAATATAATTGTTCTGAAATACTTTTAATAAATTAATTGAGTAATAAATCTTTAAAAAAAATATGGATTTTTTTTTCTAACAATAATTATGGTCTCACCAATTATGAAATACTGTTATTGAGGTTTTTTTAATGTTTAGATTTTAATTTGTGTTGATGATCATTTCAAAATTGATATTTATTTTTTATTTTTTCTCTTTGTTGTTTTTTAAATTCTTTTTATTTATTCTTCAAGTCAAATAATTTTTTTTAACTCTAATTACAGTTATTTTTGTTTTGTCATTTATTTATTTTCTTAATTGCTTTTTTGTTAATATTGTTAGGTGTTGAAATTTCTAATTATTATAGATAAGACATTCAAAATAATGATAATGATTATTTGTAAGATTTTCTTTTCTTATAGATATGTGAGACTAATTATATATTTTAATATTTATTTAATATTAGCACCTTGAAATATATATATATATATATATAAATGACCTATTTATTATTATTTTTAAATAATAATTTACTATCATTGTTCTAAAATATTTTTAATATAATAATATGAGAAATAAATCTTTAAAAAAATAATTCTTTTAAAAAAATAATTACAATTACATCGATAGTATGACAAATAATATTTATTATGAATAATAATATTTATAATGACAACTATAATAATTCCAACAAAAAATAATTGGTCAATGTTATTTTTTTGAAAAATAACTTCTGCGTCTTTTTTTATGTATGATATTTCGGATCTCATATCACGAAAAAAAGAAGAAACCACAAGTTGACAAGACAGGTAGAAAAATTATGTCAACTTATCTACAATAACTAAATAAAAAATTGTCATGTGTTTCACCACAACTGACACCAAAAATTTAACATGTAACAAAATTGTTGATGATCCTAATTTTATATATATATATATATATATATATATTATTTTAGGTACTTTTTCATTAAAAAATAGGAGAGATTAATTATATATTGTGATATTTTTTATGTTAATGTCTTAAAATATATATAAAAAATGAACTAACTTTTCTTTATAAATCTCATATTAATTTAATCTCAGTGTTCTGATTTTTTTTTAATATAGTTTAATATAATAATATGAAGAAAAATCTGAAAAAATAATCTTTGATAAATTTTAGAAGTTGAATTTTTTCTATCTATCAAATAAATTAATTGTCAAATAGTTAAAACATGTCCAACAAACAATTAGTATGTTGCAGACAACAAATAATATATTTTTAGTCAATTTCATCAATTGTGGTTTTACTATCTACCAATTAAATTATTACCAAAGTAGTTAAAACAAAACCACCAATGAAATTGTTTTATGCATAAAACACATCATTCATCTATGCAAAAATTCAATGATTGGAATTTTACTATTTGCTAATTAAAAAATTCATGAAACAAATAAAACATACACAACAATCAATCAGTATGTTACACGGAGCACGTGACTCATTTTAACAGAATTTTTTCGATTCCAATTGTACAATCTACCGATGAAATAATTATTAAAATAGTTTTAACAGTAGCAAAATTCAATCACTTTTAGGAGAAAAACAAACTCCTTTCTAATAGATTCAATTAATTACAATTTTACTAATTAAATATTAAAATAACACAATGGGGAAAAAAGGCAACTTATAAACAAAATGGGTAGACAAATTTATCCAAGTTATCTACAATAAAAAAATATACGAATCACTTCCCCTACGTTTCGATTCCTTTAAGCCTTTTGGATACTCGATATCCATCATATTCACTAATTCACTACCCGAAACATGAATAGGTAGTCGATTGGTGCTACAATTAGGGGTTCTTTGAATGTTATCCATCTAACGTTTATTAATATCAAGAGTTTTCTTTTTAAAGCATTGCATATATGGATACTACGTCCTGTAATTCCTACTTGGTATTCACAAATATGATTAGGCTTATACAAATTAATATAAGGTGGTTGTAATGGTGTTAGAGGTACATAAGCTACTTGTCCAATACTTAATAGCTTCCAATACATTTCATTCAATGGTAGTGTAATAGGGGTAACTATTTCTGAATTTTTTGGTAACTCTATTTTGGGAAACTTATGGTTTGGTGTTTTCATAAATTTTCAATTTTGTTCTCGAGCCTCTTGATAGAGAATGGAGAATTGAAGTTAATATGACAATTTGAGATGGTGGGGTGTTGTATTTTTGAAATTGAGTATTTTTTTCCTTATAACCACCTTCAATGTGATCAATCTCTTTTTCTTTCCACCAAAGCCCTTTTTTTACATTGGTGCAAGGATTTTTCCACTTTTTATTCCCTTTTCTATGCGCTCTGTCACAGACAAAACATTAATAAATTGTTATGCTGAACTGCCCATAACAATGCGACCATATTATTTGATAGTTTCATCCATATTTACCTAGTGTTTTGCATATGTTTTGCGTATAAAATGCCTTGATATTCATTGTTTTATGTTTTGAAGGCATTTTTGGATAAAAGATGCAAAAAGGAGATAATTGGAGCTAATTGACAGATTTGACCTGCAGTCGGTGTTTTGTGCAGAGTGGAAGCTCTAGAGATCGAAATGAAGTGATTCTAGTGACATTCAAAAGCTAACATCCATAAATTTATGGAAAGCCAAGGAAAAAGAAATAAAATAAGGAAGGGAAGATCATGGAAATCGCAGCCTTCAAAGTCAAATCTTGCAATCTGCCGATATCAACCTTTGTCCATTCCAACTTCAATAGCTCGAGCTACAAACGTCCGATTGATGCAAACTCAATTTTCGTGGATTCAGGACTCAAAGATCTATAAAATCTCCAAATTGCAGCTCAAAAAATATGATATGAAGGAGATATGAATTTTACAAGGGACAATTAAATTCTGCCAACTTCAGAAAGGACTATTTTGTAAAATAGACACTAGGGTTTCTAAGCATATATAAAGGAAGAGAGGAGCAAGGAAGTGGCGGCCAGCACCAAAGAAAACACAAATCTTCCTCCTCCAAACCCTAAATCATGTTTTCTTCCATCTTTTTATTTAGTTGTTCGATAAACATACAAGGCTAGACTCTTTTGCTTGGTTGCAAGGACACAGAAACTTTCAGATTTCAAGAACTGTGAGATCTATTTTTACCTCAATTTTTCAGTTTATATGATGAATATGTTTGTTCTCCTATGCTTATTTTCCTATGATTGTTTATTTAATTGCTAAGAGCGGACTCGAAGTTATTATTGTAGACAATCGATTGCTAAGTTTGATATCAAAACCGGAGTTGTGGTATATGAACTTATGAAGCAACTAAGTTAATAATTGTAGCGGATCTATGTTATTAATCTTAGGGAGAACATTCAATCGAACTAAACATATATTGCGGACAATTATGTTTCTTAATTGATCAATTTATCTAGATTTTAATGCTGCCATTAAATCAAATTACTAGTGCGGACACTGTGGTTGTTTGATGGTTAGGGTAAGTTATACGGTGGATCTGTTAACGAACCAATTTTAAGAAGAGATAAATATTCAGAATATAAATTGATGTGTCGTTTCCATGATCAGTTCTGATTTCTATAGGTGGATGTTGATTTGTGACCAAGGTTTGCTTTATTGATAAATTTCAGTTTTATATAATTTCGCTTAGTTTGCTTTAGCCTAGCCTAGACAACTTCCATCCCCCCCAATTGCATAACATATAGCATGAAATCTGAACTAAATCGTCCTCGTGGGATCGACCCCTTGCTTGCTCTATACTATCTTGTTTGATTTGTTTTAAGCTAGGGTAATTAATTTGTGCGACCACGACATCGCAACACATGTTCTTAGTATGATGCTCTAGGTGTGTTGGCAAGTAAAGTAACCACCTCCTTGTCTAAAAGGGGAGGGTGTACCTACACGGCCAAGTCTCTCCATCTTTAAACATATTCTCTTATACTTTCCTTTTCTCTTTTTTCCAGGTTGGACAGACTAATTGATGCAAACCTCGTGATCACGTGGTCACGCAACCCATAATCAAGATTGAGATTTGATCTCAGAAAGTTGAAATAAGTCTGATAGGAATATAACACAATGAAATCCTGACCCAAGGTACTAATATTATTGGAATGAGTAGAATGACACCACGAAGCCAATTAATCTTTGATAAGTCAGATTTAGTTCCTTCAAGAATTAAATAATACAAGAATCACTCTCACACGTTAAAACTAAAAAATTGAGAAGTAATAATCATCAAAGGCTACTGAAATTTTGGTTACATGAGTTTAAATAGTTCTTGAAAAATTAATCCTAATGGACCCCTTATGTGGACTTATATGAGGTCCACTCAAAACTGACCCAAAACCCTAAACTGAAAAGCCCATAACTTAATCCAAACAAGCCTTGGATCCTAGCTGAATCCTAGCTTAAAACAAAGTATTAATTAAGCCCAAACAAACATTGAGATGTGGCTAACAAAATATAATAAAGCCCATACTATTAAATCCATGTTCTCACATGAGAAGAAAAGAAGGGAGTAAAATATTACAGAGCTGATTCAAGGCTTATTCTAGATTTCCATGCAACTACTTAATCCTAAAAACAAAAAGAAAAGGTAGTCACCCATGTTGTTTCCAAGTTGTAGTAGGATTCTTTTGTTTCCTTTGTTGTCCTCACTTTATGGCCTAAATGAAGTTGTATTAAAATCTATGTCAAACAACGTAAGATCAACAACAGTAAATGTAGCACTAACACTATACTCACCTGAAAGGTCAATTTTGTATACGATGTCATTGATTCTTTCTAAAACCTAGAATGGACCATCACCACGAGTAATGTTGTCATGTCTCAAGTGCTCTTACCAATGCATAAAGTTCTTTGTTGTAAGTGGGATAGTTCAAGGTCGGTCCACTTAACTTCTCACTTAAATAGGCAATAGGTCTCCCATCTTGCATCAAAACAGCACCTATTCCCATTCCATGTGCATCACATTCTATTTCAAATGTTTTTTGTAAGTCAAGTAAAGACAAAATATATGCAGAACATAATTTCTCTTTTAAAAGAACAAAAAGTCATTTCTTGTTCCTCCTCCCATTTAAACCCAACTGACTTTTTAACAACTTCAGTCAAGGGTACAACTATTGTACGGAAATATTTCATAAAACACTTGTAAAAACTAGCTAACCCATGAAAATTCATTACCTCACTTACCAATTTGGTGACCTTAGCTTTCTCCTCATTCATCTCGATACTTTGTGTTGTTATAACATAGCCAAGAAACACAATTTTTGAAAGAGAAAAAGACATACCTTTTAAAATTAGCATATAATTTCTCACCACGCAACACACTAAGTACATTACATAAATGATCAAGATGCTCAGTTAAGTCCTTGTTATAGATCAAATGTCATCAAAATACACAACCACAAACTTGCCTATGAATGCAAGCAACATATGATTCATTAAATGCATAAACGTACTAGGTGCATTTGTAAGTCCAAAAAGCATCACTAACCATTTATACAAATCATGCTTTGTCTTAAATGTTGTTTTCCATTCATCAACTTCTTTCATCCTAATCTGATGGTACCCACTTTTTAAGTCAACTGTAGAGAAAATACAAGATCCATGTAACTCATCTAACATGTCGTCAAGCCTATGAATAGGGTGTCTATACTTTACCATTATGTTCTTGATGGCACAATCAACACACATCCTCCATGTTCCACCATCCTTCTTAGGCACAAGTAGCATGGGTATAACACATGGGCTCATACTCTCACGAATATTGCCCTTTTCCATCAGCTCATCAACTTGCTTTTGAAGCTCCTTTGTCTCCTCAGAATTGCTTTTACAGTGATGCGAACCTCGTGATCACTTGGTCACGCAACCCACAACCAATAATGAAATTGATCTCGGAAAGCCAAAATAGGTTTGATAGGAGTGACATAATGGAAACCTGCCCTAAGGCACCAACATTATTGGAATGAGTAGAATGATGCCACAAAGCCAGTTAATCTTCGATAAGTTGGATTCAGTTCGTTCAAGAACTAAAGAATGCAAGAATCACTCTCACACATAAACTGAAAAGTTCAGAATTAAATTTAATCAATGGCTGCCAAAATTTAGTTAACATGAGTTTAAATAGTCTTTTAAAAACTAACCCTAATGGACCCCTTATGTGGACTTAAATGAGGTCCACTCAAAACTGACCCAAAACCCTATGTTGGAAAGCTCATGACTTAAATCCAAACAAGCCTTGGATCCTAGCTGAAAACAAAGTCTTAATTAAGCCCAAACAAGCCTTAGGCTGTAGCTAACAAAATTAAATAAAGCCCATAAGTCTTATTTATAGCCTTCCATCCAGCCCCTTAATCCTAGAAACAAAAGGAAAAGGTAGCCCATAAGTCCTTGCTAGTGTTTCTGGGCTGGTTTGCATCATCCCCTCTCTCCTCGAAAGGATTCGACCTCAAATCAAAATCATTATTTGTTGATGGCTCGACAATCAACACACATCCTCCATGTTCCATCCTTCTTAGGCATGAGTAGCACGGGTACAGCACACAGGCTTATACTCTCACGAATATATCCCTTATCTATTAGCTCATAAACTTGCCTTTGAAGCCCTGTCGTCTCCTCTGGATTGCTTCTATAGGCTGGTCGGTTAGGAATTGAAGCTCCATGTACAAAACTAATCTGATGCTCTATCCCCCGCAATGGTGGTAATCCGCTTGGAGTATCGTTAGGGAATAAATCATCAAACTCCCGCAACAAAGAAATAGCAGCACTAGGCACCATATGATCAAGATCATTAGTATTAAAGTAAGCCTCCTTGTACACAAGTAAAATCATTGGCTTGTTAGTGAAATATGTAGATCTGACCTCACCCTCTCTAGCATAAAAATTAGGAAGTTTCTTGAGTTTTTCCACACAATTCTCATCAGTTGTCCTGACTTTCTTCTCTCCTCTTGTCTTACCTCCACTCTCGGCCAGATTTGGGTGTTTTTAAGCAGTGGTTGAATGGTCTTATTTATTTGGAGTGTTGGCCGAATATGTGTTTGTGTTTGGTTGGGTGGCTGAATGGGTTGTAGAGGTTTGGGTTCTGGCCAAATCTGATGGTTTTCTCTCCCTATGTTCCTCCCCTTGATTTTCTCTCCCCATCGGCTCATGCTCACTTTTTAGCTTTATTTGATCATCATACACCTGTTTGGGTGTAAACGGTACAAGAGTGATGGTTTTCCCATCTTTTACAATGGTATACCTATTTTTAACCCCATCATGAACTGTCTTCCTATCATATTGTCATGGTCTCCCCAACAAGATGTGACTTGCTTGCATTGGTAACACGTCGCACAGAACTTCATCAATATATTTCCCAATCGAAAATGGGACCACAACTTGCTTAGTTAGTTTCACTTCACCACTATCATTCAGCCATTGCAATCTATATGGTTTCGCATGCTTAACAGTACTCAAATTCAGTTTACTAACAAGGGTGGTACTGCAAACATTAACACAACTTCCACTATCAATAATTACCACACACCTTGCTTTGTACGTAACAGTGCGTATGGAAGATATTCTCTCTTTGTTGATTAGATTCATCTTCCTTGAGCTGAACCTGAAGTGTGCGTCTAATAACCAAGGACTCCGCAACTGGTAATGCTAACTCATCCCCATCACAATCCTCCAATGGTGGCATGCCTTCGCAATCAGATCTGTCACTTTTCGATTCCATATCACCATCACCTCTAATCATCATTATTCTCTTGTTTGGACACTCCGAAGCATAATGTCCATGCCCTTGACACCTGAAACATTTAACATCACGAGTACATTTAGGCTGAGTTTCAGATTTACCTTTGGCACTGGTAGGGACATTAACTTTAGCCATTGATGGTTTAGTTTTAGAAGGAATAAAGGATCTTGACTGGACAGTACCCTCTCTCTTCAGATTCGTCTTCCAAGATGATGAAGAACCCAAATTAAACCCTGGCCAAACATGTCCCTTCCTAAGTTGTCTCTCCACCTTCGTAGCCATGTGAACCATGTCCTCTAGCTCCAGATAGTGCTATAGCTCTACAACATTGGCAATGTCCCGATTCAACCCATTAAGAAATCTAGTCATGGTGGCTTCTCTATCCTCAAAAACATTGGCCCGAATCATTACTATCTCCATCTCTTTGTGATATTTATCTACTGTCTGATAGCCTTGATTCAGACCTTGAAGCTTCAGGTATAAGTCTCTGTAATAGTGGTTTGGCACAAATCGTCTCCTCATTAAGACTTTCATCTCACCCCAAGTCTGAACGGGTCGCTCCCCATTCCTCCTCCTACTGATTACAATCTGATCCCACTAAATATTGCATACTCTGTAAACTCAATCATCACCAATTTCACTTTTTTTTGTTCACAATAGCTATGACAATAAAAAATTCAATCTACCTTTTTATCCCACTCCAAATAAACCTTAGGATCATTTTTACCTTGAAAGTTCGGAATTTTCAGTTTAATGGTGTCCCCATCCATATCTTCATAATTCCCTATGCCACGAAAATTCACATTCCTTCTAGCTTTGTTCAGCCTAGACCTCATTCCTTGGCCAATAGATGCAAAATCATAGTCATCTTCGCCCACATCTGTGTTTTCATCAACATACTCTTCAAAATCAGATATGTTATTCCGTACGGCCATACGGACTGTATTTCCTCGGCGATCAGCCCCACTACTCTGTTGCTTTATTGAATTCACCTCATCTTTCAGATCTTTGTATGTCCTAGACAACAACTCAAGTTGATGACCCATTGGCTCGTAATTGGAACGCTACGTCAGCGTTTTGTGTCGCTGATTCATTGTTTTCAGACATCCTTTGAATCTGCAAAATTTGTTTAGTAGCAATAAAATATATCCTCACAACTCTCGTGTTTCACACAAAAAAAAATCAAGGCTTTTCACTCTAATAAGTTTACTACGCCTTTTACCTCACAACTTGCTTTCTTTTGGTTCTTTCAGAACTAAAATCAACAAATCAAAGTCAGTAGCCTTCGCAGTACACTCTAATTATGATTTTCAGACTTAAGAAGCAATAAAAATACTGAAAACAAAGCAAAACAAAACTACGATTACGATTTCGCGAGTAGCAATGCAAATTCGTACGAATTGTGGATGATACGAAGACACGAAATAAAACAGAAACAAATACTAGCGAAAACAATTACTTGACTCCTAGATAACTGAAAATAGAACAAAAATAGAGAATTGGACAAAACTAAACAGTAAGGATCATGTTTTGAGACTTGAGTAGAATCTAACCTCTTACGCAATTTTTACGTAACAGAATTGAAACCCAGACCAAACGACTTCTAAATGACCTCAAATTCAATATTTAGTATTTTAATACCATCGCGAGTAGAAATGCAAATTCATATGAATTGTGGACGATATCAACCCCAAGACACAGAATGTAAAGTTTCAATTGATTCTAAAGTGTTTTTATATGGGTTCACTAAGGTAGTGTTTCTGCGGCAGAAATGAATCTCCAAAAACCCCCTCAAGAAATCAATATTAGAATAAGCCCAAATTTGATATATGATCCTATCTCAACCCTAATAGACGGAATATGAATTTTCAATTGATTCCGATGTGGTTTGCTTATGTTTCCCCAGAGTAGTGTTTTCTGCAGCAAGATTTCAATGATTCTTCAAATTTCAACTAATGCCTCTATCTCTCTTTCTTTTCTTTTCTTTTTTGTTTTCTTTTTTTTCCTAATATACTGAAATGAAGAGACAAAAAATGATGAAATATGACTTTTTTTTATTAGATGACGCTGACACGAAGAACAAGGAGATGAACATAAACACTAGAAAACTTCAAGGAACACTAAAAAAAAGCACAAAAATAACAGAATGATATGACCTTGTTTCGGAGCCTAGCTCTGATACCACCTGATGCGAACCTCATGATCACGTGGTCACGCAACCCACAACCAATTATGAAATCTGATCCCGGAAAGCCAAAATAGGTATGATAGGAGTGTGACATAATGAAAACCTGCCCTAAGGCACCAACACTATTGGAATGAGTAGAATGACGCCACGAAGCGAGTTAATCTTCGATAAGTCGGATTCAGTTCATTCAAGAACTACAAAATGCAAGAATCACTATCACCCATAAACTAAAAAGTTCAGAATTAAATTTAATCAATGGCTGCCGAAATTTAGCTAACATGAGTTTAAATAGTCTTTTAAAAACTAACCATAATGGACCCTTTATGTGGACTTAAATGAAGTCCACTCAAAACTGACCTAAAACCATAAGTTGGAAAGCCCATGACTTAAATCCAAACAAGCCTTAGATCCTAGCTGAAAACAAAGTCTTAATTAAGCCCAAACAAGCCTTAGGCTGTAGCTAACAAAATTAAATAAAGCCCATAAGTCTTATTTATAGCCTTCCATCCAGCCCCTTAATCCTAGAAACAAAAGGAAAAGGTAGCCCATAAGTCCTTGCTGGTGTTTTTGGGCTGATTCGCATCATATAGGTTGGTCGGTTAGGAATTGAAGCTCCAGGTATGAAATCAATATGATGCTCTATCCCCCTCAATGGTGGTAATCTGCTAGGAGTATTATCGAGGAACACACCATCAAACTCCTGCAACAAAGAAATCACAACGCTAGGCATGATATGATCAAGATCATTATTATTAAAGTAAGTCTCTTTATACACAAGTAAAATCATTGGCTTGTTAGTGAAAAATGCAGATCTGACCTCACCCTCTCTAGTTTTTCCACACAATTCTCATCACCCTTCTTGAGTTTCTTCACTCCTCTTGTCTTACCTCCACTCTCGGTCAGATTTGGGTGGTTTTAAGTTATGGTTTAATGGTTTGATTTGTTTGGAGTGCTGGGAGAACATTTGTTTGTGTTTGAATGAGTGGTTGAATGGATTGTAGTGGTTTGGGTTGTAGCCGAATATAATGGTCTTCTCTCCCCTTGTTCCTCACCTTAATTTTCTCTCCCCATCACCTCATGCTCACTTTTTTGCTTTATTTGATCATCATACACCTGTTTAGGTGTAAGAGATTCAAGAATGAAGGTTTTACAATCTCTTACAATGGTATATCTATTTTTAACCCCATCATTAATTGCCTACCTATCTTAATATCATGGTCTCCCCAACAAGATGTGATTTGTTTGCATTGGTATCACGTTGCACAAAACTTCAACATATTTCTCAATAAAAAATAGAACCACAACCTGTTTAGTTATTTTCACTTCATCAGTTTATTAACAAGGACGGTACTACAAACATTAACATAACTTCCACTATCTATAATTAAACTACATACCTTGTTTTATACATAACAATGCTTATGGAAGATGTTCTCCCTTTGTTGATTAGTTTCATCTTCCTTGACCTAAACCTAAAGCGTGTGCCTTATAACCAAGAACTCCTCAATCGGTAATGCTAACGCATCCCCATCACTATCCTCCAATGGTGGCATGCCTTCACAATTAGAATTGTTACTTTCAAATACCATATCACCATTATCCCAAATCATCATGATTCTCTTGTTTGGACACTCTAAAGCGTAATGTCCATGTCCCTAACACCTAAAATATTTAACATCACGAATATGTTAGGTTGAGTTTCAAATTTACCTTTGGCACCAGTAGGGACATCAACTTTAGCCTTTGGGGGTCTAGTTCTAGAAAGAACAAAGGATCTTGATCGGACAATACCATCTCTCTTTAAATTCGACTTCCAAGATGATGAAGAACCCAAATTAAACAATGGCTGAACATTTCTTTTCCTAAATTTTCTTCCACCTTCGTAGCCATGTGAACCATGTCCTCTAGCTCCACATAATACTGTAGGTCAACCACATTAGCAATGTCCCGATTCCACACAATAAGAATTCTAGCCATAGTGGCTTCTCTATCCTCAACAACATTAACCCAAATCATTGTTATCTCCATCTCTTTGTGATATTAATCTACTGTCTTATAACCTTGATTCAAACCTTGGAGCTTCCAGTATAAGTCTAATAATGGTTTGGCACAAATCATCTCCCCATTAAGATTTTCATCTTCCCCCAAGTTTGAACGGGTTGCTCCCCTTTCCTCCTCCTTCTGATTACAATCTGATCCCACCAAATCAATGCATACTCTGTAATTTCAATTATCACTAATTTCACCTTTTTTTTGTTCAGAATAGCTATGGAAATAAAAATCCGAGCTACCTTTCTCCCACTCCAAATAAGCCTCAGGATTATTTTTACCTTGAAAGTTATGATTTTTCAGCTTAATGGTGTCCAAGCCCCCATGCATATCTTCATAATTCCCCATGCCATTGAAATTCATATTCCTCCTAACCCTGTTTGGTCTAGACCTGATTCATTGGCCTGTAGATGCAAAATCATAGTCATCTTCACCCGTATTTGTGTTTTTGTTAACAAACTCTTGAAAATCAGATCTGTCATTTTGTACGACCATACAAATTGTATTTCCTCGAAGATCAACCCCCTTATTTTGTTTCTTTATCAAATTCACCTCATCTTTCAGATCCTTGTACGTCCTAGATAACAACTTGAGTTCCTGGCCTATGGCTTGCAATTGGAAAGCTACGTCAGCATTTTGTGCGCTGACTTGTTTTTTTCATACATCTTTTGAATCTACAAAATTTGGTTAGTAGCACAAATTATATCCTCACACCTCTCGTGTATCACACAAAAAAATCAAGTCTTTTCCCTCCAATAAGCTCACTACGCCTTTTACCTCACAATTTTCTTTCTTTTGGTTCTTTAGGAACTGAAATCAATAAATCAAAGTCAGTAGACTTCACAACGCACTCTAGTTATAATCTTCAAACTCAAGAATAAAGAAATATACTGAAAACACAGAAAAACAAAACTACGATTACAATTTCACAAGTAGCAATGCAAATTCATACGAATTGTGGATGAAACGAAGACATGAAATAAAATAGAATCTAATATTAGCAAAAAAAGTTACTTGACTCTTAGATAACCCAAATATAATAGAAAGAAAAAGATTTGGACAAAACTAAACAGTAAAGATCACATTTTGATGCAAATCTAACTTGTTACACAATTTTTACGTAAAAGAATTGAAACTCATACCAATATTTAGTATTATAATACTAAAAAACAACAAAAATCAATTTATATGATCAGTTTGCGGCAGAATTGAAGCTACAATTAAAACCTTTAGAAGATGATACCAAAATAAGCCCAAATTTAATATATGGTGCCATCTCATCCCCAATACACAGAATATAGAGCTTCTATTTATTCTAAGGTGGTTTGCTTATGGTTCACCAAGATTAGTGTTTTTGCGGCTAAATGCGACTAAATTGAACTTCGAATTAAAACCTCAAGTAAACAATATCAAAATAAGCCTAAATTTGAATATGATGCGATCCACCCCCAATAGACTGAATATGAAGTTTCAATTGATTCTGAGGTGTTTTTCTTATGGTTCACCAAGAGTTGTGTTTCTACGACTAAAAATGAATGACTCTGAGGTGGTTTTCTTAGTGCTTGCTCGAGTAAACTGGTAAGACAAGCTACACTATTTTTCACAGCATCCAACTCCTTTTGGAAGTGAACATATTTATGTGCACATTCTTTGATATTTCTTTGACGGAGACAAGTGTTGTATGTGGATTGAACCCTTTTAGGGACCTATATTTCAACATGTTGATGATATGCATGTTATTTACAATGAATGAATGTATGCATGATTATTTCTTAGAAACCAATCCATGACTTCCTTATCAGATAGAATCCATAGTTTGATAAATTTGAAGAAGTTTTACCCAAATATTCAGATTATGGAATTGCATACACCTACGAAAGGGGTGGATCTTTTCCATTTCATTAATCAAAATAAGTCATACGAAGAAATTTACTCAAATATTACTTCTCTATTAGCTACATTCCTGATGAAAAAGGAGAGTTAATTTTAGTATTCTTCATATTTTTGAATATTGTTGCCAATTCTAGAAGCTTTTTTTTCACAACTCATTTGCCTTCCAAGCTACCATGTCAATTAACTTATCTATATCCTCGATCTTGTAATGGAATGCAATGTTGTCTTGAAGTAATGTTCCATTACTGGGAGCCAATGATTCATTGTTTCTTTCCAACATTTGAACCATCTTTTCTAACTCCTAGATCTGACTTTTATCCCTTTGTAATTCCTTTTTGTCCATATCGAGCCCTGTGTGTTTTGGTGTTTAGTTCAACTTTAATCTTGTTGGCGTATTCTTGCCATTTTTTGAACTCTTTTTGCACCTTTTTTAATTCCTCTTCCTAAGTTTCAAGTTCAACTTGCATAAAAGAAGCTTGTTCTTTCAAGGCATTTGTTTTGTCTAAGTACCCTTTCATATTTGATTCAACTAACTTTCTTGCTTCCCCTTTATTTTTAGACTGAACTTGGTATCAGGCTCTCAAATATTTTTCCTCTTCAATGGCAAGACTAACCACCCTTTCTCTTTTTATTGAGGTCATTAATTCTTAGTCTGCATGTTCCCTACTTTTAAAGGTCTCTTTAAAATGACCAATTCCTTTTTCATTATTATATGCTTATTCACGAGGTTATCGTATCGGGAACTTCTTTCTTCCAGTTGGCATTTTCTATGCAACCCATTAATCTGCTCATCTTTTCCTTGAAATTGTTGATTTAAAGAATTCCTCATATGTTCTTCTTTAAGGAGTTGTTATTCGAGGAATCTTTGATGACTTTTGTTGTTGAGCTCAATCCTTAATTTATCCAATTCCTCTTGTAAGTCTCATTCACCTACTCCCTTTCTTTTAGCCTAGTGATAACATGTGATTTATCGTATTGGAACTCCTTTCTTTCAGTTGGCTCTTTCCCTAGATCAACCCATTAATCTACTCATCTTTTCCTTGCAATTGTTGATTTAAAGAATCCCTCATCTATTCTTCTTTTAGGAGTTCTTCTTTGAGGAGAATTTGATGAATTTTGTTGTTGCTGAGCTCAATCCTTAATTTCTCTAATTCCTCTTGCAGGTCTCCTTTACCAACTCTCTTTCTTTTAGGCCCAGTGATAACAAGTAATTCATCTTACACTTGGTTTTGCTTTATTGCATTTTGGAATGTTTCACAACTCCTCCATACTGAATAATGAGGACTAACAAGAACTTTATTTGGTGTATTTCCTTGCCATTTAGAACAAGTTGTTCCCAATCACTCCTAATAACTTCAAGCCTAGCCAATAAATTAACTTCTCTGAATGAATTAATATACTCGGCCATCCTAGTTCTTGGTACATATTGTGTCCCTCTGAACTACTTGTTACTAATGAGGGTGAATAGCTGATATAATTGGTTAAGCCAACCAGCATGACCCATGCTTTATTACCACAACTTATGAGGAATGTTGAACCACTTACCTAAGGGGCTTTCCAAAATTAATTTTAGGGAGTGCCTGATATTTCTTTACCCATGCCTTTTCATCTAGGTCCCTCCATTCTTCATTTAGGACCATCCCGAGAGCCTCATGTTAAACCACCATAAATGATTGAAAATTTCTCTTGGCAATTACAAATGACTGATAATCCATATGAATAATAAAGGAATGCAGCACCGCATTACTCCTTTCCCATGTAATCTATAATGGTTTAGAGACAAGAAGGTTTCAGCTAATATAGTTGAAATGAGATTATTCTTCACTTGCTCATATTTGACAAAGGCACTCATAACTTTCATATTAATAATTATGGTGGCTTATGAAGGGAATAATACTAAAGTAAAGATGGCAAAGGCCACTGATCGATATATCTCTTCTCTAAACCTCCCTTTGAAACTTGCTCTCAATCATCTTCCACTTGAAACCTCCAAAAGATGTCCTGTATTGGTCCATTTCATCTAAGCATAATAGCTTGGCGACCTCTTGGGTTGTATTCTCAATCCTCTATTTGAAATAAACTCGGTGAGGGTTGTGAGGAAAATTCAGAATTTGAGCATACTCTTCAATGGTAGGGAAGGTGAAGCAATTCATTAGAAGAGCATAACTTGGATCCCAAATATGTAGGAGGGCTTTTACTACTGATATCTGAATTGGGATTTTTATTAGATGAGCAATTCTTCCATATTTTCTTTCAAACAATATCTCTTCTACATACCCTAGGATTGGCATAAGCTTCTTAATATTTTATATGGAGCAATGTACTTTGGTTATGTGTGATAATTCATTAACCTTAGTCCTTAGGCAATCTCCTTCAATTAATTACATTATCTCAGATTTTTCCTTGTATTCCAAAAAGGTCATGAATGTCATGGTCTTGGTTTGATAAACTTTGCAAAGTTTTTTTTTAAAATGGATTATTGGAGAGTTCGTGTCCTAATGACAGGTTCTAAGTTATTAGCTTTCTATCTAGCCTTAAAAGGTTTATGAACCACTCAACGACCGCTTTACATGAATGTCGTATAGGGGTATCCAATAAATGATTGCGGCACGGTGTGACCACCATTATCAAGCAAACACTTAGTTCATAGTTGGATGTTTCACAAATTTGAACTCCAACTGAAAATCATGAGGCATACCAGTACTCCGCACCTAACCTAGAATTGGAAACCCTATACTACTAGTGTCACTTGATAGAGGGAGGTGAAAGTCTGCTACAACAAAGAGAAATGGCGATGCTACTGCTGCTGTTGTCAAAAGAGTTGTTACTGTTATCCCCGAAGGAGAAGAAAAGGTAGTTGCTACTATTGTAGTGGTTAGAGGAGAAGAAAAGGTTGTTGCTACTTTAGTTGTGGCTGGAGGAGAAGAAGAAGTTGTTGCTACTGTTGTTGTAGCTAGAGGAGAAGAATAAATGAAGATGCTGCTGTTGGCAAAGAAGTTGTTGCTGCAGCTACCACCAGAGGAGAAAGAGTTGTTGTTGTAGCTTGTTTACAGTAAAAAAATATGATTTATAGTTGAACTCTGTGTTTTCATGAATGTAAAAATCTTAGATTAGTGATATGAACCTCTTAATCACATGGTTAAGTTAAGCAAATAAGGTTTGATATGAGTGTGACACAAAAATAACTTGTATCTACGCACCAATACTATTGGATTTGAATCCCCACCTAATGAATAACAATTCATGAACAATGGTTTAATGTATTATGTATGAATAACCATAATTTTTTAGCTTCGAAGGTAAAGCTACCTTCTCCAATTTTATTTTTCTACTTTCATCATTATTGCCTTCTCTTTCATCGATGCATCTTTACTGCCCGTTTATTATCTTGGACACTTGGTCCATTGTTCATTATGTTTTAAGAGGAAAGTGCAAGTTGTCTTGTTATTATTTGAGTTTTTTTGTTGGTTTGTTTGTTCCTCATATCTTATTATGTCCATCTCTGTTATTCATGAAGCTTGCTCTACGCTTTTCAACTATCAGTGGTTAACTTGTGTTGCTATTTATTTTTGCTTTTGTAGTTTAGATAGTTGCTTCAGATCTTGGAGGGATATCTCCCTTAGTTTGCTTTAAGAGTTTTTTCTTTTTATTAAAAACCTAAAAATGTTTTTCAACCTTAGACTTCTTGCTTGTTTTCTTCTTTTTCCTATGTTTTTCCTTCATACATGCTCTCATTTTTTTTCTTTTCCCTATCCCTATATTTATTTTTGTAGTTAAGATGTTTTAAACATTAGCTATTGTGGTTTGTTGGTTTAGAAGAGGTTTTTGAGCTTAGATTTATGTTTACGAGGATGAAATTAGTATTTAGATGTTTTTTCTTGAAAAGAAAAGAAAATCTTAATTTCCAAGGATATAAAAAATGATTTCTTAGGTTATCCGTGGCGAATCGGTCGAATTTAACTTGAGAGTTCACATTCTGACGAGTATTGTAAACACCCAAGAGAGAATATATATATATGAATTGATGACTCAGTTTTCGCTGCCGATTTCTGCATCGGCAGCGACACAGTTTGTAAAAAGAAAAGAAAAGAAAGAAATTAATAAATTAACTTAAGGATCCAGGAGGGAGGTGTAAAACCGGTATTAGATAGAGCAAAACAAGGATAAGAACACATCTAAATCAACCCCCAAACAACCCACCTCATTTCATGGGGAGTATAAATACAAGGAGGAGAGAGAGGATGATTCATCCTCTTCCCAAAACAGCAGCTGCATGTCATTTTTTCCCTTCCTCTTTCACATTAGAAACCTAAACCAAACCAGTAGAGAGTGCTTTGTGAACGTGTGAGGGAAAGGTGAGACCTTGAGAGAAGATTGGACAGCTGCCTAGAGGAAAGGAAAAAAGAGGGTTGGAAAACGTGAGAGGAAGAAGAAGGAGGAGAACCAGCAGGAGAAGAGAGAGAATAGTGTCAAACCTTCCTCAAACTTAGTTAGATTCGAAAGGTGGTACGGTCGGGATTGGACCATCGTCAAGACAAGAACAACCCACAGGTGGAGCAGGTAGGTGACTTGCACCTTCCTTTTTCATACGTTGAATAATGAAATACTTTACATGAATATTACCATATTGTGTTAGAACCGATACTAGATTGTCGAACGCTTAAATGTTGACAAATGAATGATTAGCTTCGGCTAATGGCATCCGAATGGATGACCAGGAAGAATGACTGATTAGCTTCGGGATTAGTTTTGGCTAATGGCATCCGAAAAGGATGACTGGGGTGAGTGAACGGTTAACCTCAACAAATGATGTCTTAAGAGGATAGCCGAGTTTAAGATTATGGTTGATTGCAAAAATTGGTGCATTTATATGCGTTACAAGCTGTTTACACCAAGTACATGAAGAAATTATAAATGTTAATGCTTCATTTAACTGCCAGACCGTTTAGTTATCATTATCATTATTATTAAGTAATTACATTCTTTTAAATGTTTTGTACTGCTGCAAGGACGTCACATCCACGAGATGTCTAGGGAACCCGATACACGGGAACCTACTTTTGCAAGGAATCATGTAGATGCATTCTAAATCACAATGTATTTTGTATGAATCAATGTAATGAACGTATAATTTTATTAGATCCTTTTGTTTAAATTCGTAATGGCTATTAGTATAATAGGAATGCAAACCCATGTCTATGTATGTATAGTTTAATATGAACTTCTAATCATGCAACTATAGTATTCCGTGTTTATGTAAGATTCACTTTAAATGAAATGTTGATTGTATGGATTGTATTTTGATGATGTGAGGAATCAGGTTCGCTGATTACCGGCACCATATGTGTTAGGCATAAAAAAAAAACCCGGGTTGTTATAGTTGGTATCAGAGCCCCTGGTCTTTATCCTGAGGATCAATGATAATTGCATTGCTGTGGTGAATTTCAAGATGGTACGCACCTGGCAAGGGACACAAACTGAGCCGCTCTCCTTGGAAAGGAGGGGCGGGAACCAAGGTACCCAAGGTTGGCAAGACGAAGATCCCTTGGATGATACGACATCTCATGCTCCTATAATACCACCCAAAACCTTATAGTGGGAAGCTGCGGTATCAATGGAAGGCAGGAGGTAACCAGACAGAGGGAGTACCCCCAGTTACGGTAGGGCAGCAAGAAAGATCAGAAGCACAACCATCAACTATTCCAACTGGTGTGCCCCCACAATATGTAGACGCAGGACTCCTTGTATAAATAGTTAAAGCAGTGATGGAGGGCATGGCGGGTTCGGCGACACAAACAACTCCCACCACGCAGATTCCACAAGCAGCCCCTATGACTAGCATGACCACGGATAATGTGGTGCCACTGGTACGACTAGTTAAGAGTATAAGGGAAATGGGTTGTGAACCGTATATGGGGGAACAAGATGCAGAGATAGCTGGAAGATAGATTAGGAAGGTAGAAAAGACCATGATTCAAATAAGCATACCCGAGGGTTTGAGGATAAATTGTGCAACCCAGTTACTGTCTGGTAGGGCCATGACATGGTGGGAAACAGTTCAGTTGAGGCGTGCAACCGAGACACTAACTTGGAGTGATTTCAAGACAGAGTTTGAGAATCAGTTTTATTCTAGGTACCATCGCAAGGTGAAAGAACAAGAGTTCTTGGCATTAAGGCAGGGTGATATGTCGGTATTGGAGTACGAAAGGAGGTTCCATGATCTCTCATTGTTCGCCCCACACTATGTGCCGACAGAGGAACATATGATTGAGAAGTTGAGAGATGGTTTGCGACAGGATTTGAGACAAGGATTAATCGCCTTACGGTTTAAATCTGTGAGAGAGTTGATTGAGGCTGCCCAAGCTCTGGAGGCTTGGAGAAAGCCAAGGGGGACATCAGGGTATAGGCAAAAAGAGAGATAGGGACTATTTCAGCGGCAGACCACCACTCCTGAAGAAAGGAAAAAGTGGAGTGTTTGAGCAGTACAGGAAAAAGGGGAGTTTGATGTTTTCGCCCCACCAACAGTCAAGTGGGAGAGTGATGGTTGGACAGTTGCACTCGAGGGAAAACTCTTCAACTGGGACCGGTGACTGCAAAGGTGTTGACTATCCTTTTTGTATAAAATGTGGACAAAAACACCCTGGGGACTGCTCAGTTTCCCCCGGGCGATGCTTTGTGTGCAGAGGGGAGGGTCATAGGTGGAGAAATTGCCAGTATTTGAGTCAAAGGGTGTCATTACTGTGGTGGAAGAGGTCATTTCAAAAGGGACTGCCCAAAAAGAAACACCGGACAGGTACAAGGCTAGAGCCACCAACAGTCAGTCACCGTGAATAGGCCAGTGAGATCTTCTCAATTAGGAGCAAACTCCAGTCAAGGGAGACCGATAGCACAAAATGATCGGACCCCGGGAGGGTCTTCCACCTGACACAGGAGGAGGTCAAGGCTGCATCGGATGTGGTGGCAGGTACATTACTATTGAATGATTTTAATGTGCATGTATTGTTTGATCCGGGTGCCACCCACTCATTCATTGATAAGAGAATTGTCACTAAATTGAGAAAGGGAGTAGGAATAGTAGAGAAGGGATTCTTGATTGGAACTCCAATGGAAAACATGGTTGAAACAAATATTGTGTATGTGGATGTGGGGGTTAATCTATCTGGGTGTGAAGTAGAAGTAGACTTGATTCCCTTAGAGCTGCATGATTTTGACATAATCCTAGGCATGAATTGGTTGAGTAAATACAAGGCCCTAATAAATTGTTATGCTAAAACTGTTACTTTCCAAACCCCTAAGGGTGAGAGAATGATTTTTGAAGGAGAGAGAATTCTCAAACCGATTGCCTTAATATCGGTGGTAACAACCCAAAAACTTTTAAGAAAGGGATGCATAGGATACCTCGCATACATCTTAAACTCCGATGAAGAAGGTCCACGACTAAAGGATATTCCTGTGGTGAAGGAATTCCCATATGTGTTTCCTGAAGAACTATCAGGACTACCCCCAGAGCGAGAGGTAGAGCTGTCCATAGACATTTTTCCTGGAGTCCCACCCACAGCCCAACAAACTTACCGGATGGCTCCAGTAGAACTGAACGAGTTAAAGATCCAACTACAAGAATTGTTAGACAAAGGGTTCATACGGCCCAGTAATTCTCCTTGGGGAGCACCGGTCCTATTTGTAAGAAAGAAAGATGGAACCCATAGACTTTGTATTGACTATCAACAGTTGAACAAAATAACAATGAAAAACAAGTATCCGTTACCTCGGATAGATGATTTGTTCGATCAATTAAAGGGAGCGAGGGCATTTTCAAAGATAGATCTGAGATCAGGGTACTATCAGATGAAGATTAAAGAAGCGGATGTAGCAAAGACCGCATTTAGAACTCGTTACGAACACTATGAATTTTTGGTGCTACCGTTCTGGTTGACGAATGCCCCAGCCCTCTTCATGGACTTGATGAATCGGGTTTTCCAACCATACCTTGATAAGTTTGTGGTGGTATTCATTGATGATATACTGGTGTACTCGAATTCTTTCGAGGAGCACGAAGAGCACTTGAGGCAAACCTTACAAACCTTCAGAGATCACCAATTATATGTGAAACTAAGTAAATGTGAATTTTGGCTGAAGAGAGTGATGTTTCTAGGACACGTCATTTCAGTCGAAGGGGTTTTTGTAGACCCCCAAAAAGTCGAAGCAGTCTTGAAATGGGAAAGACCGACTTCGGTCACCGAAATACGTAGCTTCTTGGGACTTGCAGGATACTATCAGAGGTTTATCGAAGGTTTTTCCCTGATTGCAACCCCTTTGACTCAGCTAACTAGGAAGAATAAGAAATGGGTGTGGTCAGAAGAATGTGAGAAAAGCTTCCAAGAATTGAAGAGGAGGCTCACCACTGCTCTAGTGTTAGCCCTTCCCGCAGGGACCGAGGGTTTTGTGGTATATAGTGATGCTCCGGGGAAGGGATTGGGGTGTGTTATGATGCAACATGAGAAGGTGATCGCCTATGCATCAAGACAGTTAAAGACTCATGAGGTGAACTACCCGGTACACGACCTGGAGTTGGCTGCTGTAGTATTTGCCTTGAGGATATGGAGACACTATTTGTATGGGTCTCGAACCCAAATTTTTACTGATCATAAGAGCCTGAAGTATCTGATGTCGCAAAAGGAGTTGAACATGCGACAAAGAAGGTGGATAGAACTCATTAAGGATTATGATTGCACCATAGAATATCACCCGGGGAAAGCAAACGTGGTGGCAGATGCCCTCAGTCATAAAAATAAAGCCACCCTGGGAAGGTTAACAGTAGGAAAGGAGAGGCAATTGGCGGAATTGAAAGAGATGAGTGCAGATTTGGACATTAATGCCGGAGGTAGGTTAGTAGCCCAACTATTGGTGCGACCAACGTAACAGATACTACAAGCCCAATTCTATGACAAGGTTGGGTCCAAGATTAGGAAGAATGTGGAGGTTGGGGTAGAAATGAAATTCCGAGTAGCAGATGATGGATCCTTGATGATGGGACAATGGTTGTACGTGCCTAATGACGAAACAGTCAAATGAATGATTTTACATGAAGCACATGAGTCCAAGTTCTCCATACATCCTAGCAGCACTAAGATGTATCGAGACCTGAAACACCTCTATTGGTGGCCTAATATGAAAAGGGAAATAGCTGAGTATGTGACAAAGTGTGGGATATGTCAACAAGTCAAGGTTGAACACCAAAGGCCTGCGGGACCATTAGAACCATTACAAATTCCAGAATGGAAATGGGAGATGATCACCATGGATTTTGTGTCAGGATTTCCCAAAGGGAGGAAAGGAAATGATGCGATATGGGTCATCGTAGATCGGTTGACAAAAACAGCACTATTCTTGCCTATAAAGATGACCGACTCGGTGGAAAAGCTTGCCAAGATCTACATAAATGAGGTGGTACGATTTCATGGGATTCCGGTGTCCATTGTATCAGATCGAGATCCCAGGTTCACCTCTCGACTTTGGCCGAGCATACAACATACCTTGGGGACAAGATTGGATATGAGCACTGCATTTCACCCTCAAACGGATGGCCAATCAGAAAGAGTCATCCAAGTCTTGGAAGACCTATTACGGGCCTGTGTGCTAGAATTTAGAGGAAACTGGGAGGAACACATGGCATTGGTGGAATTTACGTATAACAATAGTCACCAAGCCACAATAGGGATGGCCCCATATGAAGCTTTGTATGGCAGGATGTGCAGAACTCCTTTGTGTGGGGAGGAAATTAGGGATCGGAAGTTATATGGCGCGGAGTTGGTCCAAGTCACCACGGAGAAAGTGAGAACTATCAGGGATCGCATCAAAGCCGCACAGGATAGATAGAAGAAGTATGTTGATGTGAGGAGAAGACCTCTTGAGTTCAGTACGGGGGACCAGGTGTTCCTGAAGGTAGCCCCATGGAAGAACATGTTACGGTTTGGATTGAAAGGGAAGTTAACTCCCCGCTTCATCGAACCCTTCAAAATCTTACAGCGAGTAGGACCAGTAGCCTACAAAGTGGACTTGCCCCCACAGTTAGCCAAGGTCCATGATGTGTTCCATGTCTCCCTGTTAAGGAAGGCTGACATGGATCCCGCCCGAGTTCTACCCTAGGTTCCAATAGAAGTCAAGGAAGACTTAACACTAGAAATGAGGCCCATAAGGATACTAGATCAGGGAGAGAAAGAGTTACGGAACAAAAAGATCCCCATCATCAGAATCTTATGGTGAAATGCTCAAATAGAAAAGGAAACTTGGGAGAGGGAGGCTGAGATGAGGAAAAAGTACCCCGATTTATTTGAACTACTAGGTATGGAATGTGAAACCCCTTAAATTTCGAGGATGAAATTCATATTAAAAGGGGGGGGGGAGAATGTAAACACCCAAGAGATATATATATATATATATATATATATATATATATGAATTGATGACTCAGTTTTCGCTGCCGATTTCTGCATAGGTAGCGAAGCAGTTTTGTAAAAAAAAAAAGAAATTAATAAATTAACTTAAGGAGCTGGGAGGGAGGTGTAAAACCGGTTTTAGATAAAGCAAAACAAGGATAAGAACACATCTAAATCAACCCCCAAACAACCCATGTAACATCCCGTTTTTTTTATATATATATAAATATATATACCTAACCCACATGGTGCCGGTAATTAGCGTACCTAATCACCTCAAATCATCAAAATACCATCCATACAATCAACATTTCATTTAAAAGTGAATCTTACATAAACACGTAATATTATGGTTGCTTGGTTTGAAGTTCATATTAAAAATATACATACATAGACATGAGTTTGCATTCCTATCCTACTAATAGCCATTACGGATTTAAACAAAAGGATCTAATAAATTTATATGTTCAGTACATTGATTCATACAAAATACATTGTGATTTAGAATGCATCTACATGATTCCTTGCAAAAGTAGGTTCCCGTGTATCGGGTTCCCTAGACATCTCATGGGTGTGACATCCCTGCAGCAGTACAAAACATTTAAAAGAATGTAATTACTTAATAATAATAATAATAATGATAACTAAACGGTCTGACAGTTAAATGAAGCATTAACATTTATAATTTCTTCATGTACTTGGTGTAAACAGCTTGTAATGCATATAAATGCACCAATTTTTACAATCAACCATAATCTTAAACCCGGCTATCATCATAAGGCATCATTTGTTGAGGTTAACCGTTCATTCACCCTAGTCATCCTTTTCGGATACCATTATCCAAAACTACTCAATCGTTCGTTCTGGTCATCCATTCGGATGCCATTAGCCGAAGCTAATCATTCATTTGTCCCGGCCATCCATTCGGATGCCATTAGCCGAAGCTAATCATTCATTTGTCAACATTTAAGCATTCAATAATCTAATATAGGTTCTAACACAATAGGGTAATATTTGTGTTAAAGTATTTCATTATTCATGTATGAAAAAGGAAGGTGCAAGTCACCTACCTGCTCCACCTGTGGGTGGTTCTTGTCTTGATGATGGTCCAATCCCGACCGCACCACCTATGATATCAATGATCATAAATCAGTACATTTGTATTTTTTTTTAATCACATTCGTCACCACACTTATTTCAAGAGTTCATATGTTCACATTCAAGTGTTGCACATTTTACACCAACATACCATGCAATTGTTACTAGCATTTAAGTCATTATACCTAGGAGGCTTATTGTAGAAATCGGCAGCGAGAACTGGTTCGCTGCAGGCTGCCCACTTCGGCAGCGAATCGCAAGTTAGCTGCAGAACACACCACTTGGCAGCGAACTGTTAATGCGCTGCAGACGACACAGTTTCAGCAGTGAATCACAATTCGCTGCAAAACACACAATTCAGCAGCGATCGCTAATTCGCTGCAACCGACACGACTTTGGCAGCGAGAACTGGTTCGCTGCAACACACAATTCGGCATGAACATACACACCACACATGCTGTAACAACCTCAATATAAACACACTGTCACAAAGTTCTAGCAGAACACACACATTAAAACCATCAATTTCAGCACATAATCCTTCAACAAATCCCAACAGAAAACACACATGCAATTCCAGCAGAACACACACATTAAAACCATCAATTTCAGCACATAATCCTTCAACAAATCCCAACAAAAAATACACATGCATGCTGGCCAACCCCACAGTTAAAGTCAGCCCTCTACCATGATTTGTTATTTCCATTTTATTCATTTTTATTTGTTAAATGTTCTAAAATTGGCTTTATTTCATTTCTGTTTCCTTGTTCTCTTAGTTAATTTCAGTTTCCTTTACATCTACCTTGGGTCTTAGGTCAATTCCCTTAGGGTTTTCTTCTTCATTTCTGTTTCGGGTCTTAGGGAGAAGAGGAAAGGAGTTTCATGACCCATACCTTTCAGATTTAACTAAGTTTGAGGAAGGTTTGACACTATTCTTTCTCCTCTCCTGCTGGTTCTCCTCCTTCTTCTTTCCTCTCATGTTTTTTTCTTCTTTCCTCTCACGTTTTCCAGCCCTCTTTTTCCTTTTCCTCTAGGCAGCTGTCAAATCTTCTCTCAAAGCCTCATTTTTCCCTCACACGCTCACAAAGCACTCTCTCTCTACTGGTTTGGTTTAGGATTTTTTGTTGTGAAAGAGGAAGGGAAGAACGATTTGCTCTCAGCTGCAGTTTTGGGAAGAGGATGAATCATCCTCTCTCTCTCCTCCTTGTATTTATACTCCCCATTAAATGAGGTGGGTTGTTTGGGGGTTGGTTTAGATGTGTTCTTATCCTTGTTTTGCTCTATCTAAAACCAGGTTTATGCCTCCCTCCCAGCTTCTTAAGGAATCGGCAGCGAAAACTGCGTCGTTGCCGATCAGGAAATTAGCAGCAAAAACTGTGTCGCTACCGATCACTAAGTGATGTAGAATAGTAGTGGAAGCATACATGTTCAAGAGGGAGCACCCGAAATTCAAGGGCAACTGAATTTCAGCAATCGGGTCGCTGAAGTCGGAATGGCGCAAAACTCACCCAGTCGATGCATTTCTGATGCGAACCTCGTGATCACGCAACCCACAACCAAGAATAAGATCTGATCCTGGAAAGCCAAAAATAGGTCAGATAGGAGTGTGACACAATGGAAACCTGCCCCAAGGCACCAGCACTATTGGAATGAGTAGAATGACGCCACGAAGCCAGTTAATCTTCGATAAGTCGGATTCAGTTCGTTCAAGAACTGAAGAATGCAAGAATCACTCTCACACAAACTGAAAAGTTTAGAATTAAAATTAATCAATGGATGCCGAAATTAGGGTTACATGAGTTTAAATAGTTCT
The DNA here is from genome assembly GCA_025169955.1 of Salix arbutifolia. NCBI lineage: Eukaryota > Viridiplantae > Streptophyta > Magnoliopsida > Malpighiales > Salicaceae > Salix > Salix arbutifolia. The sequence continues at coordinate 12,305,403 of CM045912.1, read as the reverse complement.
TAAAAGTAACCCTAATGGACCCCTTATGTGGGCTAAAATGAGGTCCAGTCAAAACTGACCCAAAAATCCTAAATTGAAAGCCCATAACTTAATCCATGCAAGCCTTGGATCCTAGCTGAAAATAAAGTCTTAATTAAGCCCAAACAAGCCTTGGGCTGTAGCTAACAAAATTAAATAAAGCCCATAAGGCTTTTCTTTTATAGTCTTCCCTCAAGCCCATTAATCCCATGTTGTAGTAGGATTCTTTTGGCTCATTCACTGTCCTCCCTTCATGGCCTAAATAAGGTTGCATTGGACCCTTCCTACACATGGATAAGATGTACCAGGGTGTCCTCTTGATACTCCAATGGTTCTTGCAATTCTGAGCTGGTTGAAACTTTCAAAACCAATGCATTCATTGCCTCTTTCAGTGCCTTTGTCTTAGATTGCGTCATTGGACCATTTGGGACATGTAATGGGTCCTTGCTGTTGTTTTTGGGCTGGTCCGCATCATCCCCTCTCTCGTCGAAAGGATTCGACCTCGAATCAATATCACGAGGCTGTAATTTTGATTTCCTTTGGTTAGGAAATCATTCCTTTCGCATGTGCACCCAAACCCAATCACCGGGGTGGAAGACAACCAATTTACGTCCCTTATTTGCTTTAGAAGCGTAAAGTCTATTCTTTTTCTCTATTTGCAGTCGAACTCCTTCATGCAGTTGTCTCACCATATTTGCCTTCTGTTCACCATCTAAACTTACCCTTTCTTCACAAGGTAAAGGAATTAAGTCCATAGGAGTTAATGGATTAAAACCATAAACAATTTCAAAAGGAGAAAAACTAGTGGTCGAATGCACAGTTCTATTATAAGCAAACTCAACAAAAGGCAAACATTCTTCCCAACTTTTCAAATTCTTTTGTATTACAACACGTAAAAGTTGAGATAATGTTCTATTGACTACCTCAGTTTGCCCATCTGTTTGAGGATGGCATGTCGTCGAAAATAAAAGTTTGGTTCCCAACTTTCCCCATAAGGTCTTCCAAAAGTAGCTAAGGAACTTAACATCACGATCTGACACAATACTCTTAGGAATGCCATGCAAACGTACAATCTCCGTAAAGAACAAGTCTGCCACATGAGATGCATCATCTGTTTTATGGCATGCAATGAAATGCGCCATTTTTGAAAACCTATCAACCACAACAAAAATAGAGTCTCTACCTTTCTTTGACCTAGGTAAACCTAAAACAAAGTCCATAGAGATATCTACCCAAGGTTCAGTAGGAACAGGTAATGGTGTATAGAGACCATGTGGTTGTACTTTAGATTTTGCCTTTCGACAAGCGATGAACTGTTCACAAATTCGTTGCACATCTCTTTTCATCTTTGGCCAATAGAATTGCTCATGCAATACATCCAAGGTTTTTGCAACTCCAAAGTGACCCATTAAACCACCCCCATGTGCTTCACGAACAAGCAATTCACGTAAAGAACTAGCAGGAACACACATTCTATTCTCCTTGAACAAATAACCATCCATCAAATAAAACTTACCAAAAGCCGAATTTCCACATGCATTATAAATCTCAGCAAAGTCAGAATCATTACCATACAATTCCTTCACGTATTCAAAGCCTAGCAATCTAGTATTCATGGTGTGTAAAAGAACATACCTGCGAGAAAGTGCATCGGCTATGATGTTCTCTTTGCCTTGCTTATACTTGATCACATAAGGAAAAGTTTCAATGAATTCAACCCATTCTGCATGTCTTTTATTCAACTTACCTTGTCCTTTTAGATGTTTCAAGGACTCATGATCCGAATGGATTAAAAACTCTTTTGGCCACAAGTAATGCTGCCATGTCTCAAGTGCTCTTACCAAGGCATAGAGTTCTTTGTCGTAAGTGGGATAGTTCAAGGTCGCTCCACTTAACTCTGAAATACGCGATAGGTCTCCGATCCTGCATCAAAACAGCACCTATTCCCATTCCAGACGCATCACACTCTATTTCAAAGGCTTTTGTAAAGTCAGGTAAAGCCAAAACTGGTGTAGAACATAATTTGTCTTTTAAAAGAACAAAAGCCAATTCTTGTTCCTCCCCCCATTTAAACCCAACTGACTTTTTAACAACTTCATTCAAGGGTGCAGCTATTGTACTGAAATCTTTCACAAAACGCCTGTAAAAACTAGCTAACCCATGAAAACTCCTTACCTCACTTACCGATTTGGGTGTAGGCCACTCCCGGATGGCCTTAACTTTCTCCTCGTCCATCTCGATACCCGTTATGTTGTTGATGGCTCGACAATCAACACACATCCTCCATGTTCCATCCTTCTTCGGCACAAGTAGCACGGGTACAGTACAGGGGCTCATACTCTCCCGAATGTAGCCCTTTTCCATCATCTCATCCACTTGTCTTTGAAGCTCTTTCGTCTCCTCGGGATTGCTTCTATATGCTGGTCGGTTAGGAATTGAAGCTCCGGGTACGAAATCAATCTGATGCTCTATCCCCCGCAATGGTGGTAATCCACTTGGACTATCATCGGGAAACACATCATCAAACTCCTGCAACAAAGAAATAGCAACACTAGGCACAATATGATCAAGATCATTAGTATTAAAGCAAGCCTCCTTGTACACAAGTAGAATCATTGGCTTGTTAGTGAAATATGCAGATCTGACCTCACCCTCTCTAGCATAAAAATTAGGCTGTTTCTTTAGTTTTTCCACACAATTCTCATCACTCTTCCTGACTTTCTTCTCTCCTCTTGTCTTACCTCCACTCTCGACCACATTTGGGTCTTTTTGAGCTGTGGTCGAATGGTCTGGTTTTTTTGTGTTTGGATGAGTGTCTGATTGGGTTGTAGTGGTTTGGGTTCTGGCCAAAGCTGATGGTCTTCTCTCCCCTTGGTCCTCACCTTGATCTTCACTCCCCATTGCCTCATGCTCACGTTTTAGCTTTATCTGATCATCATACACCTGTTTGGGTGTAAGAGGTACAAGAGTGATGGTTTTACCATCTTTTACAATGGTATACCTATTTTTAACCCCATCATGAATTGCCTTCCTATCATATTGCCACGGCCTCCCCAACAAGATGTGACTTGCTTGCATCGGTACCACATCGCACAGAACTTCATCAACATATTTCCCAATCGAAAATGGAACCACAACCTGTTTAGTCACTTTCACTTCTCCACTATCATTCAGCCATTGCAATCTATATGGTTTCGCATGTTTAACAGTACTCAAATGTAGTTTACACACAAGTGTGGTACTGCAAACATTAACGCAGCTTCCACTATCAATAATTAAACCACACACCTTGCTTTGTATGTAACAGCGCGTATGGAAGATATTCTCTCTTTGTTGATTAGATTCATCTTCCTTGACTTGAACCTGAAGTGTGCGCCTTATAACCAAGGACCCCGCAACCGGTAATGCTAACTCATCCTCATCAATATCCTCCAATGGTGGCATGCCTTCGCAATCAGATCGGTCACTTTCAGATTCCATATCACCATCATCTCTAATCATCATTATTCTCTTGTTTGGACACTCCGAAGCATAATGTCCATGCCCTTGACACCTGAAACATTTAACATCACGAGTACATTTAGGCTGAGTTTCAGATTTACCTTTGGCACCGGTAGGGACATCAACTTTAGTCGTTGTTCGTTCAGTTTTAGAAGGAACAAAGGATTTTGGCTGGACAGTACCCTCTATCTTCAGATTCGTCTTCCAAGATGATGAAGAACCCGAATTAAATCCTGGCCGAACATGTGCCTTCCTGAGTTGTCTCTCCACCTTCGTAGCTTTGTGAACCATGTCCTCTAGCTCCACATAGTGTTGTAGCTCCACCACATTGGCAATGTCATGATTCAACCCATTAAGAAATCTAGCCATGGTGGCTTCTCTATCCTCAACAACATTGGCCCGAATCATTGCTATCTCCATCTCTTTGTGATATTCATCTACTGTCTTATAGCCTTGATTCAGACCTTGGAGCTTCAGGTATAGGTCTCTATAATAGTGGTTTGGCACAAATCGTCTCCTCATTAACGCTTTCATCAACAGTCTCGTTTTAGCCATAACTCTTGATTTTAAGTGTCCGAATTGACTTTCATCAATTACTGCTTACTTAGGACTTATAGGCCTTTCATATTCTGCATTTATCTCAAATTTGCCATTTATGGTAAATTTATTGTTTAGTGACATTACCTTATCCGTCATGGGTTATCTATTTTTCTTTTTTGCGAGTTCATCTCGTTGCAAATTTATTTCGGAATATTGACGTTGGTCGTATCCCTTTATGATTTTCTGTTGCGTCATGAAATTGGCAGCGAAAATTGAGTTAGCCTTTAATATATATATATATATATATATATATATATATATATTTTCTCTTGGGTGTTTACAACCCACCTCATTTCATGGGGAGTATAAACACAAGGAGAAGAGAGAGGATGATTCATCCTCTTCCCAAAACAGCAGCTGCATGTCATTTTTTCCCCTTCCTCTTTCACAACAGAAACCTAAACCAAACCAGTAGAGAGTGCTTTGGGAACGTGTGAGGGAAAGGTGAGACCTTGAGAGAAGATTGGACAGCTGCCTGGAGGAAAAGAAAAAAGAGGGCTGGAAAACATGAGAGGAAGAAGGAGGAGAACCAGCAGGAGAAGAGAGAGAATAGTGTTAAACTTCCTCGAACTTAGTTAGATTCGAAAGGTGGTACGGTCGGGATTGGACCATCGTCAAGAAAAGAACAACCCACAGGTGGAGCAGGTAGGTGACTTGCACCTTCCTTTTTCATACGTTGAATAATGAAATACTTTACATGAATATTACCATATTGTGTTAGAACTGATACTAGATTGTCGAATGCTTAAATGTTGACAAATGACTGATTAGCTTCGGCTAATGGCATCCGAATGGATGACCGGGATGAACGATTGATTAGCTTCGGCTAATGGCATCCGAATGGATGGTCGAGACAAATGAATGATTAGTTTCGACTAATGGCATCCGAATGGGTGGCTAGGACAAGAAATGATTAGCTTCGGCTAATCGCATCCGAAGGGATGGCCGGGACAAATGAATGATTAGCTTCGGCTAATGGCATCCAAATGGATGACTGGGATGAACGATTGATTAGTTTTGGCTAATGGCATCCGAAAAGGATGACCGGGGTGAGTGAACGGTTAACCTCAGCAAATGATGTCTTAAGAGGATAGCCGGGTTTAAGATTATGGTTGATTGCAAAAATTGGTGCATTTATATGCGTTACAAGCTGTTTATACCAAGTACATGAAGAAATTATAAATGTTAATGCGTCATTTAACTGCCAGACCGTTTAGTTATCATTATTATTATTATTAAGTAATTACATTCTTTTAAATGTTTTGTACTGCTGCAGGGACGTCACATCCACGAGATGTCTAGGGAACCCGATACACGGAACCTACTTTTGCAAGGAATCATGTAGATGCATTCTAAATCACAATGTATTTTGTATGAATCAATGTACTAAACATATAATTTTATTAGATCCTTTTGTTTAAATCCGTAATGGCTATTAGTAGAATAGGAATGCAAACTCATGTCTATGTATGTATAGTTTAATATGAACTTCTAATCATGCAACTATAGTATTCCGTGTTTATGTAAGATTCACTTTAAATGAAATGTTGATTGTATGGATTGTATTTTGATGATGTGAGGAATCAGGTTCACTGATTACCGGCACCATATGTGTTAGGTATATACATATATAAAAAAAAATCAGGTTGTTACAAGTATTGTACGCCATTATTTTGAAGCTTGGCTTGGCCTGGCGAGCGTCTCCGTTCCTTGATCCTGCCTCTTTTAGTTCAATTTTTTATTTTTTCTTCTCTTTAAAATCACTCTTTGGTTTTCGACAGGTGCTGTTTTCCATTTATTATCTTGTTACATTGATGATTTTTTTTTCATTCTCAATGATGTCGACATATCTTGCCCTAAACTTCTTCTGTCGGTGCCTTCATTTACTGTCTTCTTGCTTGATTGGTTTTAATTGATTCACATTTAGTCTTATAGCTCACCTTTTCTTTTATTTTCATTTTCCTTTCTCGATATTTTCTTAGGCATTGGATTAATGTATTCCGTGCTAATAGCTGCAATTTTTTATCTTCATAAATAAAGTTGCCTCCACCAATTTTATTTTTCTACTTTCACCATTGTTGACTTCTCTTTCATTAATGCATATTTACTGCCCGTTTATTATCTTAGACACTTGGTCCTTTGTTCATTATGTTTCAAGTGGAAAGTGACGAGCTGTCTCGTTATTATTTGAGTTTTTTGTTGAATTCAAAAGGAAAGTTTCTTTTTTATTATTCTGTCATACCATCAATTACAATACAGGAGTGATATATAATGAAGGCTAGCCCTCTTGACAAGAAGAGAAGACACCTGAGAAGTGACACCTTTAATTAATGAAAAAACCTCATATATGCAGGTATCTAATCACAGTAAAGGGAGGAACATTATTATCCATGAAGGGTAGCAACACCAATGCAGGAAGCTGCAATACACAACAATACACAAGGAGCAACATTGCATGTAACTGCAATATACGAGTGAGCAGTAATACACAGAGGCTTTCACTGATGAGCTGTTGGACAACTTCCAATATTCCCCCTCAATTTGGATCCAAAAGGTTGATGGATCCATGCTTGGACAGAAGTCGTTGAAAATGATGAGAAGCCAAAGTGATTTGAACCGGCCTAGAAACACCGACAAGGACCCATTACATGTTGAGGGGCTTGATTCGTGATTTTGAAGGTTTCAACCGAGTCAGAATTGTAAGGACCATTGGAGTATCAATATATAGGAGGGGTCCAATACAACCTTATTTGGGCCATGAAGTGAGGACAACAAAGGAGCCAAAAGAATCCTACTACAACTTGGAAACATGGGATTAATGGGCTGGATGGAAGGCTATAAAACAAGCCTTATGGGTTTTATTTAATTTTGTTAGCTACAACCTAAGGCTTGTTTGGGCTTCATTAAGACTTTGTTTTAAGCTAAGATCCAAGGCTTGCTTGGATTAAGTCATGGGATTTTCAATTTAGGATTTTGGGTCAGTTTTGAGTGGACCTCATTTAAGTCCACATAAGGGGACCATTAGGGTTAGTTTTTCAAAGACTATTTAAACTCATGTTAGCTAAATTTCAGCAGCCATTAATGAATTTTAATTCTGAACTTTTCATTTTATGTGTGAGAGTGATACTTGGATTCTTTAGTTCTTGAATGAACTAAATCTGACTTATCGAAGATTAACTAGCTTCATGGCGTCATTCTACTCATTCCAATAGTGCTAATGCCTTGGGGCAGGTTTCCATTGTGTCACACTCCTATCAGACATATTTCGACTTTCCAGGATCAAATCTCATTCTTTGTTGTGGGTTGCATGACCACGTGATCATGAGGTTCACATCACAAAGGCTTGGTGAATATGTCGGGCAACTGATGAAAGCTCCTTGTATAAGTGGTCTGAATCACTTGCAATTGAACTTGTTCTTGAATATAATGACAATCAACTTCAATGTGTTTTGTTCTCTCATGAAACATTGGATTTGACGCTATATGCATTGCTTCCTGCTTATCACAGAATAGGGACATATGATGAGTTGAAAACACCCCTAAGTCACATAGAAGACAATTTATCCATATCAATTCACACGAAATTGAAGCCATTGCTCTATATTCAGCTTCGGCACTTGATCTTGTGATGACAGTTTGCTTTTTCGTTTTCCATATGACCAAGTCCCCCCTATGAAAGTACAGTAACCAGTTGTGGACTTGTGATCAATTGGGTTTCCTTCGCAATCAGCATCACATTATCCTATGATGTTGGTGTTTCAAGTAGCACAAGATTCTCTTAACAAGATTCAAATGTTCAATTATGGGAGATTGCATGAATTGGCATGTGATACTTACTAAATATTGTATGTCAGGTTTGGTGATTGTGAGATGGATCAACTTACCAACAAGTCTTTAATAATAACATATATTGGTGAGGGTAGTGTCATCCAAGCTGAGTTTCAGCTTGCTATCAAGGGAGTAATTGCTGGTTTAGAGTTGCTCATGTTAGGTTCCTTGAGTAGATCTAGAACATATTTCTTTATTTGAGAAATAACCCCTTGTGTGATGTTGCCATTTTTATTCCAAGAATATACTTCAAAACACTAAGATCTTTAATTGCAAACCGTTGTTGAAGAGATTGTTTAAGCTTGGAGATCTCTTCAACATTATCACCTGTACTTATTAAGTCATCAACATATATCAACACAACTAATTTTCCCACAGCTCTAGTGCGAACAAACAATTATGAGACTGCATTACTACTTTTGAAACCAATACTCTCTAGAATCTCGAGGAGATTGTTTCAGTCCATAAATTGAATTGTTTAATTTGCATACTAAATTGAGTTTATTGTTTTAAGGATGTTCTGGTGACAATTTCATGTAGACTTATTCTTCGAGATCACCATCCGAAAAAGCACTCTTCACATCCATCTGATAAATAGACCATGCCTTGTTGACCGCAATAGATAATAGAACCCTAACTGTGTTCATTTTCACAACAGGTGAAAATGTTTCTTTGTAATCCACCTTAAATGTTTGGGTGAATCCCCGAGCCACCACCCTTGCTTTGTACTTCTCAATGGAACCATCTCAATGAAATTTGATCTTATAGATCCACTTACAATCCACTACCCTTTTTCCTTCTGGTAGTTTGGTGATGCTCCAGGTTTGATGCTAGTCTAAAGCTTTAGGTTCTTGCATTGCTTCTTATCACACAACTTGGTTGTTAGCCTCATGAAAGTTTTGAGGCTCACTGTAGTTTGAAATATTATTTAGAAATGCAGTATGCGAGGGAGTCACCTTTTGGTACGACACACACTGGGAGATTGGATGCTTCGATTTGTAGGGAATAAAGTCTTGAGATTGTTCAACTTGGTTGTCACCATCCTTACACAGTGTCTCTTCAGACTGAGTGGCTTCATTGTTACTCTTAGTGACTGGTTCATCATTGTTGGCTGGGTTGTGACTTTCATTTGTTGAACTAGAAGAAATGTTGAGCTCTATTCTTGGTAGCGGAAACAAATCCAAAACACACTCCTCATGACTTGTGGTTTCAGGTATTTTGCTGTGAAAAAGGATTAGTTTCATGGAATCTAACATCTTTGACACAATCCTTTTTCTAAGTTCGGGATTATAACACTTATATCCCTTTTGTGTTGATGAATAACCAAGAAAAACACATTTAACAGATATAGGGTCCAATTTATCTCTATACTGAGATTAGACATGAACAAAAAAAATACATCCAAAGACTCTCAGATGTGAATGTCAATTTTTCTTCCTTTCATAATCTCTATTGGAGATTGAAACCCCAAGACTCGGTTGGTAGTCTGTTAATAAGATATGCAGTTGCCATAACTCCTTGAGACCAAAATCTCTTTGGTACATTCATTTGTAGAATTAAAGCTCTAGTTTTTTTTTCAAGTAGATCACAATTATTTCTTTTTGCTATGCCATTTTTTCAAGTAGGAATACCAACATAACTTGTCTAATGCATGATGCCCATGTGTCGCGACGATGTTTTTCACGCTTCGCGCCTCACCATCCCCTGAAAGGGAGACGACGCACGGTGAATGGGGAGTGTTTTATAGTTGTAAGGTCACAACTATAAATCTTAAGAGTCGCCACCTCGTATTAAGTTTACTAGGAAACCTATTGGTCAGCGAGAGTATAATAAGGGGACTTGTCGTGCAAGGGGAAGACACATCACCCCAGTGCACCCTACCTTAGACAAGCTGCATTGTTGTTTGATTGTTTTTTCTAAGTTAGTTTTTTATTCGTTGGTCTTTCCTAAAGCTTGAGGTAGATCTCTCTTCGTGAGAGAGTCTCTATTTTAATTGGAGTTGAAAACCTAACAAAACAAATTTACATTGCATTTTGGAAACCCTGTTTTTAACTATATGCGAGTGTACTTTACAATGTAATTTTACACCACGATAGCTAAAACAAAATAATTGTTAAATTATTTTGATATTTTGGCCAAATTCCAATGGATAATCGTAAATCGGTTACGATATCCAATTTTCATTTCAAAACATGAGAAAGATGCTACATATATTTTTTACGAAAAATATGCTTGGAAAAACCTTGAAATTTGGTTGTATGTGTGAAAACAACATATTTTTTGTTTATAAATTTTTTTAAGAGATATTTTTTTTAATGTAGATTTTGAATTTTTTTTATCTTTTTTATTTTTTATTTTTTTTTCTGTATGGGCTGGTTGCCCATCCCTGATAGGCCCATCATTTGGGGGTGGACTATCAGCTTGGGTGGGCCGAAAAACCCACCCATTCTAGGTGGCTAGGTTGGGCCTTGTCCTCGGCCCAACCAACCCATTGCTCTGCACGTGAACGTTGGGCATAAGGCCAACTGTTCACATGTAGAATAGGGGAACGAAGGAGTGAATTAATTCACTTCCCCCACTGTTCACCACAATGGTGAACAGTGAAATGGTGATTTGTGGAGAGTGATGACCGGAGTACCTGTCACAACTATCGTGTAGAGGAGGTCGAGGTGGTTCTTCTTGTGGTGGTGGAGTCGGAAGTGGTGGCCTATGGTGGCCAGGAGAGCTACCGGAAGGGGACTAGTTTTGTGTAGTGGTTGTTGTTGCTTGACGCCAACACTGGAGACGGAAGTGGTGGCCTATGGTGGCCAGGAGAGCTACCGGAAGAGGACTGGTTTTGTGTAGTGGTTGTTGTTGCTTGATGCCAACGCTAGAGAAGAAGAGTTGAGCTTGCTGGGTAGTTGTTGGCATGGAGGAGAAGCTGCCGGTGCTGAGGGAGAAGCTGGTGCTTGCTGGATGGGGGTGCTGCTGGTGAGAGAGAGATGAAGTTGTCGTCGATTGTAGAGATAGAGACCATTGTCGGCTAAGACACAGAGAGAGTGTAAACCCCGGGAAATAAATGTAAGTGTTAAATTAAAGAAATAAATTAAAAGAGAAATAAAATAAGTTGAGGGGAGGGTGAAATTGAAATAAATATAAAGATTATGATTTAAATTATAAGAAGAGAACATGTGGGGTAAAAAGAAACATTTAAAGGAAATGGGGGGCCTTAGTGCAATAAGAGAAATTGAGGAGTATAAATACCCCTCTTGTCTCTCATTTCCAGGAAAGGGAGGGGAAGAAAGGAAGGGAGATTTTGATATTCTCTTACCCAAATTAAAGAAGAATTTTGAAGTAAAAGTGAGATTAAGGGTTACCAAAACATTCAAACATCAAAAAAACCCAAAGATTTGGAGTATTATTGGAAGGAGAAAGCAGAGGAAAAGGAGTGTTTGGGCTGCAACAGTAGGAAGAGAAAGAGGAGAGGAGGATATTGTGATTTCACAAGCTATTAGGATCTTGAATCCTTCTTGGTAAAGTGTTTCTATATGCATCTAAAAGATTCTTGACTTTATGGTTAAATTGCATTATTTTTCTTTATGAATTTTGGGTTAGGGTTCTTGAAACATTTTGGGGGAAATGTGGAATTGTGTGAAATTGATGAATGTGGCATGAAATAGGATGAAACGAGAGTTAATTGGCAAGACAAATGGAAAGGAAAAAGGGGGAGCCCTAGGAAAGGCCATGGTTGGCCAATGAGGACAGAAATTAGGAGACAAAGATTGTGTTTTGTAAAATAATCATTGTATATGTTGTGTTGCAAGTGAATGGTTGTGTAATGAATGATTGAGCATGAAAATAATGAGGGAAGTATTGTTTTCCCAAGGCCAACTTTCGACCAAATGCATGTGTTGCAGAAGTGAATAACTTGACGAATTCATCTCTTGATTTTCGGAGAGAATTTGAGTGGGAAAACAAGGGAATTAGGATTGGGTTCCTTTGTAGGAGTTGTAGTTCTAGATGTCTACTATCCAAGGAAACTTGTTTTATTTAATTTGGAATTTTATAACTCTAGTTAAGGGTCACCTAACATGACTGTGCAGGGCAGGCTCTGCAGAACAGCAGGTCTGTCACATTCGAGATGCATTTCGTGAATTTTGGGGACAGAACTGGGTTTTCTCCCCTTTATAAGAGTTGTATCCCTATATGTTATCTTTCTAATAAGATAAATTTTGTACAAAACGGATCTCTACAACTCCTATTATAGTGAAACATCTGGGCAGAGGTCGAAATCCGACCTCTGCTGGAAGCTTTGAGAAAAAGGGGGGAAGAGGTGGGAGGTCGCGAAATGATGAAGTGAGATGCATTAAAGGAAAAGAAACAAGTTATCTTTGAAAATAGGTGTTTAAAATGATATTTTTTATTGACAAAAGTTATAAAAGAATAACTTATATAAAGGCATATTGAATTGTTTCGATGTGGTTGTTACGAATAGTATTGGTGGTTGGAAATGATTTACGAGAATTTCCTGTAATTGCGGGAGGGAACAAAAGTGTGGTGCAATAGCAACAACAAGGGACCACGAGCAGAGCATCCTTAGCAGTTAGGTGATTCATGCCTATGTTTCTAATTTAATTTTCATAGTGGAAATGTGTGATTTATGCTTAAAGTCTTGGTGGAAGTTTGAGAAGATATGATGTATCAATAAGAATATTTAAGGCTTGTGTATCAGGGAAGTTTGGAAATGTCACAAACAAAACATGGCGGTGGCTAACATACATTTAGTGTATGTTAGGATCTCAGATAAGTGGATCAACATGAATAACTATCATACATTCAGTGTATGCCAGGATCCCAGGTAAAGGGATCGGTATAAATGGCTAACATACATTTAGTGTATGTTAGGATCCCGGATAAAGGGATCAACATGAATAACTGTCATACATTCAGTGTATGCCAGGATCCCGGATAAGGGGATCACTATGCACAGGTTAATAGACATTTAGTGTATGTTAGAATCCCGGATTGTGGTGCAATGCTTAAACACACATTCATGACATTCATGTATGTTGAACTTTCAAGGGTAAAATAAAAATGTATGAGGTATATTTTGGACCCGGGAAGGGGTCTTCTCCGATTTCTAATGTCAGTAGGATGATAAGGGTATCGGAAATGCTTAAGTATTGGCAATACTTAGTATCAGTTATATTTAGTATCGACAATACGTAAGTGGGGAAGATAGTTTGGTTTTTAAATAGCTATGTTGATTATTTCAATTGTATATGATGGCATATCATGGGTTTAATAACTTTAATATGATTTCTTCTAGAATTTTCTTTATGAGATTATCTTGTATCTCTATTTCAGGTCCATCATCTTCACGTCAGGAGCAAAGCTATAGTTTCTTAATTTTTGTATCCAATAGTAATTTGTATAAAGTAAATATTGGCAAACTGATATGTATGTTCACTATTTTGGGAAAATATTGGAATGTAATAAAATTAACTCGTTTTGTCGTATTTTATTAAATGTGATTGGATTTATATCAACTACAGTGTAAATGCTTGAATGATGTTAAATGTATGGTTTATTAATTATGGTTGTGATGAGGATGATGTTTAAGGTTTTGTAGACCCAGGATGAACGGGTCAAGATTGAATCAAGAGTTATGTTACTGCCCACCTGTTACTGTTTTGGAACATGTTAATGTTCGAGACCTGTTACTGTTTCGGAACATGTTAATGTTCGAGACCTGTTACTGTTTCGGAACATGTTATTGTTTCGGGGCATGTTAATGTTTGAGACCTGTTACTGTTTTGGGACATGTTAATGTTTGAGACCTGTTAATGTTTTGCGACCTGTTATTGTTTAAGATCATGTTACTGCTCGCTTGTTATTGAAAAAAAAATATTACATTTCTTTGGCGATAGTATATTAATAAGATTACGTGTTTGTTTTTTTCCTCTTCCTATGTTCTTTGATATATTTTTTTGTGATATATGTTCTCATTTTTCTTTCTTTTCCCCATCCCGATATTCTTTTTATGTGTAGTTATGATGTGTTAAACACTGGCTACTATGGTTTGCTGGTTTACATGAGGCTTTTGAGCTTAGATTTATGTTTACAAGGATGAAATGAGTATTCAGATTTTATTTCTTAAAAAGTAAAGAAAATCAGAATTTTTGAGGATATAAAATCATGATTTCTCAGGTTATCCGTGGCGAATTGTAGAATTTAGCTTGAGAGTTCACATTTTGCTGAGTATTTTATGGCATTGTTTTCAAGCGTGGACTAACGTTGCGAGATGGTCCATTCCTTGATCCTGCATCTTTTAGTTCAATTTTTATTGTTGCTTCTCTCTAAACTTGCTCTGTATTTTTCATTTGCCTTTCTCGACATTTTCTTAGGGATTGGTTTAATTTATTTCATGCTAATAGCCGTAATTTTTTAACCTTATAGGTAAAGTTGCCTACACGAATTTTATTTTTCTACTTTCACCATTATTGCCTTCTTTTGCATTGATGCATCCTTACTTCCCGTTTATTATCTTGGTCCCTTGGTCCTTAGTTCATTGTGTTTTAAGTGGAATGTGCTAAGTTGTCTTGTTATTATTTGAGTTTTCGTTTTGGGTTTCTTGTTCCTCATAACTTATTATGTCCATCTCTTTTATTCATAAAGCTTGCTCTGGGCTTTTCAGCTATCGTTGGTTAACTCTGCTTTGTTGCTCTTTGTTTTTGTTTTTGTAGTTTAGATTGTTTCTCCAGATCTTAAATGGACATCTGCTTTACTTTGCTTTAATAGTTTTTTTATTTTTATTTATTAAAAAAAAAATTCTACCATAGGCTTCTTGCTCGTTTTCTTCCTTTTCCTGTGTTCTTTGATATATGTTTTTCTTTGATACGTGTTCTCGTTTTATTTCTTTACCCTATCCCTATATTCTTTTTATGGGTAGTTATGTTGCGTTAAACTTTGGCTACTATGGTTTGTTGGTTTACAAGAGGCTTTTAAGCTTAGATTTCTGTTTACGAGGTTGAAATGAGTATTTAGATTTTTTTTCTTAAAAAGTAAAGAAAATCATGATTTCTCAAGTTATCTATGGCGAATTGGTAGAATTTAGCTTGAGAGTTCACATTTTGACGAGTATTTTATGGCATTGTTTTAAAGCTTGGACTGGCATGGTGAGCGGATCCATTCCTTGATCCTACCTAGTTTAGTTCATTTTTTTAATGTTGCTTCTCTCTAAACTCACTTTTTTGTTTTTGACATGTGTTCTTTTCCGTTTATAATCTTGTCACTTAGCAACATTTTTTTTCAATCTCTAGGATGTCGAAAGGTCTTGCCTGAACTTCTTGGTGTGAGGTGCCCCCATTTATTGTCTTCTTGCTTGATTGGTTTAATTGATTCATAGTAAGTCTAACAACATACCTTTTCTTTTCTTTTCATTTGCCTTTTCTCGACATTTTTTTAGGCATTGGCTTAATGTATTTCGTGCTAATAGCCGCAATTTTTTGGCTTCGTATGTAAAGTTGTTTGCACCAATTTTATTTTTCCACTTTCATCATTATTGCCTTCTCTTTCATTGATGCATCTTTACTTCCCATTTATTATTTTGGACCCTTGGTCTTTAGGTCATTATGTTTTAAGTGGAAAGTGCCGAGTTGTCTCGTTATTATTTGAGTGTTTTTGTTAGTTTGTTTATTACTCATATCTTATTTTGTTCATCTTTGTTATTCATGAAGGTTGCTCTGAGCCTTTCAGTTGCCATTGGTCAACTCTTTTGTGTTGCTATCTATTTTTGTTTTTGTAGTTTAGATTGTTTCTCCAGATCTTGAACAAATATCTTATACTTGATGACATACGAAAATGACTCCATAAACTCTACCCATTTAGTGTTTCTTCATTTCAGCTTGTTTTGACCCTTAATATACATCAAAGATTCATGGTCAGTATGCATAACAAACTCCTTTGATAATAAGTAGTGTTGCCCTAACTCTAAATGTAACAAACTGTTTTTTGTTTTCCACACACATAGAACCGATACTCAACGAACCAGATCTCCTCACATCAATAAAATACCATCCATACAATGAACATTTCATTTGAAAGTAAATCTTACATAAACGTGTAATATTATGATTGCATGTTTTAGAGATTCATATTAAAAATATACATACATAGACATGAGTTTACATTCCTATCTACTAATAGGATTTACAAATTTAAACAAAAAGGTCTGATAAAAGTTATGCATTCAATACATTGATTCATACAAAATACATCGTAATTTAGAATGCATCTACATGATCCCTTGCAAAAGTAGGTTCCCGTGTATCGGGTTCCCTAGACCTCTCGTGGATGTGTCGACCCTGCAGCAGTATAAAACATTTAAGAAAATGAAATTACTTAATGATAATAATAATAATAGTGACCAAACGACCTGTCAGTTAAATGAAGCGTCAACAATTATAATTTCTGCATATACTTAATGCAATTAACTTGTAATGTTTATAGAAGCACCATTTTCTTTTTCAGGCAACCATAATCTTTACCCCGGCTATTCTCATAAGGCATCAATTGTTGGATGCCCTTAGCCGAAGCTAATCGTTCATTTGTCCTGGCCATCCCATTCGGATGCCATTAGCCGAAGCTAATCATTCATTTGTCCCGGCCATCCCATTCGGATGCCATTAGCCGAAGCTAATCATTCATTTGTTTCGGCTATCCCTTCGGATGCCATTAGCCAAGTTAATCATACTTTTTCCCGGCCATCCATTCGGATGCCATTAGCCGAAGCTAATCAACCATTTGTTCCGGCTATCCCTTTGGATGCCATTAGCCGAAGTTAATCAATCATTTGTCCCGGCCATCCTTTCGGATGCCATTAGCCAAAGCTAATCAACCATTTGTCAACATTAAAGCACTCGACAATCTAATATAAACTCTAACACATTAGGATAGTATTCATATTAAAACAATTTCTTATGCATCGTAGGAAAAGGAAATGTGCAAGTCACCTACCTGCTCCACCTGTGGGCTGTTCCTGTCTTGATGATGGTCCAATCCCAGCCGCACCACCTGCGACATTCAGGGTCATAAATCAGCACATTTGTATATTCGAATCACATTCGTCACCACACTCATTTCAAGAGTTCATATGTTCACACTCAAGTGTTCCACATTTTACACCATCATACCCTAAAATTGTTACTAGCATTTTAGTCATTTCTATATAGGAGACTTATTGTAGGCATCGACAGCGAAATAGGTTCGCTGCAGGCTCCTACTTCGGCAGCGAAAACAGCTTCGCGAAAACTGATTCGCCAAAAAGTGGTTCGCGATAACTGGTTCGCGAAAACTGTTCCGCGAAAACTGATTCGAGATAACTGGTTCGCGAAACTGGTTCGCAGAAACTGATCCGCGAAAACTGATTCGTGATAACTGGTTCGCGAAACTAGTTCACGAAACTGGTTCGTGAAAACTGATTCGCGATAACTGGTTCGCGAAACTGGTTCGCGAAAACTAATTTGTTGCAGACGATATAGTTTCGGCAGTGAATCATACTTCGCTACAAAATACACCATTCGGCATCGAATGCTAATTAGCCGCAGCCGTCACAGCTTCGGCAGCGACATCGCAATTCGCTGTGCTATAAAACACTCAATTCGGCAGCAAACGCACACCACATATGTTGTCACAACCCCAACCTATACACACTGTCACTAATTTCCCCTAGGACACGCATTGAAACCATCAATTTCAGCACATAATCTTTCATCCCATCCCAACCGAAACACACATAAATCCCTACGTAAAACACACATCGATTCCAGCAGAAAACACACATCAGTTTCGGAAGAAAACACACATCAGTTCCGGCAAAAAACACACATCAGTTTCGGCAGAAAACACACATCAATTTCCACATCAATTCCAGCAGAGAACTCACATCAATTTCGACAGAAAACACACATCAATTTCCACATCAATTCCAGCAGAGAACTCACATCAATTTAAACAGAAAACAACATAAATTCCAACAGAAAACATCCATACATGTTGGCCAACCCCACAGTTAAAGTCAGCCCTCCACCATGATTTGTTATTTCCATTTTATTCATTTTTCTTTAGTAATTGTTATAAAATTGGCCTCATTTTATTTCTGTTTCCTTGTTCTACTAGCTAATCCCAGTTTCCTTTACAGCTAGCTTAGGTTTTAGGTCAATTTCCTTAGGGTTTTCTTCTTAGATCTTAAGGAGAAGAGAAAAGGAGTTCCTTGACCCATACCTTTCGGATTTAACTAAATTTGAGGAAGGTTTGACACTTCTCTTTCTCTTCTCCAACTGGTTTTTTTTCCTTCTTCTTTCCTCTCACGTTTTCTTCTTCTTCTTTTTCTCTCCTTCAAGCAACCGTCCAAATCTTCTCTCACAGTCTTAATTTTTCTTTCCTCACTCGCTCACAAAGCGCTAATTACTGGTTGATTTCTGGTTGGGAAGAGGAAGGGAAGAACAGGTTCTTTGTTGATTTTGGAAGAGAATGAGTCATCCTCTCTCTCTCTTCTCCTTGTATTTATACTTCTCATGTAAGGTGGTGGGTTGTTTGGGATTGGTTTAGTTGTGTTCTTATTCTTGTTTTGCCCAATCTAAAACTGGTTTTATCTAATCCCTCCCTCTCAGCTCTTTAAAGAATCGACAGCGAAAACTGATTCGCGAAAACTGGTTCGCGAAAACTGATTCGCGAAACTGTTCTCGAAAACTGATTCGCTGCCAATCACTGAACGAAGTCGGAATGGCGCGAAACTCATCCAGTTGATGCGGTTCGCCATTTGCGGAAGAAGTCAGCGGCATAGCCCCTGATGTCTACCGGTTTTTGGCCAAATTCCATCGTTTCGGCCCTGAAATTATCATTTTTGCCATTTTAGGAAAGTCTCGTTTCAACCATAACTCTTGATTTAAGGGTCCAAATCGAATTTCGTCAATTAATGTTTACTCAGGGCTTATACACCTATCATATTCTAAATTTATCTCAAATTTTCCATTTATGGTAAATTTATGGTTCATTATCGCTTTCCTATCCGTCATGGGTTAGGTTCGGGTTTTGCTTTAAACACCATTGTAAAGCCTCTGGTCGAATCATCTATCAATTACTCAATAAAATTTCTTGAATTTTTGTGAGTTCATCTTGTTGCAATCTAATTACGGAATATTGACGTTGGTCGTATTCCTTTAAAATTTTCTGATGCGTCACGAAATCGACAGCGAAAACTAAGTTAACCTTTAATATATATATATATATATATATATTTTTCTCTCTCGGGTGTTTACACTAAAGCTCGAATTAAAGCATTGAACTCTGTCATAAATTGAATAGTTCAATTGTGCACCATTTATTTTTTCATTAAAGTATGCAATAGGCATCCTTTCTTGTAATAACATAACCCCGATTCCAACCCTGAAAGCATCATGGTATGATGTTGCGGTCGCACAAATTAATTGCCCTAGCTTAAAACAAATCAAACAAGATAGTATAGAGCAAGCAAGGGGTCGATCCCACGAGGATGATTTAGTTTAGATTTTTGTGCTATATGTTGTGCAATTGGGGGGGTTGGAAGTCGTCTAGGCTAGGCTTAAGTAAACTAAGCGAAAATTATATAAAACTGAAATTTATCAATAAAGCAAACCTTGGTCGCAAATCAACATCCACCTACAGAAATCAGAACTGATCATGGAAACGACACATCAATTTATATTCTGAATATTTATCTCTTTTTAAAATTGGTTCGTTAACGGATCCGCCGTATAACTTACTCTAATCATCAAACAACCACAGTGTCCGCACTAGTAATTTGATTCAATGACAACATTAAAATCCAGATAAATTGATCAATTAAGAAACATAATTGTCCACAATATATGTTTAGTTTGATTGAATGTTCTCCCTAAGATTAATAACATAGATCCGTTACAATTATTAACTTAGTTGTTTCATAAGTTCATATACCACAACTCTGATTTTGATATCAAACTTAGCAATCGATTGTCTACAATAATAATTTCGAGTCCGCTCTTAGCAATTAAATAAACAATCATAGGAAAATAAGCATAGGAGAACAAACATAATCATCATATAAACTGAAAAAGTGAGGTAAAAATAGATCTCACAGTTCTTGAAATCTGAAGGTTTCCGTGTCCTTGCAACCAAGCAAAAGAGTCTAGCCTTGCATGTTTATTGAACAAGTAAATAAAAAGATGGAAGAAAACATGATTTAGGGTTTGGAGGAGGAAGATTTGTGTTTTCTTTGCTGTTGGCCGAAACTTCCTTGCTCCTCTCTTCTTTTATATATGCTTAGAAACCCTAGTATCTATTTTACAAAATACTCATTTCTTAAGTTGATAAAATTTAGTTGTCCCTTGTAAAATTCATATCTCCTTCATAAAACAACGTTTGGATCTGCAATGTGGAGTGTTTATAGGTCTTTGAGTCCTTAATCCACGAAAATTGAGTTTGCATCAATCGGACGTCTGTAGCTTGAGATATTGAAGTTGTAATGGAAAAAGGTCCACATCGGCAGATTACAAGTTTTGACTTTGAAGGCTACGATTTCCATCCTCTTCCTTATTTTATTTCTTTTTACTTAGCTTTACAGAAATTTATGGATGTTAGCTTTTGAATGTCACTGGAATGACTTCATTTCGATCTCTAGAGCTTCCGTTATGCACAAAACACCGACTGAAGGTCAAATCTGTCAATCAGCTCCAATTACATCCTTTTTGCATCTTTCATCCAAAAATGCCTTCAAAACATAAAACAAAGAATATCAAGACATTTTATACACAAAACATATGCAAAACACTAGGTAAATATGGATGAAACTATCAAATAATATGGTCGCATCACATCACACTCTATCTCAAATGTCTTAGTAAAATCTGGAAGTGCTAAAACAAGACCAGTAAATAACTTCTCTTTAATCAATTCAAAAGACTTTTGTGCATTTGCAGTCCACCGAAAAATTATTCCCCTTCTTCAAACATTTGGTCATAGGTGCGACTGTAGAGTTGAAGTTCCTCACAAATTGCCTATAAAATGAAGCTAGGCCATGAAAACTCCTCTCATATCGGTAATACTAGTAGGGTTCAACCAATCTTGAATTGCTTTTATCTTTTCTTCATCATCCTTAACCCTACTATTGGAAATGATATAACCAAGAAAAACGACACTTTCTTGAGAGAAATAACACTTGTTTAGTTTCCCATATAATTTAGCTTCTCATAATGTTTCAAACACAGCCCTAAGATGCTTTACATGATCATCAAAGTTTTTGTTGTAAACCAAAATTTCATCAAAATATACTGCAAAAAACACCCTAATATGTTTCATCAAAACATGATTCATAAGTTGCATAAATATACTAGATTAGACAACCTAAATGGCAATACCAACCATTCATACAACTCATGTTTAGTTTTAAACGTTGTTTTCCACTCATCTCCTTCTTTCATCCTAATATGGTGATAACCACTCATCAAATCAATCTTAGAAAATAATGCAACACCATTCAACTCATCAAACAAATTATCAAGTCTAGGTATAGGGAATCAATACTTATCTATTATTTTGTTAATTGCACGACTGTCCACACACATTCGCATAGTGCCATCCTTCTTTTGCACAAGCAAAGTAGGCACAGAACATGGACTAAGTGACTCCTGCAAGTAGCCCTTCTCTAAGAGCTCACCAACCTTTAAATTTCCTTGGCCTCCTTCGGGTTAAACCTATATGCTGGTCGGTTAGGAAGTGAAGCTCCTTGCACCAAATCAATTTGATGCTCAACTCCACAAATAGGTGGTAAACCTTTAGGTAACTCTTCTTGAAAAAAAATCTAAAAACTCCTCAAGCAACTTCATAATTTTCCTTGGCATGTCCATATTCTCTACTTACAATAAAGGTTTTGCCCATACCATGAAAATAGCCCTAATCAAAGCTAGTGCTTGCTTGATGTCTCCCTTCTTGGCTAACATCAACCCTTTACTCGATTTCCCTCCTTTTTTTTGACTTCATAATTCCTCTCTAACATGCTGAGAACTTAATGGCACCAAGTTCACCTTCTTCCCATTCAGCATAAACAAGTAAGTATTCTTTCTTCCATTGTAGGTTACATCATCCTTATCAAATTGCCACGAGCGCCCCAAAAAGACATGGCTAGTTGACATTGGAATCACATCACACAAGTCCTCATCATGATATGTTTTGATGGAAGATGGCACATGAACTTGTTTTGTTACTCGAATCTCCCCATTCTCATTAAGCCACCATAAACTATATGGTTTGCGATGAGGAACACTAAGTAAACCCAATTTCTCCACCAAAGTAGTGGATGCAATGTTAGTGCAACTATCATTGCCAATAATCATTCCACACACTTTATCTTTAATCTGACATCATGTATAAAAGATGATCTCACGTTGCTCTTCACTAACATCAACTTGTGTATTCAAAACCTGCTGCACTACTAACAAATCTCATTTCACTAGCTCAAATCTTCTCCTTGCTCATCCTCTACTATCTCAACTTCAACTTCAGTTTCAACCTCATTGCTACTAACCAACTCCCCATGTTTCCCATGCACCACCATAACTCTCTTATTCAGACGTTCATGTACCAAGCACTTGAAATATTTGATGTCCCAAGACCTCTTAGAAAGTTCATGTTCAACCACCTTTTATTTACCCTTCATAGAGTTTGAACTTGTGCTCCTTTTACTAAACCCCACTTTCTAATCCTTTTTAGGTGCATTCCACATTCATGAAGATGTGGAAATAGACTTTGAAGCATTTGATATTGTTACCCCAACTCAAACACTCCCTCTCTTTTATTGTCTCTCTACCCTCTTTGCAAGTTTTATCACATCCTCAAGGAAGACATAAGGTTGCAACTCAAGAACATTAGCAATATCCCTTCTCAACGGCTAAGAAACTTAGCAATGGTCTGTTCTTGAGGTTCTAGCAAATCACAATGTATCATCGATAGCTCAAACTCCATCACATACTCGTCCATACTCAAATAGCCTTGCCATATAGTCTGAAGTTTAATGTATAATTTCTATTTATAGTACTAGGCACAAATCTCTTCGTCATCCCTTCTCCTCAGAATTTTCAAGTTCTCCCACCATAACAATGTATATTTGGTAAACTCCAATGCAGCCACCTTACACTTCTTTTCGTTAGTATAATCATACCAATGGAGCACCTTTTCAACCTTCTAAACCCACTCAAGAACTCCTCAGTGAGCTACTACCTCTAAATGAGGAAACTTTAAGTTTAA
The DNA here is from genome assembly GCA_025169955.1 of Salix arbutifolia. Classification (NCBI taxonomy): domain Eukaryota; kingdom Viridiplantae; phylum Streptophyta; class Magnoliopsida; order Malpighiales; family Salicaceae; genus Salix; species Salix arbutifolia. The sequence continues at coordinate 12,282,156 of CM045912.1, read as the reverse complement.
TTCCATTAGGAGGGTGATTATTTTGTCTTCTTGGTCTACCCCTTTTGTCAGCCTCGTCATCCCCATTCTGCTCCAATTCATCCTCTAGGACAACATTTCGTAGCACCCTAAGGGCTTGCCTTTGTTGGTGTCGCAAATTGTTCATCTACATCATTTGCATGAGGGCATCTATTTGATCACGAAGTCTCGTCATTTGTTCCCGGATCTCATCATGAAATCGTTGAAAATCAAGAGAAGTTGCGCTTGCTCCATACCGATTCCTCTTACAATCTCATCTCTTTCACCAGCCATATATCAATTTCCCAACAATTCACTCATAAATCCAAACAACAATGTCTGTCAACTCAACTCACAAATTCAATGGAGAATACAAATAGCCACCACAATCAGCAAGGGAAAACTATCCAAAACCAGGTCAAGGAAAACAATTTGATTTAGTCCACAATACTCACAAAAGTAATCAGCCCAGATCAGATGAGAAAAGAACAATAAGAACAACCACAATAAAGAGAGAAGATGAAGAGTCTGAAATCCTTAATGATGTTCGAATCCCAAGTCATCCACATATAAAGTCCCAAATCATATCTGTAACCTTTGCTTTGATACCAAGATGATGTGCCTAAGCTTCTTAACCTAACAAGCTAGCAATCTTAGATGAAGATCAAGAAAGGAAGATTTGGTTATAGGGTGTTTTTTATGGTGTTTAGGCTGAAATTAGGTGATCTATAAATGGAAAATGAGAATGAGGGATAAGTTTGAATGAAATTCTTTGATAATCAGTGACGCCACAAAGGAATTCCAATCAGGAAAATAGACGCCACACTCTTTGCGATTAAGAGTGATAAGTTTGAATTTTTTCTTCACCAAATCTGGAATGGAAGAACAAAGAAAAAATTCTCTGTAATGAGAAGTTCAAAAGCTTATAAAGGAGGCTGAAATAAACCCAAGTCCATTAAGATAAACATGTCTAAAACCCAAAACAATAGCAATATAAACCCAAATACATGAAAATAACCCAAAAACATAAATAAGAATTAGTTTTAAATGGAAATATGAAATATGAACCAAAATACACAACTAAAGTCGAAGATACTAAAGCCACCAAAAATCACTTGCACTAATCTCACTTGTTAAGACACTTTGTAGCCATTTTACTTGGACTCTCATCATTGGACCATCTGAAGCTCCATATGTATTAGAAACAACCTCATCCATATTAGAATCGGTTACATGACGCATATCAACTATAGTTCAAGATTTTTTTGAATTAAGATAAATTAGGCATGAATTGATTTTATTTATAACATCAGTTAGGTAGAAACCAATTATGGTTTGCATTGAATTGTAGTATTAGTTTACATAATTGGAGATTTTGTTGAATTAAGATAAATTAGGTATGTATGAATGCAATTAGGCATAGTTTCATGCAATTGATCATTCATAACATTAATTGTTAGAAATTTGATAAAAATAGGTTTTGGGAAGAATTTAGTGATTAATTGACATAGTTAAAAATGTTTCTTGAATTGATATAAGTTATATATAAATTGATGTAATTGATTTTCTAGGATTTGTTTTCCAATTAATCAAAATAAGTTTTCCTATTTTCATAAAATATCTAATAACATGTTTATGTTGTTGTGGCGTTATAAGGGTATTGTTGTTCTAGATATAAACAATAGTATTACTTATAATGGTAGGTAGAAGTAATGTGTTATGGAATGCTACTTTAGGCATGTTACTAATGGATATTAAACAAGTTATGTATCAAGAACTTGGATTGAATTATAATTCTATTAAAGTAGATATTACTTTGAAGTGCCATATAAAGAAATATTGGTATTTCCAATTCTAATTTCATATGATGTGAGTGTTAGGAATATGATTAAATCATTCATTTGAAATGGATCAAACATGATGAAGTTTTATGTGGGTGATCAACCCAAACAAATAAGCTCCTCTACTATATAACATGATCATAATCTTGTTTGTCTTCATATATACTTAAATGGTTAGACAAACATCACAATTTGCTTGCCTAACTAGGATAGTTACGAGTAATTTAAGCTTATCATTGATACATGATATTATGCAAAGTAGTGGTCAAAGTATGTTTGAGAATTCTTACTGTGATTAACATAATTATGACCCCTCTTAGCCCAATGATAATGAATATGATGATGTGTTGGGTTTTGAAGGGATATAAGATAATGATGATGAGACCACTTCTGCCTAGATTTAAGAATGATATTGAAATCCATTGCGATTTGCAATATTGGGCTCTTAAACATAGAAATTCAGTTGAAACTAGTGAACGCGCAACGTCGCGGGTGTGTGTGTGTGATGGGGTCGCTACCTAGTTATTTGTTTTAGGGGCACTACGAAAACCTATGTGCACTAGTCTTTATATGTGATTTCACATATAACATCACCAAGAATGCTTGTAGTGCCATATGTAATTCCATGTCTAGAGTCTTAATTATCTAGCTAGGAGAGTAATCATATGCTCTTAACATCATAGTACTAGGCTTTATACGCGATTCATTAACATGCATTGCCTTTAACATAAATGTATTCAAAGCACATTGAGAGCTGAGTCATTGTCAATAAGCATCTTTCCTATCAAGCAATCTTTACATGTGACACTAATGTAAAGGGGCTAGTTGTGCTCATTCCCCTACGCATCCAACTCATATCTTATAAACACAGGTAATTGGTTACATGGATTATCCCTATCATATGTTCCATGGTTTTGTTTTCAATGCCTTGAGGCACTTAAGCCTCGTTTAACACCTTTAGCAAAACATTTTGGTGTGGCTTAAAACCAAGTATCAAAGACAAGGGAAATCCTAGTCGAGGTTTCCTTTAGTTTATCTACTATGTAAAATTCACTATAATTTATCAATTATTAAACTCATTTGTCTTTTCTTCGGTCATAAGTCTATTCACCTCACGTTCAATCACCTATATTTTCTAGAAAATGTTGCCTTATCAATACTCTGATTATAGGTCAATAATCTCCTCACAATGTTTACTGTGCAATTTAGGCTTTTTTTCAGTGATAGTTTTCTTACATCGCATTCAAGGCAATCTCTTTTTAATAGTTGTGACAATTTAGAATTTTGTCCATATTCCATAGTGGTGAATTTAGTAGTGATAGTCATATTATTGTTTTTAAAACTTGCATTTCATCATGCTTTATGGTCAAACTTAGATTCATGCAAAACATGCATTATGGAGCATACACATTCATTATATATTCTAATTATGTTTTATTAGACAAAAGGGTATATTTACTACTTGGTCTAAAAAAATGTCTTTTTTTGTCTTAGTGGTTACCCTTATGAAGACAATATGGGAGCAATAATGCGCTCTCTATGAATTGAATGACAACCACTTAGCCTAAGTTATGGGCAATGGGTTTGCATATATACCAATCATTATTAGTCTAAATGGCCGTTTGATATTGCGTTCCAAATGGAGTTTTGAGAGAACACAGTTTTTAAGTCGTTTGGCAATAAAAAAACATAGTTTTAATTGTTATGGGACCCACCAAAAAAACTTTAGAACCACGATTTAGAAGAAGCAGAATTATGAAGCTTTTGCCTGCGTTTCATTTCTCCATAGTGACTAGTTCATTTCGACCACAACATAGCAATCGCAGGCACACCACATGCAATTGAACAGTGGGAAGAACACTAATCACAGGCACACCACATGCAATTGAATGGTGGGAAGAACACTAATCATAAGCACACCAATGATAGTCTCTCTCTCTCTCTCCATAGTGGCAACTCTCTCACTCTCCATAATTAGGGATAGCTCCCGGAAATCACCGCCATTATCCCCCTCAGCATCGATAGCTTCTCATCCACGCTACAAGCTTTGTCGTGACCTCCAGTGACAGTAGCAAGCCCCAACGTAGAAGCAGCAGCAACGACAACAAGCTTCCACCATTCTACCTCATTTGCCTTTTGTGTTTTTTTTCTGCTAAAATTCAGCCACAACTAGCCTCCCTACCTTACCTTTACCCATTCCTAACAATGCCAACATCACCATTACCAACACCCATAATCTCCCCAACGTTTACTAGTAGCACAACCTCTCTAACAACAAGTAGACCCATTCACCTTCTAACCAACTCCTAATCTAAGCCAAATAACCATAATATAGCCCCTCCACTCCCAACCCATTCATGACAGCAACCACAAGCCCCATACATCCTTTATCGACCCTACCCCCTCTCTCAACCAAAACCCATTCTAACCTCACATTGGTTTTCCTCTTATCAGCAGAGTAACATCAACAATTATAGTACCCCACATCCTCTCCAACTGCCTTTCCAAACCAAAACCCATAGCTACAACAATTGTGGCTTGACTAGAAGCTCCAACCACGACCAACCTATCACTGCCAGCCAACCACCAAACATCAACAACATATAGCTCATCCACTTAGTCCATTTATGACAGTGTCCACTAATTCACTGTTGAGCAGCAGCAACAACAACATATAGCTCTTCCATATCTAGTCCATATATGATAGAGTCCGTTGAGTCACTATTTAACAATAACAACTTATGACAAACAAACCACCACTAACAGTTTTAAAGACTGACCAACACACCAAGATCTCTTCCGTGACAATCACCACTCCTAGCCACTATAGTCCCCCACCTTCTCCAGAAGCCACCAAGAAGAAGAACCATATCTGAAAAGAGGGAGAAAACAAAAACTTGTTGTCTGTGTCTTTTCTTCTTTAGATTTCCCTTAGTAGCATTGCCAACATAAGAACGGAGGAAAGGAAGAGATTTTCTAGATCAATATAATTTTCCTAGTTCCAAGATATGGTGCATGGATACACGTGACATCATCGCTTTGTCTTTTCTAGATGATTTTAGCACTATTCCCAAGTCCCAAGAGTTTTTTCATATTGTTTTGACCTTTGGAAGATCCATTTTGTAATTTTAGAGGTTAATGTATGCATATAAATTTAATTTTGTTTTTGTTTTGTAAACATGTTTAATTTCCACTTCTGTAACTAAAATATAATAATAAAAAAGAATGTATGTGATGTTTTGTTTGCTTTTATTTATTTGCATCTCATTTCAAATAGATAATAAAAAAATATAAAAATAATACAAAAGAATCTTTTATTTGCATACAAGTCTCTTAAACACACAAAAAATCATATCATTTAGTATTTTCATATAAAAAATCAAAATACATATTTGTATGTATTTTAGAATTTAATAACTAGTTTATGAATCCATGAGAATTTGACCAATATTTTCATAATTTACAATTTCAATTCATGGGAATTAATGTTCAAATTCTTATATAAATATTGGATCTACAAGTAGGTTGATAATTAAATATCTAGAACTGGCAAAAGCTTCTTATAATTATTTTGAGTTTTCACCAATTTTTTAATTGGAATATTTTTTTACGATACACGAGTTGTGGAACACCTATCCGCCTTTCAGGATAGATGAACCCTGTTAGGGCATCTACATGGATCTCTTCCTTAAAAAGCTATTTTGGACACATAAGCTCATAATAAAATTTGAAAAGCTAGAGTAATTCACATGAATAAATTGTACCCATCAAAACCTTTAAATCAAATCAAATCTCACAATGCTTACTTTAGGTAGGGTGCACTTAGAGTGTTAATACCTTCCCTAGCCACAACAAGTCCCTTACCCTTTGAATCTCTAACAAGACTAGTACACTCGGACTTCCCTTGCAACCTTGGACCAAACTAGGTGGCAACTCCAATGACACCCCCAACGTCATGCGTCCACGAGCGACAAAATGGTGATTGTACTAAGCAAGGTATTTTTTTTACAATATTGGACTAAGATTTATGAATTTTGATGTGGTTTATCTATGTTGATGAGTTTAGAATTTTGGACTTCGCATATTTTATTTTATCATATTTTTATCTAGTTCATATGTATATATCTTAATACCTCATCAATCCATCTAAGATACATTGTTCTAGGTTACATATGGAAACTTCAAGTTAGGTGGGGGATTAACGATTTGCCCTGCGACTATTAGTTAGGTTTCAAATGTGTGAAACACCCAATAAAAATCCATCATGCATGCAAACTTACCAAATGTCATTTTTTCACATGCATTAAACACATCACCAAAATCAGAATCTTGTGCATACAAATCCATAATGTATTCAAAGCCAAACAATTTTGTATCTAAAATAGCAAGTAAAACATACCTTAGCGACAATGCATCAACTTCTAAATTTTCCTTATCTTGCTTGTATTTGATCAAGGAAAGAAATGTTTCAATGAATTCCACCCACTTGGCATGACATCTGTTTAGCCTTTACTGGCCCTTCAAATACTTGTGATCTATGTGAATCACAAATTCCTTTGGCTATAGATAGTGCTGCAAATTTCCCAAAGCCCTTACCATGGCATACATCTCCTTATCATAAGAAGGGTAATTTAGGGCTACCCCACTCAACTTTTCACTAAAATAAGCAACTGGATGACCTTCTTGCATCAAAACAGCTTTAATACCTATTACTTAAGCTTCACACTCAATTTCAAAAGTTTTGGCAAAGTTAGGTAAAAAAAAGCAAAGGTGCATTAGTTAACTTTTCTTTGATCAGATTAAATGTTTTTTTCTTATTCTTTCCCCCACTTCACAACATATTTTTCTTAATGACTTTAGTAAGAGGTGTGACTAAGCTACTGACATCACACACAAACTGTCTATAAAAGCTAGTTAAGTCATGGAAACTCCTCACTTGGATGATTGTTGTAGGCATTGGCCACTATTGGATTGCCTTAACCTTTTTCGTGTCCACCTTAATTCCTTTCTAACTAAGAATAAAGCCAAGAAACAAAAGTTTATTCTTGTAAAAGGTCTACTTCTTGATATTAGCAAACAACTTTCCTTTTCTTAGAATTTCCAATACTGACTTCAAATGCATTACATGTTCTTTCAAGTTTTTACTATAAATTAGGATATCATCAAAATATACAAACAAATCTGCCAATAAATGCACGCAAAACATGGTTCATCAACACATAAATATGCTCAGAGCATTAGTTAAACCAAAAGGCATCACTAACCACAAACACAAACCATATTTAGTCTTAAAAGTTGTTTTCCATTCATCACCTTCCTTCATTCTAATCTGATGATATCCACTCTTAAGATCATTTTTTGTAAAGACACAAGTACCATGGAATTCATACAGCATATCATCTAATTTAGGAATGGGATGACGATACTTTATCGTTATGTTATTGATGGCTCGACAATCAACACACATCCTCCATGTTCTATCATTCTTAGGAACTAATAGCACCGGAACCGCACAAGGACTCATGCTTTCACGCACATACCCTTTCTCCAATAATTCACCCACTTGCCTCTAAAGTTCCTTGGTCTCCTTGGGATTACTCTTATAAGTAGGTCGATTTGTAATTGATGCACCTAGTATTGAAATTAATTTGATGTTAAATCCCTCGGAATGGAGGTAATTCATAAGGTACTTTAAAATGCATGAACCATTTCTTGATCTAGTAAGTCCATTCTCCCATTGTTTTTGTTTCTTTATAATGCTTACTATCTAGAGACTCTCACGAGACTTTAATTGTAAGCATTGTAAAGAGAGGGGGAAGTGTCATAACTTATTTATGGTTTATTCTCAAATTCACCCAATAAAAATGGAAGGGCTGGTGTAGTGAGAAATCAAGCCAAAAGTTTTGACAAATTTAAAAGCTCAATTGTACCCCTATTAACAAATAGAAGAAAAATGTAGATTTAAGGTCAAAATAAATTATTGTCGTACAAATCTGCATAAACATTAAGTCCAAGAGCATAATTAGATATTTAATAGGCTAATTTGATTTAATCATAGGCCAAATTAAAGTTTAATTATGTTTAGGAATTAATTTGAGATCCAATTGGAAGATTCAATTAGGTGCAAGGACTTAATTATAATTTAAATGGGTCAAATTAATTTTATTAGGTTTTTAATTGATAAAAAATTAGGTTTGAAAACCTAATTTGGGTTTGATAAAGAAAATTGGAAATTTAGGATACCAATTTAATTTTTACCAAGTAAAATGGATGAAATCATGGGTGAAATTAAAAAAAAAAGTTTAATAGTCAATTGAGCATCAAATTACATAATCTTAGACCAAGGACCAAAATGAGAGGGAGCATAAATTTGGGGCTACTATTGAAGTTCGGTGGGGATAAAATTGCTTATAATTAAAGATTTAAAGTCAATTAAGAGCATGATCAAAGTAGTTATAAATTAAAGGATGAAATTAGACTTTGTCAAATTGCACCATTCTTGATAATATGAAGCCAATTAATATTGGTTTATGTATCTTGATCTGAAACAGTGTAGCGTGTCATCACCTGGACTGCAAAAGTTGTCACCTCTACATGCAACAATCAGTTGTAAAGCCTCCTTCTCGCTATAAATACCCCTTCACATGAAGGAGTAGAAGGAAATACAAAGAGAAAGATGAGAGATAGGGGAGAAAAAAGAGATAACAGGGGACGAAGTGATAGGAGTTAGTAGTTTGAGGGAAAAACAGTTGGTTAGTTAGTTAGCCACGTGTCAAGTTAGTTGAGAATTTGTTATAATTTCTATTGTAAACTCTACGAGGGCTTTATTACCAAAAGGAGAAGCCATTATACAAATACATTGAAAAATGTACTAAAATATTCAATGGATTCTCTTTGTTCTTGGTTAAACAATCTAAGGTCAAAAGATAGAGTCCTATCATTGGTATCAGAGCCATTGATCCTCTAAGTTATTCCTTTAGTGTATGACCCGTGCTTATGTTCGTACGTGTTCAACAACAATGGACGCTCATGTAGCTGCGCTTGAAGCCTCTAATTCCAAGAACCAACTCATTTTGGAAGCAATTTGTCTTCTCGAAGATAAGTTTGCATCCATAGACAAATGCCTCGATTCAATTGATTCTCATCAAGTGGGTCCTAATCAGTCATTCACACCTCCATCTGATGATCATATGGGTGCAGCATTTGGCGGCAAGGCGAGAGGGGTCATCGAGAGAGGGAAAGGGGACTTCCTTCTGAGAATCACATGCCCTTTGTTAATATGGATTTTCCCAAATTCAACAATGAGGATGATCGAATTGAATTGATTTACAAGGTGGGGCAATATTTTGACTACTTTTCAGTGCCACCTAAGAAAAAGGTCAAGATGGTGTCCTTCCATCTGGATCGTGAGGCTTTGCAATGGTATTAATGGGAAGAATATTCTTCTTCCTTCTCCAAATGGGAAGATTTTACCAAAGCATTTTGCAAGGAATTTGGCTCTCATGGTTTGAAGATTTTGCTGAGTCACTCTTTAAGCTTTGTCAAACAAGTCCTTTGGAGGATTATATACACTACAAGAAAAGTTGCCTGTTTGCAACGGATTTTTGCAATAGCAAAAATCCATTGCACAAATTGCAACGGGGATTTTGAATTGCAACGTATTTTCCGTTGCTAAACAAATTCAGGAAATAAAAAAAAAACATGGGTTGCAAATTTAATTTGCAATGGAAATTCCGTTGCAAATTAAAACCATTTGCAATGGATTATCCGTTGCAAATGAAAATTACTTTGCAACGGATTTTCCGTTGCAATCTAACTTTGATACGGAAATTCCGTTGCAATTTAAAATCATTTGCAACTAATTATCCGTTACAAATGAAAATTACTTTGCAACGGATTTTCCGTTGCAAATTTAGACATTTGCAACGGATAATCCGTTGCAATGTAAAACCATTTGCAACGGATTGTCTGTTGCAAATGAAAATTGCTTTTCAAAATCCTTTAAATACCTCCAGGCGCCCATACATACTGTTTTAAAATATTTAAGTTAAGCGCCATTGTGTTCTTCTCTCTCAATTTTCAGAAACAAACCCTGTCGGGCTGCTGAGTAGAGAAAAAGAAGGAGGACGTCGTCGTTGTTGGAGAGGAGAAGCTCACGGTTGAGAAAAGCTCTCGGTGGAGAAGAAAAGGTGACAGTAGGGGTGGAGGAGAAAAGAAGAAAAAGATGCAGCGGGGAGAGAGAGAGAAAAGGTTTCGACCTGGAGTTGTTCGGTAAATGATATTAGGTTCTGTGTTGGCCTATGGTGGCCAAGAGTGGAGAGTGATCAATTATATTTATTTGTTGTGTTTTATGTTTTCTTTTTCGTTCGTCCTCTCTTCTAGTCTCTGTATTTTTTTCCACTCCGAGTTCTGTTTTTGTTCGCTCTCCTCTGCTAAGGTAATTTCGGAGTTTTTTTGTTCATTCTTGTTGATAGTGCCTTTGATGATGGCTTGAAATAACAGTTTTTTTTGAATTTTTTTATTTTATTAGTTATTTGAAAAATAAAACATCAACTTCAAATTAGTAAAATTGATTAATAATTTTAAAATTTACACACTAATTTGTCTTAAAAAAATTAAAACTTTTTAACACCACGTTGAAAATATAAAAAATAACGCAAATATATAAAGAATTTAAAAAAAATATATGGAATCAAAAATCAAATTATGACAATATGAATGAAGAAATGGAAATAACAAGATATTTTTGATCTTTTCACAACTTCTAAAAGTATTTTCGGTTCAAAATAAAAATAAAAAACATTTGAATTTGCAACGGAACATTCGTTGCAAGCGATTTTGCTATCACAGAATTGCAACGGAACACGTCAGTTGCAAATTCCGTTACTAATAAATATTAGCAATGGATTCCTTTGTTGTTTGCAACAGATCCGTCCGTTGCAAACAACCCTCTTTTCTTGTAGTGATAGCTGAATTCAGACGCCTAGCAACCTGAATCCATGATCTTAGTCCAACCTTTCGATTGAGCTGTTTCATTGGGGGATTACAAGAGGCACTCAAGCATGATGTCAAGTTGCTTCATGCTACTACAGTTCATTGAGGCCATGAAATTTGCTCATGAAATGGATGCTAAAGTGCAAAAGTTGAGGTGCTCATTCTTCTAGAATTTCTAGGTCAAGATTACCTCTTTTACCAGTACATAATGATTTAGTTCTTGCTATAATTGAAATTGTTCATAGAAAAGATATGCATATCATGAAATTAACACCTGAAGAAATTCAATACAAAAGGCAGAATAGTCTTTGTTTTTATTGTGATGAAAAATTTGTGAGGGGTCATAAGTGTGCTAAGAAGAAAATCTTGCTATTAGATATGGGTTACAATAGTGCTGAGGAGGAGGAAATAGTGCATGAATTACAACAAATTGAACAAGTAGCTGAGGTGAATGCCTGTTGTATCACAGCTTATGCTTTGTATGGTATTCCTACCCCTACTGCCATTAAAACCATGAAACTCATTGCTATAATAAAGAATTGTCCTGTTTAGTATTGTTAGACTCTGGAAGCTCTCATAATTTCATTCCTATTGGCATGGTTAAGAAGCTAGGTTGGAAGGTAGATCAGTCTCTCATTTATGATGTCATGATTGTTGATGGTGGACAAATTCAATGTAAAGGTTGTTGTGTTGTTGTTCCCTTAGCCATAGGGAATTATGGGTATACTTGTGATATGTTTGCTTTGCCATTGGGTGGTTGTGACATTGTGTTAAAGGATCAATGGTTGCGAACCCTGGGTCCAATTCTGTGAGACTTTGAAAAATTAACTATGAAGTTTTGGTATGAAAAGCAACAGCTTTGTTTGTCCAGTTCCAAGCCTCAACCTCCATAGCCTATTTCTTGTTATTAGATGGACAAATTATTGTTTTTAGGATGTTATGGGGTGATTCTTTGTGCTGTGGAATGAGAAAATATGACCACACCTGCTGATGATTTATTCTCACCACAATAGCAGGAATTGCAAGCCTTGTTGGGTTCTTTTTTTGCAGTTTTTGGCACACCAACAACTCTCCCTCCTGTGAGAGACCATGACCATCGGATACCTTTGGTTGCAGGTTATAAACCACCAAACATTAGACCATATGCTTATGGACCACTTTAAAAATCAAAAATTGAGAAATGTGTCAAAAAACTGATGGATTCTGGTTTTATAAGGAACAGTCACAACCCTTTTTCTTCTCCAGTTTTGTTGGTCAAGAAAAAGGATAGCACATGGAGAATGTGCATGGATTACAGACAATTAAATTAGTTGACTATAAAGAACAAATATCCAATTCCACTTATTGACGATCTGTTGGATGAATTGCATGGGGCGAAGTATTTTTACATATTGGACTTAAAGAGCGATTATAATCAGATTAGAGTTCATTAAGAGGATATTGAAAAGACAGCTTTTCGGATTCATAAGGGACATTATGAATTCCTTGTTATGCCCTTTGGATTGACAAATGCTCTAGCCACATTTCAAGGTTTGATGAATGAGGTTTTCTGACGTTGTTTGAGGAAGTTTGTCTTTGTATTTTTTTACGATATTCTAGTTTACAGTACTTCATGGGCAAATCATTTGATGCACTTACATACTGTTTTGGAAATTCTGAAGCATCATCAACTTTTTTTCAAGATGTCTAAATATGCTTTTGGAGTCTCTACCATTGAATATTTGGGTCACATAGTATCTAGACAAGGAGTTGTAATTGATCCTTCCAAGTTACAAGCAGTGGCAAAATGGCCTATCCCTACTTCTGTGAAGAGTCTGAGAGGGTTTTTGGGTCTCACAGGCTATTATCAAAAATTTATTCGTCACTATGGTAGGGAAAGTTTCCCTTTGACTCAGTTAACCAAGAAGGATGGTTTTGTTTGGTCTCCAGAGGCTACTTCTATCTTTCACAAACTCAAAGAACTCACGTTATCTCCCAGGGTTCTTGCATTGCCAGATTTTACCAAACCCTTTATCATAGAGAGTGATGCTTCGAGTTATGATATAGGGGTTGTGTTGCAACAAGAGGGATGACCTATTGCTTTTACCAACAAAACTCTTAGCCCTAGAAACCAGGCCCTTTCTACTTATGAAGGGAAATGATGGCGATTGTGCATGCCATTAAGAAGTGGCATCATTGTTTGCAAGGTTAACACTTTATCATTAAAACAGATCACCATAGTCTTAAATATTTTCTCAACCATAAGGCTCACACTCCTTTTCATCAAAAATAGGTCACTAAGCTTTTGGGTTATGATTATGAAATACAGTATGATGTTTTTCCTTTCAGTCGGCCCTTGCCATGGATACCGTGGCCACTAGAAATGATGTTGTGGGGCAGTTTAGTGAGAACTTGGCAATTACATATACCTATCATAGTTGGATGGATGATTTACGAAGGTACAATGAGGGGGATCCTTGGATTTCCAGCAAAAAAACAATAAATTCGAGTTGTTGCTGGATCTACACAATTACCTCTTTTACATTCTCATTCAATAGCAAATTAATTGCTCAAATTTCATATTGACAATGGTCTCCTCAAGTATAATTCCAAAATATTCCTGATTCAGTTTGGAAGGCCAAAGTTTTTGTTGCCCATCACTCAATCCCTATATTTGGTCATGCTGGTTTCTTAAAAACTTATCAGAGATTATCTTATAGTTTTATTGGCCAGGTATGAAACATGATGTGCAGACAATGGTGGTTGAATGTCACACTCACAAGTATGAAACTATGACTCTTGCAGGAATATTGCAACCCTTGCCTATACCAAACAAGGTGTGGACTGACATATCAATGGATTTTATTGTTGGGTTACCCCCTTGCTAAGGGAAATCTATCATTTTTGTAGTGGTGGATCACCTAAGCAAGTATGCCCATTTCATTGCTTTATCCTATCCTTTTTCAGCTGCTACCATTGCTCAGATCTCTGTGGATCATGTGTTTAAATTACATAGTATGCCTAGTTCTATTGTTTATGACAAGGATCCAGTATTTGTTAGTGATTTTTGGAAAGAATTCTTCAAAATGCATGATGTAGCATTACGGATGAGCTCTGGTTATCACCCATAAACTGATGGTCAAATTGAATTGGTTAATAAGTGTCTGGAGACCTACTTGAGGTGCTTTGCTGCAGCTCAACCAAAAAAATGGTTGTTTTGGTTATCTTGGGCAGAATTTAGCTATAATACAACCTATCATACATCAACCAAGTTAACCCCATTTGAAGTTGTTTATGGTCAGCCCCCACCCACTATTACGCCATATGAGCCAAGCACTACAAGATTTGCCATTGTTGACAAAAGCTTGGCTGCAAGGGATACAATGTTGACTTTGCTCAAATCTAATCCCCTTATGGCACAAAATTTAATGAAGACTCAAAATCCAATAAACATCTATCAGAAAGGGAATTTCAGGTTGGGGATTTGGTGTATTTGCGATTGGTACCTTACAGGTTACAATCCTTAGCTACTAATTCCTACCATAAACTTTTACCCAAGTTTTATGGTCATTATTAGGTACTGGAAAAGATGGGACCAATGGCTTACAAACTCAAATTGCTTGTGGGTTGTAAGATGCATCTTGTATTTCATGTGTCTTGTCTAAAGAAACATTTGGGAGCTCAAGTGTCTCCTTTTTAACATTACCTCGAATTACCAATAATGGTATTGTGCAAGATGTGCCACTGGCTATTTTATAGAGGAAGATCATCAAGCGTGACAATACAGTAGGGGTGGATGTCTTGGTACATTGGAAGAGTCACACACTCGAGGCTGCCATGTGGGAGGACTACAATGATCTCAAGGCCAGATTTCCTGATTTCATTGCTCAGGTTGAAGTTGCCTTCAATTCCAAATGACTCAAATTATGTTTCCTTTAGCACCTCTGTTGTCATTGTAATAAGTTTTCTATACTTGAAAACTTAGTTGCAAAGAGAGGTGTAATGATAGGAGTTAGTAGTTGGAGAGAAAAACAGTTGGTTAGTTAGTTAGCCACGTGTCAAGTTAGTTAAGAATTTGTTATAATTTCTATTGTAAACTCTATGAGAGCTTTATTATCAAGAAGAGAAGCTATTATACAGATATGTTGAAAAATAAACAGAAATATTCAGTAGATTATCTCTGTTCTTGGTTAAATAATCAAAGGTCAAAAGATAGAGTCCTATCACATAGAAGGAAGAAAGATAGGGGGGAACATATAAAAGAGAGACGAAACCACCCAACTTATTGTCGGCCAATCTTTTGGCCGAAACCTGCTGTCTTCTCTCTCCCCATTGCAACTTGTTTTCTTCCCTCCACTATGAGCAAACTTTGGCAGCGGCAACATTACTTCATAAACCGTCGAAAGCAATAAGAACATTGTTTCTTTTCCACCATCCATAACAGCAGTATTAATCGGCTAGCTGGCCCATTTAATTGGGTGATGCTCGGTCCATATATTATTATAATAACATTTTTTTAAGAAAAAAAATCAAAATTTTTTATAATGGGCATTTCAAAACATTTATGATTTTCTTGTATATTTTTCTAATGACTTTGCATAATATTGGACTACAAATTTACACTATAAATTACAAACCTAATATTAAAAATATTCATTTTTCTTCACATGTTTGTGATTTCATCCCATGTGTTTCCCTCCAATTTTGCTCAATATCAATCCATATACTTATACTGTAATATACAGACTTGGTACAAAATATATGATCTTATCCAGAAAAAAATAAAAATCCTCATTTCAAAAAATATATATATTTTTTGTTTTCGTGCATGCGTTCGAATCTTAAAAAATCTCTAAGCATATTTTCCAAAAAAAAATTACATCTTTTCTCGTGTTTTAAAATACAAGATGGAATATCATAATCAATTTATGATCATTCGTTAGCATTCAACTTAAATATAAAAAATCCTTCACCAATCATTTTGTTCATATTATTTATTAGGATCTAGTTGTAGATTTTAATATTTGAGGGTGTCAAGTTACATTGTAGAGTATGCTCTTAAGTATTAAAAATACAAAAATAAAATGTGATGTTAAAATTCAGATCTTATAATGATTATATTTTTTACCCAATAAGGTAGAGACTGCATCACGAAGAGATCTATTTTGAATCTTAGAAAAGACCAATAAATAGAAATTTAACTTAGAATAACAATCAAACAACAATGTAATGTACCTTAGATAAGGTGCACTGGAATAATGCATCTTTTTTCTTACATAACAAGTCCACTTACTCAGACTCTCATGAATATTAGATTTTCTAATGACCTTATTACTAGATAAAGACTCCTAAAAACAATAAATATAATATTATAATTATACAAAACTCTTTTTTCACGCATTTTTGTCTCGGTGAAGTCATGAAAAATATCATCATGGCATGTGATATTGATATAAATTAATAATAGATATAGAAATAAGATTTTTTATTAATAAAACTTGTCATTTTAATATTATTAGTGTTTTATTTAAAAAAGTGAGAAAAAACCTTAGATAATAACATAAATCAACTTAGTATGATTAACTAATGATTCAATATAATAATTTGATTAGTTTTGAATTATTTTAATTTTTTATCAGCTTGTTTTTTATTATTATTTAAAAAAACAATTGATGGCATACCGAAAGAAACGGGAATTTCTCAAGTTTATAATAAGTAAAAAGTAATGGATATAAAAAGGATTAATTTACATATCACATCAATTAAACTAATTAAATGCTGAGATCACCAAGTTTTCAAACGGGACCTACTAGTAAAAAGTTGCAGTATGTTTTTAAAAGTTTTTGGGACTTTTTATTAATAAATTATTTTATTAAAGGACATATAAGTTTTTTTAAAATATATATATATATATAATATAAAAAATAACTGCTGGCATGTAAAGGTTGACTGACTTTTTCTATGTTATTTTTCAATGACAAGTAGTAAATGATACCTGGGGAGGCACCCCCAGTTTGTAAACACTGACATGTTGATGTATCCACCACCATAATAAGCCCATACATGTGTGGGTACCACCCTGTGGGCAGCAAAATCAACCCTCCGCTGCCAGGAAAAATCAACCGGCTGGCGGCTGATAGAGCGATGATAATATAAAAGAACACAAAATCATGCCTTCCCTTTAATTTTTATCACTTCTTATAACTTGTGTTTTTTTTTGTAATAAACGTACGTTCTCATTATTTCACTTTTTTTTTTTTTCTTATGGTTCTTCTTTGACTTTTTGCACCCTCCTGTCAGGCATAACATTCTATGTTTTATTTTTACCAGCAGTGTTTTATTTTGTTTTTCTTCAAATTAGTACAGTAAAATAAAATAAAATATTTATAATCTAGTATAATTTTTAAACGACTACTTGCTTTATTTGTTCGGAAAATATTTTTTTATTTTACTTGTCTAATAAGTTTTTTTTTTCCACCTCGAGAGTAACACAATTTAACTATTTGGCTGTCAATTTGAAAAATATCATTTCACAGTGACCATGCTGTCTAAATTTGAGGGGGGAGGAATGCATGAAAATATTGTTTGAATGAAAACTCTTTTGGTGACCCTTTCTCATTTCATACAAACGACAAACACTTTCCAAAAAAAACACCAAAGCAAAATATAGCAAACCGAGTGACTTGTCATCTTTAAATTCCCAACCCCTTCTTCTTCTTCTTTCCCTCCACCACCTCCGCTCTCTTTCCTCTCTCTACAAAAAGACCACAGGCATTGTTTACTGTTTTTCATTTTGTTGTTCTTTGATCATTACTTCCATCAGTTTTGTTTTATATATTAAATTACCACACGAAGAGAGAGAGTGAATGTGTTCCGCATGCTTCTAACATGGCTTTGTTCAATCACTGTCAACGAATGTCTTCGTTTTGGTTTTCGGTCTTGTGTTATTGAATTGCTTTTCTGTGGATAAACTTGGATCTCATGCTCAAGTCACCCAACTCTTGCCAGAAGATGAAGGTAACTGCCTGCATGTAATTCTATAATCTTCACTTTTTTTGGTCACCAATTCACAAAGTTGGGCAAAATAAATGATTTTTGCGCTTTCTGGGTTTTTTTTTCGTGCAGTGGAGAAGTGTTTTGTTGTTATTGTTATTATTATTGAATATCTGTTGAGATACGTGCGTCCTCTACGTTGAAAAGTAGGGAAGCAACTGCTGTTTTGAATTTCATAGTTTTTTGTTTTTCTTTGTAAACCTTTCTTTATCACCTCGTCTCAAGTTATAAGTGCACGTTGTTTTTAGTTTTTTTCATATTAACGTTGAGCAACTAAAGTCCCAAGATATGGCATGTTGTCGAATGAGTTAAGATCTCAATAATAGATTTTGAGTTTGAATTTAAATATGTATTTTTTATAATAACCGGAACAGCTAATATTTTACTTATTTATTTAGATTATAAAATACATTTTTAAAGAGATTAGTTTCTCCTCAAATCTAAAAAAGAAATTAAGTATCTAAAGAAAAAGGAAAGGGGTTCTGGGCAGTTAATTTTATTTTCCATATGTTTTGAGCACCTTCTGAGTATAAATCTTCTGTGTGGTTAGATTAGGATTAGGATATATTTTAAATTTTGGATTTTTCAGAGCTTTTGTTGAAGGATTTGATTTATTATAATTTTTAGAAGATTTAGAGAAAGCATCAAATTTGAAACTTTTAGATTATAGCAATCTAATTTTCTGGTTTTCTTGAGAATAATATAATTTTGTGTTTCAGTTTTTGATCCGCAATCAGTGGTGAATATTTATTACATTAGGGTTCCATTGTAATTCCCATCGACAGAGAAAAACAAATGAAAATAAATATTTTCAGGTTATTCCTTTGTATTTTTATTGTGCATCTGTAGAAGAAAAGAAAATAGTGATGATTCATTAAGGATGGCTGTGTTAGCTGACATTTTGCTAGCAACCAAGAAGTACATGACAGGTCCATTGGTCTTGATCTTTTTAATTATTTATAGATATTTCAGATATTTAATTTCCAAAACTTATATACTGTTATTTGATCATCTAAAATAGTGCTCGATCGAACAAGTCAGAAGGTGGTATCTAAAATAGTGATCGATGTGACATTTTTGTCATGCATGCTCATCTTATCTAGTAGCTAGGGGCTCTCTATAAAATGCTTGACGTGGCATCTCTGCAACACGACTGTAATTTATGTTAGTAAGGTTCCTGCCTCCCCGACATCATTTGCTGCTGGTTTGCAGAAGGTGATGCTCTCGTTGAAAATTATTACGTACGTGTCTGATTTGTTCATCTATGTATTGGAATATCAACAATGTCGACGACTGCTTGACATCCGAGTGAACAGATCTGTGACCTCATTGTCCACCGTTTTTTCATGGTCAAAGATGGAAGAGTTTAATTTGGCATTGTCGTCCGTGTGATATATATTTTCAAGACGGGTTCGTCAAGTATGCAAAGGTCAAACATGGAAGCCATATGTTTGCTGACAGTTTTTTTTGTTTGTTTTTTTAAATTGTTCTAATATATTGATGTTGAAAGTAAATATTAAAAAATAAAATATATTGATGCTCAAAATATATATTAATACTACCTAACCCACGGACGGAAGAGTAATGTTAAAAGATTTGGTAGTAAATGGTGACGTAATTAGATAAAGCATTTTCTGATGTTGCTTAACATGTATTTTATGCTAACTGATGCAACAGTGCAAATCCTCAAGACAATATCCAGCAAATTGCACAACAACAACTGGACCATCGATCGAACTTCTTGTGGGAGCGCACAGTGGAACCGGACCGTCCTCGGCATTGACAAAATTCAAAGCAACGTTACATGTGACTGTACATTTGTTAGTGGCACCGTCTGTCATGTCATTAGCTTGTACGTGCTCCTTCATGTGACTTTTATCTTGAATTTCGTGCTGTTCAATCTTCTATGAACATTGTATTGATTGTTAGACGTACCTGAGCTAGCGAATGGCCAGTGCTGCATGCAGAGTCGTGGTTATATCACCTTTAACCTCTTCTTTTCTTTATAATCGACTTTCTTTTCTCTTTCAGCAAGCTGAAGGGTTTTAATTTGACTGGAGTCTTACCATCGGAATTTCGAAACCTTACTCATCTGCGTGAAATGTGAGTGACACGTGCATATTTCTTGGTAATCAAGTTTCTGTCAGACGATTAAGATTAACTTCTATCTGGGTTTGATCTTTTCTTGCATTTCTTGATACACCATATGATTAGTTTACTTATGATCTTGTCACTCAAGCTGCAATGTGGTTTATGGAGGACTACCGTTCTTCTTACTCTATAAGAATTTGAATTTTAAAACGACTGAGATGAATTATCTCTCATTGTACAGTGATCTCACTCGCAATTATTTAAATGGATCGATCCCTGCAAGTCTTGCTGAGCTCCCCAACCTTCAGACTTTGTAAGTTTGTTTGTGCATTTGAATATCTGAGGGAGTTTTCAATTGCAATATGGCCATTCATGAATAAAAACCTGTTTGCAATACTTGTTCTATACCTTAGGTCTCTTATTGCAAACCGTCTCACTGGCTCGATTCCTCGGGAATTTGGCAGCATCGCAACACTGGAGTCACTGTAAGTCACCAAACAAAGCTCTTTCAACTTGTCAAGTAAATGAAATTCTGAGTTACAAATAAACATGAATCGCATCTTGCAGAACCCTGGAAGATAATCTGCTAGGAGGGTCTCTTCATCCAGACCTTGGAAATTTGAGAAGCTTGAAGAGGCTGTAAGACACATGCCTCCATCTTCTATCTGATTTTATTTTATTGTGTAGCATTTGCCATTTTCCCACATATTGTACTTATAGCAGGACAATTGTCTAGTAAATGTGTGTGTATCTACCGCATGATATCGCTCTTTTTATGAGTGGCACCGCAATTCGATGCTCACTTGGAGAAATATATTGTAGCTTAGTATTGTGTTACCTCTGCAGCCTTCTTTCCGCGAGCAATTTTACAGGAACGATACCAGATACGTTTGGAAATTTAAAGAATTTAACTGATTTGTAAGTGATGAAGTGGGACACAATTTTCTTTTAATATCAATCAGTTTTTTTTAGCTGAAGTATTCATTAGTATCTCACGCTGCTGCAGGAGGATAGATGGAAGTGAACTGTCGGGGAAGATACCTAGCTTTATTGGGAACTGGACCAACATTGAGAGATTGTGAGTATTTTCTTCGTTCCATTTATCTATTCCTGTTGACCTACAAATGGAATTCCTTTTTCCTTTACCTTCTGTATTCCTAAAAATTGTATATTTGTTTTGCAGGGATTTTCAAGGAACATCCATGGAGGGCCCTATTCCCTCTAACATTTCACTTTTAAAAAAATTAGAAGAATTGTGAGCAGAAGTTCCCTATCTTGTAGCTTTCACATTCAGTTTTAAATTTTTTGCCTTGTTGCTTTGGTTAAGCCTATATATGATGAGAAAACTGATTTTTTTTTCCCGTTGTCTTGTTTTTTCAGGAGAATATCTGATTTGAATGGATCGGGTTCAACTTTCCCTGATCTGCAGGATATGAAAAATTTGACAGTACTGTGAGTTGAATGAGACTGATCAAATATATTGTTTAAGCCTTTCTAATCGTTTCTGTGTTCCCTCTGACAATAACGAGTTAGAAATTGACAATATCTTTCTTTCTCAGGATTCTGAGGAATTGCTCAATGACTGGTACAATCCCAGGGTCCATTGGAGATATGGCATCGCTGAATACTCTGCAAGTTTCTCTATACCTTGATGGCAAAGCTTAATTTCATCATGAATTTTATTTGCTTCATATAATGTTAATTTTTATTCAAAAGAACAAGAGGTGGCAGGTGATTGACATTACTTCTTCATCCTATTATTTGGCTTCGTTTGAAGTAAGAAAAAACAAGGATTAAGTTGAGTGAGAAAAGCTGTAGGAATTAAGTTCATTCCTTATTTATTCTGGTTGAACATGGATTTTTTCCCAATCGTTTAGTAACTAACCATGAAGCTCCAGCCTTTTCTTCTAGCAAAACTGGGGAGATTTAGCATCTCATTTTCCCATACAGATCCTTCGTATCTGGTCTATGAGAATGAACTATACCTGTAATGTAATCATGATGGTGGGGTCTCATTTTGTTGAAAGAAGCCATGTTGCAGAGGATGTGGTAGTAATATTATTAGTGAGATCGCGTTGTGTTTTTATTTCCCAGAGCTAATTTTATCTTTTTGATGTGATTTCATTAATTTTGTATATATTTCATTGCAGATATTTGAGCTTCAACAAGTTCACAGGCCAAATTAATGGTTCATTAGAGAGCTTGGCAAAACTACGATTCATGTAGGTCAATAAATGCATCGAATAAAACCTGCTGAAGTGCACGGTATCTAAATTTTTAATTTATACCTCATATTGACTGTTTCCTGGCTCATTCATTGCCTGTTGAATTTGGGTAGGTTTCTGAATAGCAACTTGCTAACTGGAGAAGTGCCTGGTTGGATATTGAACAACAAGAACAAATTGTGAGTCTATATTGTTGACCAGGATTAATTGCCTGTTTAGGAAAAACTAGGAATCATGAACAAATTAAGAAATATTTGTATTTCTCCTTTCTAGAATAGGACAATTATACATGTATAAATACAAGTTCTGAACAATTAAGAAAACAGAACAGAATTGAATAAAAATTATCTCTGAAATTGACATGGTATCAGAGTCACCGATCTAAACCTAAAACCCTCTTAAAAACACCCATGGCAGAACCGAACCCACAAAACCCTACTGAGATTGAAACTACAAATTCCAGAACCAACACCCAAACCACCTCAACCCAAAACCATGACCTACCCGTTGCTGTCCCTGGAATCAAACTTAATGGCCAGAATTATGAACTTTGGTCACAGATCATGGAGATGTTCATCTCCGGCAGAGACAAACTTGGGTTAATTACTGGTGAAATCAAACAACCACCACTCACTGACCCAACATACAATAAATGGAGAACAGAAAACGCAATCGTCAAAGGTTGGATTATCAATTCCCTAAACCCAGATTTAATTGGGAATTTTATTAGATTTCCTACTGCGAAAGGGGTGTGGGATGCTATTGCCACAACCTACTTCGATGGAGGAGATAATGTCCAAGTTTATGACCTAAAATGAAAGGTCAGTCGAACTACACAAGGAAGAGGTTCCTTGGAAGACTACTACACTGGCTTACAATCTTTCTGGCGAGAGATTGACTACAGACGCCCAAACCCAATGTCATGCGAAGAAGATATACATAAATACAACAAAATAACTCAAGAAGATCGAATATATACCTTCTTGGATGGTCTGGATGATCAATTTGATCAGACCCGCCGAGATATTCTTCAACAGACCCCTTTGCCATCGATTGAGCAAGCCTTCGCTCAGGTGAGAAGAGAGAACAGCAGACGCACGGTGATGATGGAGAAAAATGATGGTGACGGTTTAAGTTTGGTAACCAAGGGCAGAGACAAGCAATGGGGGGAGATGAGAAGAGAAAGATTAGGGCTGAAGATTGAAAAAGCTTCGACGGGTGAGAGATGGGAGAACGACAGGTCGGCTGGAGATTGGGACGATTTTAAAGGGCTCACTCTTACGGGCCCAAGCAGACGGGCCGGGCCTACTGGCAGCCTATATAGACCATCCTTCAGCCCATCAGCCTCTAAACAGGCCCAACGGGCTAGACCTGGAGACATGGGTTTAATCCCAGCAGACAAGTTTCTTCTAAACCGAAAGCCCAAGAGAGTGGGTGTACTCATTGTGGTGGAAATAAACACACCAAAGACACATGTTTTCAGCTACACGGGTATCCTGAATGGTGGTATGAATTGAAGGGAAAAAAGGGTGTACAGAATGGTCATGCAACATTTGTTTCTAACACCGATCCGAATACACTTGTACCACTCGATAGTCAACCTCACTCTTTGACTCAAGACCCAGGTATTTTTGGTTCCACAAACCTAGTATCCAATGGTGAACAAAAAAACGATTGGATTATTGACTCGGGGGCAATAGATCACATGACCTATGAGTATAAAGACTTTAAAACAAAATCAATTCCTCAACGAAAGGCCATATCAAATGCTAACGGTGATATATATCCGGTAATAAGGAGAGGAACAGTGGAATTATCAACCACATTCACTCTCCCTAATACTCTTTTTGTTCCTTCACTCTCCACTAAATTACTATCAGTAGGGCAAATAACAGAAGATTTAAACTGTTGCGTACTGATGTATTCCTCATTTTGTTTGTTTCAGGATGTTCTCACGAAGAAAATTTTTGGTCATGGTATTAAGAGGGGGGTTATATTATGTGGAAGATTTGGACCTTGGAAAGGTTCACTCTGCTAAATCACATCGGCAAGGACAACACATTTGGTTATGGCACTACCGGTTAGGACACCCATCATTCAGCTATCTACAACAATTATTCCCTACTTTATTTAAAAATGTATTGCACTCAGAATTCAAATGCAAAGTTTGTATCTTGGCTAAAAGTCATCGAACGAACTACCCAATCAGTTACAATAAATGCAATACACAATTTGAGATTATTCACTCTTACATATGGGGCCCTACACCTGTTTTGACTACTGCTGGCTTTAAATGGTTTGTCACCTTTATTGATGATTGTACAAGGGTTTCTTGGGTATATATAGTGAAACACAAGAAAGATGTTCTATCAATTTTTCAAAAATTTGTAACCCTTATACAAACCCAGTTTTCCATGAGCATCAAAACTCTTCGATCTGATAATGGGGGAGAATATATTAGCCATGAATTTAGACAATTCTGTGATAGCAAGGGGATCATACATGAAACTACTTGTTGATGCGAACCTCGTGATCACGTGGTCACGCAACCCACAACCAAGAATGAGATCTGATCCCGGAAAGCCGAAATAGGTCTGATAGGAGTGTGACACAATGGAAACCTGCCCCAAGGCACCAGCACTATTGGAATGAGTAGAATGACGCCACGAAGCCAGTTAATCTTCGATAAGTCGGATTCAGTTCGTTCAAGAACTGAAGAATGCAAGAATCACTCTCACACATAAACTAAAAAGTTCAGAATTAAAATTATTCAATGGCTGCCGAAATTAGGGTTACATGAGTTTAAATAGTTCTTAAAAGTAACCCTAATGGACCCCTTATGTGGACTTAAATGAGGTCCAGTCAAAACTGACCCAAAAATCCTAAATTGAAAGCCCATAACTTAATCCAAGCAAGCCTTGGATCCTAGCTGAAAACAAAGTCTTAATTAAGCCCAAACAAGCCTTGGGCTGTAGCTAACAAAATTAAATAAAGCCCATAAGGCTTTTCTTTTATAGTCTTCCCTCAAGCCCATTAATCTCATGTTGTAGTAGGATTCTTTTGGCTCATTCGCTGTCCTAACTTCATGGCCCAAATAAGGTTGTATTGGACCCTTCCTGCACATGGATAAGATGTACCAGGGTCTCCTCTTGATACTCCAATGGTTCTTGCTATTCTGACCTGGTTGAAACTTTCAAAACCAATGCATTCATTGCCTCTTTCAGTGTCTTTGTCTTAGATCGCGTCATTGGACCATTTGGGACATGTAATGGGTCCTTGCTGTTGTTTTTGGGCTGGTCCGCATCATCCCCTCTCTCCTCGAAAGGATTCGACCTCGAATCAATATCTGTGTCAAACAATGTAAGATCAGGAACATTAAAGGTAGCACTAACACTATACTCACCAGGAAGATCAATTTTGTATGCGTTGTCATTTATTCTCTCCAAAACTTGAAATGGACCATCACCACGAGGTTGTAATTTTGATTTCCTTTGGTTAGGAAATCGTTCCTTTCGCATGTGCACCCAAACCCAATCACCGGGGTGGAAGACAACCAATTTACGTCCCTTATTTGCTTTAGAAGCGTAAAGTCTGTTCTTTTTCTCTATTTGCAGTCGAACTCCTTCATGCAGTTGTCTCACCATCTTTGCCTTCTGTTCACCATCTAAACTTACCCTTTCTTCATAGGGTAAAGGAATTAAGTCCATAGGAGTTAGTGGATTAAAACCATAAACAATTTCAAAATGAGAAAAACTAGTGGTCGAATGCACAGTTCTATTATAAGCAAACTCAACAAAAGGCAAACATTCTTCCCAACTTTTCAAATTCTTTTGTATAACAACACGCAAAAGTTGAGATAATGTTCTATTGACTACCTTAGTTTGCCCATCTGTTTGAGGATGGCATGTTGTCGAAAATAAAAGTTTGGTTCCCAACTTTCCCCATAAGGTCTTCCAAAAGTAGCTAAGGAACTTAACATCATGATCTGACACAATACTCTTAGGAATGCCATGCAAATGTACAATCTCCGTAAAAAACAAGTCTATGACATGAGATGCATCATTTGTTTTATGGCATGCAATGAAATGTGTCATTTTTGAAAACCTATCAACCACAACAAAAATAGAGTCTCTACCTTTCTTTGACCTAGGTAAACCTAAAACAAAGTCCATAGAGATATCTACCCAAGGTTCAGTAGGAACAGGTAATGGTGTATAGAGACCATGTGGTTGTACTTTAGATTTTGCCTTTCGACAAGCGATGCACTGTTCACAAATTTGTTGCACATCTCTTTTCATCTTTGGCCAATAGAAATGCTCATGCAATACATCCAAGGTTTTTGCAACCCCAAAGTGACCCATTAAACCACCCCCATGTGCTTCACGAACAAGCAATTCACGTAAAGAACTAGCAGGAACACACATTCTATTCTCTTTGAACAAATAACCATTCATCAAATAAAACTTACCAAAAGCCGAATTTCCACATGCATTATAAATCTCAGCAAAGTCAGAATCGGTACCATACAATTCCTTCACGTATTCAAAGCCTAACAATCTAGTATTCATAGTGTGTAAAAGAACATACCTACGAGAAAGTGCATCGGCTACGATGTTCTCTTTGCCTTGCTTATACTTGATCACGTAAGGAAAAGTTTCAATGAATTCAACCCATTTTGCATGTCTTCTATTCAACTTACCTTGTCCTTTCAGATGTTTCAAGGACTCATGATCTGAATGGATTACAAACTCTTTTGGCCACAAGTAATGCTGTCATGTCTCAAGTGCTCTTACCAAGGCATAGAGTTTTTTGTCGTAAGTGGGATAGTTCAAGGTCGCTCCACTTAACTTCTCACTGAAATACGCGATAGGTCTCCGATCCTGCATCAAAACAGCATCTATTCCCATTCCAGACGCATCACACTCTATTTCAAAGGCTTTTGTAAAGTCAGGTAAAGCCAAAACTGGTGCAGAACATAATTTGTCTTTCAAAAGAACAAAAGCCAATTCTTGTTCCTCCCCCCATTTAAACTCAACTGACTTTTTAACAACTTCATTCAAGGGTGCAGCTATTGTACTAAAATCTTTCACAAAACACCTGTAAAAACTAGTTAACCCATGAAAACTCCTTACCTCACTTACCGATTTGGGTGTAGGCCACTTCCGGATGGCCTTAACTTTCTCCTCGTCCATCTCGATACCCTGTACAGTTACAACATAGCCAAGAAACACAATTTTCTCCATGTAGAAGGCACACTTTTTAAGATTAGCATACAATTTCTCATTACGCAACACACTAAGTACATTACGCAAATGATCAACATGCTCAGTTAAGTTCTTGCTATAGATCAGAATGTCATCAAAATACACAACCACAAACTTACCTATGAATGCACGCAACACATGATTCATTAAACGCATAAACGTACTTGGTGCATTTGTAAGTCCAAACAGCATTACTAACCATTCATATAAACCATACTTAGTCTTAAATGCAGTTTTCCACTCATCACCCTCTTTCATCCTAATCTGATGGTACCCACTTTTCAAGTCAATTTTAGAGAAAATGCAAGATCCATGTAACTCATCTAACATGTCATCAAGCCTAGGAATAGGGTGTCTATACTTTACCGTTATGTTGTTGATGGCTCGACAATCAATACACATCCTCCATGTTCCATCCTTCTTCGGCACAAGTAGCACGGGTACAGCATAGGGGCTCATACTCTCCTGAATGTAGCCCTTTTCCATCAGCTCATCCACTTGTCTTTGAAGCTCTTTCGTCTCCTCGGGATTGCTTCTATATGCTGGTCGGTTAGGAATTGAAGCTCCGGGTATGAAATCAATCTGATGCTCTATCCCCTGTAATGGTGGTAATCCACTTGGACTATCGTCGGGAAACACATCATCAAACTCCTGCAACAAAGAAATAGCAACACTAGGCACAATATGATCAAGATCATTAGTATTAAAGCAAACCTCCTTGTACACAAGTAGAATCATTGGCTTGTTAGTGAAATATGCATATCTGACCTCACCCTCTCTAGCATAAAAATTAGGTTGTTTCTTTAGTTTTTCCACACAATTCTCATCACTCTTCCTGACTTTCTTCTCTCCTCTTGTCTTACCTCCACTCTCGACCAGATTTGGGTCTTTTTGAGCTGTGGTCGAATGGTCTGGTTTTTTTGTGTTTGGATGAGTGTCTGATTGGGTTGTAGTGGTTTGGGTTCTGGCCGAAGCTGATGGTCTTCTCTCCCGTTGGTCCTCACCTTGATCTTCACTCCCCATTGCCTCATGCTCACGTTTTAGCTTTATCTGATCATCATACACCTGTTTGGGTGTAAGAGGTACAAGAGTGATGGTTTTACCATCTTTTACAATGGTATACCTATTTTTAACCCCATCATGAATTGCCTTCCTGTCATATTGTCACGGCCTCCCCAACAAGATATGACTTGCTTGCATTGGTACCACATCGCACAGGACTTCATCAATATATTTCCCAATCGAAAATGGAACCACAACCTGTTTAGTCACTTTCATTTCTCCACTATCATTCAGCCATTGCAATCTATATAGTTTCGCATGTTTAACAGTACTCAAATGTAGTTTACTCACAAGTGTGGTACTGCAAACATTAACGCAACTTCCACTATCAATAATTAAACCACACACCTTGCTTTGCACGTAACAGCGCGTATGGAAGATATTCTCTCTTTGTTGATTAGATTCATCTTCCTTGACTTGAACCTAAAGTGTGCGCCTTATAACCAAGGACCCCGCAACCGGTAATGCTAACTCATCCTCATCAATATCCTCCAATGGCGACATGCCTTCGCAATCATATCGGTCACTTTCAGATTCCATATCACCATCATCTCTAATCATCATTATTCTCTTGTTTGGACACTCCGAAGCATAATGTCCATGCCCTTGACACCTGAAACATTTAACATCACGAGTACGTTTAGGCTGAGTTTCAGATTTACCTTTGGCATCGGTAGGGACATCAACTTTAGTCGTTGTTCGTTCAGTTTTAGAAGGAACAAAGGATTTTGGCTGGACAGTACCCTCTCTCGTCAAATTCGTCTTCCAAGAAGAAGAACCCGAATTAAATCCTGGCCGAACATGTGCCTTCCTGAGTTGTCTCTCCACCTTCGTAGCCATGTGAACCATGTCCTCTAGCTCCACATAGTGTTGTAGCTCCACCACATTGGCAATGTCATGATTCAACCCATTAAGAAATCTAGCCATGGTGGCTTCTCTATCCTCAACAACATTGGCCCGAATCATTGCTATCTCCATCTCTTTGTGATATTCATCTACTGTCTTATAGCCTTGATTCAGACCTTGGAGCTTCAGGTATAGGTCTCTATAGTAGTGGTTTGGCACAAATCGTCTCCTCATTAACGCTTTCATCTCCCCCCAACTCTGAACAGGTCGCTCCCCATTCCTCCTCCTACTGATTACAATCTGATCCCACCAAATCATTGCATACGTTGTAAACTCAATCATCACCAATTTCACCTTTTTTTGTTCAGGACAGCTATGACAATAAAAAATCCAATCTACTTTTTTCTCCCACTCCAAATAAGCCTCGGGATCATTTTTACCTTCGAAGTGAGGAATTTTCAGTTTGATTTTGTCCCCATCCATATCTTCATAATTCCCCATGCCACGGAAATTCACATTTCTCCTAGCTCTGTTCGGTCTAGACCTGATTCCTTGGCCAACAGATGCAAAATCATAGTCATCTTCTTCCACATCTGCATTTTCATCAACATACTCTTCAAAATCAAATTTGTTATTCCGTACAGCCATACGGACCGTATTTCCTCGGCGATCAGCCCCACTATTCTGTTGCTTTATCGAATTCACCTCATCTTTTAGATCTTTGCATGTCCTCGACAATAGCTCAAGCTGCTGACCCATGGCTCGTAATTGGAACGCTACGTCAGCGTTTTGTGTGTCTGATTCGTTGTTTTCAGACATCCTTTGAATCTGCAAAATTTGGTTAGTAGCAAAAAATATATATATATATATATATATATATCCTCACAACTCTCGTGTATTACACAAACAAAATCAAGGCTTTTCACTCTAATAAGCTCACTACGCCTTTTACCTCACAACTTGCTTTCTTTTGGTTCTTTCGGAACTAAAATCAACAAATCAAAGTCAGTAGCATTCGCAGCGCACTCTAATTATGATTTTCAGACTCAAGAAGCAATAAAAATACTGAAAACAAAGCAAAACAAAACTACGATTACGATTTCGCGAGTAGCAATGCAAATTCGTACGAATTGTGGATGATATGAAGACATGAAATAAAGCAGAAGCAAATACTAGCGACAACAATTACTTGACTCCTAGATTCCCAAAATAGAATAAAAAAACGAATTGGACAAAAATAAACAGCAGGGATCACTTTTTTTTTTAGAATTGAGCAAAATCTAAACTCTTACGCAATTTTTACGTAACAGAATTGGAACCCAGACTAAACGACCTCGAAATAACCGCAAATTCAATATTTAGTATTTCAATACCAAACTAAAAACAACTCTCAAATTATAGGTCGTTGTCGTAATTCTAGATACTCAACCCCTTGTGTGATCAATTTGCGGCAGAAATGAACATCCAATTGAAAACTCTAGTATATGATATCGAAATAATCTCAAATATAATATATCATGCGATATCAACCCCAAGACACAGAATGTAAAGTTTCAATTGATTCTGAAGTGTTTGTCTAAGGGTTCACTAAGGTAGTGTTTCTACGGCAGAAATGAATCTCGAAAAACAACCTCAAGAAATCAATATTAGAATAAGACCAAATTTGACCTATGATCTCATCTCAACCCCAATAGATGGAATATGAATTTTCAATTGATTCCGATGTGCTTTGCTTATGTTTCCCCATAGTAATGTTTTCTGCGACAAGATTTCAATGATTCTTCAGATTTCAACTAATGCCTCTATCTCTCTTTCTTTTCTTTTCTTTTCTTTTCTGTTTTTTTTTCTTAATATACTGAAATGAAGAGACAGAAAACGATGAAATGGAACCACTCTTTTTTTTTATTAGATGACGTTGACACAAAGAACAATGAGATGAACACAAACACTGAAAACTTCAAGGAACACTAAAAAAAAGCATGAAAATAACAGAATGATATGACCTTGTTTCGGAGCCTAGCTCTGATACCACCTGATGCGAACCTCGTGATCACGTGGTCACGCAACCCACAACCAAGAATGAGATCTGATCCCGGAAAGCCGAAATAGGTCTGATAGGAGTGTGACACAATGGAAACCTGCCCCAAGGCACCAGCACTATTGGAATGAGTAGAATGACGCCACGAAGCCAGTTAATCTTCGATAAGTCGGATTCAGTTCGTTCAAGAACTGAAGAATGCAAGAATCACTCTCACACATAAACTAAAAAGTTCAGAATTAAAATTATTCAATGGCTGCCGAAATTAGGGTTACATGAGTTTAAATAGTTCTTAAAAGTAACCCTAATGGACCCCTTATGTGGACTTAAATGAGGTCCAGTCAAAACTGACCCAAAAATCCTAAATTGAAAGCCCATAACTTAATCCAAGCAAGCCTTGGATCCTAGCTGAAAACAAAGTCTTAATTAAGCCCAAACAAGCCTTGGGCTGTAGCTAACAAAATTAAATAAAGCCCATAAGGCTTTTCTTTTATAGTCTTCCCTCAAGCCCATTAATCTCATGTTGTAGTAGGATTCTTTTGGCTCATTCGCTGTCCTAACTTCATGGCCCAAATAAGGTTGTATTGGACCCTTCCTGCACATGGATAAGATGTACCAGGGTCTCCTCTTGATACTCCAATGGTTCTTGCTATTCTGACCTGGTTGAAACTTTCAAAACCAATGCATTCATTGCCTCTTTCAGTGTCTTTGTCTTAGATCGCGTCATTGGACCATTTGGGACATGTAATGGGTCCTTGTTGTTTTTGGGCTGGTCCGCATCACTTGTCCATATACTCCTCAACAAAATGGAGTTTCTGAAAGGACATACTAGAGACAGTACGAACCATTATGACAGCTGCACATATGCCTCAACAATATTGGCCTGATGCAGTGGGAACATCTGTGTATCTTCTCAATCGCATGCCATCCCGAGTACTAGAGTTTCAGACACCACTTCAAACTTTGGAATGATATGTTAAACTACCTTCAACACTCCATATACCTCCAAAGATATTTGGATGTGTCGCATTTGTACATGTTCCAAAACATCAACGATCTAAGTTGGATCCATGTGTTGTTCGTTGTGTGCTTCTTGGTTATGGTTCTCATACAAAAGGATATCGATGTTACGATCGTCTCTCTCGAAAACTCTATGTTACTATGGATGTAACCTTTCTTGAGACAGAATATTTTTTCAGTGAACCATCCCCATCTGTTCTTCAGGGGGAGAATAGACATGAACAACAGATATGGGACTGGGTTCATCCTGACCATACAACATCTGAGCAAAACATCGACCACGCCGACTTACATACTCAGGTCATATCAAATAACCCTCTCTCCAGTATACCACAAGACCAAAGTCAGAATCGTGAGGACAATCCCGACACTACAACTGAGGTAAGGTCTCTCAACTCTCCTACATTACCTAATTCTATGACATACAGTTTACCTCATAGGCATAATCGAGGAGTAGCCCCAAATCGGTACTCTCCAGAAATAGAAGGAAGGAAGTCAAAATACTCCATTGCAAGCTTTGTCTCAGCCAATAACATGTCAGATGAAGCTAAAGTATTCATGGGCAAAGTATCTTCGGAACATGTCCCACGAAATATTGAAGAAGCAATATTGAACGAACATTGGAAGATAGCTGTCTATGATGAAATGAAGGCTCTCCAAAATAACAATACGTGGGAATTAACTACATTGCCAGACGGAAAAAAAATAGTTGGATGCAGATGAGTGTTTACTGTGAAATATAAAGCAGATGGGACAGTAGAAAGATACAAAGCGAGACTAGTAGCTAAAGGATACACTCAGACATACGGCATAGACTATCAGGAAACATTTTCACCAGTAGCCAAACTAAACACTATTCGGATACTCTTGTCACTTGCAGCAACTTAGACTAGCCTTTACATCAATTTGATGTAAAAAATGCATTTCTTCATGGAGATCTAGAGGAGGAAGTATATATGGATATTCCTCCTGGTTTTACTGGGATTAAGGAAAAAATGGTGTGCAGACTTACAAAATCACTTTATGGACTAAAACAGTCTCCTAGAGCATGGTTTGGAAAGTTCAGTCTAGCAATGCGAAAAAATGGATTCAGTCAGAGCAACTCAGATCATACACTATTTCTGAAAAGGAATGAGGGGAAAACCGTAGCCTTGATTATTTATGTTGATGATATGATAGTCACAGGAAATGATGAAAAAGGAATTACAGAAGTATCTAGCAAGTGAATTCGAAATGAAGGACCTTGGTGGGTTAAAATATTTTTTGGGCATAGAAGTATACAGATCAAAACGAGGCATATTTCTCTCACAAAGAAAATATGTATTAGATCTATTGGCTGAAACAGGTATGTTGGAGTGCAAACCTGCAGATACACCAATCATACAAAATCATTGTTTAGCAGATTATCCAGATCAGGTTCCTACAACTAAAGAACGATATCAGAAATTGGTGGGAAGACTCATCTACCTTTCACATACACGTCCGGATATTGCATATGTTGTCAGTCTAGTCAGCCAATTCATGCACAATCCAAGTGAAGTACATATGGAGGCAGCATTGTGAATACTAAGATACTTAAAATCATCTCCGGGAAGAGGAATTCTTTTTTCAAAAAATAATCACCTCGACATTATTAGGTATACTGATGCAGACTGGGCAGGAAGTCTAACTGACAGGAAATCTACTTTAGGATACTTTACTTTCGTTGGAGGAAATTTGGTGACCTGGAAAAGTAAGAAACAAAATGTTGTCGCCCTATCGAGTGCCGAAGCAGAATTCAGAGGGATGACTAAAGGGTTATGTGAAATACTATGGATAAAGGGGATACTTAAGGAGCTAGGTTATCCGATGGAGACAAAGATTAAGATGTACTGTGACAACAAAGCTGCAATTGCCATTGCGAATAATCCAGTTCAACATGATCGGACCAAGCATGTGGAAGTAGATCGACATTTCATCAAGCAAAAACTAGATGAGAAGGTTGTGATATTTTCGTTTGTTAAATCTGAAGATCAATTGGCAAATATACTTACTAAAGCAGTGGCAAGCAAAGTATTTCATTTCTCTCTCAACAAGTTGGGCATACGAGATATCTTTGCACCAACTTGAGGGGGAGTGTTGACCAGGATTAATTGCCTGTTTAGGAAAAACTAGGAATCATGAACAAATTAAGAAATATTTGTATTTCTCCTTTCTAGAATAGGACAATTATACATGTATAAATACAAGTTCTGAACAATTAAGAAAACAGAACAGAATTGAATAAAAATTATCTCTGAATTTGACATATATATCATGAAGCTATACATATTTATTTATTTTGATTGCAATGTTTTTTATAATTTGGTTGGAGCTACATGAATTTTTATTTGTTTTCTATGTTTCTCCATACAAGAAATACACCATTCTTTATTCTCATCGATCAACAACTACATTACTTATGCCATGGAAATTTATTTCAGGGATTTATCTTACAACAATTTTACCGGGTCAACTCAGCTAGGTTGTCAACGGCTATCAGTGTAGGCATTATTTTGTAACTTTACTTGTTCTCTCCTCATTTGTCTTCTTTTGATTTCTAACTCTTAATTTCAAAATTCAACAGGAACATAGTTTCTAGTCATGTAACAACCGGGAATAACAGGTAAGCTCCTTATTCACTAAGATGCCGTGTGAAAACTTAGGAAATTTGAACGACTGACTACTGTAATTCTTGTGCGCAGTATTTCTTGGTGCTTAAACAAGGACCTTGTTTGCTCAAGAAAACCAGAATGTAAGTATGAAAAACTGTACACTGATGTTTGATGATAAAGTAATTACTTAAATACAAAATAGTTGTTGTTGTCCTACGGAAAACTCCTTGTGATTTACTCCTCTGTTCTGCAGACCATTCCTTGTTCATAAACTGTGGAGGGAACAGTATGACTGTTGATGGTAATGAATATGAAGACGACACAACTTCAGGGGGGGCAGCTGAATTTGTTTCTTTATCAGAGAGATGGGGTTATAGCAGTACCGGGACTTATATGAACAATGATAAAGCTAATTACAAAGCAGAAAATTCTTTTGGTCTGAAAGTTACCGGTGAAGGGATTTACCAAACTGCCCGCCTTGCTCCTCAATCACTCAAGTACTATGCCCTGTGTATGAGGGCGGGGAGTTACAAAGTGAAGCTCCACTTTGCTGAAATTATGTATTCTAATGACTCTACATTTAGCAGCCTTGGGAGGCGCATTTTCGATATATCAATTCAAGTGAGTAGAATGATTTCCAGATTAGCACATTCATTTAGGATTTCCCCTTTTTTTTTAAAGTAATGGTAGCTTCTAAATTCCTTCATTAGGCAGGTCTGTGTGGTTTGGACCTTTTCAAGTTTAACAACATCCATATAAAAGGGTGGTAGCCCTGTTTAAAACCTGTACTCAGAACTACTTCTTGCAGGGAAATGTAGTTAAGAAGGATTTCAATATAATGGAGGAAGCCGGAGAAGTTGGCAGAGGCATCACAAGGCAATTTGATAGTATAATTGTTACTGGTAGCACACTGGAGATAGACTTATACTGGTCAGGAAAAGGTACTACTGCCGTTCCTGACAGAGGTGTCTATGGACCTCTTATATCCGCCATTACTGTGACTCCAAGTAAGTCATGACAAAATCAAGGGTTTTTTGTTGCCCGTCAATGGAGGTTTCCTTTAAGTTTATTCTCTCATTGTCATTCAATTTATTTCTCTCCTTGTAGACTTTAAGGTGGATACTAGTGACGGATTATCCGTGGGGGCTATTATCGGCATTGTAGCTGCTTCATGTGTTCTAGCTGCGTTGGTTTTGCTGGTTCTCTGGAGGGAAGGACCATGAAGATAAAGGTAAGATTAGCCGCACAAGAAGTATTTATCTCGTTTGATAGTGTGCATGCTGTACAACTTTTTCACTGGCTTTGTCATGCTGATTTCGAGATTCTGGTTATCACAGATCTTCGTGCTCTAGATCTCCAAACCGGTTATTTCAGCTTAAGGCAAATTAAGAACGCCACCAATAATTTTGACCCTGCCAATAAGATAGGTGAAGGAGGATTTGGTCCAGTTTACAAGGTATTTACATTCATTATTTACTTGGGTTATGTGCTGACAACGTGTTCCACAGTTGATGCAGAAATGGGAGTACTTTCCTCTAAAACATGCTGAAATTTCAGCACGTTTTTATTTCAGGGTGTTTTGTCCGACGGCTCTGCAATTGCTGTCAAGCAGCTATCATCCAAATCGAAACAAGGAAATCGAGAGTTTGTGAACGAGATAGGCATGATATCTGCCTTGCAGCATCCTCATCTCGTGAGGCTGTTTGGCTGTTGTATTGAAGGAAACCAGTTGCTGTTGGTTTATGAATACTTGGAAAACAACAGTCTTGCTCGGGCACTTTTCGGTAAGTGCTTGACCGACCAGCTCCTTAATGTGTCAGTTCATAAATTAAGAATGAGATTGAATTGTTTTCTGTATCCTCTCCATCAGGTCGTGATGAACACCAGATTGAATTGGACTGCCAAACAAGAAAGAAGATATTGTTGGGTATTGCAAAGGGATTAGCTTATCTCCATGAAGAGTCAAGGCTGAAAATTGTACACAGAGACATTAAGGCAACTAATGTCCTGCTTGACAAGGATCTAAATGCCAAGATATCTGACTTTGGTTTGGCTAAGCTTGATGAAGAAGAAAACACTCATATTAGCACGCGAATTGCTGGAACAATGTGACTTCTCTCTCCCTTCTTCTTCTTTTCTTCTTTTGTAATGATGCATGCTTTAAAACAAGAAATATTGTAAAATACATATATTGATTGTCGGTGATGATTTCCTTGGTTATACATTGAACAGTACATGCAAATTTGTGCCACTTCATGGCGAACACTTACTGGTTCACTCTAATTCTCTTCAGAGGTTACATGGCTCCAGAATATGCAATGAGGGGTTACCTGACAGATAAAGCAGATGTTTACAGCTTTGGAGTTGTTGCCTTGGAAATTGTCAGCGGGAAGAGCAACACAAATTACAGGCCAAAGGAGGAGTTTGTTTATCTTCTTGATTGGGTAACATTTATCTTTTCCTTTCAGAATGTTGTCTCCTCATTTTACATCGACTTCCAACGAGCGTTACTGTCGGCTGATGGAAAATCTTTATTTTGTTTGCATTCATTGATATCTCCAGTGATGATCTATCGTATCAAAGCTGTAATAAATATGCATATTACCCTCAAAATAACTCACTGAGGTTGAAAATTGTGTCATGTCTGAAATTGCAGAAATGATTTTTAATGTAATCCTACAGAAGGGCATCCCTTCCCAGGAAATTGCTTAGCTTCCCGGAAGTCTTAGGCTGGGAATCCTTCCTCAATCATTTCTTTCTATACTTGTTCCCGTCTAACTATCTTTTGGATCCATATAATGCTGTAGGAAAACACGGTGAACTGTTCTTGATTACAGAGCGTGAAAATGCTAACTGCTTTCTTTCATGCTGTAGGCCTATGTCCTGCAAGAGCAAGGCAACCTGTTATTGATTTGTTGCGATGTCGCGGTCGCACAAATTAATTACCTTAGCTTAAAACACACAAGATAGTATAGAGCAAGCAAGGGGCCGATCCCACGGGGAAGTTTCAAGTTAGATTTTTATGTTGTACGTTATGTGATTGGGGGGATTTGGTTTGTGATTATCTAAACTATGGCAGCAATTAAACTAGCAAACAAAATCAATTAAAACCGAAACTTATCAAGAAAACAAACCTTGGTCACAAGCATATATCCACCTACGGAAATTAGAACTGATCCTTGAAACTAAAAATGCAGTTCATGTTCTGAAATTTTATCTTTTCTTAACGTGATTAATTAACGGATCCGCCGTATAACTAATCCTAACCAACAAACAATCAAAGTGTCCGCACTAATGATTCAATTTAATGGTAGCTTTAAGAACTAGATAATTTCATCAAGATTAACATACAAGTTGTCCGCAACTTGTGTCAATTTATTCAAATGTTCTCCCTAAGTTCAATAATGTAGTTCCGCCACAATTATCAAGCTTAGATGCTTCACAAGTTCATATATCACAACTCCGGTTTTGATATTAAA
Organism: Salix arbutifolia; assembly: GCA_025169955.1. Taxonomy (NCBI): domain Eukaryota; kingdom Viridiplantae; phylum Streptophyta; class Magnoliopsida; order Malpighiales; family Salicaceae; genus Salix; species Salix arbutifolia. The sequence continues at coordinate 12,243,634 of CM045912.1, read as the reverse complement.
CTTAGCAATAGATTGTTCACAACAATAACTTAGAGTCCGCTCTAGCAATCATCAACAACAATCATAGAAAATATGCATAGGAAAACAATCATACTCATTCATAACATAAACTGAAAATAGAAGGAAGAATAAATCTCACGGTTCTTGAAATCCGAAGATTTTTGTGTCATTGCAACCAAGCAAAAGAATCTAGCCTTGCATGTTTATTGAACAACTAAATAAAAAGATGGAAGAACACATGATTTAGGGTTTGGAGGAGGAAGATTTTGTGTTTTCTTTTGTGCTGGCCGCCACTTTCTTGCTCCTCTTCTCCTTTATATATGCTTAGAAACCCTAGTGTCTATTTTACAAAATAGTCCTTCCTTAAGTTGGCAGAATTTAGTTGTCCCTTGTAAAATTCATATCTCATTCATATCACATTGTTTTGAGCTGAAATTTGGAGCGTTTATAGGCCTTTGAGTCATGAATCCACAAAAATTGAGTTTGCATCAATCGGACTTTTGTAGCTCGAGATATTGAAGTTGTAATGGACAAAGGTCGATATCGGCAGATTGCAAGATTTGACTTTGAAGGCTGCGATTTCCATGATCTTCCTTATTTTATTTCTTTTCCTTAGCTTTCCATAAATTTATGGATGTTAGATTTTGAATGTAACTGGAATTACTTCATTTCGATCTTTAGAGCTTCCACTCTGCACAAAACACCGACTGAAAGTCAAATCTGTCAATCATCTCCAATTACCTCCTTTTTGCATCTTTCATCCAAAAATGCCTTCAAAATATAAAACAAAGAATATCAAGGCATTTTATATATAAAACATATGCAAAACACTACGGAAATATGGATGAAATTATCAAATAATATGGTTACATCATATTGTAGGAAAACACGGTGAACTGTTATTGATTACAGAGCGTGAAAATGCTAACTGCTTTCTTTCATGCTGTAGGCCTATGTCCTGCAAGAGCAAGGCAACCTGCTTGAGCTTGTGGATCCACGCCTTGGCTCGAACTACTCGGAAGAGGAGGCAATGAGGATGCTGAACATGGCTCTCTTGTGCACCAACCCGTCCCCCAGTTTGAGACCATTGATGTCTTCGGCAGTGAAAATGATTGAAGGTCAAATTCCAGTCCAAGCTCCGATAGTCAAGCGTGGTACCATGAACGAGGAGGCAAGGTTCAAAGCCTTCGAGCTTCTCTCGCAAGATAGCCAAACACGCGTCTCAAATATCTCTCAAACCAGCAGTCAGGTACAGAAAAGCATATCAATGGATGGACCGTGGATGGATTCGGAGATTTCTACCCGGAGTACGGATGAGGAGGGGAAATTGATGAAATCAAGAACTAGGGATTGCTTAGAAATTCCCTCCTCTTTCGGGCTAATAATCCTCTGGTTTTGTAAATGGGATTGCTGAGAAATCAAGAACTAGGTTGGTTCTTTTGTAAAAATATACGTTTAAGAGCTTGGTCTTACGATTGTAAACATACGCCCTGTCTTTCAAGTTTAGGTGCACTTACAACTTGGTAGTTGATGTTGTTGAAGAATTCAATGTTTGATTTCTGAATTTAATGTCTGCGCTTCCTGTATCTTCAGGAGATTTTCTTTTTCATTCAATTGTACTCGGATTAATGGAGATTAAAAAAAAATCAAAACAATTAGAAAATAAATATCTAAAAATTTAAATTTATCAGTTAATGACTGCACACAATATAGATCAAACTAGTTAGATTGTCCGCACTACATTTCGGGCAATATATAATTTTTATAATGGTTGGATTTAAAGCAATTTATAGATTTTACTAATTTAAAAATATAATATAATATCTACACATGCAAAGTTTGATATGATACAATACATCAATACATCCTACTGCAATAATAATATCGAAGCTTTAACATCAAAGAGACGAAAATAGGTAATTGACTCGAAAGTTTTTCAACAAAAAAATAAGAGAAAACATAGTTTTTTTCCAACATTTACATCAACCTTTGTGATGTTGTTAGTTTGCACTATATCGTAGGTCGAGTAAATAATTTTTATAACTGTAAAGATTAAAATAGAATATTTATACATATAAAGTTTGATATAATAAAACAGATGAACATACTTTATTATAACAACAGTAACATCGAAGTTTTAACATTTAAAATTATTATCACTATCACCGTCAAAATAATAAAATTACTAAATTACCCCGAGGAAAAAATACAAAAAAATTTAACAAAAAAAAAATAAGAACAAAAATTAAAATTATTCTTATTATTAATATTATTATTGCGCTAATAATGAAAAAAGAAAAATTAAATCAAAGACTAAAAAAAAAAAAGAGAAAATAATAAAATATAATAGATGATAAAACAAAAATAAAAATTACTAGCTGAAAAAAATCATTTAACTTGAAAATTTAAAAAATTATCCGCTCTACATTGCGGGCTGAGCAAACAATTTTTATAAGATTTGCTGGATCAAAATTAAAATATAATATTTATATATGCAAACTTTAATATAATGAAATAGATTAACACACCCTATTATAACAATAGCAACATCGGAGTCGTAACATCTAAAATTATTATTGTTATTACTATCAAAACAATAAAAATTATCAAATTATTCCGAGAAAAAAAAACATTAACAAAATAGTAAGCAAGAAAAACAATTAAAATATTATTATTATTATTATTATTATTATTATTATTATTATTATTATTAAAGAAAAAATAAATAAATGAAAGACTAAAAAAATCCTAAAAACTTTAATAAAAGATCAAACAAAAAAAAATATCATTGTTATTACTTTCAAAACAATAAAAATTATCAAATTATCCAGAGAGAAAAAAAAAACCCTAAAAAATATTAACAAAAGAGTAAGCAAGAAAAATAATTAAATTATTATTATTATTATTATTATTATTATTATTATTATTATTATATTTGTGTTAATAATGAAAGAAAAAAAATGAAAGACTAAAAAAATCCTAAAAACTTTAACAAAAGATCAAACAAAAAATAAAATAAAAATAAAAATTATCATTATTATGACTGTCACAGCAATAAAAATTATCAAATTATCCCGAGAGAAAAATAACCCCAAAAACATTAACAAAAGACTAAGAAAGAAAAACAATTAAATTATTATTATTATTATTATTGTGTTAATAATGAAAAAAATAAAATAAATGAAAGAATAAAAAAATCTTAAAAACTTTAACAAAAGATCAAACAAAAAAAAAATTATTTGGTAAAAAAAATCATTTGACTTGAAAATAAAAATAAAGAAACAAATAAAAAAACTAAAAGAAAGAACAAAGGGAGAAAAAAATAGAAATATCAATTTTCAAATCATAAATACAAAATAAAATTTAAGAGCAAATTTTTTTGAAAAAAATATCAACTCAACAAATAAGAAAATCACAAAAATTAAAAATCAAAGCTAAGAGCAAACTTATATATACATGAAAAAAAGTAAGGATTATTCTAGAAATATAAAAAAATAAAAGGATTGAAATAAAAAATTAAAAGTATAAGGGCTGAAATAAAAATAAAATATAAAGGGATTAAAATCAAAAATTAAAAGTATAAGGGCTGAAATGAAAATTAAATATATTATTAATTTCAATCAAAAGACAAAATTGAGAACATTGAAACTGCTATACCGAATTTAATTGATCTTTTTAAACTCAATCCGGAAATTAAACGAAGGAGGACCGAATTGAAACATTGACACTGAATTAATGTCAATCGAAGGACCCAATCAAACTAAATCAAAACTTATATAACAAAAATCAGGACTATAAACACAATTAAAAATTCAGGACTGAAGTGAAACATTACCAAACCCGGGGGACTCGCTTGCACTTTGACGTGCAGGAGAGAGAGAAACGGCTGCAGCGGCTTTAACCGGCCACCGCCGCGTCCACGGTCGTCGGAGGACAAAACGCGCCGCACCGGGAGGAAGACCACGCGGCGTCGCATCGAGATAGACGCCGATATCCCATCTCCGTCCACAGGACCATCCCTCACACGCCTCCTAAACAGGGTGTGAGGCGGAATACTGTCGGTCGCGTGTGACACACGCGCCGACAGTATAAAGAAAAAAATAATAAAAAATGATGGTCAATTACCGTTAGACCCTTGTGCCTAAGTCAGAAATTTTGTCTTATTAGGGGCTATATGCGTAATTAGCCATTTTCAAAACAATATAAAATAATAAAAAGGTAGGCGGACCGGTCCGAAATTGTGCAATTACCGTGGAGCCCCTCCACTTATAACCAGTTTTTTATCTTTTTCGAGGGCTAAAACGCTATTTTACTATGCAAATAATGATAAAAAAATCAAAAAAACGGCAAACAAACTGAACCGACCAAAAAATACACTATTACAATCCACAGTTTTTTCACTCAAAATCTACCGTGAATATCTGATCTATTTTATTTATATTTATAATAATTATAATTAGTTTATTATTTTTTTATTTCTATTAAATTCACTTCATCATTTAAAAAAAAACATTTTTATTATCGATACGTGTATATCCTTATCTTCCTTTCCTTTGTTTTTCGTTCTTCTGCTTCCTCCTCCTCTCTCCGCCATGGTGCTACCACCACTTATTAACCCACAAAATCACTGAAAACCAACATCGTCGTTTCCTCTCTTTTCTCCCTTGTCCCTTGTCCCTTTCCCTCTCTGATCTCCTCCGTTCTCTCCCCTATCGCTTCCTCCATTGGATCTCCTAACCACGGGCCTCTAAAGCGTTGGGCACACATAATGACATCTTTCACTATGATAATGCTCTTGGCTGCTTCATGATTCGCCTCACCAGTTTATAACAAAGCAAACCCTTTTTTCAAAACTGTTTGGTGTTGTACACACTGTAAAGAATGAGTCTTTAAGGTTTTCGAGTGTGGAAAGTTTGAGATATTGAAGGCTTTCAAACCCAGTTACATGCACATGTGCTGCAGACAATTGAATACTCATGTCGATTTTCAGAGAAGTTTCCTTTGACAGGGAAGGATCGATGATTCTGTCTCACTTATGTGATGAGCCAAAAGGACTGAAAACCAAATCGTGTTCATGGTGATTTTTGGGTTCCGGGAGAAGGCAATGACAGTACTTGGTGGTGGTTTTTGGCTGTTAGTGGTCGGTTTCTGTGGCGGCCATGGTGGTTTAGAACCTACCAGTACAGACACTCGTAATCGTCCCTAACCTCTGTCTCCAACCTATTCTCTTTCCTCTGTCGTTTTACCCTCTGAACATCAAGCTTTCCTCTGTCTTTTTACCCTTTGAACGGCAAGCCGGAACTGGATTATACATACAAAACCCAAACACAAAAAAGCACAAAACCCAAACACAAAAGCACAAAAAACAGAAGCATAAAACCCAAACAGACGCATAAGCACAAAAGCATGAAAAAAGGCAGGACACGTGGCACAACAGCCACCACATGAAAAAACCAGACAAACCGTGACCCGAACCGAACCGATCCCAGAACCGACCCGACCCAAAACAACTATTACAATCCACAGTGAATGTCTGATCTCTTTTAGTATATGTTATAATTACAAAATTAAAATTACAATTATAATTATAAAAAACAAAAAAACTTTAAAACAAATACAATTCATTTTCCTATTGTGCATAAGGTGGAGCCATTCCACTATTCATTCGCCACGGTTCATGAACAATTATCAGTAGTAGCAGGGGTGTAAAGAATGAGTTAAACATTATTTTTACAAATAAGAGCTAAGAGTGGCCATTGATAGTTATGCCTTTGGCTTAGAGAAAAACTCTCAAAATAAATTTGCAATAAAAAATAGAGATTCTAATGTATTTATTTTTATTAAGGGATTCATAAAGTCTTTTAAATTTTAGGACTCTTTTCCTTTTGTATAAATAAGAGTTTTAAGTGTCATTTTACACAAAGTATTAATGAGAAAATATTCATTACTCGTGCATTAAAAAGTGATAAATATCTCTTACATATCATAAAATAGGGATAAGTGGTTGATTCTTTTGAAGACTCTTATACACCTAAGAGTAGAGAGATAAGTATCCCTTAACTTAACATTTTATATTAACATACGGAGTCTTGTGGTTCAACATGAGACCTAAAAAGATAATTATTTTTATATCTATTTGAGCTTGACGAGATGTTGAACCTAGGGATGTTAGGTCATCCCCTTGTCTTTTGATCCTTTTAAACATGGATTGTAGGAAAAATTGATATGTATAAAATACATTGATCCATTTGTTACCCATAAAGTTTTTGCGTATCTAAAATTCAAAGATTTTATAAGATTATTAACTTTAATAAAAGTCTTTTTAACTAAGAGTTATATGTCTCATTAATAAAAAGACTTTTATCTTTCTCATAAGATTTGTCTTGTAGAAGTATCGAGACTCTCCATGGCCATATGTCTCATTCTTGTTTGAAAAAAGATGATTAGAAGGCTTATCTTCATTAAAAAGTGGTGTCCCATAGGAAACAAAATGATGGTGTGCATTAATGCAATAAGTATTGGACTTTTAGATATTTGAGATGACATGAAACATCATTCATCTAACTATAAGGGTGAAAATTTATTTCTTTTAAAACCCTAGTCATTCTTGCTTCTATCTTTTCTTTACTTTCACCCTCTGTTATTTATGAAAAATAGCTTAGTTAAAAAATCCTTGAGTCGGTTTTGCTCTAATTCAAAAAGTAACCATCATTTTTGGTGTGTCCCACTAAAAGCTTTTTTCTTTACTTTTAACAAAAAATGAAACAAAAATAAGTTAGTTTTATCCTTAGAAATAATGGTGTTTTTATTATTGCCTTTGGTGAGGAGATCATATTTCAACTTGAAACTAGGGATGGTGGTCTATCAAACTAAGCCCTAGAACTAAAAGGGGTGGAATCTCAGCATCCATCTCTATTAAGAGGGAGAGTAAATTAGTATTAGCCTCAACCGAGTATGATGAAAATAGGATGGTTAGATGGCCTTACCAAACCATGCCATAAAGTATGCAGCTTATTTAATTCTTTTGATTTACATTTAAACTCATTGCTTACTTTTCTTTTGTGTAGGACTAATAGTTAAAGGAGAAAGAAAAACATCAGCAAGGTTTGTAAGGGAAAGTTCAGGAAGAGGGTTTTTGTCTCTTAACTTCAGTGAAGGCAAGACTAGAGAACAAATGGAGGGAGACCCCATCATTATAGATGAGCTCCTTGTCCTTAAAGATACAATAATAGGAACCAGGACTCCCACAAAAACAAGAGTTGGGGGTAGTCATACTCCCTTACCTAGGAGTCAAACAAATATGACTCTCTTAAAGTAATTATACATATTGTTACTCATTTTAAAATAAAGAGATTATTCAACCCTGTGGAGATTAATGATTTATCCTCGACTATAGAGGTTTTTATTATGGCATTCTCTTTGCCTCTACTTTTAACATTTTTTACACAGACTATAGTTGTTAGGCCCCTCTACTTGGGTTGTTCTGAAAGAAGAAGTTGAATAAAGGTTTAAGGATTCTTTTTTAAACTTGCTCTCAATCAAGCTCCTTTAAGTTCCCCTACACTAACATAGGAGGAGAGAAAGCTTATTAAGGTTATTGTTGGTGTAAGGTCAGGCTTCCGGGAGACTGACCATAAGGTAAAGAGGTAAGTGGAAAGGATTCTCACCATTCATTGAGATATCTAAATGATGTTTAATAAGGGTTATAATCATCATTTTTCCTTAACTCGATAAATATCCTTTTATATAAACAACTTTCTTATTTAACCTTTTAGTTTGTTTTTATAATCGTGGTTCCTAGTAATATTGTTTTTGATAGACTTTCATGATGTACAATCACTGCAAGAAGAAATGGATGACCGAGAGGAACCAATTAAGAGAGGACATTGTCAAACATAGGGCGAACCAGGTTGTCTTCCAAAAGGTAAGAGAGGATAAAACTAATACAGAGTTCGAACTAAAAAGCCTCAAGATGGCTTATACATCAATAAAATAACAAATGCAAGATATTCTTTAGTTAGGCTTCATTGAAAAATAGTTTAGATTGTTTATAACCAGGTGGATAGTCTAAAATAGAGGATCCTTGAACCGAAGTCCATCTAAGAATCTGAAGGCTAAGTTTTTCACTGTCATAAAAGAAGTTTAAAGCTCTTAAGTATAGATGGAGGCATTAAAGTAATCTATTGGGAATTCATGAATGTTTTAGAGGGTCTAAAGCTTTGTTTAAGACAATTAGGGACAAGATCTTTCTTGTGATGTTCAACATGTATTTCTTCAATCAATTAAAGGAGAATACAAATAAGTCTCAGTGTCTGATTTTATTGATATGTTCCCTATTAAAGTTGTAGTTGTCCAACATTGGGAATATCTAGCTTAGAAGCCCAAGCTAGATATCTAATTATTTGCCTTTCATCTCTCTTTAGGTATGAAAACAATCTTGGTCTTATAAAGTTCATCTATGTAATGCTATTCATTTCTAAATTTGATTTTTTTTTCAATTATGTTAACTTGTGCAGTTTGTATATATTTAACAACTATAGTAAAAACTCTTTGCAGGGTCCAAGTCCTTGAAGAATATTTAAAAATAATAATAGGACCATGGTCTAAACTTCAAAATATATTTAAAAGTGAATTCTCTAGACAATTTGTATGGGTTCAGCACTCATAGTAAAAATTATATGTAGGTTCCAAAGCCTTTGAGAAAATATTGAAATTTTATATGGATCTAAAGCTCATACTTGGAAAAATATTTATCAGATTTTAGCAGGAATCGAGCTTTAATTTTTTCCTAACCTTAGTAGGGTTTGCCTCTTTCTTATAATCAATAGGAAATATGGGTTATAAGTATATCCTTATATATATAGCAGATCATTGAGATGCCCTTAGGATCATATAGAGATTGGTCTTATTTCATTATAGAGATGAAGTTGATTCTTTTATAGAGTTGTGAAGTTGTTGTCTTATAAAAATCTCATTAAACCCTTATAGATTAGGTCTTGTAAATCATACCCTTGAAAAGTGTGCAATCACATTAGAAAGACCATATTAATCTCTTTTAAGTTAAATTATGTAACTGCACTATAAAGACAAAGTTGACGTCTTCTAAGGTGAATTTTGTAATCACACTAGAAAGATTGAGTCTATCTATCCTTAGAGAGTTTTAGGTTATTTATCTGGAAAAAATATGTCAATCCCTATCAAGATGAGTTGTGAAATCACAATAGAAAGTCTAGGTTACCCCATCCTTGATTAATTATGTGGTTTCACTGGAGATACTGAGTTTAGTCTCTGTCAAGGTGGGTTGTGCAATCATATAAGGAAGATTAAATAAATTCTATTCTTTGTGAGTTTGAGGTTGTTTCCAAATGATGATTGTGTTGATCCTCATTGTTGAGGTCTTGTCAATTCCATCCAAAATAAATTGTGCAAACGTATTAGGGAGATGAAGGTAATCCCTTCCAATATAACTTATACAGTCGGATTAAAGGAATCAAATTCATTTCATCCTTGAATGTTTATAGGGGTTTTTCCCTAGGGAGATCATGCCAATCCCTATTTCTAAAGTCTTTTCAATCTCATCCTTGAAGAGTGTGTATCAAAGAAAGGTGTCACAAAAAAAGTAGCACAAGAATAAATCCAAAATGAACATGGAAGGTTTATATTCAAATAAAAAATAAATATTTAAAAATAATATTTACATTTAAAAAAAACATTATGATTTTATAAATATTTATATTTATAATATAAAAGTAAGATTGTCAATATAGGTGACTTCACTTCTTAAAGGTGATTGATTGGATGACTAGAATAGTAGTTTGGAAGGATATTGTCAAGGGCACTCCTCAAGCCCACGGATCCAGATTCATAAGAAAATAAAACTTTTATTTATTTATTACACACATGCTCATATATGCACACATATTTCTTATGGAATAAAGAGACATGTATGAATCGCTTTTATTACATGCTAGGCAATTTATTACAATAACATCAAGTGATAGTTCATTCATCCTGGAATTTTTTTTCACATATAAATATAATTAATACACAATAAAACTATAATGAGAGAAAAAAAAATAAGTTCAAAAATATAAGGATAATGCTCAGTGATAGTTCCTTTATCCTAAGTTGATTTTTGGATGTTAAATTTTATTAATAAGCAACAAAAAATTGCAAGGAGAAACTAAATTGAATAAGGCTTAAAAAATATTTGCAAGCAATAAAGTCATGAATTAATAAATCTCATTATCTTTTCAATCAACTTTTTAGGATAACACCCAGTGACATTTCTTTTATCGTATGTTGATCCATGAATAATAAAACCCCTATACACAATCAAAATTTCATGAAAAATAAAATAATTATAAACAAGTTTATCTTTTAGAAAAGTTGATTTGAGAATATGTTTTTTGCACACAATAAAGTATAATGCACCAAGCAATTTAAATATCTCTTCAATCAACTTTTTAGGATAAAATCTATTGATAGTTTATTTATCCTAAATTAATATACAATAATAAAACCCATGATACATATAAAAGTAATGTATTAAAATATTGAACATGCAATATGAGAATTTAAAACAAAAACAATTCATCAAATAAAAAATTATTTACAACTTAAAAGCAACATCATCACAACAAATCAAAGACAACATAACAATTCAAAAAAAAACCATTAATCACAACAAATTAAAAATAACATCCTCACACAATATAACAATTCAAAAATACATACACATACATATACATCATATTTCATACTGAGTGATATGAACTCTATGATCACATGGCAATGTAACTTACATGCAAGAATAACAAATCCTAGAAAGCTAAAGAATCATGTTTGATAGGAATGTGACGCAGAGATTATCTTAACCAAAACACTAACACTATTGGAATGAACTTTCATTCAACGATTAGCAAATTGTGAATAGGAAGTATAAGAAATATGTCACATGGTCAAATATATCTTGACAAGTCAAATTTGTTCTTTATTCCAGAAAATAGAAAAGTGTTGTGTCATGCAAAACACGAGTTTATTCAAAACATCATGGGTGCAAAACTAAAACCTAATTACAAGTGAAATAAATATATTTATATTAGGTCAAAAAATATTTTAAACAATTATGGAAAAAAATAAACTAGAAAACTAATAAAAATCTTGAATGGTAGCTTCAAGACCTTATTGCATGGCCTTCTCGATGTTTGATTGATCTAAAGTTTTAAGACAAGAATTTAGTAAGTTACAATAATTATTCTATGAATTGCAAGCTTTAGGGAGAGAGAATCATTGACACCAAAAGGATGAATGATAAAAGGGAAGGATTGTTATTTTCATACAAAATTGTTAAAGGTTGAGTGTTGGCAAGAAAATAGCTCTAAAGGCTAAAACCAAAGGATTATAACACATCTATTGTATTTATTGGTGATTTAAGTATTAGTTATTTTCAATAGAGAGAGAGAAAAAATGATACGATCCAAGAAAATTTGGTTTCCAACATAATTCTATTTATTGTGTAGTTTACGCTATCAAGCATAACTTTCAATTTAACTGTAAGATTGATATGAAATTTACTGTAAGTTTCTATACATATTTTTTGACATTAAGTTATAATTTCGGGTCAATATAAGTTATGGAATGACCTATAATTGCAAGTCAATATGAGTTCTGGAAGGCATTACGATACAGGTAAATGCAATACAGATTTTACTATTTGTTGTCTTTTAACTCACTAGACTTCCTATTTGAAGATGATTTTTTTTTATGAATAATGCAAGGATATTCAATGGTTAATTTTAGGAGTTTTTTAGTTCTATAAGAAAAATAAAGGGCAACAACTATAAGAGAAAGCATAATTAATCATAAAAATCTTTCTAATAGTTGTTACCCCTTAGTTTCCTTAGTTTCCTTGTAGAACTAAAAAAACTCACAAAATTAGCTACTAAATATCCTTGCATTATTAGTAAAAGAAACAAGTTCAAATAGAAATTTCACAAGTCAAAAGTCAACAGATAACAAAAATTATATTGCATTTGTTTACCTATATTATGATGCCTTTTAGAATTCAATTGATTTCAAATCATAACCCAATATGGAAAAATAAGCCTCAAAATGCTTAGTAGAATTTTCAGCTTGATCCAATGGTTAGGTTGAGAGTTGTGTTTTATAGCGTAAAACTAGACAATAAACACAAGTACGTTGGAATCCGACTTTTCTTGTTAAAAAAAAATTCGGATCGTGTTAAAAAAAATTCGGATCATATCACTAAGATAAAATCATTATAACTCGGATAAACATGTTGCAACACAATCCTCTAACCCTATTGTATGGTATTGATTTCAACCTTATTCCACCTTAAGAAAATAAATTCCTTGGCAATACCATACCCCCAAGGTTATCACACATCGGTGAAAACCACAACATTTTAAATACATAATTATTCACAACAATACTCACTCAATCTCAAAATCATCAAATATAATTAATATTTTATATCCACTAAAATTATTCAGAAATCATTTAGGTATCAAAATAACCTTCTAGAATTATCGGGTTCACCCGAGAAAGGTTAGAAAATGGTTGGAATAGTGGTAGCATATGGGAGGCATAGATAATGAAGGTGGTCATTGTAGCATGTCATTGCACGTGCTAATGAAGGATTAAGGCGTGTGGGTGGCTGAGTCTGCTACGTGCCCATTTGTTAACGAGGTGCAAACTGCGTTTTGTTGAAAACGCAGTTTGCACCTGCAAGTGTGTTTGGTAAGTGTAAAAAAAGCTGGTTTGGTTATGGGACCCACCTATTTTTAAGATTGAAACGGCGTTTCACGGAAAGCAGCAAATAGCTGCTTTCCGTGCGTTACAAATTGTAAGAAAGAGCGGCGCGCTATTATATATATATATATATATATATATAGGGCTGGGGCGGGGCATATATGTATATATATTTTAATATTAAAATAATTTAAAAATTAATTACAATAAATAAATATATTAGAAGAATATCACAATATAATTTTTGTCTCGCAATTCTAATTTTGTTTTAAATGATATTTTACGATTGTTCCGGGATCGCAGAGGCCTTCACGTATGGATTTAGTTTAGATGAAATTACAAGTAGTTTGATGGGAGAATAAAAACAAGTATCTAATTTACTTGAATTATTAATTATATATTTTTTTATTATAATTATTAAATATTTAAAAAACAATATATATATATATATATATATCTGTGTGTGCGCGCGCGTGTTCTGTAATTTCACAAGTTAAAAACAAAATGAAAAGCTTAGTAACCAAACACACAAAACTGTTTTTTTTTTTCAACCTCAAACTCAACCATAATTTTAACCAAACACTTCACTGCTTATTTTGAGCCGCAGTAAAAGCGCTTTTTTAAAACTGTTTTTTTTCAACCTCAACCACAACAGCAACCGCAATACCAAACACACCCTACATCTCTTCCTTGTCTCCCTATTTAAAGCGGTTTAGTTTTGTCATTTCGTATTTTGTCACTTCCTAAAAATTTACAAACACAAATATGCGAAATATTGGCAAAGAGGTGTGTTTCCTGTCGTGTCTTCCTGCTGCTAAAACCACAATCAACTTCTTCTTATGTGCATGATTAGGCATTTATTTTTCTTAATTTACGTTTCTAATCACAGCAGGTGACTCCCAATAAAGCCATTGAATTACATTTCTTCTTCAAAGATACCACTGAACGCCCACAATGCCGGTGAGCACAAAATCAATGGATCAGACTGATAAATCTAATAGAAGACAGCCTAAGAGTACGAGACCATACGAAGCGTATCAGACTTGCGGACTACAGATATTTTAATACGGGGAATTAATTTCCTTTCCTTTTTCGTCTGGCTTATCATCATCTGAAAACAAAACGAGTGGATGGGAACGCCGAAAAATCTTCTTATTAGAGCCAAATAATGGCCACTCATACAAGGAAGTTATGGTCAGTCCACCTCAACAGTACAAATTTCCGACCAATACACGATAGCTTCTATTATTGTAATCCACGTCAAATACTTTTCTTAATTCAACTTTCAATCACCCGTCATGGTGATTTCAATAAGGAAATTATATCCAAAAGGGAAACCGTATCCATTATCTTGATCATTTCTAACTGGTCTGAATGAACTTGGACATTATCTGCAGCTGAAACGGTCAAAATTTATAGCAGAATCGAATCAAAATATATATAATGTCACCCTCCTTTCTATTTCAGAAAACAAAACTACATGCCAGTACGTACGACAGGGGAGAAGGGGAAACTATGGTTGATGCAAAAACAGTCAGGTATACACAGGCGGGGTTAAAAGCATGGTGACTATTTACAATTTAACTAACATGACATATGCGGGGGAAATCAATCAAAACTCAACGCCACTATTTATCTGAATAGTAAAGGAAGGTTGGCCAACATTAGAGAGAGGGGTATCGAGTCTCGCAACCAGTCCTGAGTTCCCCACATTACCATTCCATTTAGACCTGCCAATCTGCAACAGGAAACGAAAAGGGAAAGGGATGTTAGACAATGATGAATAAATAACACCCGCATACCAAATTTACCTGCAGTCATCAATGTCTAAATGTCAGGATCAACGATCCATTAACATTGACCATGACAAAAAGATATTGTAGAAAAGATTAATTGAAAATTGAAGTAAAAGTTTATTGTTTGTCTGGTGTCACAACCATGTTAGTTGCAGAGCATCCGTTGTTAGAACCTACTCACTAGAATTTAGCCCTTCCATCTAGATGTAGTGCAGCTAATATGTGCTGTTGATATACCAGTTATATCTATGAACTCGGCATCTATTTAAAAAGTTTTAATGTTGTCACAAAAGAAATTCAAATTTTCATCTTCAACTGTTGCTTTCATACAAGGAATTTTATGAGGCAGAAGAAAACTACTGATATTAATGGCCACCTCCTGATGGTATCAAATCTGAGTTTGACTTGTGGAATTTTATAGATATTTCCTGAACTTTCACTCTCATGTCAACCTGTGCCCAAATTTTTCAAAATATTACATGTCATCCTGAAAGTTCCACTTAGGAGATGACTTCAGATCGATTGCCTTCTGAAGGTACGAAGTTTTAAATAGCTTCAGGGAAAAACTGCAAACATCAACCTGAACTTTAATTACAGGAAAAGAGAAATTCATTTCAAGGACCAAGAAGCATCTGAAGAAAGGTAGCATCTAATTGTTCCATTACAATGATGACGGTGATGATGATGTAATTAAAAAAAAAATCAAAGATCATAGTTGATTCCACCATGCAAGAGGCCAAAGCCATGCATAGCAAGACTGAAGGCAATGAATAGAATCCCAGAATGAGGAACATATAGCATAGATGCGAATGATAATATAGTATAGATGCGAATGATAATGAGACATGCAATCCATAAAACTCAGCGTGTCTACAACTATTTTGCCCAACAAATGCATGCATCTAACAACACAACATAGCTCCACAGGGAAACCTGGTGAATGATGATAGAACAAAATATCCTCCTCATTATGGCACCCATTGTCAATTTTTCTTTTCTTGAATTCTGTTGGTGGACATTTGTGATCTCTTTCTATTATGTTCCAGAGTTGTTTCTCAGATGCAATGGCAACCAAAAGATTTGGGGCAATTAGATCCAGAGAGTTTAATACTCAAATATTGCTATTTGAAATCAGAGAAAGCTTGGGGTGTTCTGGATTGTTAAGGAGATTGAATAGTTGATAAATCTAGAAGATTCTATACTTTCAAAATAAACAGGAAAACAAGAGGATAATTTAGGTTTGAGAAAAACTGGAGGTAATTATGCAAGCAAGAGCATTCAAAGAAAAGGAGGTGATTTGTTTCTGATAAAAATGGTTTTGCATTTTTGCGCACAAGTTTTTGTTTCCTGTTTGTGCACGGGTTCTCTCCAGAGGATTATGACAAAGGAGTGCCAAAAATGGGAAGATTAATATTTTTCACAATCAGGTGTTCCAGATACAACCAGCAACAGGAATGTGAATTGATGGTTTGTCTCAGTTCATGGCTCTTACAGGGAGTTCTAACGTTTTAACTTGTCAACTCTTTGAAAACAGTTGGACTAGCAAACTGAAACCCTTCATTTTAATGTTGATTATTGGGTTGGAAGGGAACAGCATATTCCCAATGGCATGAAGGGTGCCAGGTGAATTAACCTGCATTTGTTTAGATTCTGTCAGTCTCAATGAAGATAATTCCCTGTACTTTATCCATTGTTTTCTATATTTTGGGATTCATTATCCAACCATTTGATTTTCATGAACAGGACTAGGTGCAAACTCCCCGTGTACCCGGGTCTGATTCTGTCAACTAAAAGAGAAAAGGATGGACCAAGAAACCAAAGATTCTACCAAGCAGAGATGTATAATCCAGATAAAAATATATGGATCAACAGCAGATAATGGAACATCACAGCTTACCGATAGTAATGCAAATGCAGAAGGGTGCATCGTTGCAGCACAACCGCAAATCAGATTCAGATGATCATTCACTGAGTGAATCAGTTCTGCATGCAAACCAGGATTGCTTCCACCAAAAGTGGGGCACAAACTGACAAGATATCATTGAGAGCAGAAAAAGATAATCATGTTTACTTACATAATAAAGTTTGCTTGAGTTAAAGATACACAACAAGTGAGAAGTGAAAGTACAAAAGTGAAGCAAGGAGAGACAGGTTCTGCAAACAAAGGACCATGTATTTGAAATATAACTGGCAAGTATATTTAGCCCTCAACAAGACCTACTTTGTTTCACCAGTATTCATGCTTTTGCCTAAAGTCAAACCATTTGCAAGCATGAGATGATTGATATCAGGGTACCATCAGGTCTAGGGTTTATCAACAATTAACTCAATCCAGCGGTCATGAGCCAATAAAACAATCATGTCTTCTCATGGACCCTTAATTGTTTATGGTGGAGAAATGCTGATTAAAACAACTAAGATCAATCATAAGAAAAACCAGGTCCAACCTTTGTTCAGTACCATCAAGAAATGCAGACTGGCCCTGGTTTGTGATTGTTTAACCAAGTAGACATGTAATGCGTAACTTTTTCCTGTTGACCAAACTCTTCTGATGCCACTTTATAAGAAGCACAAAAATAATAGTTGCACTGTCAGTGTCTAAAGCAGCATGTTAAATGAATGTTATAGAACAAGCAACTGGGATTAGTTCTGAAGAAACTTTTTCAACTTCTTTCAGCTTCAGTTTACATTTTTTGGATGACAAGAGTGTTCAGTTATCTCTGTTATGTTCATTCTCTCAATGAAATTATTTATTAGTTTTAGGGGGGAAATGGTGTGCAGTTTAAATGTAACATAGCATCCAAATTACTAAAATGCACCAGATATGCTATCATTCAGGACTTCAGGAATAGTTAGGGCTTAAATTGATAGTCTTAAACACAGAGGACACTTTTTTTAGGTTCAACACTGTTGCTTCAGCATGTCAATGCAGGTCATTCAGGGTTTATTATTTATGCTTTCCTTTTCTTGAATTTCTCCTTTTAAACCTTATTGTGATTAGTTCATCGAGTTCACTGGTTTCTGTAGGTCGGTCCAGAATCACATATAAACCACACCAAGCTATGAAAGGAACTGCAGGATAACCTACAAAGCACAAGCTAACAATATAAATAGCACAAACAGCCTCAGAAACCATGTTCATTTTTACAGTTACTGAGGAAGCATTTCAAAATTCAAAGGCCAGAGTCAATAATAAGGCAGCTACTCTGCTTGTATCTTCCACGTGTATGGCAAAACAAAGAGTGATCATAATTTCATTAAACGAATATGAGCATTAAAAGTTACCTGAACTGAACAGTTGGCCTCACCATAAGACCAGATCGCTGCCATGCTAAAGATTGTGCAACACTCAAAGTAAACGATTTGTCAGGCCATTGTACCATTGGTGTGATGCATGCTCCCCACTTATTCTGATAAATTATTCAAAAACAATAGGCTTTAGTCCCCACCAAAATTAATGCAGACAAATCCACTGGTATACTCTGAAATCATCAAGTACTCACTGACAAGTTCAAGACCTGACCTTACGAGAGAAGCTGAGTTTCATTTCCCCAGGATATTGCCCCTGAGCTTGGAGAAGACCCCCAAAAAGAGGTGTGAAAGCACTGGCAGACAGTCCTTCACCAGATACATAGGTGAATTGTCCATTTGGAAACTGTAAATCTACAAAAGACTGCAAGACAAAAGAGACAAGAAGAAAGGTCAATGAGAAATCAGCTCTGCAAATTTTAAAAATTTAATGCAACAAAAAGACATATTGACTGCATCCAAATCTTCATGCTTTCATTACAGAGGCTATTGCTTCTGCAGTCAACAGGGTAACCAGGCAATCGCAAAGCCATGTATACCACTTTTTGGAAAGGCTTCTGCATGAGGACAGGAGGAGGAAGGATTGCAAGGCTTCTCGGATATTCTTAGTTTTCCCTTTTGAGAATAATTTCCACAGGTTATCCTACCCCCCACCAAAAACTAAAATCTGAACTCGGGATTCAGCCTAGTTAAATAGAGAGATTTCCATTTGCATCCCTGCTTTGCTCCACATCCCCTTCCTATGGAATTTTTACTTCGTATGAGGAAGGGAAATGGCATGATGTTAGTTGAATATCAAGACAATGAAAAAGCAACAATTTTTTTACCAACTATGAAACTTTGTTAGAACAGGAAGAATTTGTAGAAGAGAAAAGCAAGTTAATTTATAATTCTGTTTAATACCAGCAAATCACTTCTAAAATTCCTTAAAGTCTTGTAGTATTAAGAAAAGAGGAACACTATCCTATCCCAGAAAAGTTGCAAGATGCCTCAGAGCCAAAGAATCATGCTTACTGTTTCCCCTTCATTGAATCCACAATATGTAGAATAAAGCCTATTGCTTTTGGCTGCCCACACCTTTGACTCCAATACAATTAGATACAAATATGAAACAAAGACTGATTCCGATGCCTTTCATAGCTTAGAAGGAGCTACGACTTACACAAGCTAAAGGATTGAGACAGAGCATTGACATTAACAACCACCTTCTATGCTTTGACCACACAGCTGGACATAGTGAATGCATTCCAGTCTGAAAAGATACAAGAAAAAGAGTGCCTTAGAAGAACAGATTAATAAAGCAATTATAAAGAGATATCCAAAAGCAAATTCTAATATAATACAAGACAAAACCAATTCTCAATGAACTATTCTTTACCAAAACAAAAAAATTACATGTCAAATAAAGGCAGGAAACCATGATCAAGAACAGAAGATCTGACATCAAAAATAAGGACTAGGAAGATGGGATATCAGCATGTGCATAAAAAATCAACCAATGTGACATCAAAAATAAATATTGAAAAAAGGTTACCATAAAGCTAACAAAATTACATCAAAAATAAATATTGAAAAAAGGTTACCATAAAGCTAACAAAATTACACAAGGAACAAAATGCAATTAATAGGAATAGGTGGAAATCAGTATAACAACTGGGATTGAGAAACAAGAAACATTTAGTGAATACAAGAGCTCACATGTTTACAGCCCATACCCATTTCTTGTCAACATTCAGGTAAAATCTAAAGCTTATTAAGAGCACATAAGCTTGCTGTATAGATGAGGTTTACCACAGAATATCCAAAAGCTTGAGAGAATATTGCAACACTTCTATGACGTCTATTTCACACTTCAATTAAATAAACAGAAAATCAGGCATACCTTCCTATCATACCCATACCAAAGCAAGTGTTGCTTTGAAAGATGCACAGGCAGAAGAAAGGTTGAACCACGCACAATCAACACAGGTCCAAGCTGGACAAGGAACAAGGATGAATTATCATTTCCTGATGTGGAGCTTCCATGTGACGCCTCTACTCTCCATAAGTCTCCCCTTGCAACCAAAGAACTCTCAATGTTGTGAGTTCTGCTGTCATAAGTTGAGGTAATGTTTATGGTCCCCTGCATCCAGTGTGCACAAACAGAATACAATTAAAGTCATACTGGCATCCTTGAATTATGTTCACAAAGTGTCAAAAAAAAATTAAAACAGTGAGACTTAATTTCTTCACTAAGGCTTTCTTGATGTTGTTCATGTCACGCAAAATTTCAATACCAAGGCAAATTCTGTTTTTGGCATATTCTGCAGCAATCTACAGGTTACACCATAGAATCTCTCCTTCAATTGCCTACAATTTGCCTAGATCCCATCAAATAAAAGTAATTGTGACCTTGCTACAGAACCATGCCCAAATGGTAATTCAATATGTATGATCAACCAGACATCTAAGGACAACTATTATGAAGATCCAATGAAAACCACAAGGATATTATATTCCACTCTAAACTTTTCAAGTCACACAAAACATTAACTTAAATATTCAGCACATAGCAAAAGTACATCATTAATGAGATCACAAAAAATTGAAGGCCCCTAAAATGAAAGCAAACCAACATTTGTAAGACAAAGCTAGCAAGGAAGTAAAAACAAAACTACAAGAAAACACAAATATCAGCATAAAGCAACTGTGATGCAAGATTTCTTTTGGGAAAATAGATATTTCATTAGTTAACTTTATAACAAACCTAGTTATCAATTTATATCAAAACCCAACAATTCTTGGTGATTTTGGTTGGAGGTCATAGACAAAATGTATCGGAGCTTATAAATTTCCAGTGGTTAGTTGTCGTATGTTATTGAATAACCATAACTAGAAGAGATTGTAGAACATGACAAGCTAGAATAGGAGGGAATGAGAAGGTTCCCCTAAAAACAAATCCAGGAACTGGTCGTTGTTTTAGTTGTTATTATTGAAAATCCTAGTAGTGAGAATCACAAAGGGGTGGCTTGTCAAAGGTGTTGTATTAAGGACCTATGGTGGGAAGGCCAGCACAAATATGTTAAGGAGCCACGATGGAGTGGCCCACACAAAAAAAAAAATGCTTGTGCTAGAGAATAGTTTTTTACAAAGGTCTAAACTTAAGACGAATTCCTTCCAACCCAAAGAGACTAAAACTAGAGTTGTTTTGGGAAAATGAATATTTTCCTAACTTAATTTTATATTTTTCAATTTTTATTTTCGTTTTCGTTTTTCCTTCTCTCCCATAGGATTAACAAACTCCCTTATCCTTTGCTACAGGCTACATCAAATTCCTTCTAAAACGAAGCACTCTTGCCAAAGAAGAGAGAAGGAAGGTGTAATCTAATCCTCTTTCTTTTAGAACACAGCCCTTGCCAAACGAAATGGCACATTGCTTCAAATGCTCCCCTACTAACTAGACTGGACATTGTACTTTTTACTTTGCATCAGCTAAGACTTCTAAACAGCAGAGGCTTTCTCAAACAGAGTCCAATTACTTCAATCGCATCATCGTTTCCAGATAGTCACTGCTATCAAGACTTGATAACGTACTATATCTGTGAACTTTCTATCAAGACTACAGAAAGTTGAAAATCATTCAAAACATCTCCATAAATCTGAAGAACAAAGACTAATTCCTAGTTGAGTTCCAAAAGATAATATCACTTACACGCAAACAGTGAAATAGACAGTTTAGGCTAAAAATCTATTAGGTGGTCTATTCCTTCAATAGCATTAGAAATTATACAATAATTCAATTATTGTATGAAATAACACACACAACTAAATTCTTAGAGCACAGTAGCATATAAAAATCATTACCAGTGGTTTGCCAAGAAATCCCACACCCTTCAAATCAAACCCACCAATCTCCTCTTCCAACAACTCATCCACTCCACGGCTGCCACCGCCACCATTATCCTTCACAAACCCTAAACCCCTCAACCTCTCACTAACCAAACCCAACTCTCCCTCCAAACCTAGCCCCACCTCACTCCTCTTACCATCCATCCTCACCCCAACACTCTCCTCCTGCTTAAACGGAACTGGCAATCTCCTAAACAACTGGTGCACCAATCCATTCAAAGCCGCGCCAAAATCAGCCCCAGCTTGTCCAATCCTATTTCCAATATCCAAAATGGCCGAAACCCCATTTATCCCTGAATTATCAGTTAAAACCCCAAAATCCCTTTTACTAAAATCATGTACCGGAAACTCCAAATCAAAAGGCTTCGATTTTGGAGGGGCTGGCCAAGAAAACGTAGGTGGGTATGTCATATGTGACTGTATAAGGCCTGAAAACCCTTGAGCTAGCCGGTCTGCCAGGTCCTGGCCATGCCTCTGGACCTCTTCCCATGCTTCAAATGATCTTTCTACTGACATTTGGTTTCGAAATTCAAGTATTCATGCGATTTTCACAAATGGGTATTCGACAAATTTACTAAAAACACAAAAAAAAAAAAATGAAGGTTATGGAGATTTATTGACAGAAAAAGGTTGAGTTTTTATGTGTTAGGTGACAGTTGTAGTTGCAGAAATGTTCACAGGAAATATAAATAAACTAAAAAGAGTTTCGTTATTGAAAGATTTTTATACCGAAAAGGGGGGGAGACATTTTCAGCTTCAACGGATATCAAAAAGACAAATACAAAAAGGAAACTTTGAAGCAGAAACGGGGGGGGGGGGGGGGGGGGGGGGGGGGGGGGGGGGGGGGGGCCGTCCAGAGCTAATTATTCAAGAGCTACAAAATTTGAAGCTTTGACATGCAATAAAAAAGAATATAGATTTGAGATCAAGATTTTGTTTATGGAGCTTTAAAAGAGATGAATTTTGGGGTTTGATTTTTAAGGTTTGCTTTGCTCAACCAGAAGGAATCAAAGTGTGAAACATGGGCTTTGAACGACAATTAGGGATTTTGTGTTATTTTTAAACAGAGAGAGAGAGAGAGAGAGAGAGGAGGAGATGGAAGCTTTAGCAAGGAAATGATGGGAGGGATTTATACCAGGAGAAATTATATTTAGCACCCCTTGTTTTATATTAATTAAATATTAAATCTAAGAAACTACCGTGCAGTGGTTTTATTGCTGAAGTTGCACAGTTTATAGTTTAACGACCTGTTTGGCACAATTGTGGTTGAGTTTGAATTTAATAAAAAGCAATTTTGTGTGTTTGGTTACCATACTTTTCATATTGTTATCAACTTTTTAAATATATATATATATTGTTTTTTAAATATTGTAGATTAAAAATCATAAAAATAAAATGTAATTAATAATTCAAGTAAATTAACACTTGTTTTTATTCTCCCATAAAATTACTTGTAATTCCATCACGAACTAAATCCGCTTATTATATAATTAAATAATTACTTTTAAAAAAACCTCTAACAATATAATTATTAATTTTGCATATAATTTTTTTACTTTCTTGTTGAGGTATTTTTAATAAAAAAAAACAAATATTTTTGATATAGTTATATATATAAATACACACGCACACCCCACCGACAGTGTGGGTGTGGGTGTGGGTGTGGGTGTGGGTATATATATAAATATAAATATAATTATATATATAGGGTATACGAGCGGTATGCCCGCGCGATGCGCCGGGGTTTTTTTATCTATGTAGAAAATTTATTGTTTTTATATGTATTGTATTTTGTTATTTTAATATTTAATTAGTAAAATTATAATTGATAAAATCTGTATAATCGAAATGGAAAGCGGTTCGTAAATTTTATAATTGCAGATAAAGCAGGTAATTTTTTTTTATGAGTTGCATTTTTTTCTCAGTAATATTAGATATGACACATTATAAATAAAAATATTGTAATTATTTTTTCCAGAAATAAACTTATATGTTTTCTGTCCTATAATTAGTTTTTTTAATGTTTACTCACAGAAATTGCAATAGATCAAATATGTTAGAAATGAGTTTTTTGCATTGTGTTAGGGTTTTTTCTATGTAGAAAACTAATTGATTTTTAAAATACTGTAATTAGTTGTTTAAATATTTAATCAGTAACACTATAATAGATAAAATATGTAACATATAAATTTCCCCCCGTCTAAAATGAATAGTTTGATCGAAATGGAAATGGTTCGTATATTTTTTAATTGTAGATGACCTAGGTAAATTTGGCAACCTTTTTTTTGAGTTGCCTTTTTTCCCCAGTAATATTAGATCTGAAACATTAAAAATAAAAATATATAATTTTTTTCCAGAAATGAACTTAATTTTTTTACGTGCTATAATGACTTATTTGCTGTCTAAAAGAAACAGCAATCGAAACGGGAAGTGACCCGCATAATTTTTAATTGTAGATAACTTAAGCAATTTTTTTTTTAGTTTAAATTTCCCCCCAGTAATATTAGATTTAAAATATTAAAAATAAAAATATTGTAAATTTGTTTCTAAGAAATAAACTTAAACAAAAGAGTATCAAATTCAAATTCAAAGGAATTTTTTTTATAAGATTTATTAATTATATTATTATATTAAATGTATTTAAGAATATTGATATTAATTTTTTTTAAGGAAAAAATCCTAGGTCATTTTTTCTCTCTCTCTCTATATATATTTTTAGGCGATAATATTCAATAAATATTAAAACATATAATTAGTCCCACATATTTTATAGAGTAATCGACATGGGAAGTGGTTTGTATATTTTTTAATTGCAGATAACCTAGGTAAATTTGTCATTTTTTTTTATGAGTTGCTTTTGTTCCCCAGTAATATTAGATCTGACGCATTACAAATAAAAATACTGTAATTTGTTTTTAAAAATAAACATAAATTTCTTGCGTGCAGTAATTATCTCTTTGTTGTCTAAAAAGAACAGTTTAATCGAAACGGGAAGTGACTCGCATATTTTTTAATTGTAGATAACCTAGGTAAATTTGTCATATTTGTTTTATGAGTTTTTTTTTCCCAGTAATATTAGATCTGACACCCTGTAAATAAAAATATTGTAATATGTTTCTAGGAAAACAAACCTTTTTTTTTCGTGCTATAATGACTTATTTGCCGTCTAAAAAGAACAGTGTAATTGAAACGGGAAGTGACCGTATATTTCTGAAATCTAGGCAAATGTGTGAATTTTTTTTTTGAGTTGTATTTTTTGCCTAGTAATATTAGATCTGAAATATTAAAAACTAAAATATTGTAATTTTTTTTAAGAAATAAATTTTCAAAAAAGAGGACAAAACTAAAATTCGAAGACAAATTTTTTTCTATGTCATCCGATTTATTCATTATATTATTATATTAAATGTATCTAAGAATATTGATATAATTTTTTTTATTCAAAAAATCCTAGGTCATGTTCTCTTCTCCCTATATATATTCCTAGGCGATAATATTCAATAAATATTCGAACATATAATTAATGAAAGACTAAAAATATTCCAGAAACCTTAACAAAAGATAAAACAAAAAAATAAAATAAAAATAAAAATTATCATCGCTATCACTGTCAAAACAATAAAAATTATCAAATTATCTGGAGGAAAAAAAACATCAACAAAAGAGCAAGCAAAAAAACAATTAAATTATTATTATTATTATTAATTTGCATAGAAGGATAAAATTGAAAGAAATCAAACTTTGATACTGAAAATATTAAGGATTTATAATAATTTTGCATGGAAGGATGAATTTGAAATCAATCAGAACTTTGATACCAAAAACATTAAGAATTCCAGCCCAATCCGAAAAATTAAAAGCATGAGGACCGAATTGAAACTTCAATATATAATCAATTTCGATTGAAGGACAATTGAAACAAATCAGAACCTATATAATAGCATTAAGGGCAAGAAAAACAAATCAAAACGTTCAGGGACTGAAATGAAATTGGACAAAATCCAGCGTAGCTGACGTCAGCTGGCGCAGGGAGGAGAGAGAATGTGGGGGGGAAATTTCAGACGGCCACTGACACGTCCACGGGCACCATAGCGCCACACGCGCCGCTCCATGTGGAAGAGAACATGCCTGAAAATCATTCTAGACGCTGGTTGGGCATTTTCCGACGCCGGAGGAAGCCGCACGCGCCGCCTGAAAAACACGTGAGCGTTGAGACAGACGGCGCGCCCAGCGACACGCCAACAGCTGTCAAGCATAAAAAAAAGTGGCTGATTACCGGAAGGCCCCTCACCCCCAGGCGTGTTTTGTCCTTTTCGAGGGACAAAACGGTCAATGCACTGTGCAATGAATAATTTAAAAATAAAAGAACCGGTCGGGCGAACCGGACCGGACCGGGCCGAAAACGGTCAATGACCGTCCAGCCCCTGAAAATGGCGGCGTTTTTTGTCTTTTTCGGGGGCTAATTTCGTTAATACACTGTTCCAAACCGGAAAAAAAGGAGGACATACACCCGCGAAGCACCAGGTGAAATTGCACATGAATAGTGACTATGAGTCACGGTGAACAGTGCCCGCACTATTCTGAAATGCCTAATCTTTTAGTGTTTTTGATATATATATATATATATATATATAACACCCATATATATACCCCCACCGACACCCAATCCTCCCCCCACCCCAAAACCCAGAGCACTCCCTCTCTTTTAATGAGATCACAAAAAAAATCCTAGCCCTTTTTATACACATACATGCGTCGTTCGTTCTTGAATCTCTCATTTCTCTCCCAACCATGGCTGCCTAAATCAATAAGAAGCGCAAGGTAATCTCAAATTTCCCCTCTCTTTTCTTTGATTCTGTTTCAATTAATTAAGAGTTGATCTCACTTTTATCTAATTTTACAATCTATCTCCTTCTTCTTATTAGTTTGTTGCAGATGGAGATTTCTATACAAAGCTGAATGAGGTATTGACTAGAGAATTGGTTGAGGATGGGTACTCTGTTAGTCAATCGTTGCAATGAAGAGCAAACAGACGATAATGACAAACAACACCGATCACCAAGTGTGATTGCAAGGTTTATGGGGCTGGAGCCATTGTAGGATTCGAGTCCTGATTCTTGTGAACATGTGAACAAACCTGAACTCAGAAGATCTGCTTTGGAGTCTACAGCCTCCAGAGATCTGTTTCGGTATCGATTCATTGACGGAGTTGGACAGAGAAACAGGATTAAAATTCCAACGGTAACAAAACACAGCCAAAAGCATATATTTTCTACTTCTCGTAAATGGCGTTTCAGCCGTGATTTTGGTGGGTCCCACCGCAATTAGAATTGCGGTTTTCTGATTACCAAACGGGTGTAAACTCTGTTTTTTTTAAAACACAGTTTGCACCGCGTTGCCAAACGGCATCTAAGTTTTGAAAAAATATCTTAAACATTTTTAAATAATTAAGTTTTTATAGGCTCATATTAATAATTAGTTATATTCATTTTTTTAAGAGATAGTGAAAGCAAAATATAAATAATTTAAATGAAAAACATGAAGAAATTTTATTTTGATATCAAATTTTTTATATAAAAAAAATAGAGAGTCAATCAACAAAATATGATGTATATAAAAAAAAAGTCATTATAACATTTTTTAATCATCAAAATAATTAAAATTGAAGTTAATGAGATTGTTTTAAGACTCGATATTGCTTAAAAAGCCACTTTTATATCAAGAATAAAAAGTCTTATTCAGATTGATTTTGAACCATGAGAGATTAGCAATACTGTTGAAGAATGAAATATTGAAGAATGAAAAGGACAAGGAGCCGTTAGAAGAAAAGGGATGATGGTCCTTCAGCCTCTTTGCAGCTCCCATTTCTGTTATACCTTTATTCTGTTTTCTGCCAATTCTGACATGCAGGTATTACGGTAGCTGTGTATTTTTTCTTTCATCTCTTTCTCGTGGGATGTACGAGATAGGTTAATCCTGATGTATATATATGTATGCCTTGTATTAATGAAAGATAACTTGAGATACAAGAAATAAGAAGGGAAAGAGGAATTAAAAAATCTCTCTGCAAATTATGCAGCAGAACAATCTCATTGTTCTGTAAATCTTTTTCTTCTGCAGCTTCTATCATTTCTTTCATGGTATCAGAGCCTCACGCTCTCTAAATATGGGGCACTGGGCACTGGGGGCACGGGGGCCTTGGCCCTGGCCCTTGGGCACTTGGGCGCGCGCGCGCGGCGCGCCGTCAGCCCTGCTGCCTGGTGCGCGGGGCCCTGCCAGCCCCTCGCGAGGAGCAGGCCTGTGCCATCAGGGGCCAGCTCGCGCGCGACCCTGGCAGCCCCCCGTGTTTAGCCAGCCCTCGCGCGGCCAGGCCTGGGGCAGCAGGGGCCAACTCCCGCGCGGGGCCCTGGCAGCCTCCCGTGCGGGCGAGGATAGGCAGAGGCGCGCGTCCGGAGGCCCTGCCAGCCTTCCGCGCGGGCCAGGCCTGGGGCAGCAGGGGCGAGCTCGCGCGCAGGCGGGGATAGGCAGAGCCCCGTGCGGCGAGGATAGGCAGAGGAGCGCCCCTGCGTCGAGCCAGCCCGCGCGCGGGACAGGCCAGGGGCAGCAGGGGCCAGCTCCCGCGCGCGGCCCTGGCAGCCCCCCGCGCGGGCGAGGATAGGCAGAGGAGCGCCCGGAGGCCCTGCCAGCCCCCCGCGTCGTGCCAGCCCGCGCGCGGGACAGGCCTGCCAGCCCCCCGCGTCCTGCCTGCCCCCCGAGCGAGAGAGGCTAGGCGCGGCTGGTGCCAGCCCGATGCCCCCCGCGCAGCAGGCGAGCTGCTGTTTGTGCCGCATTTTTGCATGATAATGGAAAGATTTCCACACGTTATCAGTCCAGTAAAATCCATCATATTTTTGTGAGGCTTCCCACAAAATTTGGGGTCATTCCGAGCTGGTTCCTATTTTTTATGAGTTTCCCGATTTTTAATGGTTGGAAAATAGAAATAAATACTTCCCGATTTTTAAAAATTCTGAAACAAATATTACAGTTAGATTGGATTTTTCCAAACCTCTGTGCCAAATTTCAGCTTCAAATAATTTTTTTTGAAGGTTTTAGAGGGGGGGCCAGCTGGGACCTAGTAGTGTCTCCCCCTGCCAGAGCTTCAATGACACTTATTGCTCTTTAGGGGGGTGCCCCCTGCCTGGTCTTGGGGGCGCCAGGGGGCATGGTGCCCATGGGCCTGCCGCGAGTTTGGGGGGGGCTGGGCACCATGGTTGGATTCGGAAAAAATGTGGGGGAAGCGGATGGCCCGATATATAGCCCCGGTATCGAAGACCCGATTTCCGGCCGGCGAAGACCCGACTCCGGACGGCGAAGACCCGACTCTGGCCACCGTCTCCGGGACGCCCGAAAAATTGTTGGGCGTGCTGGGGCACGTGGCCCGATGTGTTGCTGTTATCGATGACCCGTTTTCCGGCCAGGGGAGACCCGTTTCTGGCTGGCGAAGACCCGACTCCGGCCACCGTCTCCGGGACGCCCGAAAAATTGTCGGGCGTGCTGGGGCACGTGGCCCGATGTGTTGCTGTTATCGGTGACCATTTTCCGGCCAGGGGAGACCCGTTTCCGGCCGGCAAAGACCCGTTTCCGGCCACTGCCTCCCGGACGCCTGCCAGGCTGTCGGGCGCGATTGGGCTGCTTCTCCGAGGCGAGGGCGTGGCATTCATTTGCCGAGCTCGTGCTGCGGTGCGGCAGCCCCAGCGCGCCCCACATTGTGGCTGGTGTCCGGGCCGCAGTGGCCACTGCTGGAGCTTGCAAGCTGGAGGCCCGGCTGACGTGCTGGACGTGGAGCGCATTTGTCGTGGATCACGGGCGGGGCTATCGCCGGCGTGGGTGTGGCATTAAATTGCCAGGCTTGCGCCCCTGCGTCGGCCCTCCCCGCGATCCCTGACCTCATGGCGTGACGCACCCGCTGCCGAGTCCAGGCCTGCGGCTTCCGAGTTGAGGCAGCCCTGGTGTGTTGCCGTCCTGTTTTCGTCCACTGCTCCGTGATGCCCACAGGCTGTCGGGTGCGCCGGGGCTGCCTCTCCGAGGGGTGTGCCTGGCATTCATTTGCCAAGCTCGCGCCAAGGTGCTGGCAGCCCCGGCGCGCCCGTTAGCATGGGGGTCGTCCCGGCAGCAGTGCCTCCTGCTTCTGCTCGCAATGCGGAGGCCTGACTGACGTGCCAGGCACGGAGGGCCATGGTTGGGGATCGCGTGGAGGGCTGTAGCCGGCGTGGGCGTGGCATTAAATTGCAGCGCTTGCGTCCCTGCGTCGGCCCTCCCCGCGATCCCTGACCTCATGGCGTGACGCGCCTGCTGCCGAGTCCTTGCCTGCGGCTTCCGAGCTTAGGCAGGCGGCCCCTTAGAGATTGTCCCTGTCGTGTCCCTCTTCGGTTAGTTTCTTGTCCCTCTGAGATCCTTCGTGTCCAGCGGTGCGGGCACGATCTCGCTCGGGTGTTTCCACTTGCCCTCGCGGCCGTGGTTCGCTCGTCGGGATTGTTGTTACGTGTACGTGGTGGCGCATGAGCGGTCATCGGGCTGTCCGTGTCGGCAGGCTCCATGCTTGTGCACCGAACTGTCGTCCTGCAGCCCCATCAGTTTCAGCCCAAGGCCCTACAAGGTTTGCGGCGAGGCGGGGTTCCTGTGTTGCGTACGCACTTTGGTGGAATTCGAACGTGAAGGTGTCCCTCTTTGCCTCGTGCCTCCCCGGGGGCGCGGGGCGACCCTGGCAGCGCGCCCGTGTTCCAGTTGAGCAGACTCTTGCTGGACTGGACGACGTTCGATCGCTCGTGCTCTCGGATGCAGAACGTGAAGCCGGCGTTGGGGCCTCCGCCCTTTCGACCGCCTTTTCTAGCTGCTTGTGCTCGATAAGATTGACTTCCTCGCCCGTCTCGGCCCCTGCTGCTCGAATTTCCGGCGACGGGGATCGGCGGGTCGTGTTGTCGCCAAGGAATGCTACGTGGTTGATCCTACCAGTAGTCATATGCTTGTCTCAAAGATTAAGCCATTGATGCGACCATATTATTTGATAATTTCATCCATATTTACGTAGTGTTTTGCATATGTTTTATGTATAAAATGCCTTGATATTCTTTGTTTTATATTTTGAAGGCATTTTTGGATGAAAGATGCAAAAAGGAGGTAATTGGAGATGATTGACAGATTTGACCTTCAGTCGGTGTTTTGTGCAGAGTGGAAGCTCTAGAGATCGAAATGAAGTGATTCCAGTGACATTCAAAAGCTAACATCCATAAATTTATGGAAAGCTAAGGAAAAGAAATAAAATAAGGAAGATCATGGAAATCGCAGCCTTCAAAGTCAAATCTTGCAATCTGCCGATATCGACCTTTGTCCATTACAACTTCAATATCTCGAGCTACAAAAGTCAGATTGATGTAAACTCAATTTTTGTGGATTCAGGACTCAAAGGCTGATAAACGCACCAAATGTCAGCTCAAACCGATGTGATATGAAGGAGATATGAATTTTACAAGGGACAACTAAATTCTGCCAACTCAAGGAAGGACTATTTTGTAAAATAGACACTAGGGTTTCTAAGCATATATAAAGGAGAAGAGGAGCAAGGAAGTGGCGGCAAGCACAAAAGAAAACACAAAATCTTCCTCCTCCAAATCCTAAATCATGTGTTCTTCCATCTTTTTATTTAGTTGTTCAATAAACATGCAAGGCTAGACTCTTTTGCTTGGTTGCAAGGACACAAAAACCTTCGGATTTCAAGAACCGTGAGATTTATTCTTCCTTCTATTTTCAGTTTATGTTATGAATGAGTATGATTGTTTTCCTATGCATATTTTCTATGATTGTTGTTGATGATTGCTAGAGCGGACTCTAAGTTATTGTTGTGAACAATCTACTGCTAAGTTTAATATCAAAACCGGAGTTGTGATATATTAAGTTGTGAAGCATCTAAGCTTGATAATTGTGGCGGAACTACATTATTGAACTTAGGGAGAACATTTGAATAAATTGACACAAGTTGCGGACCACTTGTATGTTAATCTTGATGAAATTATCTAGTTCTTAAAGCTACCATTAAATTGAATCATTAGTGCGGACACTTTGATTGTTTGTTGGTTAGGATTAGTTATACGGCGGATCCGTTAATTAATCACGTTAAGAAAAGATAAAATTTCAGAACATGAACTGCATTTTTAGTTTCAAGGATTGGTTCTAATTTCCGTAGGTGGATGTATGCTTGTGACCAAGGTTTGTTTTCTTGATAAGTTTCAGTTTTAATTGATTTTGTTTGCTAGTTTAATTGCTGCCATAGTTTAGATAATCACAAACCAAATCCCCCCAATCACATAACGTACAACATAAAAATCTAACTTGAAACTTTCTCGTGGGATCGATCCCTTGCTTGCTCTATACTATCTTGTGTGTTTTAAGCTAGGGTAATTAATTTGTGCGACCGCGACATCGCAACAAATTTTGGCGCCGTTGCCGGGGAAGTAATTTTAGTTGATTATTGTGCTTGTACTGTTATTTTTATTTGTTGTGATTAAAAAAAAAAAAGAGAAACAGAATTTTTGCTTGCGACGGTAGTGTTCACTTGCGGCAACGGTACTGTTCAAAACAGAGTTTTTGGTGGAATTAGGTATCGATTTTTTGTTACCTGAAGGAAAAGGACGTTATGAGAAAGACTAGTGATAAATCACTAGCCCCACTCTATTGAGGCCAAATTCCATTTTGTTCTAGTGTTTTTAGGCAGTTTTAGTTTTCTACCTTAAAATTTTCGTACAATTTACATTGTTTTCAATCTCTTGCGTGCTTGGTTTCTTTTGAGTTTTCTTTGCGATTTATGCCTGTAACCCGTTCTGCTAATCAAAGTCATCAAGTGCAGGTTAATCTTGAAATAGAAAACACTTTACGCAAGTTACGAAAGGAAGCTCGCGTCAACATCATGGCTGGTGCACGACAACAAACACTCAAGGAGCTTGCTGCTCCTAACGTGGAAAACCAACCATTGTGCATAAACATAGACAGTAATGTGAACTTTGAACTCAAATCTGGTTTTATACATTTGTTACCAACATTTAATGGTCTTGCAGGAGAAGATCCTCATGCTCATCTCAAGGAGTTCCATATGGTATGTGTTGGCATGAAACCGAATGGAGTTGATGAAGAACAAGTTAAGTTGAAAGCTTTCCCTTTCTCTTTGAAAAGGGCAGCAAAGGCATGACTTTTCTCTATTCTCCCAGGATCTATTGGAACTTGGAATGCTATGAAGAAGATTTTCCTGGAGAAATATTTTCCAGCATCTCGAGTTGCCAATATAAGGAAAGAAATATGTGGGATTCGACAATCTCATGGAGAGACACTTTCCGAGTATTGGGAAAGATTTGAGCAACTATGTATTCAATGCCCTCATCATCAAATACCCGATCAGCTTCTTATTCAATATTTCTATGAAGGATTGATGCCTACTGACCGTAGTATCATTGATGCTGCAAGTGGAGGGGCATTGGTAGATAAGACACCCGGTGCTGCACGCCAATTGATCTCAAACATGGCAGCCAACTCAAAACAGTTTGGCACTCGTGGAGACTTCTCCAACAAACGAGTAAATGAGGTAAGTATTTCTAACCTTGAAAGTAAAGTTAATGATCTTACTTCTCTTGTGCGTTCTTTGGCTTGTGGAAATGTACAACAGGTGAAAGTTTGTAGCATATGCTCCTTACAAGGACATGCTTCGGATATGTGCCCAACAATGCAAGAAGATTACATTGAACAAGCTCATGCAATTGATGAAGCATTCAACGGACAGCCCCAGCGTAAGTATGATCCCTTTTCTAACACGTACAATCCTGGATGGAGAGATCATCCTAACTTCCGCTACGGGAACCCACCTCAACAAGGCAATCAAGGGAGACAGTTCCATTCCCATGATTTCAACCACAGCCCCAGCAAAATTATCAAGCAAGACAGCCCCCTCCGTTCACCAACTCCAATGTTATGGGGACATCATCCAGTGATGATCTTCGTGAGATGATGAAAACTTTGGCTTCTAACACTGTGACCTTGCAGCAAAATGTGATGTCTTTTCAACAGGAAACAAGGTCAAGTATTCACAACTTGGAGAAGCAAATGGGGCAAGTAGCTTCAAGTGTAGGGAAATTGGAAGCACAAATAAATGGAAAGTTGCCCTCCCAAGCATTGAATCCAAAAGAGAATGTTAGTGCTATCATGCTGCGAAGTGGGAAAGAACTTGAAAAGAAAAAGTCGAAACAAATTGAGATGGAGGAAGAAGAGATAGAAACTGAATTGAGTACAAAGAAAGAACATCCTCCTCCTCCACAAACTGAAACAAAGACCATCACTCCAAAGGTAACTTTTCACTCAATTAATTCCAGTTTTAAAACAAATCCACCCTTTCCTGTGAGTTCTTCTAGGTCAAAGAAAGAAGACAAAGAAAAAGAGATCTTAGAGGTTTTCAAGAAAGTTGAACTGAACATTCCTTTACTTGATGCTATCAAGCAAATTCCCAAGTATGCAAAATTCTTGAAGGAGTTGTGTACTACCAAAAGAGCTTTCAAACTGAAAGGTAATGAAACGGTAAGTATAGGTGAAGTTGTATCTGCCGTTGTTCAAAAGAATCTGCCTTTGAAACAAAAAGACCCAGGTGCGTTTACTATCCCATGTGTTATTGGTAATGCTAGTTTTAAAAGAGCTTTATGCGATTTAGGTGCATCCATTAGTGTTATGCCTAAACATGTTTATGATTCTCTTAGTCTTGAGCCTTTGAATAAAACTAGCATTGTAATACAACTTGCGGATCGTAGTTTTGTTTACCCACTTGGTGTGATAGAAGATGTCCTAGTCAAGATTGATAGTTTGGTTATTCCATGTGATTTTTATATTCTTGATATGGAACATTATTCTTGTGATTCATCAACCAGCACTCCTATATTGTTTGGGAGACCATTCTTGAAAACGGCCAACACAAAGATTGATTGTGGTAAGGATACCTTGTCTATGGAGGTAGGAGATGAAAAAACTGAATTCAATTTTCATGATGCAATGAAATATCCTTATAGCAATGTTTATTCTATCGCATGCTATGATCAAATTGATAAGTGTGTGCAGCAAGTTTGTGATTTTGATTGCGAAGACGGATTAAGCATAGCTTTGAGCTATGGCTATGATTTCACCAAGATAGAAGAGATGGAGAGCCACGTGTGTGTTCCCCAAAACGTGCACGAATCAGTATTGGCCTTACAAGCTTTGCAAACCATTCCCCATGGTAATGTGTTTGTTGATTTAGTACTCTCACATAAAAAGCTTTTGCCATCTATTTTACAGGCCCCCGAGTTAGAATTAAAACCTTTGCCCGATAATTTGAAGTATGTATTCATTGGCGACAACAATACACTTCCTGTTATCATAGCAAAAGGTTTGACAAGTATGCAAGAGGAAAAACTTGTGAAGTTGTTGTGTGATCACAAGACGGCCATTGGATGGACCTTAGCCGACATCAAGGGCATTAGTCCCTCAATATGTATGCATCACATACTATTAGAGGACAACACAAAACCAACAAGGGAAATGCAAAGGAGGTTGAACCCGCCTATGATGGAGGTAGTGAAAGCTGAAATTTTGAAACTGTTAGATGCAGGAGTCATTTACCCCATCACTGACAGTAAATGGGTCGCGCCAATCCATGTGGTGCCCAAAAAGACCGGAATCACATTGGTGAAAAATAGAGATGATGAATTCATTCCTACTCGCATCTCGAGTGGATGGAGAATGTGTGTTGATTATAGAAAGCTCAATCTTTCTACACGCAAAGATCATTTCCCATTACCATTCATGGATCAAATGCTTGAACGCCTAGCAGGTAAGTCTTTTTATTGCTTTCTTGATGGATATAGTGGATACAATCAGATTGTTATTAATCCTGAGGATCAAGAAAAGACTACATTTACATGTCCATTTGGTACATATGCATATAGGAGAATGCCTTTTGGTCTTTGTAATGCTCCTGCAACTTTTCAAAGATGCATGATGAGTATTTTTTCTGATTATGTTGAAAGAATAATCGAGGTTTTTATGGATGATTTCACGGTGTATGGTGATTCTTTTGATAGATGTCTAGAAAATTTATCTTTGATCTTGAAAAAGTGCATTGAAACTAACCTTGTCTTGAACTATGAAAAGTGTTATTTTATGGTAGAACAAGGAATAGTTCTTGGGCATGTTGTGTCTTCACGTGGATTAGAGGTTGATAAAGCTAAAATAGATGTTATTTCATCATTGCCTTACCCCTCATGCGTGAGGGAAGTTTGTTCTTTTCTAGGCCATGCAGGTTTCTATCGACGCTTTATCAAAGATTTCTCGAAGATTACGGCACCCTTGTGCAAACTATTAGCCAAAGAAGTGGATTTTGTGTTCGATCAAGCATGTAAAGATGCCCATGATGAGCTTAAGAGATGTGTCACATCTGCCCCTATCATCCAACCACCAAATTGGGATGAACCTTTTGAGATAATGTGTGATGCGAGTGACTATGCGGTAGGAGCTGTGCTTGGGCAAAGAATTGGGAAGAATTTGCATGTTATCGCCTATGCTTCTCGTATGTTGGATGGAGCACAATGCAATTACCATACAACTGAAAAGGAACTTTTTGCAGTGGTGTTTGCTCTTGAAAAATTCAGGTCATATCTACTTGGTATAAAAGTCATTGTTTTTACTGACCATGCAGCTCTCAGGTATCTTTTGAAGAAGAAGGAGTCCAAACCAAGACTGATTAGGTGGATCTTGCTTTTACAAGAATTCGATCTTGAGATCAAAGACAAAAAAGGTGCAGAAAACCATGTGGCTGATCACTTGAGCCGACTGAGGACCGAGGATATACAGATCAAAACAATAAGAGAGACATTCCCTGATGAGCAATTGTATATGTTGCATTCCTCTACAAGACCATGGTATGCTGATTTGGTAAACTATTTAGTCACCAAAGAATTCCCTCCAATTTTGTCTAAACCCTAAAAAGATAAGTTACGAGTTGATGCTAAATATTATTTTTGGGACGATCCTTACCTTTGGAAATTTTGTGTTGATCAAGTAGTTAGGAGGTGTGTACCACAAGATGAATTTCATTCCATTCTCACTTTTTGTCATTCTCATTCTTGTGGTGGGCATTTTGGAGCAAAAAGAACAGCCCATAAGGTACTTGAAAGTGGTTTCTATTGGCCTTCTATTTTTAAAGATGCATATCACTTCTGCAAATCATGTGAAAAATGCCAAAGAACAGGTAATATCACTCATAAAAATCAAATGTCTTTAACGAATATTCTTGTAAGTGAAATTTTTGATGTTTGGGGTATTGACTTTATGGGTCCATTTCCTTCTTCTTTTGGCAATCTTTATATTCTTCTTGCTGTTGATTATGTGTCTAAATGGATTGAGGCAAAAGCCACACGAACTAATGATGCTAAAGTTGTTGTAGATTTTGTCAGGACTCACATATTTGACAGGTTTGGAATCCCTAAAGCTATCATTAGCGATCATGGCACTCATTTCTGTAATCGTTCCATGGAAGCATTGCTACGCAAATATCATGTGACTCATCAAACTTCCACAGCATATCATCCTCAAACGAATGGCCAAGCTGAAATTTCAAATCGAGAAATCAAGTCCATTTTGGAGAAAACAGTGCAACCTAATCGGCGAGATTGGAGTCTACGTCTTGGAGATGCACTTTGGACTTATCGGACTGCTTATAAATCACCTATAGGAATGTCACCTTATAGAATGATTTATGGGAAAGCATGTCATCTACCGGTGGAGCTTGAACACAAAGCTTTTTGGGCCATTAAACAATGTAACATGGATTATGATGCTGCTGGGATTGCAAGAAAACTACAACTACAAGAGTTGGAAGAGATTCGAAATGATGCTTACGAGAATGCAAGGATTTACAAAGAAAAGACTAAGAATCTTCATGATCGAATGCTTACAAGAAAGGAGTTTCATGTTGGAGACAAAGTCCTTCTTTATCATTCGCGTTTGAAACTTTTTCCTGGAAAATTGCGCTCTCGTTGGATTGGACCCTTTGTTGTTTCTAATGTTTCTCCTTATGGTGCAGTTGAAATTACAAGTTTAGAAACAAATAACGTACTCAAGGTCAATGGGCATCGCTTGAAACCTTTCTATGACAGTTGGACAACAGAAATCACCGCTTCTGTGGAGTTAGCTGAACCGATC